>CAUEEP010000741.1:380000-1580000 GCA_958450365.1 Mesorhabditis belari | reverse complement strand
AAGGATAAAAGTGTTTTATTGAAAATGCACTAATGATTGTCGGTTTAGTTCGGATGATGAGCAGCCCTCTGATGACAATGAAGTACGAAGTGATGGATACGAATCGGGAAGCGGTATGCGGCGACGGCATGGGTCTGGAACTAGTTAGTTTTTTTGGGTTTTCCTTTGCACGAGTAGATTTTTCAGTTTGCATGCATTAATTTAGTAAAGTTATTGAGTACGTATGCTGTTTAGTCCTTAAAACAAATAACCATGGAATTTTTGTAGGGATTAGAAAGTTATTATTTTGTTTTGAATTCACCAATTCTTAAACGTATTCTCACAGAAAAGGCGATACTTGTCTGGGGTTTTAGGACTAAACAGCATAAGTGCTAGTAATTGATGGTTCAAATTCTCAATAAAATGAAGCTTCTCAATTTAATATTCTTGTCAAACAAAAAAAAGACAAAAAAGAAAAAAGAGAATTTTTGAGCCGTTAATTAACTTTCCCCATTTCCTTATGATTTGCTTCACTGTCAAGCACTGCTCACTCTTTAAGGTGTTTGTTCGGTGTCGTCAGTTTGTAGTCGCACGGAACCGGCCCTGCTCCGCAAGAATAGTGGGTTTTAAGTTGAGATTCGGTTGAGTTTAGTTCAAAAACACGTTGATCTGGTTATGTAAAGATCGAATTTGCTTAGGCATAATTCGTCGCGAAACGCAGATCCAATTCGACGAGGACGAAGACGATGGAGAAGTGCTGGTGAACAGTCGAGGATGGGCTGTGATGAGGGATTCGATCGACTTTGTCAAGGTAATTTTGAAAGAAAAAAATTCAGCTGTTTTTACATCGCGAGTTCTTGAAAATTTAAAACTCCAGTAAGAGTGAATGTTTTCAATTGCAAAAGTGAACCAAACATTTGCAGCGAATTTAATAAATGTTCTGAATTAAATAAACTTAATTTTTACCTTAAGATTTCATTCCTTTAGGCTGGTATCGAGTCGATCATCGAAGATGAGGTCACTTCTCGATTTGAGGCGGAACAATTGGCTAGTTGGAACATGTTGACGAGAACTTCAATTCGATTTTATCAATTCGTCAAGTAAATCTATTGCTTATGGTTCATTCTATTGAAATTTTAGCTGGAAGCTTACGGTCCTCTATTCGCTCGGATTCTTGCTACGCTATTGCGTTTTGTTGCCTCTTCGGATATCAATCTTCAGCATCGGATTGGTGTTTTTGGTGGTCAGCACGGCGATTATTGGTCTTTTCCCCGATGGAGCTTTGAAAAGGTGAATTTTGCCAAATCTTGCAAACTGATCAAGTATGTAAACGATGCTAAATATTGGTTTAGTTTTTTAAAAGAAATGAAAAATTCATAAGAATCTAATTAATGCAAAGTTTTTAGGAGACTCAACTTTAACTGTATGCTCATCTGCTATCGGATTCTTTCAAGATCGGTTTCTGCTGTAGTCCATTTCCACGATGAGCACAATCGTCCTCCAGGCAGCGGTATCCTCTTGTTTGAATACCTATTTAGGTAAAGCTCAAATTCAGGAATTGCTGTGGCCAACCACACGTCACCAATGGACGCAATGATTTTATCAACAGACAACGTGTACGCCTTAATTGGACAACGACATCCAGGCATTCTTGGATTGGTGCAACGAGCGCTTTCAAGAGCATCTTCACACATTTGGTTCGAGCGATCGGAGGCCAAGGATCGAGCAACCGTTGCGCACATGTAAGTATAAATTATCTGCACTGATAGTGTGGCTTTACATTAACGTTATCGTAGATAGTTTTTTCAAGTTTAAATTATCGTGTTAGCAAAACTTAAAGAGAATTTTTGAGTTGACCTTCACTCTCTTGTGCACCCTGAAAGATGAATAAATTTTTACCTTATGCCTCAAATAATTTGTTTTAGGTTGCGTGAGCATGTGAGTGATGTCAACAAGTTACCGATTTTGATCTTCCCGGAGGGCACTTGCATAAACAACACATCGGTGATGATGTTCAAGAAAGGATCTTTTGAGGTTTAACATTCCGAACTTTTACGAGCTTTTCATTGCAGGTTGGAGCTACGATCTTCCCAATTGCCATGAAGTACGACTCTCGTTTTGGTGATCCCTTCTGGAATAGTAGTGAACAAACATGGGCCGAATATCTTTTGAGGTGCTTTTGGTTTTATTTTTTCTAACACATTCACGACAGGGGTGTTTATTTGAAAACTATCATTTGGGAATAAGGCTAAAGGTTTAAAACTTTATTTCCAAGGGTTTTCTGTGGTGAGGAAGCCAAATCCAAATCCGCCAAATCCAAGTTTTGAATTCTGAAGTCACCAAGGCTGCCACCACACACGTGCCACAACTTGGATAATTGAACCGAAATGGAGAGAAAAAAAGAAACCGAGCTTTGTTTTGTCCCCTTATACCTAAAAACCGTGTGCCAAAAGCCGCGCGATTACGTAAAAATGAAAATTTTATATAGAATCTTCGTTTTGTTTAGAAGTGAAAATTCTGAAATAACCGTGATTTTTTCACAAGAAAATTAATAACTTTGTGATTTTTTCAACACTTTTGCGGTCTCTTCACTTTTTATTAGTGGAGATTGATACCAAAGCATCAAAATCGGTCAAAGAGGAAAAAAAAGTTTCTTTAGTGCCGAAGTTGGGAATTCCTCAAAATGGCCGAAACGACCACCCCTATTTTGAGTACTTCGGGCTACTGTAGATTCCCCATCCCCGAAAGCCCTAGGATACAAATTTTCAGTCCAATTGGTTCATAAAAACGCCAAATATAGCCTGAGAGTCACTCATACGGTCCCAGTGGCCAGACACCTTTTGGTCACCGGTGACTCACATTGTCGCGAATGCGTTAAACAAGACGGATTTAGGATGCAGACATCTTGGGCGATTATCTGCAACGTTTGGTACCTGCCACCAATGAGGATACATGTAAGTTTCTTTTGTGAATATTCATTTCATTTTTGTCATTTTTTTGTATGCCGCCAAATAACCACAAGTAGGCGTACATGGCTTTTGTGCAAATTTCGAAGTTGTTGTTTCAGGAAGGTGAAGATGCGATCGATTTCGCTAACCGAGTGAAGAAGGCAATCGCTCAAAAGGGAGGATTGGTCGATTTGGAATGGGATGGCCAACTGAAACGCTCACGCGTGCCACCGAAGCTCGTTCGGAAACAACAAGAAAAGTGAGCTAGCTAGTAAACTTTGATTGGGCAAATTTTAGCAATAGTTTCCTATATTTTATTTGGAAATGATTGTTTAAGATATTGCCATCGATTTGCCCGTTACACTTCGACCAGCGACGGACTCAGGGCGAACGCGGAAGCAGAGGATGACGGAGAATACAGTGAGTGCTTAGTTTGATTCTAAGAAATTCGCTTTTTCTAGTCACTTTCAAATCACCGGGTGTTTCGGGATACAATTCGCTGGAAGAATTGCCCGAAGACGTGATTGTTTCATCGGATGAGGATGAAGGGACAATACCTGAAGATGCGGTGAGTTGATATGACAGTTGATTTAAAGTATTGATGAAACATGACCATTTAAAGTATTCTAATTTACAAATTTAGATAGTTAAAAACTCAAGCAATAAATTTGTTGTTAATTTTTAAGGTTTCAGATTCCAACGCGGCAGCGAAGGCGACATGCAAGGAGCGACAATGATGTAGACGATGTTCTCCTCAGTCCAATCACTTCACAATGAATGCCTTATTGTTTGTAAGCATTTTGTCATTTCACCAAATTTCCTCGTGTGCATAACAGACCAAAAATCTCTTGCTGCCATATGATTGTTTTTGCAGAAATTACGGATAACGGATAGCTGTTTTTTTCGGGTATTCCAGCGTTTAGGTTCTTTAAATCTTGTACCCTATTCTTTTCTTTTTTTTTCTTTGATCTGCATTTGTTTGAAGTTTACTTTGTCTATTATACTTTTATATTCCCATATTTCTAGTCGGTAAAATTGCTTGTGCATATTTCGAGTTTAACGCCGCTGTGTACATTGTTGTAAATTTTCATCTTTTTTGATTCTTTTGAAGCTTGTGTCAAAGTGCGGGTATTTTTCTCTCAGTTCTCGATTTGGGATAAAGTGGGTTTATTTGTTTTCTTAAAAATAACCGATGAAGTTTTTTGTGGAAATTGAGATCTGACTACAAAAAAATTGTATTTGAAGTGAAGCTAGTATTTTAAAAAGTCGCGAAGTTCAAATCACTACAAAAGGTGGTAATAAGAACGTGAGAGAAGTGAAAAAAAAAGTGCACAAAATAAATTTATCAAACTTCAATAATTCGAATGCAATAGTGTTTTGGTAACTCACAACTTTTATAAATGAACTTTCATAGTTTGTCGATACTCGAGACTTTGCTTTTGAATAGCCAAAGTTCATGACTGTTTGTGGTTGGAACAGTCACTGCCACAGACACAATTGAGAGTGTAGGTGAATTAGAATAGAATAGAAGACACTGTAGTAAATTAGGCCGAAACTTTTACCCAAAGATTCTTTTACCACAGATTTTTATGATTATACTTTTATTGATTATATGATTATACCTCCTCCTCTTCCTCCTCCTCCTCCTCTTCCACCTCTTCCACCTCCTCTTCCACCTCCTCTTCCTCCTCCTCCTCTTCCTCCTCCCTCCTCCTCCTCCCCCCTCCCCCCCCCCCCCCCCCCCCCCACCTCTTCCACCTCCTCTTCCACCTCCTCCTCTTCCTCCTCCCTCCTCTTCCTCCTCCTCCTCTTCCTCCTCCTCCTCTTCCACCTCTTCCACCTCCTCTTCCTCCTCCTCCTCCCCCACCCGGTAACCGTAAAGATCCGCAAGCAAAAAAGATTATCTCTTGCTTTCGGTTTCAGTTTTGTCAACAACTTTTAACATAACTAACTAACTAACTTTTTAACCGACTTTGTGAAGTCTTATGTTTGAAAAAATGGAAATCCTTGCGTTTTTACTTAACCAGAACATTGCAAACTACGGTTTTATTGGTAGAAAAACTGAGAGTTGCTGGAAATGAAGGGTTCTTTTTGTATAGATTTGCATTTGCGATTTTGTATTTGATTTTGTATTTCAGCTTGTAAATTTGTAGCTAGCAGCCGGAAATTTCAATTCAATCACAAGACTTCTAAACTGATATCTAAACTGATATCTAAACTGATATCCGTCCTGTCTCACGTTACGGTTCTCGCCACGTTTAAACACGGCATCTCGTCGGTTATTGGACATTAGATAGCTGGACATTAGATAACTGGACATTAGATAACTGGACATTTGATAACTGGACATTTGATAACTGGAGATTTGATAACTGGACATTAGATAACTGGACGTTAGATAACTGGACGTTAGATAACTGGACGTTAGATAACTGGACATTTGATAGCTGGACATTAGATAACTCGACATTAGATGACTGGACATTAGATAACTGGGCATTTGATCACCAAACATTTATTTAGCTCTAAAAACCGAATGCACTAATGCCCAGTTATCAAATGTCTGGTAATCATTACGTTCGATCCACCAAGTTAAGAGCAACGTTGGGCTCGGTTAGTCGCAGGTTCAGAGTCCCAAGCGAGTCGCGCGTTGAAATTAAACTACGGGTCGGTTTGCACCGCCGTGATTTCATTGACCATCGTCACTTCACAAAGTTGACTTTGATTGACATTGACATTGACTTTGATTGACTTGCAAGAGTTATGCTGAAGTTCAGAATTTGAATTCCTGGGATGGCATTTGGTAGTTTAGGATAGGGTTTCAGTAGGATTTGTTTCTGATTGATTGCTTGGATTAGTTAAACCAGTATCTCTGTTACGTTCTAGAGTGATCTAGAGTGTTCTAGAGTATTCTAGAGTGATCTAGAATTTTCTAGAGTGTTCTAGAGATCGGATCTAGAGTGAAGTGAGGTCAAACGTCTGATCAACGTCTGATCAACGTCTGATCTGTTCCGTCTGATCGTCTGATCTGTTTAGAGTGATGGGCTTGATTCTGAATTGGACGTAGCGTATACTTATTGTTTCAGAACAAAAATTGATTTGAGAGACTTCTAGAAATCTCTGATCTGATCATTTATAAAATTGTTTTTTTTTTGCTCAATTCTTCATTTGCAATTTCATTTCTTTTTCTTTTTCTCACAAAGTTTTTTGAAGTTCACAAAGTTCCCAACGTTTTGACGTCATGGCAGAATTTTTGACCTCTTTGGGTATCATTTTCTGAAATTATAACCTTTGCTCTAGCCATTGAGCCTCTAGCCATTGAGCCTCTAGCCATTGAGCCTCTAGCCATTGAGCCTCTAGCCATTGAGCCTCTAGCCATTGAGCCTCTAGCCATTGAGCCTCTAGCCATTGAGCCTCTAGCCATTGAGCCTCTAGCCATTGAGCCTCTAGCCATTGAGCCTCTAGCCATTGAGCTATCCAGTACCTTAACTTGCCAAGAGAAAGAGGGAAAGGCAAGGGAAAGAAGAAGAAGAAAAAAAGAAAGAAAGAAAGAAAGAAAGAAAGAAAGCTGTCTGTATTGGTCAGAAGAAGTGTTTCTCGTTTCTAGAAACGACGAAAATAGGAAAAGAGTAGGGAATCGAGAAGTTGAGGGAATAGAGAAGTTGGGTGAGTATCGAGCGGTTTTCCCCTTTCCCCTTCGTCCTTTCATCTCTTTCATCTCTTTCATCTTTCCCCGATCTTCTCCGAATTCAAATAAAATTTATGAGTGAATGCAACTCTTGTAAATCTACATCCTGTGAAGCACAGAAGACATTCACAAGAGTCAAAATTTAAAGTCAAATAGGCCAAATAGGCCAAATAGTCAAATAGGCCTTTATAGCATAGTTTTGTAATCATTTGAAGCTTTTTTTTGAAGTCAATTGAAGCTTTGAAGCTTTTTTAGCTAATAGCTAATAGCTTTATTAACTTTTCATTAGCTTTTCATTAACTTTTTCATTAGCTTTTTCTCCGGCCTACTTTTTTGTAAATTTGTGAAAGTTTTTGAACTGTGAATGCTGATTTTTCAGTATTTTTTTTTAGTCAAAGCCTGTAGAAAGCATGAAATGTCAAAATTTCGATTTTTTCTCGTTATTTGTACTTTAGGATTCTTCGGATTAATAGATTAGGATTAATAGGATTAATAGGAAATAGATTAAACACTGACGCTCAGCGCTTGTTTTCCCTTGCTTAAAACAATCTCGAGACTAAATCCTGATATTCTCCGACGCAATATCGATATCTATCTATCTACTGGACATCATCTATCTACTGGACAGACAGACATACAGACGGACAGACAGATAGACAGACAGACAGACAGATGGACAGATAGACATACAGACGGACAGACAGGCAGACAGACGGATAGATAGACGAACAAGCAGGCAGACAGACAAGCAGACAAACAGACAGACAGACAGACAGACAAACAGACAGAAAAACAGGCAGACAGACAGACAGACAGCCAAACAGACAGACAGATACTGCTCTTTTATATATAGTAGATTGCAGTAAACCATTCGCTGCCGGTTTTCGTTCAGTATAATTTGAAATTTGTTACTTTTATCGAATTCACTTAAAGAAGATGCAAATTTTGAGTTCATGGAAAGATGGAGAGGGGAAAAGGGAAAAAGAAAGAGATGGGGTGCAGGAGTATCGACCGGAGTGTGGCCGAATAATCTCTTTCTCTCATTCTCTTTCTTTCTCTCCCACTCTTCAATTCCCCAGTCGATTCGAGAGGTGCATATGTGGGGTTGAGGGGAAATGGAGGGGAAAAGAGAAGAGGGAAAGAGGGAAAGAGGGAAAAGAGAAGAGGGAAAGAGGGAAAGAGGGAAAGAGGGAAAGACGGGAAAGAGGGAAAGAGGCGAAAGAGGGTATACCATTCTCTTTTCCGTCAATGTTGAAAAGGAAGAAGAAGGGAGAAAAAGGAAGAGGGGCGGCCCCTCTGCGCGGCGGACAGCTGCGAATTCGTTTCTTTTCGTCCAGCCTCCTTTTCTCTCCTTTTTCCCCAAAATGCGAAACACCACTTCTAGGCTTTCTCTCTGAAAAAGGCTTCAGAATTTCTTGTAGGATTTTTGGAAGTTTTCTCTGCAATAGAGATTCGATCGTTTAAATCTTTGAGCCTTGTTTGGGGGCATGAAACCGTTTGTTTAAATCGTTTTGTTTAAATCGTTTAAACCTTTGAGCCTTGTTTTCTTGAAAACCCGTTTTTCTAAAGTAATTTTATGCGTAGATTTCAAAAAAACGACATCTCAGCTATCGACATCTCAGCTATTTTGCTATTTTTTGTATAATTTTTGAATATTGATTTGAAATTGTGCACTTTTAACGGTTTTCGACTGTTTTGAAAGCAAATTTAAGCAGTTTAAGTGAAAATTTGCCTAGTTTAAAGGCGAATTTGCATAGTTTAAGGGGAAATTATCAGCAAAACACTTTTTACATTGAGATTTTATGGAGGTTTTATGCTTTTTCTTTTCTCTTATTTATTTTATTATTGAAAGCTTTTGATTTCAAAGTTTTGAGTCAATTAAATAGTTTTCAAAGCTTCAGATAAATATCGCTTTTCTTATTCGTATTCTTTGTGCTTAATCGTTGCAAATTTTGTTGCAATCTTTGCAAATATTGAATGAACAGCCGAGAAATCCGCCTAAGAGCGGGTTTTTCTAGATGTTTTGGAGGCGAACGGCTTTTGTCGCCGTGGAGCAGTGGATAGCGCGCCGCCCATACGATTCGGGTTCGACCTCCCCGTGCGACTCGGATTGTGCTTTTTAAAGG
The DNA here is from genome assembly GCA_958450365.1 of Mesorhabditis belari. Taxonomy (NCBI): domain Eukaryota; kingdom Metazoa; phylum Nematoda; class Chromadorea; order Rhabditida; family Rhabditidae; genus Mesorhabditis; species Mesorhabditis belari. Next base: position 1,571,259 of record CAUEEP010000741.1, on the reverse strand, counting down.
ATCCAAAAGCACGTTGCACAACTACATATAATTCCCTATTCAACGGCGCTGTTGAATAGGTTGAATTGAAATGCCAAATCATTGCAAACGGTCCTTTGGCGGCTAAGGAGTAGCACGCACAGACCGAGGGACGGACAGGCAAACAGACAGACAGACGGACAGACAGAGAGACAGACAGACAGACGGACAGACGGACAGACATACAGATGGACAGATGGACAGAGAAACAGACAGACGGACTGACTGACGGACAGGCAAACAGACAGACAGACAGACAGACAGACAAACAGACAGACAAACAGCCAGACGGACAGACAAATGTCTTATTCCTCCCCTTTCCCCTTTCTTTTTTTCCTTTTTTGAGCTTGGGTCAACCAGGGCAAACCTATCCTTCTTTTGGATCTTTTTAGCTTTGATCCCACTTTTGAAAGTCGAAATTCAAAGCCATTTTCAAAATTATCAGTCAAATTTCGTCCCTTGTGACAACTAAATTTCAAAATTCTCACTTTAAACCATTTTTATTTTGAAAGTCACTATTTGGATTCACTTATCAAATACGGAAAAGCTTTGTCAATAAAAATCAACAACATTACTTGTTTACAAGTTTCCGGATTTGCTTGATTAGATTTTGGGGGTTTTTTTTTCTGTAAAATCCTGAGCTTTGTTTTGCTTTGATTCTCTCAATTAGTTGCCCGTTCTCAATTCTCTCAATTAGTTATCTGTTTATCATGTTCTCAATCTTTAAAAAAGAAGCCTTGTTATGTCAAATTTGACGAAAAACTTTCTATAATCTTTGAAATTCTTTCAAAAACATTTATCAATTTGATGTGAAGATTCTGGAAGTGAAAATTGACCTTTTTCCCTTATCATTCTATTTAGTGCAATATTTTGGTGTTTATTGTTCGGGAAATTTGGGAATCCTTTTTCTTTTAGAGATGTTTTGGTGACAGATTTGATGAGATTGGGGGCAGGGCACTCTAAAGATTTCAGCAAAAAGAGGCAAAGAGATCTTATCTCTTTTCTTTCTTTTCTTTTCAACAACAATCAACAACGATCATTACTTGTTTACAAGTTCATTTGATTGATTTGATTCCTCGATTTCGATTCGATGACAGGAATGGCTCTTTTTTGAATTCAAAAAAGATCCTACAAACGCCGCTTTTCACTGTCTCGAGAGCTTGAAACGAGACTTTTCTGACTTTTTTTTTTTTTTTTCCTTTGTTTTGTTTGTAATTGAATGCGGTTTCCTTAAAACAAACATTTTAAAAAAATTCAAAAAAATTTAAAAAAAATCAAAACACAAATTTAACTTTAATTTTTATTTTTAAACCTTATTAATTTATTTGGAAATGAATTGATTTGGGAATCTCTAAATATTTCTTATTTTTTTTGGGGGCCCTTAATAGGTTTTTAGGCGCGCCTCGACGAGATGGGTCGGTGGTCAACTGGTAAGCTTGCGGGACCTTCATAAGGTGAAGTTAAGCAGATCGCCGAGGCGGGTCGGTGGTCAACTGGTAAGCTTGGGGGACCTTCATAAGGTGAAGTTAAGCGGCCCACTCGGAAGGTTCTGTGGCCTACTGGTAAGCTGCTACACTACGAGGCCAGCGAGGTGGGTTCGATCCCGGTATCCGAATTTTCATTTTCTTTTTTGGTAATCTTTCCGGATAAAAACCATTCTAGAAAACGCTACAGTAACCATGTGCTTTCTCGTTGACTACATTGTTCAAATTTGTACTATTCTGACTGTCTGAAACTTATTGTTCAACCGTAAGCGACACTAAGATCTATGCTTTACTGTAGCTTTTGGTTGTAAACTTATCGTTCAACCATAAGCGACAGTAATCTTTTAAAAGGTCAAAACTCTAGAAAAACTATGAAACAACTGTATTTTCCTAGTGTTTTTGCAAAAAAAAGAGAAATTGAAAACCAAAATTTTGATTCAAAACTCTAAAAAAACATTTCCAATTCGAATTTTGATCGAGATTTCAATTTCTTCAAATCAAATCGAAATTCTTTATCGAAATCTCAATTTCTTCGTGCTCATTTCATTTCGAATTCGTTCTTGATCGAGATTTCGGTTTCTTTTTTCATTTATTTCATTACTTTTTCATTTATTTTCATTTATTTCATTTATTTCATTGATTTCATTTATTTAATTTCATTGATTTCATCTATTTCATTGATTTCATTGATTTCATTGATTTCATTTATTTCATTTCATTGATTTCATTGATTTCAATTCATTTATTTCATTTATTTCATCTATTTCATCTATTTCATCTATTTCATTTATTTCATTTCATTGATTTCATTTCATTTAATTCATTGATTTCATTTATTTTCATTTATTTCATTTAATTGATTTCATTTATTTCATTCATTTCATTCATTTCATTCATTTCATTTATTTCATTCATTTCATTTAATTTATTTAATTTCTTTTTCATTTATTTCATTTCAAATTCGTTTTTCTTTGAGGCATTTCATTTTTTTCATTTCATTTCATTTTCTGAGGCAAAAGCTCGACTATTGTTCTTTGAGTCGGAAAATAAAAAGAACCAAAAAACAAAAAGGCAAAAAAAAAGGAAAGGAAAGAAGGAGAGAATTTTGGTAAACATTAAGGTTTTCCTCTCTTTCCTCTCTTTTCCACGTTCACATCACAGAGCATTTATTCGCTTTGTGCTTTTTTTTATGCAGAGAAGGGAAATGGAAAGGGAGCAAAGGAGGAACGAATCATCGGACACCGTATCTTTTTAGAAATATCTTTAGAGAGACTGTAAAATTTTGATTTTCTTCTATTATAGTCGAATCTAGTTCCATTCTAATTCAATTAAAGCCAAAAAAAAGTGACTAGCAATTGTTAGGGTGGTGCAAAAGAAACTGCCGATGGGTATCAGCTCTGATTTGTCAGAAACGAGTGATGCTAACAGCATTATTACTAGAGGCATTTTTTTAAATGTTTTGTTTGCATATTTGTTTGCTATTTATATCGACATTTGAATTTTTTGGTTGTTATTTATTTTATTTTAAAATGTTGATATTTTTATTTAGATCATGGCCGAGCAAAAGTTTGTGCTACGAGCAGCATTACTCTTTAACTTCAAAATTAGAAAATCTGCTGCCGAATCGCATCGTTGTCTCGCAAGGAACCAAAAGAGAAAAGAGGATCAAATTTGTAGAGAAAAGGAACCAAGTCTGCTGCCGAATCGCATCGTTCTCTCTGTGCTGTTCTCTCTGTGCTGCTTTCGGAGATGGCAGTTTGTCTCTCAGGCAGTGTCAGACTTGGTTTCGACGATTCCGAGAGGGAGACGAGGCTTTGGAAGATTACGAGCACGGTTCGAGGCCAGAAGTCGTGAACGAAACCAAACTGAGGGACGTTATTCAGGCCGATCCATGCCAATCTGCTCGAGATCTTGCGAAAATATTCCATTGTGATCATGTCACCATCGAACGCCATCTTTTTTTTGAATTTACGGTCAAATCGGCAGTTTCTTTTGCACCACCCTAATATTTTATTGTATTTTCTTAGGATTTTCTCAACGGGCCCAAACGTGACTTGGTGGTGTAATGGATAAAACGCTTGAATACAAAACGAGCGCCTCGTATTTTGCTCGAGCTATCGAGCTCCTTTTCGGGAAAACTTTTGTTTGTCGCGTGAAATCGTGAAATTTTATAGAAACTTATCCCAGACTTATTTCAGGCTTATTTCAGGCTTATCTCAGACTTATTTCAGGCTTATCTCATACTTATCCCAGACTTATCTCAGACTTATCCCAGACTTATCCCAGACTTATCTCATACTTATCCCAGACTTATCCCAGACTTATCTCAGACTTATCTCAGACTTATTTCAGGCTTATTTCAGACTTATTTCAGGCTTATCCCAGACTTATTTCAGACTTATCCCAGACTTATTTCAGGCTTATTTCAGGCTTATCTCAGACTTATTTCAGGCTTATCTCAGGCTTATTTCAGGCTTATTTCAGGCTTATTTCAGGCTTATCTCAGGCTTATTTCAGGCTTATCTCAGACTTATTTCAGGCTTATCTCAGGCTTATTTCAGACTTATCTCATTTAGCCAAATCCATTTGACTTTCCCTTGTAAGCCACTTTTGATATTCGATGTTTTTCAATGATATCATTGAAAAATGAAAAGTTAGAAAAATTTTGGCAATTTATTCAAAACTCTTCCTCGTTTTCGTTTTCGTTTTTATTTTTCTTGTTTATCAGTTGGTATTTTGGGTATTTTGAAGTGGGGAAAGATTTGGTGATGTCATAGAAAATTTTCTATTTAAAGGGTAAAGTTAGAAAGTCCTTTTAGCACTCCTTTTAGCACTCCTTTTAGCACTCTACAATGCCAAAAACTGGCCCTTTTAAGGTAAACGTAAAGTTTAAGAGGTGAAAAAGGAAATCCAACGCAGAAACTATCGCCTTTTTGTGGTAGTATTTGATTATTTTCATGAGCAAATCTTTTTCCCCCTCATCGGAATCGTTGATCTGCTAGCAGGGTGCTAGCAGCCGGTGTTTTAGCGGATAGAACGATTCTAGAAACCGCTGCAATAACCATGTGTTTTCTCGTTGATTACGATTGTTCAAATTAAATTGACTCTGGCGCTTTTGTTGGGAATTTTCATTTTTGTTAATTCGTTTTTCTATACGCTAGCTATACGTCGATAAATTACCGTAATCTTTTCTTTATTTCAATTCAACAGATCTGGCTTTATTTTGGGATTCGGCTTCAAAGAGCGTTTTGATTTTCAACTCTGACAAGCAAATCTTTTTTGTGAATTTATTTCTTTGAAACTGACGCTTGACTGCTCTGGATTCCCCACTTTTTTTTTTTTTTTTTTTTTTTTTTTTTTTTTTTTTTTTTTTTTTTTTTTTTTTTTTTTTTTTTTTTTTTTTCTCTTCTTTTTCTTTCTTCTTCTTCTTATTATTTTTACTCTTCTCTCTTTTTTTTTTTTTTTTTTTTTTTTTTTTTTTTTTTTTTTTTTTTTTTTTTTTTTTATATGGTAAGAGGTTTGATCAAGAGGCGTCGTTTGACCCTTTCCGCCTTCCCCCTTCCCATTACCTTTCACCCCTCCACCATATGGCCATTCATTCAATCATTTCATTCTCCAATCACACATTGCCATCTCCTTTCAATCAATTTCTAGTTTTTCCCAATTCATTCCAACCATCCCATGTCTAAATTTTCAGATTTCTGGTTCGGGTTGGGTGAGGCGGAGAAGAAGAACAAGGAAGAGAAAAACTCGGTGAAACAGGTAAAACAATACAAAAAATTCAAACAATTCAAGCAATTCAAGCAAAAAGAACAAAACCCCGTCTTTTAGCCAATAAGCTAACGTATTAAATGTTTTAATTACTCAACTAGTTGACGTTCTCTCCAATTATTCAAAAGTTAAACCTGCAGATCTCCACGTAATGTACAGAGTGACCGCAAACTATCGCCTCGCAGTTTTTTGGCTATCTCTTAACTCTATCTTCGCGAACCGGTTTAATTCCTTTTTAACATGAAAATTGCAATAATTTTCTATGAAGAAAGTTCTTTAGTTGGCTGGCTGGCTGGCTGGCTTTAGTTGGCTGGCTTTAGTTGGCTGGCTTTAGTTGGCTGGCTTTAGTTGGCTGGCTTTAGTTGGCTGGCTTTAGTTGGCTGGCTTTAGTTGGCTGGCTTTAGTTGGCTGGCTTTAGTTGGCTGGCTGGCTGGCTGGCTTTTAGTTGGCTGACTTTAGTTGGCTGGCTTTAGTTGGCTACAATACACTATTTCCAATGAACAATACAATATTTACAATATTTACAATAGAAAGTTGAATCAAGCGCCAAGAAATCGACAAGAATTGACTCAATTGCCACAATCTAAAACATAAGCTCTATGATTTCAAGATTTTCACTTAATTCTTTATGCTTTTTCGTTTAATTTTCCCAACACAATCATAATTTACCTACAAATTTACGAATTAAACAATTCTAATGAAATTAAAGTCATAGAATTGATTAACTAATCCAATTTTAAACACTTCAAAGCCATTCAACTAAGGATAAAACTCGAAAAGTCCACCACCAACAGAATCTTTGAAACTTTAGCTGCCAATGAAAACAATGAAAACAACAAACAAACATGAAAACAAACAATTCATTGTTTTCATTAGTTGAATCAAAGCTGATCGCCTCGGAAGTGATTCTCTCGCCATCATTCTTGTCATAGTTTATCAAATATTCCTTCTAAACAGCTATTCGATCATTCTGGAGTGCAGAAAGGGTACTGTAGCTTTCTACATGCTATAGCAACATTTCAATGCTGCCAATGCAAACAATGAATTGACTACCAATGCAAACAATGCCATTCAAAAGCTTCAAATTATAAATTTCATCATTTAGTTGAAGAGGATTGAGGCATTCTAAAGCAAAAAATGTTTTCTGATCATCGAGTTTCCCGAAAAGGTTTTCCCCCGCTTAAAGTTTGCACAGCCTCGCCCCTCCATTCCCTATCTTTTGCCGAAATTACCTTTTGTGCAGCTCTTCCTTTCTCTTCCCCTTTCTCTCGTCCAAACAAACACCAAAAACATACACATTTTCTTTTGAGTATTTCTTTAATCTAACATTACTTTCTTTTGGGCTTTGAAGTTTTAAACCGGTTCGCGATTAAACCAATCAAATTAAAAACGGTTTAAAAAGGAAAAAGAGAAAAACCTCAATCAGTTAAACCGGTTTAACCGATTGAGGTTTAATTGATCAAAAACAAAAGAACAAAAATTAACAACAACAGCAAGAACAATAACAATAACAAGAACAAGAACAAGAACAACAAGAACAAGAACAACAGCAACAGCAACAGCAAGAACAAGAACAAGAACAGCCGCAACAAAAAGAACAAGAACAAAAAAAACAACAACAAACAACAGACAAAGAACAACAACAGCAGCAGCAACAACAACAACAACAACAAACAACAACAACAAACAACAACAACAACAACAAAACGAAAAAAACAACAACAACAACAACAAGAACAGCAAGAACAAGAACAACAAGAAACAACAAGAACAAGAACAACAAACAACGGCAGACAACATCAAGAACAAGAACAAGAACCAAGGAACAAGAACAAGAACAACAAGAACAAGAACAACAACAACAAACAACAACCAACACAACAACAACAACAACAACAAACAACAACAACAACAACAACAACAACAGCGAAGAACAAGAACAACAAGAACAACAAAAAGAAAAAGAACAAGAACAACAACAACAACAGACAGCAGCAACAGCAAGAACAAGAACAAGAACAGGAACAAGAACAACAACAACAAGAACAAGAACAACAACAACAACAACAACAACAAAAACAAACAACAACAACAACAACGACAACAACAACAACAAGAACAATCTATCAAGTGAATAAAGCATAATTTAACATTACATCTTGCATACAACATTACACACTTTTCACAATTCCTCTTCACAAAATACCCATCCCTTTGAGTACAGTATCTTTTTTCAAGGGAAACAGGTTCTCAAGAGTCGCTCTCGATGATCTATTGCCCCGCCTTGTTGTAAAAAAAAATAATCCTTCCCATAACGATTGAAATCTTTTGACGTTCGCACGGAAAAGTGATAGATTGGCGTGAAAAAATATTGTATATGGCTGTATATAAATGAAAAAATCCTTTCCCAGGTATTAGACTTGGGTGATCGGACTGTGGTAACGGGTGTGGTGGATCGATTGTCGAGTGGAAGTCACCGATTCGCATCGATGGATCCGATTGTGAGGGCGCTGTGCAGGGCAGCGAAGCAGGAAAAACAATGGGATGATCTTAAAGAGGTTTTGTTCAATGTTCAAAAAGCAGAAATGATTGATTCTTGAGCTTGAGCTTGAGCTTTGATCAAAGCTAGTGTCTTTTCAAGTTGAGGAAGCGATTAGCAAATGTTAGAAGACACTAAACACTAAATCAGACACTTCTAAACAACTAAATCACAGCAAGACTTCAACTTTGGCTTATTTAGCTAACAAAATCTTATATCTATAGTTCTAAATCAGGTAGAGGAATACGACGAAGACGATTGGGAGGATGAGCGTCGTAGGCCGCTTGGAGACGTGTTTTCAACGAGAATGACACCATCGAAAATCTCAGAGCAACAAAAGCAGCCAGACAGCATCGACGTGAGGTGAGGAAAAACTAAAAATAGTAAAACTATAACAACAGCTTAAACGAGAGCTTCAGAAAAAAACTATTTCATAGATTCATTTATGTTAAGTTGAGAACAGTGTAGACAAATCAGACAAATCTATAGAATCTTGCTAGGAAATGGTCCAGACTGGGGCTGACGTTTCAGGAAAAGGAAAGTTCCGACTACTTTACTAATAATGACCCCGAAAAGTTTAGTGGCTCGATTTTGGCTGTGATTCTCTCTCGTGAATCTGTACGCTAACAAGGGGAATGATTGAAACTGGGCTAATGACAAAGCTCGGACTCGGGAAAAGCTCGGAGTGCAAACACCAGTCGGATATCGGTATTTCAAATAACTATTCAGTTTTTTGTTCAAATCAAAATCAAAATCAAAATCAAATTTTGTCGGTGCCCGGACTTGAACCCTCAGACCCTTGAGCCTCCATGGGTTCTGTAGTCCGCCACACTAACCTCTAGCCACCGGCGCTCCTCGTTCGTTCGTGTGTGGCGCGCCCAAATTAAAATCGTGGCGAGAAAAATGCATTTAAAGTTTCGCCTTTTTGGGAAAAAATCGACCCCTAGCCAATAAGAGCGCGCCAAAAGCGAACGAACAAAGAGCAGTGGTGGCCTAGAGGTTAGTGTGGCGAGCCTAGAAAACCAATTTCCCTTTTGGCGGTGGGTTCAAGTCCCGCTACCGACAAACCTTTGCTTTTTGGGATTTTAATTTGAACAAAAATTGAATAGATATTTGGAATGCCACTGGTGTTTGCACTCCGAGCTTTTTCGTGGGTCCGAGCTTATCCTGAGCTCGGGTTCGACGCTAGCTTTGACGTCAACCCTAGTTTCAACCATTCCCTTGTTAGCGTACAGATTCATCGTACAGATTCACCGTACAGATTCATTGTACAGAGAAACTCACTAGAGAATCACAGCCAAAACCGGGCCACTAAACCTTTCACGGTCACTATTAGTACAGTAGTCGGCATTTTCACAAAACATACTTGGCAATACAATACTTTGTCTCACTAGCTTTTCTATAGAAAGTGAATCTAAATAATAGCACTAGATGCTATAGTAAACTCCACAAGACTCTTGTAGTGTTTCCCTCGTACGTGTAGAATGCAAGTGAGAAGGTCTTCTCGAATCTTTCCTTCCATTCACCGAAGATGTGTGGAGTGTTTACCCTCGACAAAACTTTTTCTCCTTTTCATCCCTGAAAACCTCATCGATCAGAGCAGAAAGTTTACCAAAAGATCATCTCGCTTTCAATTTCAAAAAGCCTGAAACGTCTTTTGCTTTTCGTTTACCTTTCGTTTACCTTTCGAATTCTTTTTCAAATAGTATTTTTCATAAAAAAATGAGTAAATATGGGCCTGAATGTTTGCTCTCAAAATTACGATAAAGTTTTCAATGGGTAGACGAGTTTTTCTTGGAGTTGAGGGGATTCACTGACCAGGGGTTAATGAGGGTATTGCTGGAGAAAATTTAAAAATAATTTGAGTTGAAAGGGAGCAAAGCATACGTAGCGTAGCATGCGTAGCGTATTATGCGTAGCGTATTATGCGTAGTGTAGCATGCGTAGTGTAGCATGCGTAGCGTAGCATGCGTAGTGTAGCATACGTAGCCTAGCATGCGTAGTGTAGCATACGTAGCCTAGCATGCGTAGTGTAGCAAGCGTAGCGTATCATGCGTAGTGTAACATACAGTACTGAACAATGAAATATGATATTTGAAAAAAGATCGTCACTTTCGCGCGTCTGTAACTCCCTTGTCTTTGAGTTTAAACTATTGGGTTGATGCATAATTGTCCCGGACTTCTTTTATAAATGATTTTATTTAACAAAAAATAACATAAATAGTTAGAAAAATATGTTTTAATTGATTATTCTGGAGCATATTCACCGCCTACATCAATAACTGATTGCCATTTGCTTGGAAGACGATCGATTCCACGAGCGAAGAATAAACGATCTTTGGAGGCAATCCACGCTTTAACATCGTCTATCAAGTCATCCAAATCGTTGTAGATCTTATTTGTTTGCCAATTTTTGAGCGATCGATTGACGTGGTAGTCCGTTGGGGCTTCTCCAGTTCTTTGAGATCGCGAAACGACTCTGCGGCAGACCATCCCTTTTCGAAGTGGTAGAGCATGATATGGCGAAGATGGATATGATTGTCGACACGCATTTTGTTCACTAAAGAATAACGAATATTTTAAAAAAAGAAATAGACAAAAAGCTTTCAAAACAAAAAAGATACAAGCACGCAAAAAGAAGTCCGGATAATTATGCATCAACCCAATATTAGTGTTCTACATTTCCTGAAAGCTCTTTTCAAGGGCTACACAATGATAATATTAATATTTAGAAATACGGTAAAGACAACGGAGTTACAGACGCGCGAAAGTGACGATCTTTTTTCAAATATCATATTTCATTGTCCAGTAGTGTACGTAGCGTAATATAAATAGCGTATCATACGTAGCTTAGCATGTGTAGTGTAGCACGCGTAGTGTAGCATGTGTAGTGTAGCATGCGTAGTGTAACATACGTAGCGTAGCATACATAGCATATCATACATAGCATATCATACATAGCGAAGCATACATAGCGTAGCATACATAGCATATCATACATAGCGTAGCATACATAGGGTATCATACGTAGCGTCACATACGTAGCCTAGCATGCGTAGTGTAGCATACGTAGCGTCGCATACGTAACACTTTTTCGGAGCTTAGCATATAGGCTCAAGTCTAGCTTGTCTTTGAATCCAGTTGAGACATCTTTTTGAACAATGTATCATCTTCAAAGAATCATAGAACCTAGCGTCTACAATAACAAACATTTCTCTAAAACTTTCTTAACCTTTCCATTTCCAGGCTGAGGCATGCGCTCGAGCCGCTGCAGCTACCGGTGACTGCTTTGCGCCACAATGGGTCGGCGATGTGCAGCTGCAATTCTTCATCGAACTCTAGAGATCTTCAAAATCCCCACACATTTCCCCCAAAATCTCATTTTGCATACTGGTCCCCCCTTTTCCCCGTTTTTCCCCCTTTTCCCCGTTTTTTTCTTCTTCTCCACACAAATTACGGTTTCGCTGCAATTTCGCTAAGTCATTATTTCTTCCCCAAAACTCTAAAAATATGGGTTTCTTTATTCTAGAAAATCTCGTCAAAAAAGAAAGTCGAATTTAACTGATTTGTCTATTTAAAGTTGAAAAATTGTCGAAAAATTGTTGAAAAATGAGAACTAAACTTGTTTTTGAAGTCTAGAAACGCTTTTTTTGGCATAGCTGGCCATTGTAATGAAATAGAAAGTTTGCGTTTTCGTTCTCAGCAGAAAGTAGTTTGCACAAAGCTCTAAGCAAAAAGCTCTGAGTAAAAAGCTCTAAGCACAAAGCTCTGAGCACAAAGCTCTGAGCAAAAAGCTTTCAGCACAAAGCTCTGAGCCAAAAGCTTTAAGCACAAAGCTCTGAGCAAAAAGCTCTGAGCAAAAAGCTTTAAGCACAAAGCTTTCAACACAAAGCTCTCAGCACCAAGTCCAAGTTTATATAGATAAATCAGTTTTTTAAAAAAAAGGCTAGCTTGGTTAGCTGTGCTTTCCATTTGTCTCTACCTATCCCCCAAACCTATTGATTAGGTCTACGAGTCGTTTGTACTCTCCCGTCGTTCAAATCTTCGTGTATTTCGTTTCGATTTGTGCTTCGTTTCGATTTGATATGATAGTTTATAGAAGATGATGTTTTCTTTAAAGTTTAAAGTTTAAAGATACTGTAAAGCTCATTTTTTAAAAGATACTGTAGTACAGTAGTCAAAGCAGTCAAAGCAAGTCAAAGCAGTCAAAGCAAGTCAAAGCAGTACAGTAAAAAGTCGGCAAAATAGCTTAAGCGCAAAAAGGAGCCATAAAGATTGCGCCGAATGGAATTCCCATTTACCGCTTCGCTTCGCTTGTTTGGTATCAAAATGTAGTCCTTGATTTGGGCTACACAATGGTATAAAAAACTTTTCGAAAAACTGTTGTCTAGTAGAAGAAAAATGGGAGCAAAGTGAGAGCAAGACTAGCAAAAAAAAAGACGTCGTTGTCAAGCCATTTTGCAGCCATTTTTCTTTGAAAATTAAAAGATATTCAATTTTTCGCTTTTTCCAACTGAAAGCCTAAACTGAATGGTTTATAGTTTTAATTAAAGAAAAAAGAAAAAGCTATTCAGTCATCAGTTAGACTGGCGAGTTTCAGTTTTGCAATTCGTATTGTTGCGTAATCTCTTTGAACTACATAATGAAACAAATTGCAAAAGCGACCGAGGCTGGCTTGATTTGGCTGGCTTTGGTTGGTTGGCTTTGGTTAGCTGGCTTGATTTGGCTGGCTTTATTTGGCTGGCTTTGGTTGGTTGGCTTTGGTTGGCTGGCTTGATTTGGCTGGCTTTATTTGGCTGGCTTTGGTTAGTTGGCTTTAGTTGACTGGCTTTATTTGGCTGGCTCTAGTTGGCTGGCTTTAGTTGGCATACTGTAATCAAAGACTAGGACTTTACAGTATCTTTTTTAAATTCTGCTAAACAATGGGTAGATCCCAAGCACTGGCGTTGATCCAGCCTTGTGCTAAATCAGCCTTCTCTTTTCTTCATTCTGCTGATTCTTTTTTTCCTAAAGAAATTTGATTTAACATCCAATTTCGATGATCAGTTTAGCTTTTTTTTCTTCTTTCTTTTTCTTTTTTTCTTCGATCTCAGAACCCTGGTGTTCTATTCATGCATTTGTTATGGTTCTATTCAAAAACATCACTAAGAACCGCTTTGTTAACGATTAGTCAATAAATAGTCTTTGCAAGGCCTCCAGAAATTTCGATTTTGACTCGAATTTTGGAAAGATTTTGAATTCCAAAAACATATTATGCAAGAAAAACGTTCGCATTTGATTTACAAGCGTTCGCATTGTTTACAAGCGTTACAAACGTTACAAACGTTACAAATGTGTGTTACAAACAAGACAAAACAAGCGCTTGATTTGTTAGAGGAAGAAAAAAAACCGAGTTTAACACAAACTTCCTTTAATTACGAACTTTTAAACGAAAATTCAACCTTTGGCAGTTTTTTGTTAAGCTGAATTTCTGAATTTGACATCGATAAGGCGTATATAAGGCGTTGTGTATGAGGCGACGTATATAAGGCGGTGTATATGAGGTGAGGTAGATGAGGCGACATATATAAGGCGGTGTATATGTCGTAGCCGCTTACGAAACTCAGCCGCTAACGAATGAGGGTATTTCCGGGCATCCAATCATAAAGTCACCCACATAAAAAATGTTCATAATACATAGATTTTATAATAAATTTTTGAAATTAACTCATTTGGTTGAGTAGAAAATTTTTTTGAGCCCCAAAATTTTAGGTTCAAAAATGCCTTAAAATGCCTATAAATAATTTTCTACTCAGCCAAAAAACTTGCCTAATAGCTCATTTTGTAGCCAATTTGATGTAGTTTCTTAAAGTAAAGCTACATTGAACATTTGGTTTTTCAAAGCTAGGAGAAAGAGGGCGAGGAACGACTTCAGTTGAACTCGGTCGCTGTTTTCACATTTGAGAATTGCCCTGAATTTGTTCCTCGCCCTCTTTTTTCTACTTTCAACGAAAAATTGTTTTAGATGGCTTTACTTTAAGAAACTACATCAAATTGGCTACAAAATGAGCTATTATCTGCGGTGTATCTGCGGCGAGGTATATAAGGCTGTGCATATAAGGCGACGTATATAAGGCGGTGTTTATGAGGCGACGTATATGAGGCGGTGTTTATGAGGTGACGTATATAAGGCTGTGTATATAAGGCGACGTATATAAGGCTGTGTTTATGAGGCGACGTATATAAAGCGGTGTTTATGAGGCGACGTATACAAGGCTGTGTATATAAGGCGGCGTATATAAGGCGGTGTTTATGAGGCGACGTATATGAGGCGGTGTTTATGATGCGACGTATATAAGGCGGTGTTTATGATGCGACGTATATAAGGCGGTGTTTATGATGCGACGTATATGAGGCGGTGTTTATGAGGCGACGTATATCAGGCGGCGCCGATGATCTTTTTGCATCAATTTTTTTGCAATAAGTTGCACTAAAAGTACGGTTATTTTTCCCAAGTTTACGTTTTCAAAAAAACGCATTAGTGGTGAGTCTAAAGGTAGCGTTCCTGTTCAAGGTTCGTTCAAAGTGTCCCTGTTTCCCTTTCGCTAGGCTGCGTGAGGATATCGATTTTCGAGCACAAACAAAACGGAAAAATAAAAAAAAACCCCCTTGATGGGTTAATAAAAGGTTTTTGAATGAATTTGAATACTTTTGAATGAATTTGAATCAAAATGAATACTTTTGAATGAATTTTAATACTTTTGAACAAATTTTAATCCTTTTGCCTGGCTCCAAAATATCCGCAAGCTTTTATTAAAGTTTTTCTGTTTCAGAGAAAAATTTGATAGACCTTTGATCGGAAAGTTTTTCTGTAATCAATCATTTTTGAAAGGATAAAGGTAATAGAGGGGTTCTTTTTGTTGTGGATGGGATTTGTGAACGGTTAGTGAAAGGGGAAAAGCTAAAATAGGTCACTTTGTGAGAGGGAAAGAGGGGCAATCAAGGGAGAACTCGAAACTCAAACCCAATTCAAGGCTTCACTTTTCGAAGAAAGCCTTCTCTGAGTTCTTCTCGCTTTTTCGAAGAGTTCTTTAACAGGATTGGTTTAGTTTTTGATCTGAAATTGATTCTATTTTGATTCTATTTTGATTCTAGAAATGATTCTATTAGAAATGTTCCTTTATTTTCTTTTATTTCGACTTAAACTCAGCTCAAATTCAAGCTCAGCTCAAATTCGTGCTTTGAGCTTTGATAAACGCGCATTTCCTGGCACATTTTTTTCCAATTCTCGCTAAAAGCACACTAAACGTACGCATTAGTGTGCTTGTGTGCTGTAGCGAGAATTGACGCAAAAAATCCCGACCGCCGCCTTATATACGACTCCTTTTAAAGAGATTCAGCTATTTAAGTGATTTGGTGACAAATTTCCTTCAAATGTAAAGATATTCAGCCGTTTAACTGGTAAATTCCCTTCAAATGTAAAGATATTCGATTTACTCGACGTGTAAAGAGGATTACTCGTAGTTACTCGGCCAAAAAAAGGTCGGTTAATCGAGTACAACGAACTCATGCAAATTTTACTCAAGGAACACACTCTAATCAGTCTCTAATCTCGTTTTTTCGATCGAGAAAGATAACCAAAGAAATTTCCAAAAAAGAATTCCCCAAAAACCAGTCCACCGAAACACCAAAATTGACCCAAATCGTTGCCTTGAGCCATTGGTTGACCTTGACGAGCCGACGAGCTGCTAGTCTCCCCTCTAGAACCATAAAAAAAATCCATCCAACTCATCGGCTTTCCTCAATTATTTCTATTATTTTGAGTTATTTTTATTATCATTTTTCTACAATTTATATATTTTGTGTCCGATTTAAATTTCTGTCCGATTTAGATTCAATCTACGTCCGTTTCGGACGTCCGATTTAGATTGAACTTATCGCGGACGTCCGATTTAGATTACAGTCTATATCGGACGTCCGATTTAGGTTACAGTCTATCGCGGACGTCCGATTTAGATTACAGTCTATATCGGACGTCCGATTTAGATTACAGTCTATATCGGACGTCCGATTTAGATTACAGTCTATATCGGACGTCCGTTTTAGATTACAGTCTATATCGGACGTCCGATTTAGATTACAGTCTATATCGGACGTCCGATTTAGATTACAGTCTATATCGGACGTCCGTTTTAGATTACAGTCTATCGCGGACGTCCGATTTAGATTCAATCTAAATCTTATATAGATTGAACAATAATACGTCTTATATTAGGTTGATGCAAAAGTCTTTTTCATTTTTTTCGTACTTCCGTTAAAAAGTAACAAATGCACCAATTGAACAACGGTTTATTGCATTCGAAAGGCCAATTATTTTTCTGCAAAATGACATTAAAACGAGTTTAAAATGTCTTATGTCTAGATTTTTTTGAGAGCCTGAAGTCGGGTAGTCAAAAAAGGCGACGGCTCGATGATGCATTTTAGACGCTTTAGCTAAGGAAACCAATCTTGATGTTAATAAATAAAAGATAGAGCACAAAAAGTTAGATATTCTTTCAGATTTTCAGAGAAATTGACTCAGCCAATTTCTTTATAGAGGTTTTTATAGATTTTTATGAAAAACCCGTTTTCACTCTCGAATTTGCTTGAAAGTGAACCCAAATTGACTTAAAAAGATGGGAAATTGAACAATAAACACTTTTCATTCAGAGCAAACCATAGGTTAATTGATGACTTTGTTATTTTTCAAAAGAAGTACGAAAAAAATGAAAAAGACTTTTGCATCAACCTAATATATTGGGTTGGGGACTATGACTCGGCGCCGAAAATCAAAAAAATGTCTAAAACTTCTATTCGACTTCGTCAAATAATATGCGTTTGATATCAGTAGAATGGTTAACTAATTCTCTACAAAACGACATTTAAAAGAAAATTCAAACAGCGCCTCCGCTCAAGAAAAAGCCATTTTTTCACAAAAACTACAAACTGTCATCTAGAAAAAACAATTGGTGGGATCTTCCTGCAAATTTGGCAACTTAAGTAATTGAATGTGCTCTATCTTTTTTATATAAACACCAAAGAAGGTTTATGTGAAAGAAACTGTTCAAATGATGAGTCGGGCTCTTTGCCATTTTGACTAGCTGTGTTTGGGAGTCCATAAACTCCACGAAAGAAAAGCTTTGTGGAATCTCTCAAAAGTCATTTTGTAGAGAAATAGTGGATCCTTTTGATGAAACCAAACGTATATTTAAAGAAGGCTTTATGTGTGCAAAAAGTCCCTTTAAAGTTTGGCGCCGAGTCATACTCCCCAACCCAATATGTCGTAGCCGATTATGAATTTCAGCCGATTATGAATGAGTGGGTCCAGGAGCGTCCAACCATCAAGTATTTGGTATCATTCAACGCAGAATCATTAATAATTATGTTAAATTTTTGAAATTAAAAAGATTGGATAAAAAGAAAAAAAATTATGGGGCCTCAAAGTTTCCTCTTGAACAAACAGTTTTTTTGCTCTAATTTTTTTTCTCTTTTATCAAATCTTTCTAATTTAAAAAATTTAACATAATTATTAATGATTCTGCGTTGAATGATACCAAATACTTGATGGTTGGACGCTTCTAGACCCACTCATTCATAATCGGCTACGGGGGTCCCGCCGATTTTGAATGAAACGTTGTAGCGCCGGTAATTTTTAACCTAAACTCACAAATTTGGTACCAATCGACGCAGAATTGAATTCGCTACAGGATGATATAATATTGTCCTCATACATTAAAGGGTTGCTCTACTAGAAAGATTTACCAAAAAATTTCATTCATAATCGGCTACGACATATAGATTGAACAATAATATAAACACGCTTAATATATGTTCTTAAGCGTTTTCTGTAGTTTTCTGCATTTTTCAAAGGTCTGTTACTGTCTTTTTCTGAAAAGAAAACCCAACTATGAAACAATTTATTAGCGTTAACAGAATACATGCGAAATTACAACATACAACAACAAAAAACCAACAACAACAACGAACGAGTTAAAAATTTCTATTTATTTTTGCAGCTTAGGCCATTGTGCCATCTTGAATTGCAGAGTCGGCCATCCTTTTTGCACGAACATCGATTGGATGAGCATTTTCCAGCACACAAGCAATGTTTATGGCCTAATGGAACACGCAAAAAATGAAATAAAGTTATAGTTACTTACCTTGTTTCCCGTGAATAGAAGAATCACCGATGGCGGCACGAAAGGCAGTTGAACGTTCCGGCACATCAGCAATAGCAAGGAAGTCCGTCTCACAAGGATTTACCAAGCATTGCGGCAAATGGATTTCTTCTGATTCCATGGTGATATCTTGGAATTTGTTGGAATTTGTGGTTCTTTTCCAATATCGGGGGAGCGGTCCGATTATCGGGGGAGCGGAAAGAAAATCGGGGGAGCGAAAGGAAAATCGGGGGAGCAAATTTTGCCCCCTCGAAAAATGCATTTCTGGGACTTTTATTTTAACTGCAACGTTTTTTTTAAAACTTTAACGACGATGCGCTTCTCCGATATTTGTGCGTTCAAGGAATCGACGGCAATCGATTATTTCGTCACCAAAGGAGTCATCCAGTCGTGGATTTGCAACTGTGGCGAATCGATGAAAGTCCGCTCAAAGGGAAAAGATCTATTTTGCTGGGTATGTGACACTTGCGCACGGCGAAATGTCCCCAAGCATTCAAGAGGAATTCGAGTCGATAATTCGCGGATTTTATGGCAGTACTTTGGATAATATAGGACATATGTAGCGCTGCCAAAAAAATTAAAAAAAAAACGCTGCAGTTAAAATAAAAGTCCCAGAAATGCATTTTTCGAGGGGGCAAAATTTGCTCCCCCGATTTTCCTTTCGCTCCCCCGATAATCGGACCGCTCCCCCGATATTGGAAAAGAACCGAATTTGTCCTCTTTTCTTCTTTTGTAAAGACACGCCAAATTCTTGGTCAAAAAGGTCCTCCATCTCTAAAAAAAGCAGCATTTAATAGGAAAACAAGAAAACAAAAAATTCCATCCAAAAAAAGACAATAAAATTTCTTTGAAATGCGCAGAAAATTGCAAAAAAAAAAACGCTTAAGAACGCTTAAGCACGTTTATTATTGTTCGATCTGTATCGGACGTTCGATATAGACTGTAATCTAAATCGGACGTCCGCGATAAGTTCAATCTAAATCGGACACAACATATACAATTTTTCCCTTTGAAACAACTTTTCCCCTTTAAAACAATTGTTTCCCCTTTAAAACAATTGTTTTCCCCTTTAAAACAATTGTTTTCCCCTTTAAAACAATTGTTTTCCCTTTGAAACAACTTTTCCCCTTTAAAACAATTGTTTTCCCCCTTTAAAACAATTGTTTCCCCTTTAAAACAACCTTTCCCCCCTTTAAAACAACTTTCCCCCCTTTAAAACATCTTTTTCCCCTTTAAAAAAATTGTTTTCCCCTTTAAAACAACTTCTTTCCCCTTTAAAACAATTGTTTTCCCCCTTTAAAACATCTTTTTCCCCTTTAAAACAATTGTTTTCCCCTTTAAAACAACTTCTTTCCCCTTTAAAACAACTTTTGTGCTTCGCTTCGAAAGCTTCATTTCATTACGCTATTTCGACGCTCATAGCACAAAATAGTATTTTATACTCCGAAATTTCAGGGTGATGGTTTATCGAATGAGCGTACACTTTCCCAAGCCTACGGTAGTTCATCTAGTTCATCCACCCTATAATCCAAACACTCCAGCTGAATACTTTTTGTTACAAAACAAAAATGGTGCATCCTGAAAGAGCATAAAATCATATTTTTCCCTTTTAAAACAACTTTTTCCCCTTTAAAACAACTTTTTCCCCTTTTAAAACAACTATTTCCCCTTTAAAACAACTATTTCCCCTTTAAAACAATTGTTTTCCCCCTTTAAAACAACTTTTTCCCCAACAACCTTGTTTACAGCGACAAATCTATTCGATTTGTGACCTCCTCGCCTTTTTTTTTTGAAGGGAAAATGGGGCAAGTGAAGAGGCGAGGCAAACAAAAAAAATTTCCCCCCCCCCCCCGAATCGAGCATAATTTTGTGAATCGATTGGGGAAATAACACCGGGAAATGCTTGTATTTGGGGAAAAATTCGTCTTTTTGTGGAAGAGTTTCGGGACAAAGATTTCAAGTGCACATTTTAGAGAAGGAAAAAGTTTTTAGGGGACCTGGGATCGAGCTTAGCCTCCGAATTGTCTTTTGGTGCGATCAAGTAGGCTTAATTTTCATTAGAAATCTAAAAATTGCTTTACTTTTTGACAAATGCCTGGCTTTATCTGAAAATTGTCGATAAATTTACGATTACAATCTATTATCTAAAAGAGAGTCTGTTCGTCCGTCTGTCCGTTCGTCCGTCTGGCCGTTCGTCCGTCTGTCCGTCCGTCCGTCTGTCCGTCTGTCCGTCTGTCCGTTCGTCCGTCTGTCCGTCTGTCCGTCTGTCCGTCGTCCGTCTGTCCGTCCGTCCGTCTTTCCGTTCGTCCGTCTGTCCGTTCGTCCTCTGGCCGTGTCCGTCCGTCTGGCCTCCGTCTGTCCGTCCGTCCGTCTCTCCGTCTGTCCGTCCGTCCGTCTGTCCGTCGCCCCCCCCTCCGCCCGCCCCCGTCTGTCCGTCCGTCCGTCCGTCCGTCCGTCTGTCTGTCCGTCCGTCTGTCTGTCTCTCTGGGCTTTTTCTCAGCCATCTTTGGGTCAAATACACTAAAATTATCTTAAAAGGCTCAAGATATAATATAGTTTAAATCTAATATACAATTTAAAATAAAATATTGAAAAATCAAGATTGGATGGCACTAGTGGAGCCGAACCCGAGGGCATTACGGGTCGTGGGGGCCGTAGACCAGGGTGCTCTCGACTGCGCCATGGCGGCTACGCGTCCGGCTGTTAGGGGATTTTTCAGCTGGTGACCAGATAAAGAAACTCGTATTTAAAATGAAAAAACAGCGAGATTTGAATGAGTTAACTTGGCATTGACTTGATCAATTTTGCATTTGATTTGCAAGGTTGTTTAATGAAAAAGTATCTATTTATTCAAAATGAATAATTTGACAAAAAGCAAATATAAAACTCAGGTAAAAGAGCTAGCTTTTCTAGGCGGTTGGATCAAAGGCGTGACTTAGGATACAAGGATTCTTGCTTGGGATACAAGGATTCTTGATTAGGATACAAAGATTCTTGCTTAGGACACAAGACTCCCAGCCATCTATAATCAATTGTGGTGTCATATAATCAATCAATTGTACTCAATTGTCAATTGTACTATTACTTATATTAAAGTTTTCTTTTAGAAAGACTGTTAGAAAAAGGGGGCATAAATTGCATGGAGATTTTGTAAAAACGATTGACTTTAGCGATTTTAGCGAAAGTTTAGTGAAAACAGATGCCACAAATGTAGCAAAAACGTTTTAATCAAAAAAAAAAGGTTAAAGATTAGTCCCGCTGTCGTAATGGCTTAAAATCTTATCAAAATTGACTTCATTTCTTTCCAAATTGACTTCTTGACTTCTTCATTTTCTTCATAAAGCAAATATAAAGTTAAATATAAAGTTAAAACATTTAAAAGATTCCAATTTTATATCCAATTACTTTATTCCTTTAAAGCTCCTTTAAAGCTCCTTTAAAGTTCCTTTATAGTTCCTTTAAAGCTCCTTTAAGTTCCTATTTAGCTCCTTTAAAGCTCCTTTAAAGCTCCATTATAGTTCCTTTATAGTTCCTTTAAAGCTCCATTAAAGCTCCTCTAAAGCTCCTTTAAAGCTTCTCTAAAGCTCCTTTAAAGCTCCTTTAAAGCTCCTTTAAAGCTCCATTATAGTTCCTTTATAGTTCCTTTAAAGCTCCATTAAAGCTCCTCTAAAGCTCCTTTAAAGCTTCTCTAAAGCTCCTTTAAAGCTCCTTTAAAGCTCCTTTAACACACGCCACACACGAAAATTGTAAATGACAAACCCCTTCTTTTTCTGAAAACAATTTGATCTTTTGCGCTTTTTTGAGAATTTTGAGATTAAATACTCCTTTTTATTGTATTTTTAATCCAGTTTTAATTCAAGATTAAACATTTTTCAGAAAATTTTTAGGGTAAGAATGAGAAATCTTCTTTTATTGACGATCACTTTTCTCTTAATCACATCGACTTTCGCAAAAAAAGAAAAGAAAGAAAAAGAAGAGAAGAAAGTGAAGGAGGAAGAGAAGAAAGAAGAGAAGAAAGAAGAGGCAAAGGAAGAGAAAAAGGAGAAAGATCTCAGCAATGGTGGGTGAAGCTTTGAAAACTGAAATAATTGTGCAAAAATGGTAAACTGTTAGCTGGTAAGGGTTAGAATTTGTAAAAATTGAGTGAAACAACCTCTCTAGTCATCTTTCTATCCCATCATAGCTTCAAATGAAGTAACCCAGCTGTTTCAGCATAGCTCTAGCTGTTTCATAGCATAGCTCTCTTCTTCAGCATAGCTCTAGAGCTATGCTGGAGGTACCTAGATACCTTATTTGAATCTAAATCTAAATATCTACCTTATTTGAATTTAATTCTATGATTTGAATAGAGTTTATTAAGTCTAAAGTAAGTTTTGAGGTACAATACTAGAAAATTAAAGTCGAAAAAGTTGCAAGCGAACGATAAAGCGGATAACTTGTTTGTTATAATTGGTAAGCAGATTTTCTTGAGTGTCAAGCGATGCTTTGGCTTGTGGCTTCAGATTGTTAGCATATTGTCAGCTTTAGATTGTCAGCTTTAGATCGCTAGCTTAGATTGTTAGCTTGGTTTGTTAGCTTTAGGTTGTCAGCTTAGAATGCTAGCTTTAGACTGTTAGCTTTAGCTTGTTTGTAATCCAAGTAACCCGTTAGCTTTGAAAACTGATATAATTGTCAAAAAAATGGTAAACCGTTAGCTGGTAAGAATTAGAATTTTTAAAAATTGAGTGAAACAACCTCTCCAGTCATCTTTCTATCCCATCCAGGTAACCTGGATTTCGGGATTTCCTGAGATTTCTGGGATTAACTTCTTATTATTTTTATATGTAAAGAAAAGAATTGACCAAATGGGACCAAATGGGACCAAAAAAAGAATGGGTTTTCATGGAAAAATTGTAGAAATCAAATTGCATTAGTTGAATCTGTCAAAGTTGATGTTTCCTTTAAGCTAGAGAGTATAAAATTAAGCATAGTATAACAGTTATTACGCAGTAAACTTTAGATATTGTTTACTTTAGTAATCTCTAGGTTTCGCTGGCGATATCGACTGGGTTCAATGGGAAAACGCTGTCGAGGTGGCGAAAGAGCAAAACAAACCGATCTTCTTCCTCATCCATAAAACTTGGTGTGGAGCGTGCTCGTGTGAGTTTTAAAAAGAGTTGAAATTTGTTTAAAATGGGAGATCATCTCTGTTATTTGCTTTTTAAAACCGACTTTTTCAGAAGAAACCAGAAGACAGTCTTGGCAGAGTTCTAGCTGGTCAAATCTGGCCTAATAGCTGGTCAATAGCTGGTCAAACCTGGCCTAAAAGTTACTCGGACAAAAACCAAGCTTAAACTTGATCTAAACCAGAAGATGGTCTTGGACGGAAACTAGAAGATGGTCTGGGACTTAAACCAGAAGATAGTCTTGGACTTTAGCCAGAAGATAGTCTTGGACTTAAATCAGAAGATAGTCTTGAACTTCAACCAGAAGAGAGTCTTGAACTTCAACCAGAAGATAGTCTTGGACTTAAGCCTAAAGACAGTCTTGGACTTCAACCAGAAGAAAGCCTCAAACACTTCATTAAGATCCTGTCGTGACAAAGATAACTCTGAATTTTCAGCGTTGAAACGCGAGTTCAAATCCTCGCAAAACACGAAAGATCTCGTCGAGTTGTCAAAGAAATTCGTGATGGTGAATGTTGAAGATGATGGTGAACCAGAAGATGACAAGTATGCTCCTGATGGAGGATACATTCCGAGGATTCTCTTTCTCGGTAAGGTGACAAAAGTACAAAGTGCGGCATGTACAGAATGAGCAGAAATATGGAAAATTGAATAATTGTAGGGTTTTGTTTTGTTTGTTTTAACACTATTAGATAACCGACTAGCTTGTACTTCTTAAATGCGTGACTACCACTAAAAAATGACAAACGATTGGCTAAACTACAGGGTGACCAGCAATACCCCGTCCCAATAGCTCGTTCTAAGCTGAAAAGAAGAATTGAAGCCTTTAATCTGCTGGCTTTATTTATCCAACTCGAGAAGCCAACTAGAGAAGCCAACTAGAGAAGCCAACTAGAGAAGCCAACTAGAGAAGCCAACTAGAGCCAACTAGAGCTCATTCGAAAGCTTGTAAAATAGGCTGCATAGATCCGATTGTAGAGTTTTTAGCAGATAAATAAAGCCAAGATTAAGGGCTTCAAAATCTTTAGAGAACATTTGAGACTTTTAAAATACGTTACACATTTTCCAGCTACTTTTCTGAAAATGGGTTGCCATTCTGGACCATTCTGTAGATTGGTTTGGCAGAAAAGTCTTATCGTCCTTCTAAAAGTCACTTTTTTTGAAATTTTCATTTATAAATGAATAATTAGACGATAAACATATGAATAAAATAAAAAGATTAACTATTTATTTTCTTAGAAAGCCCAAAAAGATGCATTAAGCGCAGTGTCTCAAAATTATCCGGACAACGTTTTTGGTGAGGTAGTGCACGCTTAATTTACTTTAAAGTACCAAGTGTTATATAAGGGAATTGTAGCCGTTAATCTTGGCTACATTTCTCTACCAAAAGCTTTCCGATTGGACTTATACAACTCATTTTACAAGCCCTTGAATCAGCACTAGTCAATCGTTGAAGTCAAGTCTTAAAGTCAAGTCAAGTCCAGTCTTAATCTTGTTCTTTAAGTCCTAGAAATACATTTAAAGCCTTAGAAATATATTTAAAGGCTTAGAAATACATTTAAAGCCTTAAGAAATATATTTAAAGCCTTAGAAATACATTTAAAGCCTTAGAAATATATTTAAAGGCTTAGAAATACATTTAAAGCCTTAGAAATACATTTAAAGCCTTAAGAAATATATTTAAAGCCTTAGAAATACATTTAAAGCCTTAAGAAATATGTTTAAAGGCTTAGAAATACATTTAAAGCCTTAAAAATACATTTAAAGCCTTAAGAAATATATTTAAAGCCTTAGAAATACATTTAAAGCCTTAGAAATACATTTAAAGCCTTAGAAATACATTTAAAGCCTTAGAAATACATTTAAAATCCTAGAAATACATTCAAAATCCTAGAAATACATTTAAAGAGAAGCTAAACAATCTAATTCACAGTTTTTGTGTGATCTTTGTTCAAATTAACCCTTTCTGAGCTCAGTTTTTGCTTTCCCGATTTTTATTGTTGGTGTGTGGATAGGTGGATTTCCCTTATCTCCTTATTTTATTACATTCTTTGGGACGTGGCTCCGGAATTCGGGAGTAAATTCTTCTGATAAACAAAGGAAAGAAAGAAAAAAAAACACAAAGAGAGATGTTTCCCCGGGTTATTTTCATTGCATTTGCTCCGTTTACAAGATAGTGTTTGACATTTTGCGTTTCCTTGTCGTTTCGTTGTCGTTTTTTTTTTTTCACATTTAGATCTTTGATTAGCAATTTACTAGGTATTTAGTAAGGGTTTTTGAAGATGAATATTGGACAAAGCTTTGAATATAAAAAGCTTTGAATATAAATAAGTTTTTGAATATTTAGATCCTGGCTTAGTAATGTATTAGGTTATTGGGTGAAATTGTTCTGAATTTCAGCTCTGGACCCGGTTTCACCATCACTGTATTAGCCTAATAGGTATTACCGTAAATACTGTAATTGGACCCCACCCCCATAATGACGGTGCGGAGTGTTGCGTAGCCTAGCTTTGAACGAGTTTTTCTCGACACTGGTTTATGCTACAATGCTCATTTAGGTATCAAAAAATAGCTGAAATTCAGGGCTATTTTTTGATACCTAAGCGCGCATTGTAGCATAAACCAGTATCGAGAAAAACGCCTCCAAAGCTAATTGGACCCCACCCCCATAATGACGGTGCGGAGTGTTGCGTAGTCTAGCTTTGAACATCATTTTGACTTTGCTCTGACTTTTCTTTGTCTACTAAGCCAAGAGTCAAGCCAAGTTGGTTTTAAATTGATGTTGACAAGATCGAATTATGCATCGGTCATCATTTTGACTTTGGTCTGCCTTTTAGGCCAAGAGTCAAGCCAAGTTAGACTAAAGACAAGTCAAGGAGAGACTTTGGAACAACCTGTCAACCCAATAACTACTAACTAAAGTAGTTACTAACTAAAGTACTCCACCCCCATAATGACGGTGCGGAGTGTTGCGTGGTCTAGCTTTGGACGCGTTTTTCTCGACACTGGCTTGTGCTACAATGCGCGCTTAGGTATCAAAAAATAGCTGAAATTCAGGGCTATTTTTGATACCAAAGACGCATTTTTTTGAAAGTACGGGCGCTTTGAAAAAAATGAAATACTAAAACTTTTGTGGCTACGCGACTGAACGAGAGGGGTGGGCTACTATTACAGTATTTACGGTAGGTATTAAGATTCAAATGATTCAAATGATCCAAATGATTCAAATGATCCAAATGATCCAAATGATTCAAATGATTCAAATGATTCAAATGATTCAAATGATTCAAATGATTCAAATGATTCAAATGATTCAAATGATTCAAATGATTCAAATGATTCAAATGGTTCAAATGATTCAAATGATCCAAATGATTCAAATGATCCAAATGATCCAAATGATCCAAATGATTCAAATGATTCAAATGATTCAAATGATCCAAATGATTCAAATGATCCAAATGATCCAAATGATTCAAATGGTTCAAATGATCCAAATGGTTCAAATGATTCAAATGATTCAAATGATCCAAATGATTCAAATGATTCAAATGGTTCAAATGATTCAAATGATCCAAATGATTCAAATGATCCAAATGATCCAAATGATTCAAATGATTCAAATGGTTCAAATGATTCAAATGATCCAAATGATTCAAATGATTCAAATGATTCAAATGATCTATTAGGTTGGCAAGTTAGATCATTTGAATCATTTGGATCATTTTCGTTTGAATTTAAGCAAGATTAAAGAAAAAAAGATTAAAAGAAAGAGAACGGTTCGATCGATTGGATTGTTCTGAAATTTTGGGAAACTATGTAATTGATGAAGCGTTTTATTTTAAAAAGTATGCAATCACTCAAAAATATATTAGCTGCTAGAAATATATTAGCTAATGCTAGAAACCAGGATTTTCAACTCTTACATTAAAATGCCTGAAAAAGTTCTAAAATAAAAGATTTTTCAAAAATTCAAAAAAGCCATTTTGTAGATTAAGGATAGGGCTTTTGAATCAAGCAAACCGTTTTTTGATTGGATAAGCCGATTAGATAAGCCGATTGGATAAGCCGATTAGATAAGCCGATTGGATAAGCCGATTGGATAAGCCGATTGGATAAGCCGATTGGATAAGCACTTCAGAAAACACATTACGCCAAAAACGATCGTTTATAACTTGCCAACCTAATAGCTAATAAGCTTATGAAGCTCATACACTGTATTAGCTTCATAAGGTGTATTAAGTGATGGTGAAACTGGGCCCTACTCAGAAAACTCTTCTATTTTAGTGAGTTAGGCGAGCATAAACAGAATTTGCTTTTAATGCTTACAAAAATCAGATTCAAATCTATCCATTGAATCCTTTATTTATCAAAATACTTATCAGAATATTGAATTATCAAAATCCAACTTTATTTATCAAATATTTCAACTTATCAATGAACTTATCAATCAATTTCTCAATCAACTTATCAATCAATTTTTAGACTCTAACGGCTCACCGTTAAGCACAAACAACGAAAAGCGCTACAAAAACAACAAATACTTCTATCCACTCGTCCCGCAAATCATTGACGCAATGGCTCGAGCACAAAAAGAATGGACTGAGGTTTCTGGAAAGGTTTGAAAGAAAAAGATATCATCAATCTTGTTCTTCGATGCTTAATTTAGCTGATCAGTTTAGCTTAGTCTTTCAGTGTTAGCTCAGATTTCTGGATCAGTGTTAGCTTAGTCTTTCAGTGTTAGCTTTAGTCTTTCAGTGTTAGCTTTAGTCTTTCAGTGTTAGCTTTAGTCTTTCAGTGTTAGCTTAGTCTTTCAGTGTTAGCTTTAGTCTTTTTTGATCCTTTGGAAATTCATTTTTTAAACTTACTTTTGTTGATTTCAAATGTTGGTTTCAAAAGTTGATTTCACTTACTTAAGTTGCTTATTCAATTACCTAATTTTCTAAAATAGCTTGACTAATCACTTTTGATCTATAATCAATTTCTGTATCAATTCAATCAACAAAAATACTGATAAAATACTTTTCAGAACACTGAATCATCATCAGTGAAGAAGGATGAGAAGAAGAAGGAAGAAAAGAAAGAAAAGAAAGAAAAAGAAGAGAAGAAAGAGAAGAAAGAAGTGAAAGAAGAGAAGAAAGAAAAGAAGGAAAAGGAAGAGAAAAAAGAAAAGAAAGAAAAGAAAGAAGAGAAGAAAAGTAAAGATGAGAAGAAGGATAAGAAGAAGGATGATAAGGAGAAGAAGGAAAAGAAAGAGGATAAGAAAGAGGAGAAGAAGGGAAAGGATTCGAAGAAGAAGGTCAGTCAGAATGGGGTTAAAGGGTTTAGAATTTGATTAGATCAGTTTGGAGTGTTGCGTAGTTTGGCACGGCTTAGAAAAGAGGTTAACTGAGCTTTTCTTGACATTAATTATGTTTTAAGTGATCCGAAAGTATGCAAGATGTAGATGATTTTATTCTGCATTCAATAAGAATAAGAAACACATAGAAACTTCACTGCGGAGGGCTATTTTTGCCGTATTGACCTATTTTTGACCAGCTCCCTAGAGATGCGTTTTAAAAATCATAAGCGCATCTTTTAGAAACTCAAGAATCAATCAGTTACTGATCGTCAACGTCCCTTTGATTACCGTAAATACTGTAATTGGACCCCACCCCCATAATGACAGTGCGGAGCGTTGCGTAGTCTAGCTTTGAACAAGTTTTTCTCGACACTAGGTTATGCTACAATGCTCGTTTAGGTATCAAAAAATAGCTGAAATTCAGGGCTATTTTTTGATACCTAAGCGCGCATTGTAGCATAAACCAGTATCGAGAAAAACGCCTCCAAAGCTAATTGGACCCCATCCCCATAATGACGGTGCGGAGTGTTGCGTAGTCTAGCTTTGAACGAGTTTTTCTCGACACTGGTTTATGTAACAATGCTCGTTTAGATATTAAAAAATAGCTGAAATTCAGGGCTATTTTTTGCTACCAAAGACGCATTTTTTGAAAGTACGGGCGCTTTGAAAAAATGAAATATTAAAACTTTTGCGACCACGCGACTGTACGAGGGGGATCGGGTACTATTATAGTGTTTACGGTACGTCATTCTGCCGCACTCTTTATTCCATTCTCTACTATAGTCTAACAGCTATATTTTGCCAGCTTTAAAATCAACTTTACAACTCTACAATCAAACGATTAAACATTACGAAAACGATAATAATGATTGAAAAATTTTCAGAGTAAGAAAGACGAGTTGTAAACGAATGAGGATGCTTTTCATCGAAACAACTTCTGTGATATGACAAACTTTTTTTGTTTTCTGTTGAAACGACTCTTTTACTGGTATAAATAGTTTGTGATAAAGTATAAAATATGATTTTAAAAATGATTCTCTTCACAAAATGAAACTACAAAACTTTAACGCAATGTTGAACTTTACCTGTGAGCTTTTCTAAAGTGTGTAAACTTTTAAAAAACGATCGCAACTCTTTTCCTATCGCCTATGATAGCTTTTAAAGGTTTATAAGATTGTTTATAAGATTTTAGAAAAGATTGTTAAAGTTTTTAAAAAGTACACACACGTCACCGAACGTTAAAAGTACACACACGTCACACATTCCTTTTCTCTAGAAATTTGGTTCATTTTCTTGACAAATTTGGTTCCTTCTCCCCCACAAATTCCCCAAGTTGACTGATATTTATTCTTGGCTTATAAGTAACCTCTCGGATGCGATCTGCAGAGGGATTGCTCACAAGGCTCACAAGGCTCACAAGGCTCACAAGGCTCACAAGGCTCACAAGGCTCACAAGGCTCACAAGGCTCACAAGGCTCACAAGGCTCACAAGGCTCACAAGGCTCACAAGGCTCACAAGGCTCACAAGGCTCACAAGGCTCACAAGGCTCACAAGGCTCACAAGGCTCACAAGGCTCACAAGGCTCACAAGGCTCACAAGGCTCACAAGGCTCACAAGATTCGACGCGAGCCCAGCCCTAAATATGGCTTTGCCCCGAGCCATTTAAGCTCCAAGGATTATTGATTATAAGCAAAAAAAGGATCAAATAAGGCTTTGTCCAGAGTGTCCAGAGTCATTTAACCTCCAAGGACGCGCCCAACTAGAAGAATGTCTCAAAGTAAACCCACGTTTAGGAAAATCAGAGTGCAAATGCCATTTCCCATGCTTCCCTAATTTTTATGTAAGCTCAATCGTCTTCGAATGAACTGGCAAAGGGAAGAGTTGAGTGATATTTATTTTTTAAATGTCCATGTAATAAGAAAAGACAATACAAATTATGAGCATTATTGATTATAAGCAAAAAAAGGATCAAATAAGGCTTTGTCTACTCATTACTCATCCGACTTATCATTGTTATTATCCTCCAAATAATCAGCATAATCACTCAACAAAATGCTCATCATCAAACGGTAATAATCGGAATCTTGTTTCAGAGCTTTTGTTGTGGCAAAGGTATTCTGATTAAAGGTTGATCGACTGTGACAGATTTGTAAATTGAGACCATCCAAGCCCAAGAGTTGACCAGTTCTCTCAAGTGCTACATTCAGTGGTGGAGTGTTTGTCACCTGAAAACAACTTTCCTTGATGATGAGCTTTAGACCAATGCACTAGACTTTGAATTTACGTTAAGAATTTGATTATCCTTTTGGAAAGGAAAGAGTAAAGGGTTGGGCCTTCGATCCTTTCCCCCTCAGTAAAGTAGTTTTTAAGTTAAAGGCTTGTTTAACCTGAATTCTTTGTTGATACATCTCATAGCCGCCTTGATTCTTGAAAATAGTGCTGATCGTGGTCTTTCCGGGTCTCTCCATTACCACACACATTTCATTATTTGGAAGATAATAAGTCTTTCGCTGCATCACTTCTTGAACACCATCCTGAAAACGATTTATAGAAAAGAAAAAAAATATAGAAATGAAATGAAATGGAATCGAACGAAATATGGTGAGAGAAATGGAGTTTTGTGTTTTCAAATATTTCATTGCATTTCAATCTTTCTCGTTACGCCTACTAAAATACTATTGGGTTGAGGGAAAAGTCGTTTCCGATTTTTTGGGAGAGTACCTTAAATTTGTCCAATCTTGACGTTTTATAGCTCATCCTAAAGCTGAATTCAAGACGGATCGATTGGTAAAAACCGTTTTGAGATATCTCTTTTCGAAAAGTTTTTACAGCTATTTGAAACTGAAGCGTTTACATTGAAATTTTATAAATTCTTGCATGAAGGGCAAATTTCTGGAAAGCTACAGAGCTACAGATTTTTTTTATCCTATGCGCTATCTCTAGAAAGCTACAGACTCTCAAAAAGCAAAAGCAAAAAAAAAACAAGTAGCTATTTAAAACTCTATTTACACGATGTTTCATTTTAGAAACTTTTTTCCGATGCCCTAATGATCACCACTTTGCATTCTTCCGCAGATTGCCGCATCGCTCTTTTTGTGACAAAATTCTATCGAAATCTTTTCGTTCAACTTTACCAGGTGAGTGAGTTGACAAGGAGTGAGACATCAATCAGATATTCTTGTTCAAGAAGAAGAAGAAGAGATCAAGAAGCGATCCATATTACGAGTTGGTGATTCCAATATGGCTAAAACACAACAACGACCCATTCATGAATAAAAAGAACCAAATTTTCTCGCATTTATACCTCTTAGCTAGAACTGTTTGTTAACAAAGCATTTGTCAACAAAGCAACAGTTGTTTATCAAACAACTGTGTCAAAGTTGCGTTTATCGTTTATCGGTTTACGTGTCTGTGTTGCCAAAATCACATCTGTGTTGCTAAAATGTTTGCCAAATGTCTGTGTTGCCAAAATGACATCTAAATGACGTCAATTACAAAACATTGCCTGCTAAAGCGTGACCCGCACCCCCGATCGCACTTTTATTGCGCAGGAAAAGAAACATTGCAACAGAAAAGTCACAAAAATCGCCTTTCTTTCATCCTTTCGCCTTCCTAAATCGATTTTTACAATGTCCAAATCTTCAATATCCAAATCTTCAATGTCCAAATCTTCCAATCTTTTTTCTCAGCTATTAAAACTTTCTCAAAACATTAGTCCCTCGGTTCAAACGAACAATGATTTCATTTCGATGACACTAACCGCTTTTCGATCCGAGAAACCATTGTTTGACGAAGCGAATCGCTCAAAAGTTGTCGATGTCTTGCAGAAATCGTTACCACTTTTCGAACCAGCTTATCGACAGTTTGCTATCGGAATGAATGTGGATCGGCGACAGAAAGCACAAATGTCGCGCTCTGGACTTGAATTCATTGTCGATGAAATGAAAGAAACGTCAACTTTGCACTCTCAATTTGTCGCAATCCTTGAGAGCGAACC
The DNA here is from genome assembly GCA_958450365.1 of Mesorhabditis belari. Taxonomy (NCBI): domain Eukaryota; kingdom Metazoa; phylum Nematoda; class Chromadorea; order Rhabditida; family Rhabditidae; genus Mesorhabditis; species Mesorhabditis belari. The sequence goes on along the minus strand of CAUEEP010000741.1, from coordinate 1,538,747 downwards.
CATGAAAATAATCGAAAAGTTCATTGAAAACACATCTGGAAGTGAGCCTGAAAATGTGACATTGGAAGAAATCGATTACAGCAATATTCCCAACACTCATTACTGGTGGTTCTACAAAGAAGATGATGAAGAAGAATGATGAAGAAGAATGATTTTCGCTTGTTTTCATTTCTGACTCATTGAAAATCCGGTACAATAGAGTTATATCGAAAAAGTTGGAACCTTTTACTTGTTTAGTGTTACCTGTTACAGTTTAAGCTGCTTCTCTAAGCTTTAAGCTGCTTCTCTAAAATATCTATGAGACAATAAACTCGTTTTGAAACACAAACTTTTGTTGATATAGCAATACTGTGCCGGACTTATTTTCATTGTTCTTTTTTTGCCATCAATTAATCGCGACCGGGTGACGATAAAAAAAAATTTTTACGGCAACCACCTGTTTTTTTATTTTAATATCGCTGATTTTATTATAAAAAGAATAAAAATCACCCGGCTAGAGTGATTTGATGGGTTTACAAATTTTTGGAGACGCTGGAAGACGCTGGAAGGCTTGGAGACACTGCAAGGCTTGGAGACACTGCAAGGCTTGGAGACACTGCAAGGCTTGGAGACACTGCAAGGCTTGGAGACACTGCAAGGCTTGGAGACACTGCAAGGCTTGGAGACACTGCAAGGCTTGGAGACACTGCAAGGCTTGGAGACACTGCAAGGCTTGGAGACACTGCAAGGCTTGGAGACACTGCAAGGCTTGGAGACACTGCAAGGCTTGGAGACACTGCAAGGCTTGGAGACACTGCAAGGCTTGGAGAAAAACAAGATCATCACTCATCAGACACCTCAGCACAGTCTAGATCGATTGAGTTTTAATTGCAGATAAATTTAAAAACAAAATAAAAAGCACAAAAAAACAATAAAAATAAATTGTTAATCTATAATTCTTCCTCTTGCTCACTTTCATCTTCGCTCAAGTACAGCAGTTCCTCAAATCGGCTTCCTATCTTATCAATTTCCAGCGCATCTTCACCAGAAGTGACTGGATCTCCTCCACCAGGAGAAGTGACTGGATCTCCTCCACCAGGAGAAGTGACTGGATCTCCTCCACCGTAGGACGTCTTCAGCGCTTGACACAATTAGATCTGATTGACACAATTAGATCTTTTTTCCATTTGTGGTCGCTTGTGGTTTTAGTTTTCTCAAATAAGTGCCTTTTAGCTGAGGTGTCTGATGAGTGACGATCTTGTTTTTCTCCAAGCCTTGCAGTGTCTCCGAAAATTTGTAAACCCCCCCCCCCTTTAAGCTGCTTCTCTAAAATATCTATGAGACAATATACTCGTTTTGAAACACAAAATTGAGCTTTTGTTGTTATAGCCATACTGTGCCCAACTTATTTTCATTGTTTGCCATTGTTGTTCTTGTTTCTGCCATCAATCTCCAAGTTCATTTGAATTCACTTTTTATGCTTTCTGATTGATTTGAGTACTTATCTTGCTATTAAATAAATAAATAAATTTCAGACAAATGGGTAACACTCTTGGCGGTGAATACCTGTCAACATGGGATCAAGACGATGTGAAGAAATGGAAAGAAACGGCCGCTCAATCACAGAAATTCTACTATCTGCAATTCGATGGTGCTCAATTTCACGATGTTACGGATTTGAGTGAAAGCTTGAGAATCATCAAAATCTGTTTTGCTCTTTTCGGCCCACCACAAGAAGAAAAGGAGGAAATTGAAGATGCTTACACGAGTGAACAAAGAGAAACTGCAGGGAAAATCTACAAAGTTATTCATGAAGTCTGGCTGAAAGCTCCCGAAAAACAGTTCATGATCGGTTTCAGATTCATTTTTTGTAAAGAAGGTGATAAAGAATTCCCTGTTCCAATTTTCTCACTTTTTATGGCAAAAAGTCAATGACAGTTACTACATGAGATACATTGATCCGATGTGTCGAGTGTATCAAAGTTGGGAGGATTGGAAAACGCAGAATCGATTGCCCATGCTTAAATACTGTTTCCCGAAGTATGGATACTACAGCAGCTCAGAAAAAAATCAATTTGACTTTGATCCCGATAAAGACCCGGCACTTCAATTTGGAACAACCCCAGCGTGTGATTTGAGCTCAAGAGTTGGGAGAATTTTCGACGTCACTCTTACCGCAGTTGGAATCACAGTTGGTTTGGCCTCTCTAATCACCCCGGCTGGACTCATCAGTGGTCCCATCTTAATGGGAACAACCGGCACAAGTGCAGTCTATGGCTTGGGGAGAGCTGGGCAAAGACTTGTCGACAAATACAATCATAATGAAAGCCTTACTGATTTGGAAAGTATTGTTTTGATGTTATCCATTCTCGCAGCTCCTCTTCACTTTGTGACTGCCTTAGCGAATGCTCGTCTAGCTGCTGGTGCGGCGCAAGGACGAATTTTCACTCAATCACAAAGACTTTTGGCTACATCACTCATGGTCACTTCACTTTCCATTGACTCATTCTTTTTCTTGATGAATGTTGTGAATTTGGTGGAAAAAGCGTTGAAGAAAGAGCTGACTGCTTTGGATTTATTGCAGTTCTCGATCAGCACTCTCTTTTTCACAAACACTTTGATGCAACCAAAAACCGCAGCCGGAGTCATCAACAAATTCCAAGAACAAAGAATCGGGGAAATCGCAAATCAAATGACTGATGCACAGGCAAAACAATCATTTCAAAAGTTCGTCGACGCAAATAAAGGTGATGGGGGTATACAGGCAAAGTCAAAGATTGTTCGAACATTGAATCGAATGGAGGATCCGAATCATTTCTTCTCAAACACTCAGGACTTTGGCATGAAGATTGGTGGCCGCAAAGGGCGCACTGTATTGCTGACAGACGGGAAGGGACATACTCAACGAGCAAATCCAAATCACCGGTAAAAACTTTATCGAACTATTATTCGTTCCTAGGTATAAACGGATGTGGACTAGAATTTGGGTTAAGTTAAAGAGAGTGGATCCCTTTTGATATCCCACCATCTCTAACACCCCGACAACCCAACTCAACTCCTCCAACTCAACTCAACTCGTATTAGAGGAGAGTCCCTGTGAAATGAGTTGTACTGCAGTTGCATAGACCCGGAAGATACGTATCTTTATTTACAGTAATACAATAAGATGAATAGATTAGAAATGAGTGTAAGGGGAAGGGGGGACTCCAAATGAGAGTCTCACTTGTCCTCCTAGGCTCCTCACTGTCCTCCTAGGCTCCTCACTGTCCTTCTAGGCTCTCCACTGTCCTCCTAGGCTCCTCACTGTCCTCCTAGGCAATGCCAAGGATCTCCCCTTCTCGGCAATAAAAGGGATAAGCACAGGGGAGAACACATTTGCATAACAATAGACAAATCATTCAATAATAACAATAGTAACTCAAATATCAGTTTGGCTCGGAGCTGACACTATTGTAAAAGTTTTAATCTGGAACAATTAGAAGAAGTGTTAGCATAATTGAGTCATTTTCAAGCTAAAATTTGAATGGTATTTGAATGGTTTGAATGGTTTACAAATGTATTCATTTATTTCTTTATTTAGAACCGAATTCACCGTTCAAAACGTGCAAGGATTGGCGAGAATCAGAAATAGGGATCAATTGAGAACATGTCTGGGAAATGATCACGAAACACACAAATATTTGAAGAACATGTCTCCAAGGGATCGAGCTAGAGTCAACAATGTGTTTGGAGGAGCGGCTGGTTATGATAGAGAGACGGTGAGCATCGCGGAGAGATTGGCCGGGAAATTGGGTATTCCGGAAACCGAGCCTGGAAAGTTTATGTCGCTTGTAGAGGTGGTGGCGGCTGAGAGAAATTGTGAGTTTTGAAAACTGTTTTAACCAGTTTAGGCTGGCATATTAGGCTGGGATATTAAGCTGGCAGGTTAGGCTGGCATATTAGGCTGGCAGATTAGGCTGGCTTATTAGGCTGGCATATTAGGCTGGTTTATTAGGCTGGCATATTAGGCTGGCATATTAGGCTGGCATATTAGGCTGGCAAGAAAGTCTTTTTGCCTTTTTGTATGTTTGCGTTTAGAAAAGATTAATACACCAATTATTATACAGTTTGTTTCTTTATTGGGTTGTCCAGTTATGAATGCGCGTTTTTACTATTTTGTAAATTTCTCAAGATATCGAAGAGATGTGAAAAGACGTTTGTATTAATGTATAGAACAGTAGTGTTAAAAGACGTTTGTATTAATGTTACAGACACGCGAAAGTGACGATCTTTTTGTCAAATATCATATTTCATTGTCCAGTAGTGTACATTCGAATTTGCTGGAAGAGGTAGGAAAACGAGCAATAAACATTTTCTATTTGAAGCAAACCGTAGTTTTTCAGCGTAGCAAGCAAATCAATTGATGAGTGTGTCATTTCTAAATGAAAGTGCCAAAAAAAGGCGAAAAGACTTGTTTGCCAAGCTGATATGTTTGCCAAACTGATAATCCTAACTTTGATAATCTTAACTTTGTAAGCAAACTTTTTCCAGCCGGACGACAGCTGAATTTCAACGATCCAAGCACTTTTTCAAGCTTTTTGAATGACATCAACAAAGATCTGAAAAAGATTGGAAACATCGTGGCAAAAAAGAAATTGAAGTTCTCTGATGACTATCTGGCACTTTATCACTACCGGAAACATGGAGAAGAGTTCATGGCTCATTGCCCTCTTCAATTCTATCTAGGAGAGCTTCCAAGCAATGTTGTCAATCAAGGCAGACTGACTGATGTTTGTGAAGTTAATATGATAGCTGAGGTGTGTTCAAATGGCGGTAAGCTACTCAAATGGCGGTACCGCGGTAGGGTTTCAAAAACCAAGCGCAAGTTTTATCCATTAGCTTACCCCCTTTCTTTCTGATCCTGGTCTGGAGATTTTGCTCTAGGAAGGATCCTGCTCTAGGAATGATCCTGCTCTAGGAATGATCCTGCTCTAGGAATGATCCTGCTCTAGGAATGATCCTGCTCTAGGAATGATCCTGCTCTAGGAATGATCCTGCTCTAGGAATGATCCTGCTCTAGGAATGATCCTGCTCTAGGAATGATCCTGCTCTAGGAATGATCCTGCTCTAGGAATGATCCTGCTCTAGGAATGATCCTGCTCTAGGAATGATCCTGCTCTAGGAATGATCCTGCTCTAGGAATGATCTTGCTCTAGGAATGATCCTGCTCTAGGAATGATCCTGCTGAAAAACTTAGACATAAACTATGAAAGCTTGTCTTATCGTTGTCATAAATCATTTCATAAATCATTTTCAGAATGGTGTTCAAGAAGTGATGCATCGAAAGACTTATTATCTTCCAAATAATGAAATGTGTGTGGTGATGGAGAGACCCGGAAAGACCACGATCAGCACTATTTTCAAGAATCAAGGCGGCTATGAGAAGTATCAACAAAGAATTCAGGTTAAACAAGCCTTTGACTTAAAAACTACTTTACTGAGGGGGAAAGGATCGAAAGCCCAACCCTTTACTCTTTCCTTTCCAAAAGGATAATCAAATTCTTGACGTAAATTCAAAATCTAGTGCATTGGTCTAAAGCTCATCATCAAGGAAAGTTGTTTTCAGGTGACAAACACTCCACCACTGAATGTAGCACTTGAGAGAACTGGTCAACTCTTGGGCTTGGATGGTCTCAATTTACAAATCTGTCACACTCGATCAACCTTTAATCAGAATACCTTTGCCACAACAAATGCTCTGAAACAAGATTCTGATTATTGCCGTTTGATGATGAGCATTTTGTTGAGTGATTATGCTGATTATTTGGAGGATAATAACAATGATAAGTCGGACAAAGTCGGACAATGAGTAGACAAAGCCTTATGATCCTTTTGATCCTTTTGATCCTTTTTTTTGCTTATAATCAATAATGCTCATAAGTTGTGTTGTCTTTTCTTATTACATGGACATTTAAAGAATAAATATCAGTCAACTCTTCCCTTTGCCAGTTCATTCGAAGACAGAATACAATGATGATGCAAGGATTTTGTTTAAAGACATCCGACTTACCATTTAAACCGGGTGTCTCTAATAAAACTTCTTTTTACTTCAAAAGAATTCGCTTGCAACAAAAATGGATAATATATAATGAAACTAGACCAAAAATATATTGGGTTGGGGAGAATGAGTCGGCGCCTCGAATGAAAGAAATTTCTAAAACTTATAGCAGACTTTGTCAAATGATATGCGTTTGATATCCGTAGAAGGGTAACTAATTCTCTACAAAAATAATATTTAAAAGAGAACTCAAACAGCGCCTCAACTCAACAAAGGATCATTTTTTCACAAAATCGATAAACTGTCATCTAGAGTAAACGGTTGGAGGGATCTTCCTGAAAATTTGGTAACTTATGTAATTGAGTGTGCTCTATCTTTTTTATATAAACACCAAAGGAGGTTTATGTGGAAGAAACTCTTCAAGCAATGAGTCGGACTTTTTGTCATTTTGATTAGCTGTGTTTGGGAATCCATAAAATCCCAAAAAAGAAAAGCTTTGTGGAATCTCTCAAAAGCCATTTTGTAAAGAAATAGTCGACCATTTTGATGAAACAAAACGTGTATTTAAAGAAGGTTTTATGGGTGCAAAAAGTTTCTTTCAATTTCGGCGCCGACTCATTCTCCCCAACCCAATAGAATAAGTTGCAAAAATATAGAATTAGCTGTTTTCCCTGAAACGCTTATAACCTTTAATGGTTTAAGCCTTTGGGAGACAATGGTGCAAGACTTTTTTTTTGATGACTGTATGATTGACACTAAATATTTTCATATTTGTGTTCTTACCGAGATTTGGCTAAATTACCTTTAGATAAACTCGGGCAACAAAGAGAAATGTTAGCACAATTAAGCGTTGCGTTGTCAGGCATGGAATGATGGTTGATAAATTCTAATACCCTTTCACTTTCTACAGTACCCTTATAAGCCTTAGGAGGGGTTCCCAGTTAGGATTGACCGTTTCTTTCCATTTCTACACATCGGTTTGATCCCAAGTTGACAGGTGTTACCCATTTGTCTGAAATTGATTTATTCAATAACAAAATAAGTACTCAAATCAATCAGAAAGCATAAAAAGTGAATTCAAATGAACTTGGAGATTGATGGCAGAAACAAGAACAAAAGAAACAAGAACAACAATGGCAAACAATGAAAATAAGTTGGGCACAGTATGGCTATAACAACAAAAGCTCAATTTTGTGTTTCAAAACGAGTATATTGTCTCATAGATATTTTAGAGAAGCAGCTTAAAGGGGGGTTTACAAATTTTCGGAGACACTGCAAGGCTTGGAGAAAAACAAGATCGTCACTCATCAGACACCTCAGCTAAAAGGCACTTATTTGAGAAAACTAAAACCACAAGCGACCACAAATGGAAAAAAGATCTAATTGTGTCAATCAGATCTAATTGTGTCAAGCGCTGAAGACGTCCTACGGTGGAGGAGATCCAGTCACTTCTCCTGGTGGAGGAGATCCAGTCAATGCTCCTGGTGGAGGAGATCCAGTCACTTCTCCTGGTGGAGGAGATCCAGTCACTTCTGGTGAAGATGCGCTGGAAATTGATAAGATAGGAAGCCGATTTGAGGAACTGCTGTACTTGAGCGAAGATGAAAGTGAGCAAGAGGAAGAATTATAGATTAACAATTTATTTTTATTGTTTTTTTGTGCTTTTTATTTTGTTTTTAAATTTATCTGCAATTAAAACTCAATCGATCTAGACTGTGCTGAGGTGTCTGATGAGTGATGATCTTGTTTTTCTCCAAGCCTTGGTGTCTCCAAGCCTTGCAGTGTCTCCAAGCCTTGCAGTGTCTCCAAGCCTTGCAGTGTCTCCAAGACTTGCAGTGTCTTCCAGCGTCTCCAAAAATTTGTAAACCCATCAAATCACTCTAGCCGGGTGATTTTTATTCTTTTTATAATAAAATCAGCGATATTAAAATCAAAAAAAACAGGTGGTTGCCGTAAAAAAAATTTTTATCGTCACCCGGCCGCGATTAATTGATGGCAAAAAAAGAACAATGAAAATAAGTTGGGCACAGTATGACTATATCAATAAAAGCTCAATTTTGTGTTTCAAAACGAGTAGATTGTCTCATAGAGATTTTAGAGAAGCAGCTTAAAGCTTAGAGAAGCAGCTTAAACTGTAACAGGTAACACTAAACAAGTAAAAGGTTCCAACTTTTTCGATATAACTCTATTGTACCGGATTTTCAATGAGTCAGAAATGAAAACAAGCGAAAATCATTCTTCTTCATCATTCTTCTTCATCATCTTCTTTGTAGAACCACCAGTAATGAGTGTTGGGAATATTGCTGTAATCGATTTCTTCCAATGTCACATTTTCAGGCTCACTTCCAGATGTGTTTTCAATGAACCTTTCGATTATTTTAATGGGTTCGCTCTCAAGGATTGAGACAAATTGAGAGTGCAAAGTTGACGTTTCTTTCATTTCATCGACAATGAATTCAAGTCCAGAGCGCGACATTTGTGCTTTCTGTCGCCGATCCACATTCATTCCGATAGCAAACTGTCGATAAGCTGGTTCGAAAAGTGGTAACGATTTCTGCAAGACATCGACAACTTTTGAGCGATTCGCTTCGTCAAACAATGGTTTCTCGGATCGAAAAGCGGTTAGTGTCATCGAAATGAAATCATTGTTCGTTTGAACCGAGGGACTAATGTTTTGAGAAAGTTTTAATAGCTGAGAAAAAAGATTGGAGGATTTGGACATTGAAGATTTGGATATTGAAGATTTGGACATTGTAAAAATCGATTTAGGAAGGCGAAAGGATGAAAGAAAGGCGATTTTTGTGACTTTTCTGTTGCAATGTTTCTTTTCTTGCGCAATAAAAGTGCGATCGGGGGTGCGGGTCACGATTTAGCAGGCAATGTTTTGTAATTGACCCCAAAAATAGATTAAAAATAGATGTCATTTTGGCAACACAGACACGTAAACCGATAAACGCAACTTTGACAAATAAATGACAGAATGACGGACAGTTGTTTGATAAACAGATAAATTGCATGCTTTGTTGACAAAATTGCAAAAAAATTGACAAAATAAATTGCATGCTTTGTTGCGTACGCCACAATCGCAGAAATCAACGTAAATTCTAGGAGAAGAAGTAAAATTGGACGCATTTTGGATCAGTGAATCATCGTTTGTCAGAATCTGTTTCACCGAGCTTTTATAACTTCTATGGATTGCCCAAAATTTGTTCAAAACACCAAAAAGAGCTTGTTTGGTTCCAGTATTGTTGCTATCCTCAAGGCAGAAATTCTCGGGTGAAACCATTAGAGCAAAAAATTCTGGCCAACAACGCGTAGTCCATTTGAAATTTGAAAAAATATAATGTGTATTGCATTTGTTTTATGCAAAAGGATTGCGCTTGCGGGAGAACACTTCGATTCGGAAGAAGCAGTCAAAAATTGGCTTTGAAAGTTTTTCTTTACTCTCTCTTTAAGTCTTTTGAACTTTACCTGGTTTTCGAAAGTGTGTAAACTTTCAAAAAACGATCGCAACTCTTTTCCTATCGCTTATGATAGCTTTTAAAAGTTTATACGTTTTAGAAAAGATTGTTAGAAGTTTTTAAAAAGTACACACACGTCACCGAACGTTAAAAGTACACACACGCCACACATTCCTTTTCTCTACAAATTTGGTTCCTTCTCCCCCACAAATTCCCCAAGTTGACTGATATTTATTCTTGGCTTATAAGTAACCTCTCGGATGCGATCTGCAGAGGGATTGCTCACAAGGCTCACAAGGCTCACAATGCTCACAAGGCTCACAAGGCTCACAAGGCTCACAAGGCTCACAAGGCTCACAAGGCTCACAAGGCTCACAAGGCTCACAAGGCTCACAAGGCTCACAAGGCTCACAAGGCTCACAAGGCTCACAAGGCTCACAAGGCTCACAAGGCTCACAAGGCTCACAAGGCTCACAGGGCTCACAAGGCTCACAAGGCTCACAAGGCTCACAAGGCTCACAAGGCTCACAAGGCTCACAAGGCTCACAAGGCTCACAAGGCTCACAAGGCTCACAAGGCTCACAAGGCTCACAAGGCTCACAAGGCTCACAAGGCTCACAAGGCTCACAAGGGAGGTAGAAACGGTGAAAAAGCATGCTATTGGGGGAAAATATCATACAACTAGCAAATTTACACATTTTCATCAAAAAAACCTTAAATACGAGCTAATCTAACAATTTTTTCCGCGCATTTGATGCCTACTACCGTGCCCTAGGTCAAATGAGTGAAAAAAAAGTGTAAAAACAGAAGCAAAACCCTAAAAAACATGCAAAAGCAGCGTAGAAAGCAAAAATATTAAAATTTAGTCGCGCTGAAATGAACGTTTTTAGGCCTTTTTAATTTGGCGCTCAAATGATTGTTTTCCAGTCATTTTTGGCACGGCGCTCAAATGAGTGGCGCTGAAATAAGCGTGAGCCAAATCGTTGGCGCTGAAATGATTGGCGCCCAATTGTTGGCGCTCATTTGACTACCTCCCGCTCACAAGGCTCACAAGGCTCACAAGATTCGACGATTCAACGGGACTGCGCACAAGATTCGACGCGAGCCCAGCCCCGAGTCATTTAAGCTCCAAGGACGCGCCCAACTAGAAGAATATCTCAAAGTAAACCCACGTTTAGGAAAATCAGAGTGCAAATGCCATTTCCCATGGTTCCCTAATTTTTATGTAATCTCAATCGTCACCGAACGTTGAAAGTACACACACGTCACACATTGCTTTTCCCTACAAGTTTGGTTCCTTTTCCCCCACGAATTTGGTTCCTTTTCTCTACAAATTTGGTTCCTTCTCCCCCACAAATTCCCCACAAAAACAATACAAATAAAAGTTTCGAGAAATTTCATTTTCTCAAATAAACCCGTCAATGGAAAGGAAAAATCACGTGTCCAGTTCGCCATTTTTTCCAATTTTCATTTTCGCATTCTATTCAATATTTGGTCAATCCACGGACAGATTAGCTCCAAAAAAAAAACAATTTTATTCTCCCGGGAATTGAGCGGATTATCGCTTCCAGCCGATTTACATCATCGGATTTTCGTTTAGCAAAGAAATCCTCAAAAATCCTCAAAAATTTCTCGATAAGCACGATTTTTAGATGGTTTTCTAAATGATTTACCTTGAAAATCCCCCCTTTCTTTCTTTATTTGCTTTGATTTGCTCTGATTTCTTTATTTATTTTGATCCTTCTCTTTTTTGATTCAAAATGAAATGTTAAACGACTTTGCTGAGTCAAAACTGTTAAACTTTTAAAACTTTAAATCTTTTGACATTTTAAAACAGCTTATCTTGACGGTTTTCTTTGATTAACTTTATCCAAACAAGTTCTCGAAGAGTAGATTAATGATATCAAAAAAAATGAAACCCTGCTTTGCACTGCGTTTTTGAAAAAAAAACTACAAAACATTGAGTTGAATAGCGACAAAACAAGATCAGAAGAATCACCAAGGACACCACTCAAAACACATCCAAAAGAAAAAGATACCTCTAGAAAGAATCAAAACGATTAACATTGAAATATTTTGAAAAGGTTGTTAAAAAGCTTGTCACTTACAGAAAAATTCAATTTCTATTCACAAATAAGCAACAAAAATAAGAATGTTCACTCTTTAAAGTATAGTCTGTCATTCTCTACGATCTTTTGCCGTAGTCTGTCATTCTCTACGACCTTTTGCCATCGATCAGCAAGATTTCGGATCTGCTCGAAGTACCAAGCTCATTTGAATCAAAGAACTCTTGATATGCGTCTTCAACTTCACTTTAACCTCACTTCAACTTCACTACAACGTCAACCTCAACGTTAACTTCACTTCAACTTCACCTCAACGTCAACCTCACTTCAACGGCAACGTCAACGGCAACGTCAACGTCAACTTCAACTTCACTTCAACTTCACTTCAACTTCACTTCAACTTCTTGTCTTCAAGATCAAAATCATCGTCATTGAAGCGTTTGAAACACTCGATCGCAACCGTTTTGCCAACAGTTCCTTCGCCTTCCACCTCACAAATCACTTCAGCACCAGATCTTGCAGACAAACCTTTTTTCCAATAGAAGCAAAACACGAAATTCAATTTTAGTCATCTAAATCCATCATTTTGTTATTAAATAACAAAATGCTCGCAAGAAAACAGGCTTTCAAATGAATTAAAAACCATAAAAATCCATTGTCAAGATAATTAGATAAAACTAAATTAGATATTAGATAAATTAGATAAACTTTTTTGAAAGTAGCGAACCTTCTTAAAAATCTAGTATTTTTCTGCTTAACTTTTGCTGCTTTTCACTGCAATCTTTTCATTTACAGTCTTTTTCGTGTATTGATTCGTGTAGACGTTCCCAGCTATTGTAATCTGGCTATAAATAGACTCTAAAGCATGCTTGATGGTAAGAATTACGATAATATTAATTACGATAATATTAAAAGGTATTACACGGTCGAGGTAATCGCTAAAGCGTTAAGAAGAAGAATTTGAGAAGAATTTAGGAAGAATTACGGCCGTTAAGAAGCCGTTAAGAAGAATTACGGCCGTTAAGAAGCCGTTAAGAAGAATTACGGCCGTTAAGAAGCCGTTAAGAAGAATTACGGCCGTTAAGAAGCCGTTAAGAAGAATTACGGCCGTTAAGAAGCCGTTAAGAAGAATTACGGCCGTTAAGAAGCCGTTAAGAAGAATTACGGCCGTTAAGAAGCCGTTAAGAAGAATTACGGCCGTTAAGAAGCCGTTAAGAAGAATTACGGCCGTTAAGAAGAATTTCAGCTTTCTTTTAAAGTTTCTAAAATGGATATTTTGATAAAATCGATGTCAATCTAAAGTTTTATTTTCAGTTTTCAGTTCTTCATTTTTCTAGAAAATCCTAAAACAATCTTTACAATCGAATGTTTAAAAAATCTCGACAGCATCTTTGCAATGAGCACCAGTTGATTAGAGGTTTAACTATAAAATTGACGAGTGAAAGCCAAGAGCACCCAAGAGTATTTCGCTCTTTTTCCCTCTCTCGTTTTGCCAAAAAAAAATGCAGAGGGTAATTTCCCGTTTTATTCTTTTCCCTTTCTAAAAACGATGAACGGCCAAAGGGAGAAAGCACTCATTTTCGGGGTGAAATTCTCTGCAAAGCCACAAAACTCATTTCCGAATTCCGAAGGATTCTTTTGGTCTGTTAACATTTTGGGTGCTTGGCTTTCACTCGTCAATTTTATAGTTAAACCTAATTGGCTAAAGGCTTAAGTTTTTTATTGTTTTCTCTCAAGACTGACAAGATAAAGTTAACTTTATCTTAAGGCTGCGTTCTCAGGCAACGCGACTCCGAAGGAACGATCGACCGACTCCGTCACCACTCGTACAGGATTTGCACCTTCTCTGATCTGTGGCCATTCAAAGGGACTTTGCGTAAGTGAGGGATAATCGCACCTATACGCTACATTTCCGCGTGACGAAAAGCCAAGAAATTCAGCGCTAGGCTTTTCCCCGTCATAGACTTTATAGGCGTTTTATAGTTTTATAGGTATAGGTTATATGTATAGGTATAGGTTATAGGTATAGGTTATAGGTATAGGTTATAGGTATAGGTTATAGGTATAGGTTATAGGTATAGGTTATAGGTATAGGTTATAGGTATAGGTTATAGGTATAGGTTATAGGTATAGGTTATAGTTATAGGTTCTAGGTACAGGTTATAGGTATAGGTTATAGCTATAGGTATAGGTATAGGGTCTAAGTACAGGTTATAGGGATAGGTATAGGTATAGGTTATAGGTATAGGTTTTAAAAATCCACCTAGAGTCTTGAATGTACAAAACCAGCATTTCAGATCAGCCAGATAAAGTAAAGCAAAGCCAGGACAAGCTCAAGCATGGCTTTGCTGGCTTAGCCCGTCCGTGGCCTTTATCTAAAACTTTCCGACTTTGCAAGCTGTTTCCTAGTTTTTGTCCGTTTACAACTTTGCCTAGCTTTTGTCTATTTTTTAAAAACCTCTAGAGCTACATAAAATTATTTTAAGGTGATTATTTTAGATAAAAGGTGATTATTTTACAGTTCCCAAGCTTTCACAGAAGCTCAACACTCTAATCCCCTGCAAGATCTCATTGTCAGCTAGATTTTCCGACCCCACATCGATAGGGAATTATGTAGAAACCGGCTTATATGGAATCCCCTTTATATGGTTGTTTTTTTTCTCACTCCCTTGAATTCCTGGATGTGTGGACGACTGGACGACTGTTCTCACTCCCTTTAATTCTTGGATGTGTGGACGACGACTTGAATGGACGACTGTCTGTACAAAATATTGATTAAAAATTGAAAATATGTGCAAAAAGTCATCAAATCAAGTCATCTTTTCAAAAACTCTTTAGAAATTTGTTATCTAAATTCTTTAACATGTTTAACATGTTCTAAACATGTTTTAGCTTTTTCTAGCGAAAGCATCACTTTACTGAAAAATAATAGTAATTTCCAAACTCGAATAATTGTCTCCGTGACCTCATTATTATGCTAGGCGTGGTTCTTTTGGCTTCTCCTCTTCCCCAGCTTCTCCTCTCCAAGCCCAACCCCAGTCCCATCTCCATTCACCTATCTTAAAGCCTCCTTTCTTCTTCAAATATTTCAAAAGAAATGCCTTTTCCTCAAGAATTACTGATTTCCGGATGGAATTTGAATTTCCTTTCCCATTTTTCTTCTATTAAATGAAGAGGGATTTGAATCTCTAAAAAAATGCGCCTTTGCTTGCTTTGCTTTTGCTTAGAATGACAGGGATTTGTTTGGATTTTAAAGCTCTGAAGTCACTTGATTTCTCTTTGCAACGATTCATGTATTGTTTCTCTTGTTTTACCCTTGTTTTACCATTGTTTTATCATTGTTTTTAGCTTTTTTTCTTAAGGCATACAATTTCTCAATCAATTTCCAGTTTCTGATGTTTAATCGATGCCCGAGAATGGGACCTCACTTCTGAGCACGTTCACCGAGAACACCGATGTCCTTTTCTTGCTTAGGTACTCGTTTTCAAGGAGAGAAATTGAAGGGATTTAAAGGTTTTGAAAGGTTTTGAAAGGATTTGAAAGGATTTGAAAGGATTTGAAAGGATTACTATTGGGCAATGCTTTCTATACAAAATTATACCAAAATCTTTGTCTTAATGCAAAAAAAAGATCCTTCTTTAAACAGTTTACGAACAGTTTAACGGGATAAAACTACTTCATTTGACAATAACTGTTTAATCTTTACAGTTTAACTGCCTGTGAACAATTCACATTTGTTCCAGTAGTTATTTGGTTCAATAGTACAGTCAAATCTCGATTTAACGACTCTCGATTCAACGGTTTACTCGATTTAACGATGGAGATCGATGGAGATCTCGATCCCGATTTGAGAAGCGTTAAATCGAGGTTTGATCTTAAGTTCTTTAGTCGAAGAACCACTTTTTGCTCAGTAAGTGAGTTGGATGCGTAATTTACTTTCTAATTGTACCAAAAAGTGGATTTAAATCGCGTGAAACACGAGTTAAACCAAAAAAACGAATAAATTTGTGTTTAAACCAAGACTCTCAGTCTTTTGCACTTTCTTTTACAAATTAAACGAAATTCGTTTAATCAACCACGCTTTATTTGTTATTTGTATTTGGCTTTAACAAGATTTGAATATTGTTTGCTGTTTGTTGTTATTTTGCAAAAAAAGCGAGAATCCTGGTTGCAAGAGGATCCGAACCCGCGAGGAATAGTTCCGAAATCGAGCACGCTATCCACTAGGCCACCCGGTCATCTGTCATAACCGATGACGGAAGGCTTACATCATCGAGTAAATTTTTCGCGCTTCCAATTTTCAAGCGTGTTTTTACACGGATTAAAGGGCCGATTGAATTGATTTTAAAAATGGATTTTGCTCAGAATTTTGCGTAGAATCCGATGCACTATGTCTCGTAGCTTAACTCGATGCTAATTTAGAACAAAAGTCAGATTGAACGACGGCTTGTTCAAAAGCAGCAACAAACTTGAACACTGACCGGAATGAGCTCATTTTAACAATATATAAGCATATTTGGGGTAGAAAGCGGAAGAAAAGCTATTCAGACAAGACAAGAATTGAGTGGAATTTGTGTTTTTCTGTAGTGGTTTACTTTTAACTATTGCAGCAACAACAAATTGCTGATTTTTCAGTAAACTAAAATTCTAGTACTTGTTTAAGTAAATCTAAAGTCGCAAAAACATATTATTTTCTCGAAAAAGCATATAATTAAAGTTTAGCGTCGTTGCCCCGTTGATTATCTGCTGTTTTGCGATTTTCCTCTGCGCTGTCGGGAGCATTTGTAAAACGAGAAGAAAGGTGGGTAAAATGAAAGAAAAAAAGTGAAGAAAAGATGTTTTTGAGTAAAATGACATTCTAGAAAAACAAATTACCTCCAAAGAACTTATCTTATGACTCATTTTCTCCAAGATCCTAATTAAAGATCCAACAAAAGAAGTCCCAAAACAAAGTTCCCCAAGAAAACCCTTGTTTTCTTTTGATTAATCCAGTTTGACTATGAAAATCTAATGGATTTTAGCTGGATTTGCTGGAAAACAAAGTACTTTTCACTCCTGTTTCAAGACACAAATGATTTCGCTTGTAAAAAAAAGTTTTTCAAAAAAAATGTTCGTTCCGGGGTTCGAACCAGAGACCTGTTCGCTGTTCGTTTCGTAGATAAACGCTTTAACTAAAACGACGACCGACGACCGGAAAACGACCTTTTCTCTCGGCTTACCGCGGTCCCAAATGGTATAGTGGCTAAGGCGTCTGTTTTCCAGCTCATAGCCTGGTTCTGGTTCGATCCTGGCGGCGGTAGAGTAAGCTGCAGCAGAGAAGTCAAAAGGGCTTTTTTCTCGGCGTGCCGCGGTCCCAATTGGTGTAGTGGCTAAGGCGTCTGTTTTCCAGCCCACAGCCCACAACCAGGCTTCTGGTTCCCGGCGGCAGTAGAGTGAGTGGAAACTGACTGCAGCAAACAAAGCCTTGGTATATAAAGAAAACAAATTTTTGTTCTAAACATTGTATTCTGATTTGAAAGCTTGTGAAATAATGCAATTGATTTTGCAATTGATACAATTGATGCAACTGTAGCTATTAAATGCTTTGAAAAACGTTTGAAAAAAAGGAAGAGCTCGATAACTCTAACATTTGCTTTATTTCAGTTGGATTTGTTGGAAACAAAGTACCCATTCACTTCTGTTCAAGACACAAATGAGTTCACCGTTGATTTGACCACGAAAATGGACTCCTGTGTTGAGCTCACCTCAACGCCACCGGTATGTGCAGGAGTCAAATATGGAATTTTGAAATTTCGTCGAATTTTGGAGTCAAACAGTAGCATTTTTTTAGTGTTTTAAGCTCAAAAACGCCTTTTATTTCATATTTTTCAAGTCCGTTCAACAATTGCTGCGCGAAAAATGTGCAGAATCGAAAAGGCTAAGGGATTTGCGATTTCAAAGCTTAACTTTGGCATTAACTGAGCTTTGGAATCGAAAAGGCTAAGGGATTTTCGATTCCAAAGCTTAACTTTGGCATTAACTGAGCTTTGGAATCGCAAATCCCTTAGCCTTTTCGATTCCAAAGCTCAGTTAATGCTAAAATTATAGAAATTAATGTAATTTGGATATTGTATTACGGTAGATACTAAAATAGAGAATTTTTAAAATCTAAATAATGTAATTAGTGAAGAAAGTAACAGTAAAGTAAAGTAGAAATGGTAAAGAAAGATTTCCGGAGAGGGGATTGAACCCTTGAGCTTTTTGGCTTTCCGTTTGCTTTCCAGGCTTTAACCACTGAGCTATCCGGTATCTTTTTGCCAGGGAAAAGAGGAAATACAAGGAGGAAGAAAGGAAGAAGAGAAAGGAAGAAAGAGAAGGAAGAAGAGAAAGGAAGAAAGAGAAGAAAGCAACAAGTGCCTTTTAGAGAACAGGCACACTATAGTTCAATCAATACGTGCTAAGCAATCATTTTCAAGCCATCATTTCGAAGCAATCATTTTCAAAGCTTTTACTTCATTCATCATTGCATTTAGGATTCGGTTCTGCTTTGAGATCATCCAGAAACTACAAATGATGTCTATTTCTGGTTAATCTCTCCTCATCTTCACCTCTTTACCGGATTGGATCTCTTCTCTTCTCTCTTCTCAAATACGGGCCTCTTCATTGATCCAAGGCGTTTTTTTTTCGCTTTTTCCTTCTTTTGATTGAATTATTTATGCTTTAATAAACTTTATGGAAGCACTCAAGGAGATTAAAGTCGGCAAATACTGGGAATGGATTTTGCTAGCTTTTGCGTAAACGAGATAAAATTAGAAGATGTAAAAATGTATTTGGGTTTAGGTTTTTTAGATAGTAAAAAGAGTAGATCAATGTCAGAATCTAGTATATATAAAGCAGAAGAGACGTGTGTCTGTTTGTCTGTCGGCCTGTCTGTCCGTCTGTCCGTCCGTCCGTCCGTCTGTCCGTCCGTCCGTCCGTCTGTCCGTCCGCCTGTCCGTCTGCCTGTCCGTCTGTCCGTCTGTCTGCCCGTCTGTCTGTCCGTCTGTCAGTCCGTCTATCTGCCCGTCTGTCAGTCCGTCTATCTGCCCGTCTGTCTGTCTGTCTGTCAGTCCGTCCGTCCGTCCGTCTGTCTGTCCGTCTGTCTGTCCGTCTGTCTGTCCGTCTGTCTGTCCGTCTGTCAGTCCGTCTCCCCGTCTGTCCGTCCGTCCGTCCGTCCGTCTGTCTGCCTGTCCGTCTGCCTGTCCGTCTGCCTGCCCGTCTGTCTGTCTGTCCGTCTGTATGTCCGTCTGTCTGTCCGTCTGTCTGCCTGTCCGTCTGCCTGTCCGTCTGTCCGTCTCTCTGCCGTCTGTCTGTCTGTCTGTCCGTTTGTCCATCTGTCTGTCCGTCTGTCTGTCCGTCTGTCAGTCCGTCTATCTGTCCGTCTGTCTGTCCATCTGTCTGTCCATCTTTCTGTCTGTCTGTCCGTCCGTCTCTCTATCCGTCTGTCTGTCCATCTGTCTGTCCATCTTTCTGTCTGTCTGTCCGTCCGTCTCTCTATCCGTCTGTCTGTCCATCTGTCTGTCTGTCTGTCCGTCTGTCTGTGCGAAACGCGACGCTCCGTAATTACGTTTGTTCTATCGGTTAAAATGCAAGGATTCAGCTTTTGCGCGCGATATTTTGCTCCTAAGGGTTTTCAGCTATGGGGAATCTGAGTTTTAAGTCCATTTTTAAAAAGGGAGCGAGGCTTAACATGGACTTAACATGGCTTAACAGTTGCAGGAGTTTTAGTCATTTGAAAGAAAGAAAGAGCGTTTTCCGCTGGCTAGATCATAATTCAATTCAAAACTAAGTCATAATCTACAATTAGGCCCTAATTCATTTCAAAATTAGTTCATCATTCAGAATTTGCTCATAATTAGGTCAAAGTTCTCTTGTGCAAGACAAAGTTGACAAGTTTTAGGTTAAGACTTTTGTCAGCCTTTCAGTTCAGACGTTAAGATAGGCGGAATCAAATCTTTCCTATGAACATTGCTTGTAAAAACGTTGCTGGTTAGAAGAATGAAAAGTTGATCTTCTTCAAGACAAACAAGCACTCAATTGCAATGTTGAAAGCATATATAAAAGCTCGAAATAAGCAAGCTGGATGAGAGAAAAACGTCGTTTCCTTTTTTTTTGCCTTTTTTCGACGCATCAGCCTATATTTGCCCATTATTGGGCTTTTTGTGCATCAGAGAGCGAAAAGGGTTTATTTCATTCGATCCAACAAATGAAACGAAAAATTTTCAAGCTGCTAGTATTGCTGTTGTTAGTATTGCCTTGTTAGTATTGCTGTTGTCTGTATTGCTTTGTTAGTATTGCTTTGTTAGTATTGCTGTGTTTGTATTGCTGTTGTTTGTATTGCTTTGTCCTTGTGTTATTAAGAAGAAGTGTTAATGGCTTTCCTGGTTTCCTGGGCTTACAAGTTATGAAACTAAGTACTAAGTTGTTATTGATATTGACATTGCCATTAATATTGACCTTTTTATGTTATGTTATTGTTATTGTTATTGTTATTGACAGATATGTTATTGTTTGGATATTGAAAATTGACAGTATTGGGCTTTCAAACGTTTATCAATTTCAGAGATTTGCGTCAGTGTCCTTTCCTCGTCAACTTTCCTTGCCAAAACAAGATTCGTTCTATAATGTTCTATAAATTCTACAATGTCTTTCAACTATTCTTTCCAATTCTACAATTCTTTCAACAATTCTTTCCAATTCTACAATGTCTTCCAACAATTCTTTCGAATTCTAGAATCTCTTTCAACAATTCTTTCCAATTCTACAATATCTTTCAACAATTCTTTCCAATCCTACAATATCTTTCAACTATTCTTTCCAATTCTACAATCTCTTTCTACAATTTCACGTTTTTTGTGTTTTCCTTTTCCCCATAGCATTAATCGATTCACTCAACAATTCATAGCCTACTCTCTCTCTTTTTCTTCTTTTCCTCTCTTTTTCTTCTTTTCCCTTCTCTCTCGGCAAAGACGGATTTTCCCAAATGTCTCGAATTTCTTCACAAATCACCGATTCTCATGAAATTTGAAATTCAAACCCCAATTTGAATTAATATTTCAGTAAAACATCAAGTTAAACACATTCATTCCATTAAATTAATCAAATCTCAATTTCAATTTCAATTCAATGTTCAATTTCAATTCAAAGTTCAATTCAAAGTTCAATTCAAATTCAATTCAAATTTCAATTCAAAGTTCAATTCAAATTTCAATTCAATGTTCAAATTCAATCAAAACTCTTGAATAAAGGGCTTCTTTTGACTTATCTTGCTTTCAGTGATGAATTTTTCAAGGCACAACCCTACTCGAAAATTCTGGGGTTTAGAAAAAACTTTTGAAACAAGAAAAATGTAAAAGTATTTCCATTTTTTTTCGTTTTCTCTTATTTTCGAAATTCTTTTAGCTCTTTTACCGGAAATCCCCTTTTTTAAAGTCTTTTAAGCCCGTTTTTTAAGCTGAAATTTTCATCAAAATTTCGAAACTCATCTCAAAATGTCTTTTTGAAGAATTTCGTATTTTGTTTACACTATGTATTCTATTCTTTCAGCTATTCTTTAAAAATTTGAATACTATTAGATTGGTAACTTGAAAAAGATGAAGTTGGATGAAGCATGCGAAGTATTAGACTTGTTCAAGTGAAGAAGAGCCTCAAATTTTTTTTCTATGGGAAAACACAGCATTTTTGAGCGATTTTTGGTTCCGCGAAATCTTTAAACACCCCGCGAATCGCCTTATTTTGAACTTACTCAGTTAATCAGTTGAATATTTTTAGTTGATTAGCTGAATATACTTAAAAGAATGGCAATAGAGTAAAAGAATTATAAAAGCAAGTCTAATACTTGGCATGCTTCATCCGACTCTTCTCGGGCTGACGATCTCAAGGAAGCAATCTTGCAAAACGCAACAACAAGCGAATACATTCGAAATATTTATCAAGCAGATTATCAATATCTGGGTTTTGCGTAACTTATGCCTACTTTTAAGGGACTACTTCTACTACCCTAAAGTCGCGAGTATAAGTTCTGTTTGGTTTTCGCATGCAAATTGACGGCTGTCTCCGGTGCGGTGTGTCGAGGGTTCGAACCCCGCTGCAGCATAACTTTTTTGCTTTTTAAGTTAACAGTTAACAAGAACAATAATAGAAGTAAATTTATTGAGGGTTCTAGCAATTTTATGCTGTTATTTGTTGCTCCGGGCGTGGCTCGGCGCGTCCGCCCTGCTCCTCTCCGGTGCTCAGTCTTATGGATCCCTCCCTGGCCTCTTCATGGCCCTCCCTGGCCTCTTCATCCGGCCAAAGTCCACGTCGACGGTCGAAAGAGATGCTTTCCAGCGTCTTCTTCAACACTATCGTCTGGATGTATCCATGCACATAACAAATAGCAATGGTGATAGGCTGTCAGCAATGGTGATAGGCTGCCAGCAATGGTGATAGGCCTGTAGTATCCCGCGCTCCAAGAACAATAATAAAAGTTTATATAACAATAAAAATGTATAAAAACCCAACAAAACGAAATTCAAAGCAATTAAAGCGAATGTAAATTAAGGCAGAACTTATACTCGGATCAACTTATACTCGAGAATTTAGGGTAATAGAATAGCATTAGATAAAGCTTGCCTTAATCACAAATTTTCCCTATTTTAAGTACTTGATTTTAGGTTTTGAATCGGACCAATTGCCTATTCATTAACCCATTAAAAACTTGTCTAAAGGCTGATGACTCAAAAAGTGACCAAGTCACTTCAGCTGAAGAAATCTCTTCTTTTTACCTGAAGCCCTGAAGCCCTGAAGCCCAGCTTTTTATCAAAAACTCTTTGAAATATAGTCTAGTTTATCAAAAAATCTGGGAAGAATTCATGGATTTCTTTTTGAGAAATCACCGTTCAAACTTTTTCCGAGAACTATCTTTCCAACCTGCTGCTAACTGCTAACTATTAAAGCTGCTAACTGCAACTGTTAAAGCTGCTAACTGCTAAAGCTGCTAAAGCTGCTAACTGCTAACTGCTAACTGCTTAAGCTGCTAAAGCTGCTAACTGCAACTGTTAAAGCCTGCTGCTAACTGCCACTTTTAAAGCTGCTAACTACAATTTAACCTTTCTAGTTGAGATTAAAACGTTCAATCGTTCAATCAGAGTAAAATCCTTTCCAGTTGAGAGTAAAATGTTCAAACCGAATACGTAAACAGGATAAACTGAATACGGAAACCCCACCGTCTCGGTAAAGTGATCAAATTTTAAAAGTTTATATGTTCTAATGTAAAATTGAATAGGCAAATGTTATTTGTATGTTTTTTAAGAGTTTATGTTGAAATCTCTTTTCATGGAGGCCCCAGCAAGTCCTCTTCCCTTCCCCCACCTCCTTTTAAGCCGATATTTCCTGCCCTATTTCGTAAAGTGTCCCTTTTCCTTTTCTTTTCTCTTTTACCTTCTGCAAGCCTTCTCTATTCTCCTCATCTTCCTCCTCATCTTCCTCTTCTTCTTCTTCTTCTTTCCTTTCCTTTCCTCTTCTTCTTCATCATCATCTTCTTCTTCTTCTTCCTCTTCTTCCTCTTCTTCTTCCTCTTCTTCTTCTTCCTCTTCTCCTTCTTCTTCTTTCCCTAGTATTTTGTTCGCAATTCTTTCTTTTCCTTTTCCATTCAAACTCCTCCAATCGACCTCCTCAAAATTGCATAAACTCAAAATACTAGGATGATTGGCTGTTGTTTTTGAATTGAAATTTTAAGAAATTTCAATACTTATTGATTACACGGCTCGTTTTTAAGGCAACGCCTTGACTTTTATGGGACAAGAGACGCATAGCGAAGAGACGCATCGAAGAGACGCCTAGCGAATAGCGTGTAGAATAATAGAAAATTAAAATTAAATGCAACAAACACTTTTTAAACTTAATTTTATATTATTCTAAACACTATTCGCCATGCGGCTCTTCGATTTTTCCCATCAAAGTCAAGTTTGTTGAGGATTTGTCCCATCAAAGTGTTTAGTTGCATTAAAAACGAGCCGTGCAATCAATAAGTATCGAAATTTCAAATTTAGCTTAAATCCAACTAATTTTTTTGTTTAAACAACTAAACAACTAAACAAATAATTGAAAAAAAGTTTTTTCAAACAATTAAACTTGTTGGGGTAGGCTAATTTCCGCAACAAGATCATTTGTGCAACTTGCCATAACTTTCTTCTAAGTGGACCAATCTTTATAATCTTGGTGTCATTTTGTTGCACTTATTGAGATCTACAAAATGAACCCAAATTCATAAAGCTTGGTGCACTTAGAAGAAAGTTATGGCGAGTTGCGCAAAAGAAATTTGGCGCAAAGTAGCAAGCAAGCAAAAATCACGAGCGCCGTCTTTTATACGCCGCCTTATATACGCTGCGTTATATAGTCCGCCTTATATACGCTGCCTTACAAACGCTGCCTTATATAGGCCGCCTTATATACGCTGCGTTATATAGGCCACCTTATACACGCCGCCTTATATAGGCCGCCTTATATACGCTGCCTTATATAGTCCGCCTTATATACGCTGCCTTATATACGCTGCCTTCCAAACGCTGCCTTATATACGCTGCCTTACAAACGCTGCCTTACAAACGCTGCCTTATATAGGCCGCCTTATATAGGCCGCCTTATACACGCCGCCTTATACACGCCGTCTTATATACGCCGTCTAGATATACAGCCGTTTAACTGTTTTAGTGGCAAATTCCCTTCAAATGTAAAGGTATTTCAATTTACTCGACGTGTAAAGAGGATTACTTGTAGCTAGTCGACCAAAAACGTCAATTAAACGAGTAGTTTAAGTTTTTCAGTTGCGGCCCAGTTGCGCAAAAAAAAATAGCGGAAATTAGCCTACCCCAACTTGTTTAAACAATTAAAAGTAGATCTAATCGACACGAATAATGAATTACAACAAAACGGTGGAAATTTTTACGCTTACAATTATTTACCCCCATTACTATTACCCAAATGTTGTAAAGAAGAAAAAACCCATAATAATGAGGAAAAAGAACCAAGTTTTCTAGCCACCAGGATCGAAACTTTGACCCTCCCCCCGCCAGACTAGGAGACAAGACTCCTATCACTATGACGGTCGGCTATGGTCGGCTATGACGGCTATGACGTCGGCTATGACGGCCAATCATTTTTCAAACAATTCTCTCAAAAAATTAGATTTACAATCATTAGTTTAAACAATTGAATTATTCAAAACTATTGTCTTAAACTACAAATTTCAATTCAATGCCTCTAAATTTCAAACTTTTTAACGTCTTTTCAATTTTGCTCGTCTTCTTTTCAAGTTCGTTCGTTCGTTCAATTTGAAGTTCGTTTCAGAGTTCGTTCAATTCAATTCCTTCAAAATTTGACTCTGATTTCTGTTCCCAATGCTCAACATGTTCTTTTGATACTTTCCGTTATGAAACCCCGATTTCTCATAACGGAAAAGTACTCACTTCCTCTGTTATGAGGGCTCAAATCTATACATGCACATTTACATAAATTCCTTGCTCCGTTCATTTCCGTTAGCGCTTACCGTTAGGCTCATTTTTGTATTTTAAAAAAACTATATGTAAATCACAAAACATTTGCTAGTTTGCTAGTGGCTAAACAAGACTAGTGGCTTCAACAAGACTAGTGGCTTTAACAAGACTAGTGGCTTCAACAAAACTAGTGGCTAAACAAAGCTAGTGGATAAACAAGACTAGTGGCTTCAATAAAACTAGTGGCTTCAACAAAGCTAGCGGCTAAACAAACTAGTGGCTTCAACAAAGCTAGCGGCTAAACAAACTAGTGGCTTCAACAAAGCTAGCGGCTAAACAAACTAGTGGCTTCAACAAAGCTAGCGGCTAAACAAAACTAGTGTCTTCAACAAACCTAGTAGCTTCACCAAACTAGTGGCTAAACACTTTAACGCCGATAAGCACTTGAAATAAGAGGCAAGATACAATGAAGTCTCCAAAACTTCTTGTCACACCATAAACTCGGCTAAATAACTTAAACGGTAGTGTTCTTTGTGGTGCTACTTTTAAATGTAAAAACATTTGTGACAATATCTCCATAACAGTAATATCTCCATAACGGTAATATCTCCATAGCATTTGTGACCTCATAACGAAAATGCGGATGAAATGAGAAATGGGCTCTCGTAACGGAAAAGTACCCAGCTTTTTTAATCAGTTTAAGTTCATTTTTCTAAATTCTCCTTTATCATTTAAAAAAATCCTTTATCAAACTTCAAAACTTGAAGATAATGCGACGATGATCGGTCTAGCCAACGACATTATCAACTTCAATGTTGGCGGGAAGAAATTCTCGACATTTCGAAAGACTTTCCCAAAAGATACACCATTTTACAAGGTTGAAAAGCTTTATGCGCTATCATTTATGATTATTTATATCAGAGAAAAGCATTTACTTGTTAAAAAAGAAAGGAATTACTTGTTAAAGAAGAAATTTTCATTTCAATTTTAAGTGGTTCGTCACCGGCACGAAAGAAGTTCCATTCGTGGTGAGGGAAAACGAATTTTTCATCGATCGTGACCCAAAAACGTGAGTTTTTAAAACATAAAAAGAGAGAAATGCTAAGAATTTTAAGAAAATCAAATGTTTCTCTTTAGTTTCTCTGTTATTCTCAACTATTTCCGCTTGAAAACAGCTGGTCAACTGTGGGAAGCGTGTTTGCCGAAAGATCCGGATAGGCTTGCTTTACTCACACAGGTTATTGGATGGATTGAATGGATTGGATTTCGTTCTCAAATACACTTAAATTAACGCAAGCTTTCACGTATACGAAAAGATTGAGTGAATTTTGTAAAAAGATTCAACACTGACTATGTAACAGACTTAGTAACAGACTTAGTAACAGACTTTGTTCCATTAAAATCGTTATCGAATTCACGGTGCTTGGATTTCATGGTGTAAGCAGATGGATGTGTTTAGATTTAGATGGATTTAGAGATTTAGATCTCATTTACAGTTAATTATAGATCTTTCAAGAAAGCTGATTCATTTCACGAAACCTGATATCATCGAAATACAGAACAAAAAATTTCAGGAAGCTGAATACTTCAACTTGCCACAATTGCGAGATCAGGCGATCAATTTACTGCAGAGTAGCTGCGAAGAAAAGCCGACAAATTACATTCATGAGGTACTGTTTGACTTATCGTATGGCTTAGGGCCTTCTACAGATCTTTGAAAGTGATCAGATCGGATCAAATCGGATCAGATCTTCTACAGATCAGTGAAAAGTTTTGTTCCCAACAAGGCACCGAATCAAGCTAATTGTTTGACTCAAGATCAAGTCCATCTTATAGAGTCGATCATGAGGATCTCGAATCTGTTTTTAGTTTTTCCAGAACGCTTCGCAAACACGAGATATTTTTCATAGACAATCACCTTGATTTTGAGCTATGAGGCCGGCTCTTATGCCCGCCTCTTATGGCCACATGCTCGTTATCAGGCCGTCACACGCACCCCACGGATAACTGCTACCTTGGTGTAATGGATAGTCTGCAGGGCTGCCAAACCAATTACGCCTTTTGTCCTCAAGTTCGAGTCCCACTCTCGTCAAACTTCTTAAAAAACTGTTTTCCTACATATTTGAAATGAGTTTTTGCACCGTTCTGTCACTTCAAATAATTTACAAAAGCTGGAAGCTTCCAAAGTATCAGAATCAGTAGATAAATATTGAAAAATTGATCATTTGTTGCCACATTTCTGAAAGCTACAGGCTTTTAGCTTTTATTCTTGAGCTTTTAGCTTTTAGCTGTTCAACTCTATTATCTTAAATTCTTGAAATCATTCTATTCAACTCTGAAACTAAATTCAACTCTATTATTCATTGCAAGTACGTAAGGAAACAGTTTTTTAAAGAAGGAAAATAAAGTTTAGCAAGAGTGGGACTCGAATTTGAGGGCAAGGAGGGTAGTAGGTTCTGTAGTCTAGTGGATAGTGAAATGAATTGACAGGACAAGTGGATAGTCCACTAGTGGATAGTTTAGTCCACTAGACCATCGAAGCATTTGCAAAGGGATGGTGTAACGGCTTCTTAACGGCGTGTAACGGCGTGTAACAGCCGAAATTTCGATATCTCGGGTTCTACAAAGACTAAAAACGGATTCGGAATCCCATGGAGAACAAGAAAATAAGATGGACTTGGTTTCAAGCCAAAAAGCCAGCTTGACTAGCTGCTTTTCCTTGTAAGTCTTCACGTGCATTGAAAGAATCTCTTCAGGTGTTGGCAAGGAGTTCGAGTTGTCCCCAAGGCTTTAACTCACCAATCGCCGATTAAAAATTAGATTCTTCTCATCAAGTGCCCAGATTTGAATAAAATATTTAAACATTCAAAATTTGAGAGCAAATTAAGCAAAGAAATTCAGCTATGCACATTTGAATGTTCAAAAAGAACAAGAAAATTTCACTCAACCATCACTTTTTAAGCAGATTTCCCTTTTGTGCAGTTTTTCGATAAGAAAAATAGATAAATAGCTTAATTTCAAATAGTCTGGTCGTTTGTGCAATTCGAAACTAAACAGCTATTCCTTTCCACAGATTTCGTGATCATTTTTGACCGTAAACTTATAGTCTTTGACGTGTTTGCCCTAAAATGAAGGTTATATTTTAAAGAAATGACTGAAGAATGAAGATTAAAGGATATTAAAAACAACAATTTCATGCAAAAATGCATTCAAAACTTTATAAGCGAATGATTTCTTGTCTTCTGATATGTTTATTGAAGAATTACAATCAAGTGAAACGAGCAAAACGATAAAAACAAAAAACCATCAAATCGTTTGTGCATTTTATCAATGTATTGATGATGTTTTGCTCATGGTAAGATGGTAATTTTTAGAAATCAGTTCTTGCATAGTTTCCAGATATTTCTGCATCGATTATTGTCATAGTTAGAGAGTTTTCGAAGCCTACGAATAACTTCTATTAGGTTCGTGAATTGAAAACTGCCGGACTTTGAACTAAAATTTATTCAACATAAAGCCATCAATTGATTCGAAATAATTTCCATTATTATTGACGACTTCTGCCCATTTTACAGGCAATTTGCGGATTCCTCTTTCGTAGTAGGATTTTGGTTTGTGTGTGAGACAAGTGTGAGACTCAAAAATCGAGGACTGGAGACTGGAGGCTGGAGATCCCAGTTTGAGCACTTTCTTCAAAAGAAACCCATTTTGGTGTCAATAGAAAAGTTGTAGAGAATCAAAAATGAGGCTTATAGCCAAATTTCCAAAAAGATACACTTAGTAGTTTCGCTTAAAATGCAAGTTTTGTGAAAATTCGTAAATTTGGCATTTCTTGAAAACCAGTTTTTGAATCGTTCTGCAAATTTGGCTATATGCCTAATTTTTGATTCTCTACAACTTTTCTATTGACACCAAAATGGGTTTCTTTTGAAGAAAGTGCTCAAACTGTGACATATGACCATAGCCGGCAGTTTTCAATTCACCAATCCAATAGTTAGAGAGTTTTCGAAGCTTACGAATAACTTCTACATAAAAAATTCGAGATAAATAATCACCCATAATCATTTTAAGGTAAGTGGGCAAGTGTTGGTTTGTACCCGTTAAAATAACAAAAAAAAAGCAATAATTTACATCATTTTACTTTTGAAAATACGGAGTAGTGGGCACGATGAGGCGTTGAATGATACTCCGCTCTTTGTTTGCTTCGAGAAACTCGTGCAACTCGTCGTCAACCTAGATTTTCAAAAGTTTTAGATATTCAAATAAAGAATCGTGCAATTTAGAAATTAGATAGCCTTAGTTTTTAGATATATTAAAGATTTCATCAAACTTTACATCTTCAAGAAGTGCCTCTCTCCATTGCTCGAGCTTTCTTGACAATGGGACTGGGTTCAAGTCTTTGTACTCTAGACATCTAAAATTAAAAAATGAAATATTGAAGGGCATATATTTGTTTTTCTTCTACTAAAATAGATTTTTGGTGTTTTTAGGCTTACTTGCAATCGCAAATAGGACACTTTGATGATGTTTGAAACCATCGCATCATATGAGCCCCGTGGCCGCCGTGCTCGCAACGCTAAAATGAATCGTTAAATTGGATGTCTGCCTTATCAACTCTGTTGTATCTAGAAGTACAGTGCTTTGCTTTAGAAGTACGCTTGTGCCCAAGTTTGATTACAGTATGGGAAAGCAGAGCTCTTAAAATCACGTGTCATACAGGATGCGTGAAAAGTTCTGTCGTCTCCTCAAAAGACCACTTTTACAATGTTTTATGCAGTTTCCAAGACTCAAAACCTACAAAATTAGATTTCTCAAGTATTTTTACACTAGAAACTTGTTTCATCTCTTCTATTTTAACCATATAAAAGGTTTTATAGAGCTTTTTATGACAACATTTGAGTTCACAGGCCAAAATCGCTTTCCTAGCTTCGTAGCAAATTAGAAATTGGTATTTTCAAAAGGTTTTTAGTAACTATTTCTCTATAAAAACAGTTTTATAATTTATTACAGTTTTGAATTTGCATTTGAGCCTTTTCATCCCGATTTAAGGTCGCTTTTCAGATCGGCTTGTGCAGTTTTAAGGTCTAATGTAATTTTGATCACCTTTTGCGAAAAAATTCGGATTGTAGAAGCAAATTTCATACGGAACTATGGCTAATCAAATGTGAAAAATGTTAAAAATGTTTTAATAGCTAAATAGTCATTTAAAAGTGTTTAGAAAAGCTATTTTGTGCTGCGACCAGAGGGTATCTTAAATGCTGTTCTAAAAAGTTCGAAAAAACCTTTTATATGATTAAAATAAAAGATATGAAACAATTTTCTAGTGCAAAAATACTTGAGAAATCTAATTTTGTAGGTTTTGAGTCTTGGAAACTGCATAAAACATTGTAGAAAGTGGTCTTTTTAGGAGACGACAGCACTTTTCACGAACTTGAGTTTGATCAACTCAAGTGGCTATAATTCCCGTTTTTAGTCTTATATTTAGATAAACATGTAAACTCACCAAGCAAAAAGCAAACGCATGAGCAGCCGCATGTCCCATATGGTGATCATAGCCGACAACCGGTGTACCATAGCTTCGCAAGCAGATCGCGCACTTCGGATACGGTTTTCGGCACAACGGCATCGGGCATGACATTGGACGAGCAACTTTTGGCTAAAATATTTGCATATCTTCATGTTTTTTTCAAAGTTATCTCACCATTTGCTCATCCTCTGGATTGTAAGCTTTCGCGTGTGCATGTGGCCCTGCTCTCTTCTTCGTTTCGGCGTTTTCCCCAAAATCTTCATTGAGATTTTGAGCCTCCATTTTCTCGGCAGCCAACTGAAACGGTTTTTTAGCGAAAATACGGAAAATTTCTTACTTTTTCAAGCATCTCATTTTTCTTCACAGCATCTTTTTCCTGTTGAATCCGTTCGGCTCTTTCGCGTGCACCAACCACCGGCTCAAAGCAGAAACCGCAAGAGATTGACCACTAAAAGAAGCTTTTATTTTTGTCTAGCTTATCAATTAGGATTTAAAACTTATTTTACAACTTACCCATGCATCTTTTCTCTGTTTCGGTGGGTACAAGAGTCCATGCAAAGCACATCTCATAATGTGCAAACGAGCCGACGTGAGCACGGTTAAATATCGATCGATGATCACACGCATTCGACCCTCGTAGAGTTTGCTGAAATAGAGATGATTATGATGATTTTCTGTAGTTCACCAGCTGTTTTTTTTAAAAAATCACCATTTGGAAACTTGCATACGAAAGCTCTCCTTTCCTCCATTCTTTCCAAAACTCTAGTCGGCTTTTTCAGAAAATTCGCAGATTTAATACCAAAAACGTACGAATTAAAAAAAAATTTCATTTGCCTTTCTTTCTCACCCCTGATTTTCCTTAGTTCGATGCTTTGCCCTCTGTAAAACGCAAAAGATGAAGCAAAAATTGTGGTAACAGACACACAAAAACTCACAAACCAACAGAAAATTTTTCAAAATGATAATTTAGCAGATCTGGTAAGTTCATCGTAGAGCTTACGGAAAGTGTGACTGATTTTCTAGATTCCTTTTTAAAAGCACCCCTTTTTATAGCTCACTCATAAGCGACTTCATGATCCAAGTATGTCTCTGGGTAGATATCAGCCAATCCCGGGACGCCTGCCTCGATGATGTGCTCTTGGGCCTAAAATGATGATCACTGTTCAACGCAGATGGAAGTATAGCGTACAAAATTGTAAAAAGATTGTAAGAATTACAATATCTAGATTGTAAGAAGAATTACGATACTATAATACTTTATAAATCTTCTACACATCTATCTTTCTACTTCTACAATGTAAAGCTCTCAATTCTTAACGAAACTGAAACTTCGGCTTCAGCTTAGCTTTTTTTTGCTTCAGCCTACTGCTTTAGTTTTAGCTTTTTGCTATGTTTTGCCAAAGTTACTTCGTTTTCGTTTTCTAAAATGTGATATGGTTTTTATCCGATCTACATACGTTTTTTATCTTTCAGTTTATTTTATTACCTCTCAGATTTTATAAAAACTAGAATTTTACTGAAGAAATATTACTGTGATTATTAAAGGTTACCAAATTTTCAAACAAAGAAACAACACTCACCATTTGCGGATCATTTACGGGCGTCGCAATGCATTCCCCGGTCAAGAACAGAAACGATGCCAGTTGACAGTCTTGGGTCGAGTCAGCAAAACTAAATTTGAAAGTAAATCAAAGTCAAATCAAAGTAAATCAAAGTAAATCAAATCAATCAAAGTTTTTTTTTGAAAAATCTCCGCGTGTGACCCCGTGTGACTATTATTGATACAGCTTAAGGCAACGGTGGAGTTATTATTTTTTTTTTCTCTTGATGGGTCAACAAGATTTGGAAGTGAGCACAAAAAAAAATGGATTTGAAACGGCTCTAAAACGACTGAAATTGACGAGATTCCACCTCATATGATATCATTTGTAAAGAATGGGGAGAAAAATTGAATCGTATAAATCGTATAAATTGGGATTCGGAATCGAAAGAATCGTGTTCGATCCATTCGACTCAACAAAAAAAAGGAAATGAAATTCCTGATCCCCGTTGCGCTGTGCTTGGTGGCCGTCTGTGTTGCGTAAGTGTAAAAAGTTTCTATTTCAATTGACTTGCTAAAGTTTTTTTTTAAATCTCCAATAGACCCAATTACCGTAAATACTGTAATAGTACCCCAGCCCCATAATTGCAGTGTTGCGTAGTCTAGCTGTTGCGGTGCGGAGTGTTGCGTAGTCGAGCTTTGAACGAGTTTTTCTCGACACTAGTTTATGCTACAATGCGCGCTTAGGTATCAAAAAATAGCCCTGAATTTCAGCTATTTTTTGATACCAAAGACGCATTTTTTGAAAGTACGGGTGCTTTGCAA
Source organism: Mesorhabditis belari (assembly GCA_958450365.1). Taxonomy (NCBI): domain Eukaryota; kingdom Metazoa; phylum Nematoda; class Chromadorea; order Rhabditida; family Rhabditidae; genus Mesorhabditis; species Mesorhabditis belari. The sequence continues at coordinate 1,505,819 of CAUEEP010000741.1, read as the reverse complement.
AAAAAAAGAAATACTAAAAAACTTTTGCGACTACGCGACTGTACGAGGCGGGTGGGGTACTATTACAGTATTTACGGTATGCTCTTTTGATTTCATTCATTTTTTCCATAGACTTAATAAAATGAATAGCCTCAATAGTTAAATATAAATAAGAAATTAAAATACTATCTCTAAACAGTTTTACTTCAAACTTAGGTGTTGCAGATTTGTTAGCCGTTGACTTAGAATCTGTTAATATGGTATTCAAATGAGAAAATGAACTTTAGCCCACCTCCACCACCACCTGGAGGTTGGTTTTACCTTTGGGCTGTCGATTTTCTGTTTAATAGTTGCTTAAAGCACTTTTAATAGTTGATTTATCATTTTTTAATAATCTTCTACTGATTATTTGTTATTTCGGACCTTTACGATTAAAGGCGGCGGTAGCGATTATCGGCGGAGGCCAAATTTTTGATCAACTTGCCGCCCGATTTTATATAAGTTTATGTTAATAACTTTTGAAAAAAACAAATAGTTTCTGAAAGGTGGCGTTCTAAGCTATCTAAATCTTATTAAAAGTTTCTGATCTGACAAGTTTAAGATGTTTAAAAATGAGCTGCAAGTTGGCCAAAAAAATTGGACCTCTCCGATAATCACTATCCCCCGCCGTTAGCTGTAAAGATTCAATAACTTATTGACGCCTTAAAGTACAACTTTTAGGCCAACAACCACCTCCACCACCTAGAGGAGGTTTGTGAATATAATTAAACGTATTTAGCTCTCTTAGCTTTAGTTTTAGATTTAGTTTTAGATTTAGACCTAGATTTAGCTCGGATTTAGCTCGTATTTAGCTCGTATTTAGCTCGGATTTAGCTCTTAAACGATCCTAGCCTTTCAGTTGAGAATCTTAGCTTAACTAGTATTTGAAGAAGTCTAACTTTTCATTCTAGGTCAACCACCTCCACCACCTGGTGGTAATGGAGGACCTCGACCTCCACCACCCCCACCACCAAGAGGAGGTTTTTGTTGATTAGCAAGCTATTATTATGAAGCATTCTTTAGGCTCACCTCCACCACCTCCACCACCCCCACCAAATGGAGGTTAGTAGAACTTCTTGTCTCTTTCATTTTACCCGATATTTTGAATTTGAAGCTTCAAAAGTTTTGTGAGTTAAGAGATTTAATGTTTCTAGATTTGATTTTGCTACGGTATCTAAGCTTTTCATAGTAGAACGAATTCAATCTTTGCTCAAGCCTCAATTTTCTCTGCATTTAATGTACCAATCACTTTTTAGGATCTCCACCACCCGGTTCTCGACCACCACCACCAACTGGTTAGTTTAAAAGAAATCTAAGTGACAAGGCTGCAAGTTTAATGAAATATCAATGTCGGTTTGTTTAGTTTAATCATAGATAGATCTTGTTGTCAAAAAGGAAAATATTGTGGGGCATTTGATCCGCGCCCTGCCCCTTTTACCATTGGCAAACTTTGAGCTGAAATATCTAGGTGTCAGGCTGCCCAATTTAAATATTCTTGATATCATTAGATGCGCCAAGTCTTTCTCTATCGATTGGTATAAAAACTATTTAGATTGGACAGCTCAACACTAAGATATTTGAGCTTAAAGTTAGATTGCCAATGGGAAAAGGGGCGGGGCGATTGTGGAACCTTTTATACGCCCCCCCCCGCCATTGGCAATCCAACTTTAGGCTCAAATATCTTGGTGTTGAGCTGCCCAATCTAAATAGTTTTTGTACCAATCAATAGAGAAAGACTTGGCGCATCTAATGATAACAAGAAAGTTTAAATTGGACAGCCTGACACCTAGATATTTGAGCCCAAAGTTTGCCAATGGCAAAAGAGGCGGAGCCTAGATCAAATGTCCGATGACCAAATGAAAATGCTCAATAAGAGCTGCAATGATTTTTATTTTTAATTCTAGGTTCTCCACCACCTCCACCACCGAACGGAGGTTAGTTCTACAGTAACTTTCTTTACTGTACTACAGTAACATTCTTTCTACAGTAACTCATTAGTTTTTGCAGGATCCCCACCACCCGGCTCTCGCCCACCACCACCACCAAACGGAGGTCTACAAAAGTTTTGAGTACGATAACTGAGTATCAACTTTTAGGATCTCCACCACCCGGCTCTCGTCCTCCTCCATCACCAACTGGTTAGTTCAACTCAACGATAGTAATTCATATATAGCCAAAAGTTTACTAATAACAAGCTTCATTGAGCTATAGACGTAGATCATATGTCAAAAGTCGAAAGTAAACTATTTCTGGCTTAACTTGTACTAATCTCGACGTCTTTAGGCCGCCCTTCACCCCCACCGAATGGATCAAATCCTCCGCCACGCCCAACCGGAGGCTCTCCACCACCAAGTGGACCCTATTAAACGAATCGTTTGGGTCAAATAAAGCATTGTAAAGTTTAAAGAAGTTAAACACCCACTTCAATAACACTCGAATGCTGTCAGGATGGGGCCCAAGACCGAGAAAGATCAGCTTGTTCAAATCGTTTGCCACTTCCATTTGAGTGCATAGAATTGAGAGAAGTTCGAGTCGTTTCATGTACATTGCACAAAAAGCGATTCGCAAGACGAAGGGGACACTCTGGAATTGAATGCTTTGGTTGAGTGAAGAAAAGTTTACTCTGTTAGAAAAGTTTATGTTTTTTGTTTTTCATTTGTTTTTAACTATTATTAAACTCTCTTCTATTAGATCTGAAAAGCAAAAAAGACTTGCGAATCTAGGAAAGGAAAGGATCTAGGTTCAAGAGTGGATTGCTAAGAACTTTCCAGATTGGATCACCGTTCATGTCAGCTCATAGACTCCTGGTGAATGGTTATCGAAATCGCTTGATCTCAACCCTCTCGATTATTCTATTTGATCCATTCTGGAGACAAAGGCTTATGCTAAATCCCACACATCAATCGATTCTTTGAAACGCGACTTGGTTAATAAAGAAGTGAAGGAATTGCCAAGAGAGTCTAGAATTCCGGAGAGAGGATGAACCAACAACCTTTTGTTTTTCGTGCAATTGCTCTAACCACTGAGGTATTCGGTACCTTAACTTGCCAAGAGAAAGAAGGAAAGACAAATTTGAAATTTAAGTTAATTTATAGGTACTTTTCAATTATACCCCACAAAATTTCCTTTTTTTAAAATCTCTTCACGATTCAACACGAACACCTTGTTCGTGTTGAGAAATTGGTTGAGAAGGAAGATTGGTTGAGCGCCAAAAGGGATGAAGTAGAGAGGAGTGGGGGGAAAAGGAAGAGCAGAAAACGATCAAGAGATTTCACGGAAAAAGGGCTCGAGTCAGAAAGAAGGAAGAGCACAAGCGTACGAAGAAATCATTTTGGGCAAGTTAGGCTCTTAATTTCTTCACGATTCAACACGAACAAGGTGGCCATTTTGCATTGATTTGCTCCAAAATCCAATTGTAGAAGCTTTCTTTTCTGATTTCGGTTCTAACCATAAATTCAGCCAGATAACTCGAAATGAAGTCGACTATTTTTAAACAAGATGCCTTGTCTGTCGTCTGTCCAATCTCTTTTCGACAACCAGATTTTCCACATCATCACCGATTCCGTATAACTTCATTGTATGTCCTTGAGAGCAAAACCGTGAAGAAATCGAAAGAATTCGCTTGTCTTGGAAAAAGGAGATCGTCTTGTCTACAGATTTTGAAAGCGAAAACATAGAGCCGCAGCGAAGCAGCCCAGAATACAGATAACAAGAATAAGAAATAACGATTGGCATTGCTTGGAAATTGCAAGTTTGTCGTGTCGAAGTTTGTCGAATCGAATACAAATGTTAGTTACTCCAACTGAAGGTTAAATTAAAACGCAATTTTTTTGAGGCTTTATTTAAATTGATTTACGGCAGCTTTTGTGGGAATCTAATTGAATAGTTATTTTTGAATATTGAATAGAACCAAGTTATATTTATATTTAAGTTAAGTTCATCAATCAAGAACAAAATTCCCCCTTACCATATCCAGCGCCAACGTTCTCCTGTGCTCCTCAGCGTGAGCCGTATCCAACACCATTGCCATAAACGTTAAACAAGCGTAGAGCTCCGGTTGAGCATTAACTGAATCACTCAATCGTGAAAAATTATCTGTATAACGATACCTGAAGAGTACTGCTTATATTTGGCCAACCATCGCTTGTGCCCAGTGCTATAGTCCTAAAAATATTGATCTATTTCTAACAATAAAATCTCTCTAACCTTTGAATTCCTCTCCTTAAGTTCCTGCAAATCTTTGAACCGAGACCACATTTCGCTCATAAAATGGCATTGACCTAAACACTTATTCGTAAACATATTCAATTTCTTATTCCAGTACAGTAGATCGTTACAGATGTTTAGATCTTTACAGTAGAAGGTCGAGGGTTTCCCCCTTGGCCTCAAACTCTTTCCCATTCTTTCCCATTCATTTCTTTACTTTATTTTTACACCAACCAATCGGTCCTCCAGTCATATCGTCGATTGAGCCAGGCGTTTGCTTTCCATAAGCATTACTGATCTCTTCGAACATCTGAAAGAAGTAAACGATGAAGAAAATATGAAGAAAAGTCGTAAATTTGAAACACTAATAGAGTTGATGCTTGCTAGATGCTATTGCTCAATTTTCATGAGCTCAATTGAATACAATATCACAAATTGAGTTACAAAGTTTTACCTCTCCAACAGCTGTGTGTGCTCCGTATAACATCGCAATCAACAAGCAAGTGTAGGGCCGAAAATTGTTGCTGTTCTTGTTGAAGTAGATTTTTGCAAGTTTTCGAATAGCCGTTCTCTTGAATGGATTCGGCATGCCGATTGATCGAAGAATCGCCATTCTTTCAGGACCGGAATAGATCTGAAATGAACAACACTTTACAACGAAAAAGGCAACAATGGGATGTGGTCAAATGCAAATGAGATAAGTCATAGACCATTGGACGCAGAATTTCACGCTGATTCCGAATCTAAATCTAACAAGAGAAAGGCAACAGTAGAATGTGGTCAAATAAGATGAGCCATTGGACGCAGAATTTCACGCTGATTCCGAATCTGCTTTCCGTTTTTGCAAAATGGCTTTCTATAAAAAGTTATACGTGTTTTAAGTTTTGAAAATGTGTGAAATGGTGAAAATGCGAAAATTTCAAGCCGAATCCTTTATAGCCAGGGATGCTTTTATAAAGATTCTCTCACGGATCTCAAGCGTGACCTGATAGGGTAGTGGATAAGACGCTTGCATACAAAACGAGCGGCACATGTTTTGCTCGAGTTTGATTCGTTTTTTTGGCAAAACTTTTGCTTTGCATTTTTAATGGCTTTAACATCTGAATCTTATCTGGCCTTAAAACCACTTTGAAATGTTTATACTAGACTTCGGAAAACAAAACTTTAACCAAAACCAAAACCACCAAAACCAAAACAGACCAAAAACAAAACCAAAACCAAAACTAACCAAAACTCGCCAATATCTCGCGATTGGGAGAAGCTAGCGAAAATCTGTTTGCAGATTTGAAATCAGCGTCCAAAAATCTATCCCATAGGCTATTTTTTGTTTCGAAATTTCGAGGTCGTGTTTTGGTCCTTTTTTCGGCCGCGAGATTTTGGGGAGTGAGGAAAAGTGAAAGGCAAATTTGCATTTTACATTAAAATTTGCATTTTACAATTTTAAATTCACATGTTAATTTCTATGCAAATTGAGTTTTGGTTTGTTTTGGTGTTTTGGTTTTGGTTTTGGTTTTGGTTTTGCCGAACTCTAGTTTATACTATAACCCGGTTCATTCGATTTCTTGACAATCCCTCCATGGTGCCACTTTTTATGGTTTAATTTTAGAAAGCCCTTATAAAACCCTTATAAAACCCTTATAGAACCCTTATAAAGGCCCTATTCGGCTCAAAATTTTCGCATTTTCACCTTAAAACTTCAAAACACGTATAACTTTTTATAGAAAGCAATTTTGCAAAAACGGAAAGCAAATTCGAAATCAACGTGAGATTCTGCGTCGAATGGCTCATCTTATTTGACCACATTCTACTGTTGCCTTTCTCTTGTTAGATTTTTAAGCTTTATCTACATTTTCTGAATCTACATCTACCTCTATAATCCCAAAATGATCGGTCTCATATTCTTCGGATCTCGTCGTTGCGATTGAGGCCAATTGAAGGAGTCCGGGTAATCTGAGAGGGAGATTTTGAACAAAAATCGTATGCTCGATGCGTTTTCACGTTTTCAGATACATTAATCATAAAGAAACGTTTAGAACTAACCCTCTAATTCTGAAGCAGACGAGATCTGCCTCAGCCTCAGCCTCATCCTCATCATCCTCTTCGGTGACATCGGAATCATAGCTCTCCTCAGTGCATGTTGATCTGTAAATTAAAGTTATCGAAAGCGTTCATCTTTCAAAGCGAAATTCAATCTGTTGCTTTAGAATCGACTGATTTAATCAAAAGCTTCAAAATAATTCGAATTTTAGTTTGTTTCTATCAAATAAAAAGTCAAATCAAAGTAATCAAAGTGTTAACTTTTTGAAAACTACTGAAAACTGTAATCCTGACTCTACCGAACTAATGGACTTGATCCTATGACGGTTCAAAAAGATAGACTAAAGCTACTGAAAAAACAATAGATCCTTGACCTCTACCGAACTATTGGACTCTGATCCTATGACGGTTCACAAAAGGAAACTACAGAAATCTAGCTCAATTGAATAAAGGATAAAGTTAGAGAATAGATTCTATAGATTCCTATCTATAGAATCCATTCTCTAACTTTCAGAAGTTGACAAGTTTTCGAAAAAAGCGTGAAAGGAATAAACCAGCCTTGCTTTATTGACCTCATTCATTACCTTGCTTTCACCGTTTCTGTCTCATCCTCGACATCACTTTGCTCCCTCACTTCAGTCAGTTCAGAGCCAAACTCTGAAATGTTTTGATAACAAATATCCAATACTCTAAACAATTCATTTACCATCAGCACTATCGCGTCTGCTTCGAGTCCTGTAAAGTTCATCCTTTCGATTCGCAAACTGTCGATAGTACTCATCGTTGTCCATATCCCATTCCGGGGATTTCTTCTTGTTATCTGAAAAAAGTCAATATTCTTTTAAAAGTGTCAAAATTCTGTACCTTGTCCTTCTGTAACTTGTCCTTCGGTCTCTGGATCGGGTTCCTCAATGTTCGGCCTCAATCCATGCACTAGATCGAACACACAAGAGTACCACATGAAGAACATTTTCTCTGACTCTTTCGCGGTGCTCAAGAAAATGTCAATTGAGTTTTTCTTCATATCTAAAATGAAACAGGAAGTAGGAAAAGATAAATAAATCTTAAATATTTATAGGGTATTATGGTACTAAAGCAGCTATTGTTACTGCTACATTTTGGTTATTCATAGAGTGTTCTTTGTGCACGAACATTGATCTGGCCAGGAATTCCCACCAGAACCCTAATACCGTAAAACAAGTCAGATTTTGTTTCTAATAGAACTAATAACTAGTAGTAAGGATTGTTAGGTCCTTCAGTAAAGCCAGGGGCCAGGAGCAAACCAGGGCTTGTACCTGGCCCAGTCTAATCTGTTCGACCAAAATTTGTGCACGAACATTGAAGCTTGGTCTGGTCAGGAATCCCCACCAGGATCCTAATACCATAAAACAAGTCAGATTTTGTTTCTAGCAGAACTAGTAGTAAGGATTGTTAGGTCATGCCTTCAGTAAAGCCAGGGGCCAGGAGCAAACCAGGGCTTGTACCTGGCCCAGTCTAATCTGTTCTGGCATCTGTTCTGTTCTGTTCTAATCTGTTCGACCAAAAATTGTTTTAAATCGCATCTGGAACCTGGTTCAGGTTGTACTCATTCTTTTTGAATAAATAATAAACAGTAAAGTGTACCAGAAAAAGGTAAGGTTTTTCGTTAAGTTTATGTAAGTATTTGAAGTCGAAAGCTCACCAGTAAGTCGATCAATTCCTGGTTCCACGGAGAAGTTGACCGCGCCCCTCTTCGCTCGATCGACCACCAATTTGTAGACATCTCTTCCCATCAACGAGTACATGGAACAAAATCTGGATTTTGACTTTTGAAAGTATTGCTTTGTTTTCACAAACTTGACTTTCTTGATGCTCAGAATGCTGTATTTGTCAGCGCCCCAAGTGTCCGGGTATTCGAGGGGCTAAACGTGAAATTAAAGTATTAAATGAGGCTTTACCAAGCTTTAAATGCGTTTAAAAGTTAAAAAATTAACCAATTGTAAGTTTTAATATAAGTTTTAATATAATATTTATTAATTTATTAACACTTTAACACTAACCATAATCGTTTCCAGTGATAACTCTTCCCTGTAATTCTTTCCGCATCCGATTAAAGCGGCGCTGTGCGGAGAGAACTCGAACGAGCAGACAGAATGCAAATTTGCGAACTAGAAGATGAATTGACACGTTGAAATCAAGATCACAATTACTTTCAATTGATGATTCGCATTCATGTTGTACATTCGTCGATAAACCGAATCGGTTCTCCTTCGTTTCTCATCGAAATCATCCTCATCATCAAGTAGTGATGAGGTGTCCTGAACTTAGTTTTTTCAGCTTTAAAAAAACAATTAATACTTGTTTAAACTTGCTTAAAATGGTTTCGTCTATTATATTTGAGCTTTTGCTAAATAAGCAAAATGTTTGATTGGAGGCGGAGTCGAACCCTTGACCTCTCGCATTTGGTGCGAGCGCGCTAACCACTAGGCCACCAGAGACTTGCTGACTGGAAGATTAAGAAAGGTTAAGTTTAAGGGAAGTTTAAGAAAGCTTAAACTAATCCAACAGATAACGCCTTTTAGCTATCTAACCTATATATAATCTGGAAATGTCAATCAGGATCAATGGCGGGTTATGGCCGAGTGGTTAGTGCCCTTGCACCGAATGCGAAAGGTCACAGGTTCGAATCCAACTGCGGTCAAACATCTTGCCTTTTTACCAAAAACTCAAATATAATAGAAAAAGCCTTTTTAAGCCAAAAGAAGCACTGTTAATTTTGCTCTGGACTCGACTATGCACGTTTTCGTTGTAGTTTTAGAAAAAGACTGAAAATTTTACAAGTACCAGTCCAAATAGAGCTGGAAATTTGAAAAATGAAGGAAAAATAGTAACTGCATCTAATAGTAAGACTAGATCTGGGGGGAAAAACTTTGCAAATTGTTACTACCAAGTTTTTTCTCTCTTTACAAACCCGATCAAGAGCCGACGAGCCGGGCAATGAACGAGACGCTCCTCGATTTGATGGCACATCAAGCTGGTTTTCTGTCTGAAAGACAAAACAATTGTTTTGCTGACCCAACCCAATCACCTTATTTCCTTTCCCAGCTTCCAATAGCTCCTTTTCCGTTTGATCAAAATTCTCGTCTTCTCGTTCATTTCCTTCAAATTCTTCATCGTCTTCATGTGCATATTTTTCTCTCACTCGCTCCTCGATATCTTTCATCATTTCGATACAATGAGATTTTGGTGCATTGAAAAGTTGATATCTTAATTTAAATATGATAATCATTTTTTTTTTTATTTGACTACTTTCGATGTCTCCACGGGTCATCACTTGTACTAGCCGGGGTGGGCGTTCGATTGTGAGCATAGAATGGGCTAACTGGGGGTTCCAAAGAGAGCTGAAAATGAGATTAGATATCCGGAGATGGGACAAATGCTACCTTTTCTTGCGCACCTGGACATTTGCGCAGCTTTTTTTTCGCTGGAAAAGACCTTAGGAAAGACCGTAGAGCTTCAAAAATCTTTCTCTATAAGAGAATCGTATGCGTAGATTCCGAATTTCGATAAATAAGACCCTCGCTGACACGTCAACTTTGGGCTAAAAGGCAAAAACTGCAGAAAAGTGTTAAGCTGCGTAGTTTTTGCCTTTTAACCCAAATTTAACGTGGCAGCGAGGGTTTGATTTATCGAAATTCGGAATCTACGCATACGATTCCCTTCTAGGGGAAGATTTTTGAAGCTCTACAGCCTTTCCTAAGGCCTTATCCAGCTAAAAAAAAGATCACATTTGTCCCACTCCCAGATATCCCAATTTTGTAGTCAATTAGTTTGTTTGATAATAAGTTTATCTTTGACCTTGATAAGTTTATCGCACGAGAGTAGAAAACAGAATTTCACTCTATGCAACCTAGTCTTGATCTTAAAACTTTGCAATCTTCAAGCAAAGGATTTCAAGGAAAAAGTTTGAAAAATTAAATTGAACAATCTTGCATCTTTTAAGTGTTATAGCTATCAAAGATTTCAAAATTTACTTCTTTTACTTGTTGCAGATAGAGATCCGGACAAGAGAAGCGTCGCCTCAATGCTGGCATCTCTTCAATCACTTCAAGTGGATGAGGACAGTCCAAAGATCGAGAAAGTGGTGGCGATAACTAATTTTTTTTTTGTTGTAGATTTACAAATTTAGCTTCAAAACTTGTCTTTCCAATCGCTTTGTTCCACTTAATTTATTCGCTGGCTCTTGCTTCCCCCCAACAGAAAGCCGTCTCTTTTTCATCATCGCTCAAATCTTCGAAGCTTGGGAGCAGTTTTGGTTCGCCAAGGGATCCATTAGGAACACTAAAATTAGGTTTTTAATGTGTCTAAAGTTATCAATATGGGATTTAAATTGAAACTCACAAACTTGTCCTCCTCTCAATGATTTCTTGAGTGACATTCGACTCACTCAAACCCAAAGTTGATAGCTCAACGTAACTGCCTCCAGTGCGTAAGCGATGAGGCGATTTTGTCTAAAGGTATTCAGCTATATCAAGTGTATAATGTTTTAATTGTAAGTAAGCGATACAGTACAACCTCGTTAACCATATTAGAACCATATTGGAACCATATTGGAACCATATTAGAGCCATATTGGAACCATATCCGAACCATATTGGAATCAAATTGGAACCATTGGCAAATTATTGAGTTGGGGAGTATGAAATGGCGGCGTTATCGGACGAACTTTTGAACAAAAACTAAACCATAACTTTTTCTCAAATTTTCTTCTAATAACAATTGAAGCTTTGTTGATTATACGCCAATCTGATGCCATCGCCATCCCAATCTGATGCAGTTTTTAATAAATGGGGATGGATGTGGCAAAGGTCAATTTTTGGCTATAACGTGACGATGTTTGTAGGAAAAATACTCGATTAGCATCCAGTTAAAACGGCTATATTTAGTTTCTCTAAAGTTCCTTTATAGTTCCTATTTAGTTCCAATTTAGTTCCTATTTAGTTCCTATTTATAGTTCTATATTTTATTTAGTTCCTTTTGTCAATTAGCTTTTTCTGTTCCTATTTGCTTTTGTTCCATTTTGTTCCAATTTAGTTCCTATTTAGTTCCTATTTAGTTCCTATTTAGTTCCTATTTAGTTCCTATTTAGTTCCTTTAAAGTTCCTTAGGATATAAAGATTTAAAGATATAAATCAAGTTTGATAATAAAAGTTAAAGATTGAAAAAAGACGTGACTGAGTTTTGGGAATAGTATCCTCAAAAATATCTCCGGTATTCTCAAAAAGTGCCAAGTTCTTATTCGAAAATTTTTGGTCAACGAATTTTGGTCAAAATTTTAATTTTACATTTATTTTGGTTAACAAGTTTGTCCAAAAATCTTGGCTTAAACAGTTTTCAAATCTAGCAAATTGTTGCAAATTTTTAGTGGTTTGAATTTTAAGGGAAAATTAGACAAAAACTAACTTAGGCGACTTTTCAACACATCCTCTCTCATTTCTCAAAAACTGTGCATCAAATTGGGATGAAATTTCGGCGTAATTGGGATGAAATCAACGAAAATTCAATTGTTATTCGAGAAAAATCTGAGAAAAAGTTATGGTTTAGTTTTTTTTCAAAAGTTCGTTCAAAGACGCCGCTATTTTATACTCCCGAACCCAACACCAAGTTCCTAGCTGACTTTAGTAAACGAATTCTAGAACTTCAATAGTTTATATTAGGTTGTCCAGTTATGAATGCGCGTTTTTACTATTTTGTAAATTTCTCAAGATACCGAACAGATGTATATGAGTGTTATATATCATTCGAAAGCTGAAGGTCTCCTCTAAATTTTGATATCAAAAGTTTTTGAATTGATTCAACTTTTTGGGAAATTGACTGCACAAAGGGAGAGGTCGTTTTCGAAAAAACCCATTCCAGCTTAGCTATTCCTCAAGTTTTATGGTGTAAAATAACCGCCCAGAAAAGAAAAGAAAAGTAAAGATGCTCTGAAATTGTTATATTTTTAAAAAAAAATTGTATTGATATATCTATTGGCCAAACATCAAACGGTTAACTCAATTTGAGCGGAGCCAAAACTTGATCCAAAGGCACCCTTCCATTTTTTGGCCACCTCTTCTTCTGTGTAGTCAATTTGCCCAAAAGCTGAACAAATTCAAAAACTTTTTATATCAAAATGTAGAGGAGATCTTCAGCTTTCGAATAATACTCATATATATCTTTTTCTTGATTTCGGTATCTTGAGAAATTTACAAAATAGTAAAAAACGCGCATTCATAACTGGACAACCCAATATTTGAAACTCTTTGGTGAACTAACATTGAAAGTAAAGCATTCTATTAGTAGCTTACAAACGAGGTCCTACTGTAGATAAATATAAATATTAATCGAATACCAAAAAGTGAAGATCTCCGGGTGATGAGATAAAGACGCGAGCCATTGCTTCGGCTCCTTCAACATAGACGACCAGCTCATCGGCTCGCATCGGATTGAAACGGATTCGGAACGACGTGCTCAATGGGTGTTGGCACTAAATTTCTTGTTGTTGAAATATTCTGATAGCTTATTAAATAAACTAAAATACTATAATATCTTGAATCGGATTTGAATTTTTCTAAATGATTGGGTAGTTTAGAAAAATGCGCTCGGCGAAAATTGGCCAAATTATTCAGTTTAAAATTTCGAAAACTTTTCAAATTCGATTCCGAAACCAATTCTTGATAAATAGTTCCCATCTAAACTCACTTGTGGACTAATATTGACAATTGATATGGGACACCAGAGAAGCCTTCGATCGAAAATCAGCACCGAATCGGTGGTGAGACAAGCGAACGCTGTTGGACGATGAAGATTTGCACAAATCGCTTTCAACTCTAGTTTTTAAGATAAAAACACTTTGTTTTGATCAAATTCTTACCGCAATTCACGACATACAGAATCCCAATCGGTGTCGACGAAGCACTGATCTCAAAGAGCCGAATCGTTCTTGATGTCACCAATAGGAGCATGTCCGGATTGTCACTAAAATTAGCTTTGTTTAGATTAGCTACTAAATTTTACTATTGTTAAGGTCGAATTAAATTGTTTTTTTCAATACTTACTAAAACCAAGTTGTTCCAACGTGTTTTTCTTTTGTCACAACTGAGAAGAGAAGCTTCGTTTCTTGCGTTTCCTCATTTTGTGACGCCAAATCATAGGCAGAGATGACGATATCGTCTTTTAGAGGCCTGAAAAACGATAGAAAAAGTTCAGTAAGTTAAGAAGAGTTTTTGGCTTTATTTGGCGTTCTATTCTAATTCAACTGTCAGCTTCTAACAATGATCTCAAAGAGCGTTCTATTCTAATCCAACTCTCAGCTTCTAACAATAAGAATGATTCAAAAATTACATTGAAATTTTCTTCAAATATTGTTCTTTCAAAACACTGTTTATCTACTTATAATAAGCGTTTGAAAGCTATCTTTAAAGGGCCTGATCAAGTCTCTAACTGAATTACTCAGTTCTGCACAATCATTTGCACATCAGAAGTTTTAGTGCTCAGTTCTTTTTGATTTGTTGATCATGTACTCACGCGTAACTACCGTATTTATTTCTAATCGAAGTCTTCTATTTTTCAACCACACAAAATCGGCCGAAAAAGTCGGTAACGGCTCCCCCACATGACTCAAAAATTTCAAAATTGTTAAAAACTATTTTAAACAATAGCCCTTGGCTCAAAACATGTCAAAAAACGTGTTTGAAAGTGAAATTATTTCCTTGCCTGGACCCCATAGAAAATCTTCCAAAAAACCATGTGGGGGACCAATTTTTCAAAAACTACATTTCCAATTTTACTGCTAAAGCTAAAATACATCTATCTGGAGCCATATCTATAACTTTGGCTAAAAAGAAGTCCTGGAAAGTCCCGATTTTGAGGAATCAGGGAGGGTGATCTTCTATTGGAGACTGATCTTCTATTGGAGACTGATCTTCTATTAGAGACTGATCTTCTATTAAAGACTGGTCTTCTATTAGAATAAATACGGTAATAACTATTTGATATGTAGATTCAAGCAGGTATTGCTTTTCTTTTATCACTTACCGATATCTCGTCACCACCACCCAACAGGTTTCCACCGGATTTATCATCGCATCAAGTACCGGACTTCTTTCTGCATCACCGCGTATCAAATATGATCGATGATTGATCTCCCTGAAAGAATCTGTAATCATTTTTATCTTTATCTCCAAACCATTGTCCTTCCACGTCTTTTTGAATAAGTGGAACGGTTACACGAACACTTCCATCGAAAAACCCCGTCGCTGACAGAGCGGAAAGCTCGAGAAAAGTTTGAGAAGTGACACGGCTCTGAAAATTTCACAAAATATTAAAATTCATTGTATAAAGTATTTAATAGAAGTCCGATTTTTGCTAAATTTTCTACCTTTTTATCCTCGAACTCATTTTTGAGGGGAAACGAGCAAAGGAGACGCGCGTTCTCCAACTGTTCACTATTTGATGCCTAAAAATTTTTCATTAGAATGGTGAAATCTTTGAACAATTATTCATTCTCTTTAAAATTTTATTGATTACCTGCAAAAAAGTCAAGCCTATCCCTGTTGTAAGCTTGTAAGAGACCCTCTCCAACGAATCGCACCTCGAATGGCGGGTACCGAAGGCTGAAATTTTCGAGTTTATTGGGTCAACCCTTTTTTATTCGTTGAGTTCAGTACTATTCCATTTATTTTTAGAATAGGTCAAGTTCATTAATTTGTCCTCGCTTTGTGTGCTTTTTGTCAAAACTCACTATAGCTTATAAAAGTTAGGCACTTGTAACTTTTTAAGTATTAGGTTGAGTACTAAGTCTTTTTCCCAAATTCATTTTCTACTTGAATAAGTCTCAAGCTACCAAATAAAATACGGTTTTTTTTTCATTGAATAGCCCAATCATTTCTCTTGCAACTGACTTTTGAAAGTTTCTGAAAAGCTTTGTTTTAAAGGTTTTTCATTAGTAATAAACCGAGTATTCAAAAACGATAAAAATCATGCGATTTGGACCGTTTCTTCGAATGAAACCTATTTTGATGCAAAATAGAAAAGATAGCGCACAAAAAGTTACGTTTACTTTTGTGGAACTTTTTCAAGAAACTTTTGTGGTTATATTTGAAGTAGACCTTCAAAAGCTACTAACTTACATTTGTTGCGGGAAAATGTTATCCTTGTCGATATGTTCGTTTTTGTGTAAGGTCGATTGTCGTGAAGGGAGTTTCAACTTTAGTTTTACCGGTCTTTTCGGGCTTCCACTCTCTGATTTAATCTCATTTTCTTGTTCTTTCATCACTAAAGCAATATTCCATTACATTAGTATGACTTCCAAACTTCTAACAGATTTTATTGAAGGTATGTATTTGAAAGATTAAAACCACAGCTTTACAGTACTTTAAAACTTTTTACATTCACAAAATAAATAAGATCTTCTCATACCGATTGAAATCTTTGATGAATGCATAATTTTTGAATCAAAAATTTATTCACTCGATCAAAAAAGACTAGAATTTTTTGGCAATAACATTGTGAGCTGAAAAATACTTGGCATAAAAATAAGGAAAATAGAAAAATCCTATAAATCTCTTAAAAAACCTAAGTTTTTCGGCTAGAACCTGGAAGTACGATAATCACAACACCAAAACTGCGAGATAAATGAGACAAACAAAAATTGATCAACCTAATGATTTGGCACTTTAAATTGATCCAAACTAACCCAAAATCTATAAAATTCAAATAGTAAGTAAATTTCTTCAAAAGCCTAAGTACACTTGCCTAAAATGACCTGAGATTAGAATTAAAAGAGTGGCCAATGGTCAATGACAATGCTAATTGGTAAACTTGCTTCATGATAAAGCTAGTGCAAAATAGAAATGGTATGGTACTTTTAAAGCTACAGTACTCATTCTATTTGGCACTAAAGTATCAGTAAGTACAGCTCTCGTGGAGGTTTCTGGTTTCTCTAAAAGCTCGGCGCTCCCGTCAACCATCGGATCTTCTCGTACGAGATCCAAAACGTGAGCGACCAGGGAGCCTGAAAATTATTTTTATATCTACCATAAATACCCTAGCAGAACGCCTCCCCGATAATGATGGGCGTACAGTCGAATAGTCTAACGCCTAACAGCGGGTTTTTCTAGCTGGATGTTTTGAATCGCCGTGGCGCAGTCGGGATCGCGCTTGTCTACGGCCCACACGGTTCGATTCTCGGGTGTTTCACTCAACTTTTTTTCTTAAAATTTTTTTTAATGGCACAACTACAATATGTTCTAAGGTTTTCTAAAGAGCTTTTAGCTTTATTGGTCAAAACAGCTAGAAGTCAAGTGTTCAAAAACGACAAGATCCGATGATGCGATTTGGGCCGTTTCTTCGAATGAAACCTATTTTGTTGCAAAATAGAAAGATAGCGCACAAAAGTTAGGTCTACAACTAAAATTTCAGAATAATCCGTTTAGCGGTATTCTTTAGGTGCTCATTTTGCCCGTACAGACAAACAGACACTGCTATTTTATATATAGTAGATTTAGGGTAGCAATTCCTTTAAAATTTATTGCTGACATGGCAGTTCGCTGGCAATTAGAGCATTGTGAATAATTATACAATTTAAACAAATTAGTCTTTTAGACCATTGATCGGAATGAATAAACTGTGAAAATAATAAGTAAAGTAACTCCCTCTTTTAGTCTTTCGGCTATCAAAAATTACGGTGCTTTTGAGCTTGAAAAGCGCACTTTAGCAAAGCTACCGCAATCCAGCTGACTAATTGTAAACCTAATTTTCCTATATTTCATAAAAAAACCCGATTTTCTTTTATACGTCAATGGGAAACCAACCATTCTCACGTAAGTCGGAACAAATCCTCGATAAAGCGCCCAGAAGCCCTCTTTGCGCACAATGTGCATCAAGCAATCGATGCTTCCACGGTGGATTTTTGATGGCTTTCCAGAGGAACTAAAACAAAAAATAGTTCTCAATTGTATAAAAGTCAGCCTTCAATACCTGTCGTGATCATGCAGATGTCGTATTTGATCCATCATTCTCGTTTTCACCACGTCTGCCGGTGTGCTTACAATTGCAGCCATTAGACCTGAAATTTAAAAAGTCACCAAAATTTGGCTTACTATTAGGATCCAGTTTTGGTTTTTAAACAAAGATTTGTAAGCTTACCAGAACAGGCACTCGATATCCCATGCGTCAATAGATTGTCCTTCATTCCAGCATTCTGGATAAGCCAGTGCTTTGCTCGATCGTACGTGGCCAAGTCTGAAAAGGTTGTAATTGAAATCGAATTGATTGCACTTGAGGTGCGTGTTTATATGTTGTTTAAATGTTTCATTAACAGGCTTCTAGGGAAACCCAGGGAAGTGATTTTGAACTTCAACACAAAGTTGCATATACAGTGCCGGACAAAATTATAGGCCCAAGAGTTTTTAGAGGAAAAACGACCAGTCCATTCTGAAAATTACAAAAAGTCCAAAGTTAAGTTTATTATTTTTTCATAAATCTAAAGTAGTATCACTCAAAGTAAACAAAGAGCACGGACTTCTTTTTTCAAATTTTTCTTTAAGAAACTTTTGCAGGGACCCTTACTTGGAAATTTTAAAAAGACTGGAATGTAAGTAAGTATTTAACAGAAGATATGCTACTGAGCCAAAAGTTTCAGGTGTAAAAACCTCAAAGATTATTTCTACAATTTACAAAAACTTTAATGTTCTCTCCTTTGAAAAATTACAGACCTAAAGACCAAAAAGTTGAGAAAAATGTAGGAAATTTTTGGGTTTTTTTATTCTCTTAGGTCTGTAATTCTTCAAGGAGGAGACATGAAAGTTTTTAAAACTGTTGAAATATAATCTTTGAAGTTTTTTTACACCTGAAAAACTTTGCTTCAGTAGCATATCTTCTGTTAAACTACTTTTACATTCCAGTCTTTTTAAATTTCCAATGTAAAGGTCCTATAATTTTGTCCGGCACTGTATAATACTAACCAGCCATATTGAGTAGAGCGGCTCGTTGACACCCGGCACCCATCCCATCCATAAACCGAAGAATCCATGAGATCGGTAGACTGATCGGAATGCGTCCCAAGTGTTTGTGTATCTGGAAGTCACCCACTTATATGTCGTCAATAAATTTATACAATCGGTATCCTTCTAATTGTAAGGGTCCATGATGGCTTTGACAATTTTACTAGCAAAAAATCAGACTAGACCTTGTTTCTGTTAGCGTTAACATCTTGTTCGCTTAATTCAGCACACCTGACTGAATTGCTCATGAAAAAATACTTGCATACCGTGGCGGTAAATTCGCTAATTTCCGTAGTCCTTCCATCTGCATTTGAACCTTCACCAAATCGGTGGGACTCGCAAAGAATTGAGCGACGGCGCCAGAAACGAGGCCGCATATGGCCGATTTCCTAAAAATGGCATATGATTCTATGAAAACCAAGGAAAACTTATCTATTTAAACGCAATAAAGCTCAATTTACTCACCAAACAGGGAACTGGGCCTCCTTTTCCTCATTGTACCACTCGGCGCGCATGAACTCGTAAGCACCCATTCGAATACCCGTGTACACTAAAAATAAAATTAAAAGATGAATTGCATGCTTGATTTTTAAAGTTAACTATCCTTATCATTATTAGAATTTTACAAGTAAGTATCTGGCTAAAATTAACGTTCAGACCAACCATAATGCCTGGAGATCGCCGGCGCCACTCCTCGCCACAAGCTCATCGCTCCCTCGTTTTTGACTGAAAGCATTCATGTTGAAAGTTTAGCCGATTGTTGTTTTAGCGTTGAATACCGTAAAAACTCTAATAGAAGCCCCATATAGGAGGATCGCGTTAAGTTTAAATTAAGTCACTCAAAGCATTAAGTTTACTCTCAAAAAAACGCTCATATCTCGACACCATTTAGCATTTGTTTCTGTTCCTTAGTACTGAGCTTAAAGTAGAGAGAATGGGTGTTTTTTTATATAACAGATATTTTTAAAATTAACCAGCGCTTAGAACAAAATGATTGAAGTGTTGAAAAATCAGCTCTTTTTAAACTTTCAATCATTTTGTTCTAAGCGCTGGTTAATGCTAGAAATATGTATTAGATCTGAAAAAAATCACCCATTCTCTCTACTTTAATTGATACCTAAGCGCGCAGAAAAAACGTACTGGTGTCGAGAGTATGAATGGTTCTTTGAGGCTTAGATCACGTGACGCTCCTATAGGGGTTCTATTAGAGTATTTACGGTACTCTTTCTCCCAAAAACATACCAATATCGTATGTGACTCTGAGCATTCCGGTCGCTTTCTACTCGTGTGTCCATGCGGTCCATGGCGCACAATTTGGAGCCTCTCGTCTTTGTGATATCCAGTGGGTAAGTAACCAAAGAAAACAATTGAGTTATCCGGTTATATTATATATTAATAATATGCGGATTCAATACTTAACTATTTTACCACAAATGATCATTATTGAATTAGAGTTACTTAGGTTAAACATAAAGGCCTGGGTCAAAATGTATCAGTTGTCCCAGCTAAGCCAGTCAAAAACTAAATCTAGCCTGAAATGTCATTGAGTTGGACCTGATACCAGATGGAGTTTAACCCGGTAAATTTTCTTTAAACTTTAAACAAACTTCTTAATATACTCTAAATACTCTAATAGAATGCCACCCCCTTGTACAGTCGTGTAATCTAACTTTTTTGGGAAAATCCTTTTTTCTCAGCCCCCAGATTTTCCCCACCTACACTTTTGATACCAAAAAATACTAGATTCCAAGGGCAATCATTTGACACCCAAGCGCACACTGTAAGATGAAGTAACGCGGAGAACGGGACGTTCAAAGTTAGACCACGCGATTGTAAGCCTGTAATTATGGGGGTGGCGCCCTATTAGAGTATTTTACGATAAGTATTCTCACCAGTTTCCGCAACCACCGCAGCTGAGCAAGACAAGGAATATTTGAGGGCGATCTGTTGGGGATTCAAGGGACTCTTCTCTCTCCAGTCGGAATATGTGGCATTTTTGTTGACTATCTATATCTAAAATCAATAACTTTTATTATCTAAATTAAAAGCCCCACCTTTGTACTAGAAACAATTGCTTTAATGTCTCTGAGGACATTGATGAGCCGCTTCGGGTCGGATGGAGAAGTGCTCAAAACTTCACTCTTATCTGGAAATAATTTTGTTATAGAAAAGGTAAAGCAATTATTTTGGGCTAAAGCTGCTGATAAGTCTATCACTTTCTGCACAGATTTAACGACAGAAAATTTTGAATGTGCAAAGGGTATGGAAGGGAGACGTCATTTGGTGTGCTATGTACTTTGTATGGAGAAAAGGGTAGAAAGCAGTTTGACTTACAGTCAACTACCCAAAACATTGTGAACAATGGTGGGCCAAGCATGACAATTCGATGAAGCCTATGAAAAGATTCAATTAGTTGTGTTTTGGTTTGACTTGGAACTGTGCATCGACTTTCCGACCCCGGAAAACAAATTCACAGCTCACAAAAACTTTCTTCACTCACTTTCTTTTGTACCATTTACAAAGCAAAGAGAGAAATCCCTTTGTAAATGACTGGGAGGTGTTCCTTGTGTGCACTCTTTGTGTTTCTTAGAAAACATCTGAATCAAGAGTACAAGGCCAAAGGAAAGCCAGGGTTGTTCAAAGTGGATTTAGTTAAAACAGCGCCATAACAGAAAAGATTCAAAACAGCGCCCTCAAATTTCTTATATAATAATCCATAAAAACCACAAAAAAAGTGAAAATTCTGAAAAATTAACTTTTTAAGAAATTGTTTCACCTATCATGTAGCCAAGAACGCAAGGATATTTTTGGTCTAAACTTAGCCGGCTTGGTTGGTTTTTGGATTTTGAGAAATTTGACGGCGCTGTTTTTAAATTACATCCCGAATAAGCTATTAAAATTTGACTTGTTTCAATAATCTAAACAATTTTACTTGTTTATATTTCGCTCAAAATTGGCTATATTTTTGCTACAAATTCTACATTCACCAGCTAAACAGGGAGAAAAGTGCATCTTACGTTCGCGCGAAAATGCATTCTCTGTTAAAAATCACTGGCATTTGCGTTTTTAGACCCAAAAAATGCGCTGATTCAAAAAGTGATAGTTTTCGTCTTGTAGATTTTTCTAAAAATGGACTTTTATAAAAAGGTAAAAATCTGAAATTCGACTCTTCTTTTCGGCTTAGTTTGCGAGTGCTGATGATCACTTTTTCTTTGAAACTTTAAACATTCAAAAGGACGCAAATCTCGATTTTAACTCTTGACTTTGTAGTGATATTTCACGAGCTGAAATATCACTCCAAAGTTAAACAGTATACAGTGAAAGTTATACGAAACCATTAGCAACTATGGTGCATCAACTATTTTTAAAAGATTTGAAACAAAAACAACGGTATTTTGATATTTCAGGAAAAACTAGTAGCATTTCGAACGCGTTGAGTCCAAATTGCCCAGTCGGTGCTTTATACGGTGCGTAAACTACCTACAACGCGTAGGTAGTTTGTGCAAGCTTAAGTGCAAATTTTCACAAGAATTACTTGTGTTTTACTTTTGGAAATCACTATTCGCTTATTTCTTCTCAACGCATTCGAAATGCTACTAAATTTGAGCTTAAACGTAAAAGTAAACACCACCCAATTGCTGCCTTGATGCGCCGAGTTCTATTTGTCCAGGTCGTCCGTTCAAGTTGTTTTTCTAAACAAAATCGTCTGCTCATAAAATCAATAAAAAAACTTAACTTTGGCCGTATTGATGATCTACGGAAGAAAAAGAAGCAGAAACAAGAGAATAGTGATTTCCGAAAGTAAAACACAAGTTGTGAAAGTTGTTGTTAAAGCACGTAGGCTACGGTAGCTTGCGCACCCTATAAAGCACCGACTGAGTGATTAGGACTCAACGGGTTCGAAATGCTACTAGTTTTTCCTGAAATATCAAAATGCCGTTCTTTTTGTTTTAAATCTTTTAAAAATAGTTGATGCACCATAGTTGCTAAGGGTTTTGTATAACTTTCACTGTATACTGTTTAACTTTGGAGTGATATTTCAGCTCGTGAAATATCACTACAAAGTCAAGAGTTAAAATCGAGATTTGCGTCAATGTTTAAAGTTTCAAAGAAAAAGTGTTATTGAAACTTAATTTTTTTTGTTTATTTACTAGTTTTTTTTTGTTTATTTACTAATTTTTTTGTTAGAGCTGTTAGAACTGTTAGAACATGATTATAACAAAAAAAATACTTTAATTGATCATCGGCACTCGCAAACTAAGCCGACAAGAGGAGTTGATTTTGAATTTTAGACTTTTACAGTCAAAATTCGGCGGGTCCTGGGTGGCAACAACTCGGACGCAAGTATTTAGAGTCTCTTTCGAGTAACTACGGTGAACTTTGGTGGTGAAGCGGTCATGGTATGGGGTAAGAGACTCTCTCTTGTTATGTATATTAATCTTGTTTTTTAGGAGCTATGGCAAGAAGTTCACCGGGTCCACTGGTCCTTCTCAACTCGACTCTTGATGCCTAGCGCTACAAGACGATCCTGGAGAACAAATTTCTTCCTTTTGCGACCGCAGTTTGAGTGACAATTGCGCCACAAATTTTACGCGATCTAGTTCACAGTATGCCCCGGAGGCTCCAAGCGGTCATTGCAGCTAAAGGCGGACCAACAAAATATTGAATTTTTCGCCTCTATGTATGTGCCGCCAAGACTTTTGTCCATTGTTTTTGTGACCTTTTTGTCTTTGACGCTTATTTTTGTTGTCTAAAATAAACTTTCGAGTTCAATGCTTGGTCATAGCAAAAAATAGAGTAAAAATGCTCAAAAATACTTGTGACAACTTTTTTATAGCCTCTCGGGAAGGTTTCTAAATTTGCGTTTGAAAGTTGCCACCCAGGACCCGCCAAGACTTTTGTCCATGACTGTATTTCGCGCGGATGTGCGTCTGACTTAAGATTTTTTTTCTCTGCGATTTTCTCAGAATTGTGTGGTTCAATCAAATTCTTTGTTTTTTTCAGCATTTCCTGGATGAGTGAACAAGTCCTTCTATGGAACAAGACCCATAGAAGGAGCAATTGTTTTTTTGTTTTTTTCCACCTGTCAAATTCAACCCATCTCCCCCCAAAAACCCATACAAACCTCGCACAACCCGTAATTTTCTACCAACTACAGCGCGTAAAAAAAGAGTGCTTGCACCAATTAATTCCATATTGTTGAACAAAGAACGAGGTGTGAAAAGGATAAACAAAATTGTCTATTGGATTTGTTTTTGCTGTCTTTTGCTCTACAATGACTATTATTAAAGCTGAATTTTTTAGGTCAAGAAGCTAATTCTGAAAGCTGAAAAGGTTAAAACTTTTTATAACATCTCTATCAGCTTTAAATACAATTTACATATTCTTTTGACTACATATTCTTTTGAATAAATTTTCTTTACTCTGGAGATTAGATAAGGCTATGTCTTTTTCCCCATCCCCTTCAGCGACATCCACTTATGATTTCCCTTGTCTTTTGATGGATCATATGTGTGCCGCCACCTACTCGACTCAATCGGATTTTCTCCTTAATGAGATCCTTGACTCCTTGAATTAACACCATTAATCCAGAGGAGATTGCAGGGGTTGATTGAGCAAAATTGAGCTTGAGCAAATGTTAGCATTAGAAATCAAATTAGCTTCAAGTTTAATCGGTTAGCTTATCATTCTAAAAAGTACATGGTGGCTCACAATCATAGCACCACACTTCGGAGAACCTAGTTTGGCCAAAATTGGGTCAAACGTTCTGATTTTTCTGGAGATAAATCTTAGGTATGTCTCCCTGTCTCTCCTGCCCATTATCCAATCGATTCAAGCTTTTAACTTTTTTATATGCCCTTTCAAAGTTGAGAGTCGAATTTCGCTTGGCACACTACTCATTTATGAGATTTTTGAGAGCAATCTTATCAAAATCTCGTTGAGATTGAATTTATTATGTTAATGAACGAAATTTCACATGCTCAACGCAGTTTAAGTGTAAAAAATTCTTGAGAAATGTTACCAAAACCCACCTAACATGATCTGTTTTCACTTGAACGATTTTGGGCATTCAGAAAAGCCACTAAAGAACAAGAAAATCTTATTTTTTCAAGATCTATCGCTTTTAAATTGCATAAGGAAATGTGATTAATTGAAAATCGTTAAAATTTTAGAATTTTTATCAAAAAAATGATCTCAAAGAGATCGTATTGGCGATCTGTCGAACATCTCGATCGCTCAGCTTCTTCTTGTAGTTAGTGTGTAGTTAATGTGTAGTTCCTTTGTGCCATATCCAGCGGGATCTTTCAAATAATTGTTCACCGAAAGTGTTCTTTTGATTTGCTTGGCGATCGAGTGGTTTGACTCTTCCTAACCGCATAGGAACCGTATTGGAAGTGTCGACTTCGCCTTTTTCGTAGTTAGAAAGCTTGGTTCCTCTTGTCATGTTCTAAAAATTATAAAATTATTGTGGTAAAAAAGGGAGATAGAAAAAGATTCATAAAAATTAAAGTGAAGGCAATTTGAATCTAGAATTTTTGATGAGCTCTTTTCAATAAAAAAGAATTCGAAAAGTAGCAGGCTTCTAATTTAAGATATTGCGCTTTTCTTCGATGAACGTAAGCTCTCTGGATTGTTTGCCAAACTGTTTACCTAATCAATGTTAAACCCGAGGCTGATATCATTATTCCATTTCTGGGATAAGGGACAAACACGTTTGCTTTTGGTTTGCTTGCGATCGAGCGGTTTGACTCTTCCTAACCATGGAGTGTGTCGCCTTTTTCGCCGATTTCGCCTTTTCCGTAGTTAAAAAGCTTGGTTCCTCTTGTCATTTTCTAAACTATAAAATTATTGTGGTAAAAAAGGGAGATAGAAAAAGATTCATAAAAATTAAAGTGAAGGTATTGATGATAAACGGTCGTTTTGATACTTGAGTTTTTTGTTTTTGAGTTTTTTCTCTGTGCAAAAATGTTAAGCAATTTGAATCTAGAATTTTTTGATGCGCTCTTTTCAATAAAAAAGAATTCGAACAATAGCATGCTGCTAATTTAAGATATTGCGATTTTCTTCGATGAACATATTGATGTAAGCTCTCTCGATTGTTTGTCAAACTGTTTACCCAATCAATGTTAAACCCGAGGCTGATATCACTATTCCATTTCTGAGATAAGAGACAAAACACGTCCATGTGCGGGAGGTGGTGGATTGGATGATCGAGGTTCGTAAACCCTAATTACCCCCTTTGATTGGATATCAGAGAATCCATCACCCCCACTCTCAGCTATCATAATTCCGAGGCCGAAATTTATGAGTCTTTCCCATAAACACTAAAAAGTCTTTGAGAGAATCGCTGGGTAAGAGGTGAGAGGTGAGAATTTGTATAATATACTGTCCTTGGGGTTGGTCATAAAAATTCTGCAGAGGCTGAGGTGAGGAAGATAGTTGAGTGGATAACTTGAGTGTTCAAGTTGTCTCTTTGATTTTCAAAAGCAAGCCAATGGCGCAATACAATGAGAATCTAGGACCCAGATAGTTACTGACAAGATCATAAAATCTAAGTACCTGTACGTACAAGTACAAAGCAAGTACAAGTGCAAAGCAAGTACAAGTGCAAAGCAAGTACAGGTGCAAAGCAAGTACAAGTACAAAGCAAGTACAAGTAGATGCATCTTTTTTGGGCTCTTATTAGCCTAGAATCTGAAGCTTTTCATGAAAATCCACCAAAAATTGAAAGCACAAGAACCATAAGCTCTATTTTGAGCTCAAAATACTTGATCTCTCCATCTAGTATTGGAAAGCCGATCTTTCACCCAATCCCTCGTACTCTTCTCCATTTCTATATTTTGAGCTCCTTCTGTTCATTTCTCTTTTCATTGCCTTTCCCTTCCCCATTCACCATCTCATTACCTCATCTCTTCCGATCCGTCATTCCACTATTATCATGTCAACACTACGACGACATATGTACGAAAAAGGAAACGAGTAAACAAAGAAAATTCTGAACGGAGTGTGTTCGGTAATTTTCTAAAAGCATCTAGTATAGCTTTAATAGAATTTGGACATAGTTGTAATCCAGAGTTGCAGCTAATCATAATGTGTCATAGCTGGAGCATGAGAGCCGAAGCAATGAGAATCTAGGACCCAGCTCAGAGTTAGTAACTAACTCTCTTGCCTAACACCTTTAAACTTACCAACCATTTTCTAAAATGATTAAAACCAAAAAAAAAGAAAACCACGAAACCCAAGAGGAAATAACAAAAAGATCGCGCCATGGCAGATTATTTAGATTTGCACTTTAGTTAAAAGGAATTGGTTAAGTTTAGTTTATACGGCATGTATGAGCGAATTCAGAACAATGGATTGAAAGGAGCCGAAAAGAAAACGAAATAAAGCCGTATTAGAATTTTAAACGACAAACGATGGGCAAAGAGTATAAAAAGGGGAGAGAGTACTTTAAAAACGCGCTACAAAACATAAAAGATCGATAAAAACATTACGAAGGAGGAAGAAAACTTAGCGGGACTTGGCAAAAAAGACGGACAAAGTTTACGATTTCGTGGAACGAAGGAAAATGAAAAGAATGGCAAAAAGGGACTTTTGTGTGGGGTACGGTAGCGCATCCACGCTTTAAAAAGCGCGCCGCACCGCTTCCGCTCCAGTCTCTTAAAATCGCACATCAACCGGAATCTAACTTCAGATGAGTGCCGATTCGTGTAAAAAGGATTATTAATAAGTTCAGTTTATATAAAAAAAAGCGCCAAAGTGCCAAGAGACCAAGAAAAACGCCTAGAGTCAACCCAAAACCGATTCTATCTACCAATAAATTTCTATCTCTCAAACACTTCTCAAGTCCAACCGTATTCCCCAAAAAATTTCACGCTTAACGCGCACAAAAGCAGTTAATTTTTTTGTGCTTTCCAATGATCGACCACCTGCTTTGGCTCACTCAATTTCTTTTGCATCTAAGTGGGATCTTGGGACAAATCGTTTAATTAGGAGTTGGGTGAAAGGAAAATCCCCAAGGAGGACCACTCTTTGATTTACTCGCTTCAACGATTTCACCAGATTTTCTTCATTTAATGGGTAAAGGCTTAGTGATTAGGAATAAAGATTAAAGTTTCAAGTATTATTAGACATTTTGACCTTTAAACTAGAGTTCGGTAAACAAAACCAAAACCAAAACCAAAACCAAAACACCAAAACAAACCAAAACTCAATTTGCATATAAATTTAAAATTGTAAAATGTAAATTTAAAATTGTAAAATGCAAATTTGCCTTTCACTTTTCTCACTCCCCAAAATCTCGCGGCCGAAAAAGGACCAAAACACGACCTCGAAATTTCGAAACAAAAAATAGCCTATGGGATAGATTTTTGGATGCTGATTTCAAATCTGCAAACAGATTTTCGCTAGCTTCTCCCAATCGCGAGATATTGGCGAGTTTTGGTTAGTTTTGGTTTTGGTTTTGGTTTTGATCTGTTTTGGTTTGTTTTGGTTTTGGTTTTGTTATGGCTTTGGTGGTTTTGGTTTTGGTGGTTTTGGTTTTGGTTAAGTTTTGTTTTCCGAAGTCTACTTTAAACATTTTGCTCTTTAAACATTTTTGCTCTTTAAACATTTTGCTCTTAAACATTTTGATCTTAAACATTTTGATCTTTAAAAGAAGTGGTATTAGATATTTTATCTTTAAAGCTGGCTGTATTTAAGAAGTGACGTTTTTTTGAAGCAAATGAGCAAATTTGAAGCATTTTTTGAAGAACATTGAAGCAAATGAAAGAAGGATATGAAGGAAATCGAATTATTTGGAAGCTATTTGGAAGCTATCATAAAATTTTCCATAAAATTCGTTTAATAAAAAAGAAGACGAAGAAATCTCTGTTTTTTTTTACTCAAGCTACTTAGTTTTATCTATTTTGCTATCCCTTTTGACCTTCACAAAGCAGAAAAAACTATTTTAGATAAAAACTAGAGAGAAACTTATTGTAGTTATTGTTTTGAACTTGTTGGTTTGAAAATTTTGAAAATTTTTGACATTCACAAGGTTTAGAAAACGTTTTCATGTTACTATAGCTGTTGTTTCATTAAATTTGTTTTTCCTGGAGCATTTTTCTCCAATAGACTCGATTTGTGCTGATTCAGAGGAAAATTTTATTAAATCTTCTCGTGAAATGTCAAATGTCAAAAAGGAAAGAAGTGAAAAGGAAAAGTGTTACACTTTTTGTTAGGTCAGCCTTTCGAGAAGATTTTCCAAATGATTAGAATTAAGAATTTTGATCTTCTCATTCAAAATGGCATTCAAAGATTCTTTTGAATAAAACTATGCGTTAACAAAGTTTAAAAAAAAACCTGAGAACACTTTAACCCAGTAGCTGTTCTCCATCTCTTCATTTTCAAAGATGTTCAAAGAATTATGAAACGCATTGTATCACTACCGTAAATACTGTAATAGTACCCCACAAGAGACTCGAATAAAGAGCAATGGATTTGTTGGTTTAAAAATATCTAGAGAATTAAAAGCTGTCGGATTTCAATTCAGAAGTGAGAAAATAGAAAGAAGAGAGCCGAAACATTCAATCAGAACCAGTTTTGTTATCAACGAAGCCTTGTGATTTCTCTGAATGAACCAAAAATTGGACTAATTGAATAACAACTACCGTAAATACTGTAATTGTAACACCCCTCGTATAGTCGCGTAGTCGCAAAAGTTTTTTTGTATTTCATTTTTTTCAAAGCACCCGTACTTTCAAAAATGCGTCTTTGGTATCAAAAAATAGCTGAAATTCAGGGCTATTTTTTGATTTGAATTTTTGAACGAGTTTTTCTGGATACTGGTTTAGGCTACAATGCGCGCTTAGGTATCAAAAATAGCCCTGAATCTCAGCTATTTTTTGATACCTAAACGAGCATTGTAGCATAAACCAGTATCGAGAAAAACTCGTTCAAAACTAGACCAAGCAACACTCCGAACCGTCATTATCGGGGTGGGGTACTATTATAGTATTTACGGTAAAAGTTTGATTCTCTTTCGCGTTACGTTATTAGGTGGCAAACCACAAAATTGTGCAGTGTTTGAAGAAATCTTTGCGACAATTGATTCAGTGTAGTGCACCCGGCGTTTGCAGCCCATTTGCAGCTCGCTTTTTTGTGCACCGAACGTAATCTATATTAAGAATCGAACTCTAATCGAAGAATCTAAAAATTAGCATAATGTAATAATACGATATTAATATTGTATTATTAGCATAATGTAATTAATATTGTATTACAATTGTAATCAATATTCTATTACAATTGTAATTGTAATTGTAATTGTAATTGTAATTGTAATTGTATTACAATTGTATTACAATTGTAATTATTACATTATGCTAATATTGTATTACAATTAGCATTGTAACAATTAACATTATAACAATTTAACAAAAAAAATAATTGGATATGCAAATTCCCACGAATGAAATCCCTTTTATCTTTTTCGGTTTCAGGCGTTTCTTTTCATTTTCACCGCGCAAAACACCGGCTGGCTGACCCGCTTTCTTTGCTCACTTTTTTTCTTCTGGGATTCTGTGAGAAAACCCATCAACTTTCAAACAATATTCAAAGGTTTTCAAGTTCAGTTTCAAGTTTTCAGTTTCGACGTGTTTTAGATTGGACAACGACAATGTTTTAGATTGGATTTTACAATGAAACTTCTTTTTACAACCGTTTTGACGATTTTGAGCTTTGCAAAGGAAATCTTGTTGTTATGAGCTTTAGAATCATCCCATAAAATGAATTGCTCGTTGAACACGTGGAAAGCTTTTCTTTGAGCCTTTTCTTTAAGCTTTTTTCAATCTTTAACTTTTTCTATTGTACTTATTTTTAAATTGCAATAATTTCAGGCAAACAATTTCAAGAATTAGTCCTTTAACTGTGAAATCCTTTTCAATAACGATTCCTTTCTTTCTGAATCACGTTTAAACTTTTAAGCTTTTTGTATAGAATCATCCAATTCAGTTCACTTCACAAGTTTGTGACAAAACTTTTTTTAAAATTAGCTAAAAGTTATTGTACTAAAAGCAATTCTGCTGGAAGCTACTGTTAAAAGCTACTGGTAAAAGCTACTGCTAAAAGCTACTGCTAAAAGCTACTGTTAAAAGCTACTGCTAAAAGCTACTGCTAAAGCTACTGCTAAAAGCTACTGGTAAAAGCTACTGGTAAAAGCTACTGTTAAAAACTACTGCTAAAAGCTACTGGTAAAAGCTACTGCTAAAAGCTACTGCTAAAAGCAATTTATTCTTATAGTATCATAAGCTTTTTGTATAGAATCATACAATTCAGTTCACTTCACAAGTTTGTGACAAAACTTTTTTTAAATTAGCTAAAAGCTATTGTACTAAAACTTAAACTTATAGCTAGCTTTAGAACTTTATAGAAAAACTAGAATCGCTGAATTACCATAGTTTTGTTTCCTTGGTTTCTGTTATTTGTAACTAAAATTTATTTAAAAACCGCTTCTGGCAAGTGTTCATAATTTACGACCAGAAGTTAACTAACAAATAGCAAAACAAGTGAAATAAACTTTCAAAATAACAAATCAATAAACAATTGGGCCTTCCGAAGGCTGAATCACTTGAAAAACTCTGTTGTCCATGCTTAAAAAGAGGTTGAGATTGTTATTAACTCGTTTACTCCCTTATAACTCTCCGAGTATCATTTGCAATTCGTAAACGTATTGCGCGAGGGGAGCCGTAAATCGCGGGGGTCAGTAATTACTCGCAGCTTGCCGGCAATGCATTTTCAAATTCACCGTATTGGCTTTGAAGTGCCGGTGAGGATTGGAAAAGGGAAAAGAGAGGAGATCAAGGGTTGAAGTTAGGGGAAAACGATTAGAGACTCAGCCAATCACTCATCTTTGTCTACAATTAGACTTCTGTTTCCATCAAGAGCTCGAGAATGTAGTGACGATTGCATTTTGTACCCAATATGCATTTGAAATTGTTTATTCTGAGCAATCAGCAATGTTTATTCTAAGCAATTCTCAGCAATTCTCAGCACGTGTGGCTGACTGGTTAAGTGTCTTTTATCTTAATCGGAAGGTCGAGGGTTCGAACCCCACATGCGACATGGTCACCCCCTTCGGATTTCCTTTCCCTTCGGGTTGAGAGGTTTTCTGGAGGGCAGTCTGGTGGTTGTGGCCCCAGTTCTTTAAAGTGACAAGCCACTCCTTCATCGTCATCTTCCCTTCACCACCAAAAAAGCTATTTAGTTCCCCATTGAGCTTAGGGTTAGGGAGCCGTCTGTCATGACGTGGGTTAAGTTAAGATATAGCCTAGTATTGTGTGTGTCGTTGTATTGTGATTGATATATTTCGTGTATGCGATAAATTCACCACTGGTAGCCCCAGTCGGTATTTTTAAAAAAAAAAGCAATCTGAGCAAAGCAATTCTCAGCAAAGCAATTCTCAGCAAAGCAATCTGAGCAAAGCAATCTGAGCAAAGCAATCTGAGCAAAGCAATTTGAGCAAAGCAATCTGAGCAAAGCAATTTGAGCAAAGCAATTCTCAGCAAAGCAATCTCAGCAAAGCAATTTGAGCAAAGCAATCTGAGCAAAAGTTACAATGCACTACTTTTATGAAATCAAAAACGTTTGTTTGATTATTAACTTGACCAGGACGCTATTTTATGTGAAAACCCTAAACAATCAAAACAATGGCTTATTGAGTTATTGAGTTATTATCAACAAGTGTTATTGAACAACAAGAGTTATTGCCCACAACAAGAATTATTGAGTCAAACTTTTGCCAAGTCTCAAACCTAAAATTGAGGCTAGTAAAGTAAACTGAGATTGTGCGGGGGTTTAACTCAACTCAACTCCACAACCTACTCCTTTCCCCGGTCCACAATTATCTTTCTCATTTCCCTTCCAAGAGATCTTGACTCCAGAAAAGGGCCAAAGGGCACAATTATCGTATCTCGATGTCACAAATCTTGTTTCTTCCGAAGGAAAAACCCTCAATCAATCACTAGAAGAAATTATCCAGAAGCAGTTGAGAAGCAGTTGAAATTTGAAAAGCTAGAGATTTGAAAAGCTAGAGATCTGAAAAGCTAGAGATCTGAAAAGCTAGAGATTTGAAAAGCTAGAGATTTGAAAAGCTAGAGATCTAAAAAGCTAGAGCTCTGGAAAGCTAGAGCTCTGGAAAGCTAGAGATCTAAAATGAAGAAACAAAAAGCTTGTATCAAACAAAAGAAAAGAAAAACACATTTTGGCTCTACTTAAATCAAATCTATCTGATATATTTTGAATTTAGATTCAAAATATCACTTCTTGTACAGGGTTTTGTCCCTTTCCCGTCCCCAGCGAACACTTATCACTGTGAAAATAAGAAGCTTATGAACGCCAGTCAGTCTTTTCTCTTTTCTTGTGCTCATTGAGGAATGGTTCATTTCAAAATTGTTATTGCAAATGAAATGCAAAAATTGTTGCATCAATTTGGAAAAAAGAAAATCTCCTCATTTAGACTAACTCGATCTTTTAACGACTTTTGGTTTTCGTGGAGGCAGGTGGGGAAAGTGGGTTGTCTAAAATGGTAATTTGTCGGAGCTAAAGACTGTAGAAACTAAAATTTGCAAGTTTTTCAGATTCCACAGACAGAAATCAATCAATTTCCTCTTTCAAGTCATTGAAAAACTCATCAAACCTCCTAGGGCTTGATCATTTTGGAAAAAGATGCAATAGACTGGAAAAAGATGCAATTTCTAATTGCTTTCTTAAATCTAACTATTCTATAAGACTTGCTGATATGCTCCAAATTGATATGCGGATTTTCTTTGACGATCTTTGTGATCTTTGTCTTTGACGGTTGTCTTTGAAGCATTGATTTGAAGCATTGATTTGAAGCATTGATTTGAAGCATTGACTTTCAGCTCGGCTTTCACCTCAGATTTCCGTGAATATTGTCGACAATTTGAATTTGACAAATTTGTCGCTTTGCTCATGGCGTAAGCATTGACTTTGGTTCTCGACAATTTCCAAGAGTCGAATCGCCATTGTTTTTCAACTCGAAAAACAAGGTACAGTAAGGATTTGTGGAAAAAAAGACAAGAAAAGGGGCTGTCCCTCATGAACCGATCAAAAAAGTCTCTTCTGGGGTTGGGGTTGGCTCCGCCCCTTCACCCCACCCTTCCCTCTTTCCACAAATTCTCCGACCAACCTGCTTTTGTCTTGTGTATCTCCCTAGGGTCTCCTTTTCTAATATCTTCAGTCTCATGTCCTTAAATTTGCATATGCTAATTTCCTTCTCCACATTTGCCACTTATTTTTCTGTTTTCCAAGGTAAAGAGTCACTAATGACTGATCGTTGAATCTTTTAATATTTAGAGACAAGCTAGAGATAAGCTTTTAACGTTTAGAGAGAAGCTAGAGACAAGCTAGGGACACGCTTTTAACATTTAGAGACAAGCTAGAGATAAGCTTTTAACATTTAGAGACAAGCTAGAGACAGGCTAGAGATAAGCTTTTAACATTTAGAGACATGCTAGAGACAAGCTAGAGACAAGCTTTTAACGTTTAGAGACGCTTTTAACATTTAGAGACAAGCTAGAGACAAGCTAGAGATAAGCTTTTAACATTTAGAGACGCTTTTAACATTTAGACAAGCTAGAGACAAGCTTTTAACATTTAGAGACAAACTATTCTCGTGGCACGTGGCATTTTGACACTCAAATCTTTTTTATTATTGTTAGATACAGAAAATTTCATTTATTACTTCCATTTTTTCGTTTATTATCATTTATTGTTTATTCATTTATTGTTTATTCATTTATTATCAAATGTATACCATTTTTCTATTATAAAATGATCATCTTGATCGACTACTTTATTAGAATTTCTTCTTGAAAACTTAATTTTCGCAAAAGCTTTGTTTTCGCTTTTCTATTATTATATAAAAGGATAGTTTTTTTTACAGAAAATGGCCCCAAATGGTCGGCTAATATTTCTGCTGTTTTACTTGATATTCGCTATCGATGGCGCTCCAATTGGACACAAAGAAAAGCGATTCCCGTCGGCGATCATTATTGGTGTGAAAAAGGCAAGTGCATTGATTGTTCATTGATTGGATTTATTGAAAAAAATTTGCTCTATCTCAACTTTATCAGCACTAATCAGCAGTAAAACTAATCAGTATCAGTATCAGCACCAATCAGCGGTAAAACTGATAAGATGGGCATTCCTCTTCATAACTTTTCCCGCAAATTGTGATTGTCAATTTGAATTTATTTATTTATTTCAAATTTCAAAAGAATTGGGTCAAAAATTACCAAATTTAAGCGATTTTAGAGCTGTTACTGTTTAAAGGCTTACCGTAAATACTGTAATAGTACCCCACTCCGATAATGACGGTGCAGAGTGTAGGGTGGTCTAGCTTTGGACGAGTTTTTCTCGAGACTGGTTTATGCTACAATGCGCGTTTAGGTATCAAAAAATAGCTGAGATTCAGGGCTATTTTTGATACCTAAGCGCGCATTGTAGCCTAAACCAGTATCCAGAAAAACTCGTTCAAAAATTCAAATCAAAAAATAGCCCTGAATTTCAGCTATTTTTTGATACCAAAGACGCATTTTTTGAAAATATTTGAAAAAAATGAAATACTAAAAAACTTTTGCGACTTTTGCGACTACGCGACTGTACGAGGGGGGTGGGGTACTATTACAGTATTTACGGTAGAATATTTGAACAAAATTCAGGCTGGCACCCGTGCTTTACTGGAGTTCCTTCGACTCAATCAAAAAATCCACGCACCCGGCCCAGAGGTTCACTTTTTCGACAAAAACTACGAGAAGGGACTCGAGTGGTATAGGTGGGTTGAGGTTTTGAACAAAAATTTACATAAATTGTCTCTTTTCTCTCTCTTTTCTCTCACTTATTTCTTCTTTTCATAACATTTTTATGTTACCAAACCCATTTTTCTTTTTCAATTCTTTAGAATGTTCAGTTTAGTTTAGTTTACCAGTAGTTCAGTTTCAGTTTCTGGTGCAACTAAGCCGAGCTAAACTCAGGCGTTGGCTTGGGTTTGGTTTGTGCAAAAAACGAATCAATTTGCTTTAAATGAACTGGTTATCGGACGATATACGCCGCGCTCCTTTTGCTATTGGCAATCTAACTTTGAGCTCAAATATCTTGGTGTTGGACTGTCCAATTTACATGTTCTTGGTATCATTAGATGCGCCAAGTCTTTCTCTATCGATTGGTACAAAAACTATTTAGATTGAGCAGCTCAACACCAAGATATTTGAGCTCAAAGTTGGATTGTTAATGGCGGGGGCGTATTAAAGGTCCCAGAATCGCCCTGCCGCTTTGATCTAATATCTTCGTGTTGGGGTGTCCAATCTAAATAGTTTTTGTACCAATCGATAGAGAAAGACTTGGCGCATTTAATGCTGCCAAGAATATTTAAATTGTACAGCCTGACACCTAGATATTTTAGCTCAAAGTTTGCCAATGGCAAAAGGGGCAAGGCGCGGATCAAATGACCCACAATCAAATAAACTATAGCCAAACCAGTTGTTTAGAACCAGGTACAGTAAATGAATCCAAGATTGATTGTGAGCTAAGTCATAAGACGGGTAGTACTTTTTTACTTTTACTACTTCTTTTTCTCCTCATCACTTCATTTCCCCCATTTGAGTTTCCTCTCGTTGGTGGGCAATTCGCTAAATAATTAAACGGGCACACCCTGGATGCCTCGTGAAAGAGCTCTTTTGCTTTTACTTTCACCTCATTCGATTCACCAAATGTTAAGCAATGGGATAGAGTTTTAGAGTCAAATTGGGTAGTTTTGGTGATTAATATTACTTTTGTCACTATTACTTTGATCACTTTGGTTTAATTACCCAAATGCTAGCAAAACTCGTGGTGCCCAAGTCAAAAGTCATCGATTCTTTGGTTCATTTTTGATTTCACTCCAGAGAAAGATTAAGTGATGATTTGTGAGATTAATAATTAGTCTTGTCTCACTAATCAGGCGTGTATCTTGCCGATGGGTGAATTGTGATAGAATAGATAAGGAAATCGTCAAAGTTTGGTCAAAAAAAGCGTAATCTCAAATAAATCTTTAAAAGTCACAAATATTTTGTTACTTTTGGGAGATTTTGACAATGAAACATGAAATAAAACAAAACAATCAAAGAAAAAAACAATTGAAAATACCAATGAAACTTTTTTTTTATGTTTCAATGCAAACAATTCATTTCAATTCAATTTCACTCCAATTTATAAGTAATTACAGCAATGATTTATCACTTGGACACTCAGAAATCCCTTGCTCAATCTAATATTTGTATCTTTATGTATCTTTATGAATCTTTACTAGCTTTATTATCTAATAGTGATGAATGAGTTAGCGATTCGTCGCTAAGGAGATAGAGATCTGAAGATTTTGAAAGAAATCGAAAGGGGAAAAGAGTCGGCAAAAGGGACACTGATAAATCGCTTCCATTTCCGGGAAAACCCCACGAGAAATTTGCATTCCAACTCTTAAAAAGAAACAAAAACAAATTATTACATTAAAAAGGCATTTACATTGAACTTGAATAACTAAACTAACTAAATTGAACTAAACTAACTGAATTTAACTAAATTTAACTTAACTTTAACTTCAATGATTAGCTAAACTTAGCTAAACTTAGATAAAGCTTAGCTAAACTCAGCTAAACTTAGATAAAGCTTAGCTAAACTTGGCTAAAGCTTAGCTGAACTTGAATGATTTGACATTGAGTCCAGTCCATAGAGTTAAGCTAGGATTTCAGGCCAGCTTTCACACTCAAATTGTTGTTAAAACTTGAGCTGATTTGATTTTCTTGAGCTGGTTTGATTTATTCATTAAATCTTTCCATAACTATTCGGAAAATTTCTCAAACTTCTGTTTTTTGCACCTAGCTTTTCCCTAGCTTTTCCCAAACCTCGCTTTTCCCAAATTTACTGTACAATTTTCTTTCCATTTGCGAAATCTCTTCAAATCTATTCAAACAAAAGCATCAGATTAGGCAAAAATTCTGATTTTTCATATTTTCTCTCATTATGCAAGGGCATTAGTGCGTGCGCTAATCGTTGAAGAGGTTGAATGTGAGCTGGGGAAAGGAAACGGGAAAGGAAAGGGGAAAGGAAAGGAAAAGAAAGAGAATGGCTCATGTCAACTCACCCATTTTCCCCTTTTCTTTCAGTTTACAGGCTGATTCTCGAGTGGGATCGACACTTTGGAGAACCCCACTGGACCTCTCTTTTCTTTCTCTTTTCTTTCGCTTGTCATTACGTAACTCACAAGAGACCTAGAGGTAGCAATGTGGATAAACAATGAAAGTTTGCAAAGAGAGATGAACTCCCAGATCTCCCAGATCTTGTTAAGCTGATGTTAACAAGATCAAGATCAAGAGACAAGATCAAAATCACGATCAAGAGACAAGATCAAGAACAAGATCAAGAGACAAGCTCTCCTAGAACTCTCCTAGAGCTTGTTAACCTAATGTTATCACAGAAATTTGTACGGCTGCCGTCACAGCTGCCATCATTTAAAATTTGTTCTGGAGATAGGCAATTGAGACGCCTACTTGGTTCTTAACTTACTCAAGTAAATAGTAATCTCATAGCTTTTACACTAGCTTTTTGCTAGCTTTGCTGCTGGCTTTTATCTTTTCAATACTTGTATACTATTGCATCAATGTAATACTGGAATGCAATGCCTTTGATCTCATGCAGCTCTGGCTTCTATCAGTTCTTAAACTTAAGCTCTTTCATCTTATAGTCAGACATGAAGCTGACAAGGAGTAGAAAACGAATTGGTCTTCCATTTAAGAAACTGAAACAAACTCCTGATTTTTACCACTAATTTTGCCTTGCTTGAGCTTAAATGTTTAAAGATCTGCTGAAATAAAATAGTAATAAAGTAAAGAAATGAATGGAAAAGGATTTGAAATCGAGGAATTGAACCTTCTGCTTACCTGTTTCTTCTTACGGGCAGATGCTCTACCACTGAGCTATCGGTACCTTTTTGGCCAAGAAGAAATAGGAAAGATAAGGAAGAGAAAGGAAGGAAGGGAGGAAGGAAGTAAGGAAGAAAGGAAGAGAAAGAAAGGAAGGAAGGAAGGAAGAAAAGAAGAAAAGAAGAAAGAGAAGAAAATCTACTAGTGCTTAAAATAAGCTGAAGATTAAGTAAGCAAAACTGGCAAAGCAAAACTGGCAAAGCAAAACTAGCAACTCAAATATTAGTCCGAAGCTCAAAGATCTTCTCAAAGTGATTACTTTTACTTTGTCTTCACCAAATGATCTAAGAATTCTACAGGTCTCAAATTCAAATGCAGCTCATTTATCCACTCTCATCAAAGTATTCATATTTATCTTCTGCATACATATTGTTCAAGTCTCGAGACAGCTGCCATCACTGAATGAGTCCGCTATTCGGTTTCACTTCCACTCTCCCCTCTTTTCAAACTCATTCCCAAAACCCTTTTCCCCTCTTCTAAAACCCAATTAGGGCTCTCCATTTTGACTCCAAAAGTGAGTATCCGTCCTGAGTTGGTCTCGTTGTTAATCGCATTCCGCCGTGGACTCCTTTCATCCACAGGAGAAGTATAACGGCTCGAAAATTCGGTTTTCCGGGGGAATCCGGGTAGAGGAGATTGAAAATAAGCCAGAAAATCTTTTACCGGGTACTTTTACCGGGTATTAGGGGACCTTGGGGGTTTCTGGAAATGATTTTTCACTATTTCAAGGTCATTCTGGAGGATTTCTTGGATTGGTTTTGATTTGAGCAAAAAAAAGCCAACTGTAGGCTTACTATAAGATTGAAAACAAGATTTTCATTCAAAATTCAATGACAAAAAGGTTTCAATGACTCAAGGCAAGGGAAAACTGGCTTGTTACAATTTGTTGAATCAATTTGTTCAGTAAACAAGAAGCCAATCAATTCCGGTAAGACAATTCCGGTAGACAATTCCGGTAAGCAATTCCGCTAAGCAATTTCAGTAAGCAATTTCAGTCAATCAATTTCAGTCAATCATATTCAGTCAATCAATCTCTAAATTTCTAAGCAAGACTTAGGAATTCTTTTCCAACAAAATCGTCTACCAATTGTCTACAATTGTCTACAATTGTCTCCAATCGTTTCCAATCGTCTCCAATCCAAGAGATCTCAAAATGCCATCAATTTGTCGTCAATGAATGTCAATGAATGAGAGAAAAGGACAGAAAAGTGCGCACTTTTCTGTCCTTTCACACTTTCGGGTCATGAATCTCACTCACATCTGACAAGAGAACTACCCAAGATTTCTGTTTTTCCCATTAAATTCAAATGTGAAACGATTTCGATCTCTTTTCCTCTCTTTTACAGCACCGTTGTGCGTTAAAAAACAAGGCAATCCGGTGAGACCTGCTGGCGCCATATTGCGAAAGAAATATGCTTAAGAAATAGGCTTGAGAAATATGCTTGAGAAATATGCGTAAGAAATATGCTTAAGAAATATGATCATTTCATCATTTCAATCGTTTATGAGCTTGATTCAGTCAATTTCTTGATCTTAAATTCTTAAAATGATTAAAGTACAGGATCTACAATAGCTATGTATAGAATGTACAATTGTATAGAATGTACATGTATAGAATGTACAATGTATAGAATAGTATAGCTCAAAGTAGATGATAGTAAGGATCTAAAATACCCACGTATGACAAGTACGATCTGTTTTAAAGTACGATCTGTTTTATAGTACGATCCATTTTTATAGTACGATGTGTTTTATAGTACAATCTGTTTTATAGTACGATCTGTTCTAAAATACGATCTGTTTTATAATACAATCTGTTTTATAGTACGATCTGTTTTATACTACGATCTATTTTATAGCACAATCTGTTTTATAGTACGATCTGTTTTATAGAACGATCGGCTCTGTTCTAAAGCTTTGAAAGAGTTTTGAATCAATTGTTGTTGCCAACAATCAATTGTTGTTGCCAACAATCAATTGTTGTCTTGAACAAACCAAAATCACTCGTTCAAACTTTGCCTATGCAGGTGTTTATGTTTGTTTTAAGGCACTCGTTACTCATCATTTTACCAAAAGTGCCGAATGGCGAATGGCGGAATGGAAAAAGAGGGGACAGGTGAATCAAGTTAATCCCCGTAGAACCCCGTAGAGCCAGATCAGTTAAATAAACTTGATGATTTAAAGTTTGAGTGCAAGCTTTGATTTGGGCTAATATTGGTATGAGAAATCGACTTAAACAAGCAGTTTTTTGACTCACAGAACTCGATTTTCTTTGAATCCCAACTCTGGCTTTATTAATTTGAAAGAATCGGTTGAAATCGGTTGAAAATCGTGTTTCAACAATCCATTTCAACAATCAACAAGCCAGAGAAACCATTTTGCTTTTTGCCTTGGTATTCTGTTGATGCCTTGGTATTCTGTTGATGCCTTGGTATTCTTTTCACCATTTTTCGACCCTTTTGCCGATCTTGGGACAACTGTGGACATTTGTCAAAGTGCGCGACCCCGTTCCGACAGGCCACTCAAAAAGAAACGACAAATTGGGGGGAAAAGAAAGATCCGAGTGGGGGATTGAATGGTTCTTTTTGCTTCTACAAGTTCAAATATTCAACTTAAAACAAGCTACACATTTTTTAAAACTGAAAAACCGATAAGTTAACTCTTTGAAAAGCTACCTATGAGCAAATCTAGCTCTTTCAAACCTAGTTATTGCAAATCTAGCTCTTGCAAACCTAGTTATTGTAAATCTAGCTTTTGCAAACGAAAATAAACCTTAAAAAGTAGGTTTTGAAAAAGTCTTGAAAAGCTTTTAAAAGAATTCTCACTGATCTTGAAGCTTTTAAGCTTTTAAATGGTTTCTGCTGGTT
The DNA here is from genome assembly GCA_958450365.1 of Mesorhabditis belari. Taxonomy (NCBI): domain Eukaryota; kingdom Metazoa; phylum Nematoda; class Chromadorea; order Rhabditida; family Rhabditidae; genus Mesorhabditis; species Mesorhabditis belari. The sequence goes on along the minus strand of CAUEEP010000741.1, from coordinate 1,464,656 downwards.
TTGAGAAGCTTTTAAATAGTTCTTGCTGATCTTGAAAATAGCTTTTAATCATTTTACAAAACACATTTCACATTTTAACAAAAGTTTGTGCGAAGCGGGATTGAACCAGGAAGCAAAAGGTGTCGCTCAGACTATGAGTCGCCCCACTAACCACTAGACTACAAGGCACCTGACAGCAGGGCGCTGGCTGGTTGCCTTATAAGGCAACTGAGCAGCTTAAAGGCGCCTTATAAGGCATTTATAAGCTTGAAATCGAAAAATCTTTTAAAATCCTAAACTTTAAGACCATTTTTCTCAAAAATTTTGTCTGTCAGCACACCGGAGATCTATTTTTTCGGATTTAGAAAGATCTGCTGATTCTTTTTTCAAATAAAAAGAGTATTGTCGATTGGCTGAAGGCGGTGGTCACCCCCAGTAAGATCTTTTTAAAGTTTTCAACTTAATCACAAGTTTTCCGGCTCATTGGCAAGTGAATAGTTGATTGAATCGGTTATCAATGAGTTGGGGGATTGTCAGAATCGATCAAGAGGTCATCCATCCATCGCTCAAGTTCCGGAAAAGAGCTGGAGTCGGCGAAAAAGATGTCACTCTATCGCCAAACCATTCCATCAAAACCGCACAGTAAAAAGTACAATCCGAGCAGTAATATTTGGGGATTGCAAGTTGAAATGATGAAAAATTTCGATAGATTTTGTTCTTATTCGCTTTCTTTTGCCCATATTTCAAAATTCCATAAGCAATTCCATTCCATAAGTCAAAATAATAACTCCACAACCAACCAGTCATAACAATAACTTTTACAAGCTTTAAGAATTCGAGTGTTGCAACTTTATTATCTTTGAACGATGTAGAGGCTCTTTGTAGAGGCTTTGTAGAGGCTATTTGGCATCTCATTTACTAGCAAGAGTCTCCATTGTGCTCTCCATATTGTCTCATTTCTTTTCTTTTCTCCATATTGGCCTCACTTCTCTCCGGCTGCCCCAAAATGTTGCCTCATTATACTGACACTCCGCAAATTGGTTTGTGAAAATAAATGGAGACAAGTGACCCCAAAAATGAGTTGCAAAAAAAGAATGAGGACTTGGAGTAGTAAAGGGACAAGCAGGATGATATTAAAATGATCAGAGATATCAGAGATCAGCTGTGGATCAACTGTGGATCAGCTGAGAGCTGATCAGCTGTGGATCAGCTGTGGATCAGCTCTACTTATTTTAATATTTCGTTTACGTTAATCCTTATTTCCAAATTGATAAGTCAGTTTAATTACTTAAAAGTTACTATTTATGTACTGTTTAAATACCATGTAATTACTATTTAAGTACTATTTAAGTACTATTTAAGTACTATTTAAGTACTATTTAATTCCTTTAAAAGTTTAACTGAAGTTGCCGAACCCCTGCTAGCTTATCTGACTTGAAGATAGAACAACAAGGATGGCAATTGAGCTATGCTTTTAAGTTATGGATATTGCAGCTTAGATAAAGTTAGGGCTAATAAAGTTGAGCTAATAAAGATAAGCTAGATAAAGTTAGATCTAATAAAGTTAAATCTAATAAAGTTAAAGCTAATAAAGTTAGATATCTAATAAAGTTAGATAGCCTAACTTTACACAAACGAGATTGTTATTCTCCTCGATTTTCGCGTTGAACAGCGTTGACAAGATTGGACGAAATCGGCAAAATTGGACATATAGGCATATAGATAGATGATATAGATTCACTTTCAGCCATTGAAGTGCTTCAAACACCTTCAATTCCTCCAGAATCTGAGAAGAGACGGCAAAGAAGGGAAACTTTTGAAAGTCATCAATGATAGGCAAAATGGGATGATAGGCTTTGACGATAGACTGTGATGATAGGCTGTGACGATAGACTGTGATGATAGGCTGTGATGATAGGCTGTGATGATAAGCTTTGATGATAGGCTTTGATGATAGGCTATGACGATAGGCTGTAATGATAGGCTGTAATGATAGGCAAGTTCAGTCATTCGAACTGTTAAAATAGTTGTCTTTAACGCGAAGTCTTTGTGCAAAATCTCTACTGCCTCAAGCACTTGGTTATTTTTCCCGAAGTACCATCGAAAATGAGATCTCTCTCAATTGTGAGGACCCTTTCTCTTTCGGATTATCTCTCCTTCACATCTGCCTTCCCTATCCGCACCCAATTATTCGACTTAGCATCTTCAATCAGCTTCAACGGAAACCGATCCAGCTATTTCTTGATTGCTTCGGTGAGGGATCTTTAACAAATCCCAGAAAATCGATATGGATAAACATTTGGTCTTTCCTCATGTCGGTACATCTTTGGGGATCGCAGCGGGTGGTGGATTAGATTGTCTGTACAGGAGAAGGGGGGCCTTGATGGGGAAAATGATGGAGAGATTGAGAAGACATGCGCAATCGACAGGAAGCACTGGATAAGGAGGTAACGCGTGAATTTGGATAGAGTGGGAGAGTTGGATTTGAACTGGGGACATAAAGTGGTGGAAAAAAGAATTGCTATTAGCAATAATGCATATGGTGTCAGTTAAAGTTTGTTACAACAGTTTGTTACAACAGTTTATTGCAACAGTTTATTACAATAGTTTATTACAATAGTTTGTTACAACAGTTTATTGCAACAGTTTGTTACAACAGTTTATTGCAATAGTTTCTTCATAAGCCATTGTTTTTGACCAAAATAAGAGTCATTTTATTCTCAGGCTTCAATTTTAGAAGAAGATTTTGTTCAAAAGAGGGTGGAAACAAAAATTGCACCAAAATGAGAAGAAACTTTAGTATTTTCTTGGGTCTCTCCATGCATTTCTATGAGTCTCCTTGCATTTGTGCACCTTTTCAACATATTTACAACAACAAATTTGACTACTACTTTGACTTCAGCTTAACTTACTGTTTTTAACCTACTTAAGCTTCACTTATTGTTTTACTGAACTCTTTCAAAATTTGTCATATTTTTTTCCATATTATTTTTTTCCATATTATTTTTTCCCTACAAATTCTTCCATCCAATTTCATTTTATATCCCTGTTTCCTATTTATAAAAAGGCTAACGTTTCGTCTTTCTAAAACCACTACGTATCTCGTGCTAAACTCTTTATAAATCCGATAACACAGATGGGATCTCAAAAGAGATTGAGTGTTAAGTCGAGTTGGGAAAAAAAAAACGAAAGAACACTTGTCCCTTTTCCTCATCAAATAACCCTCAAATCAAAGCCCCCATCCGCTCCAATTAGCACACGTTTTTTGCTGCGATCATTCGATTTTCATTTTCGCCCAAAGGGAAGAGAAGCCTTTGTGCCGGTGACAAATCGCCGAACACCGTTCAAATTTCGTAAACTTTTTCTCAATGTAGCTCGTTTTTTTTTGAGTGAAATGTGGCCATTGGAGAGTGATTGAAGAGCTATTTCTTCGTCTTTGTGTGAGAGAAAAAGTTTTCGAGTGAAAAACAGAAGTTTGTTGAAAGTTTGTGGAAAAGCAAGAATTGAAATTTGTGGATTCATTTGAACTTTCATTTTGAAATGAAAAGTAAATTCTAAACGATTATCCTTATCAATTATAAAGTTACTTACCGTATTGTATGGGCCGTAGACGACCGCGCTCTTGACTGCGCCACGCCCAGTAATACAACAGTAACCTCATGTAGTCTATTTTTTATTTTATTATTTTTCAATTAAGTTTAATGAAAAAAAAATGTAAATGACACTACGGGGGGTCGAACCCTGATCGCGTGGGCTATAGCCAAGTGTGTTCCCGACTGCGCCACAGCGACATTTGCAACCCATCAAAAAAAACCCACTATTAACCCAAAACCTGATTTTTGATCTAGATCCATTCGTCAATTATCTTCAAAATCCAGCTAAGACCGAGTTTTTCTGGCTGAGCCAAGGTGTCGCCGTGGTGCAGTCGGGAGCGGGCTTGTCTAGAGCTCACACGGTCCGGGTTCGACCCTCCGGAGTGCCATTTAGATTTTTTTTTTCATTAAACTTTTTAATTAATTGAAAAAATAATAAAATAAAAAATAGACTACATGACGTTACTATTCTATTACTGGGATTACGGTAAGTAACTTTATAATTGATAAAGCTTGCCTAGAGCCCACATGTTGCGGGATCGACCCTCCGTAGTGCCACTCAATTCGACTTTTTTAGCGTTTTAGATTAAAATAGTCAACTATATTATGCTTTGAGACTTTTAAAAAAATCTCAGTCTTTTTGGCTTAAAGACGGCTGAGAAAAAGCTCGTATAGACAGTCGAACGGACGGACGGAGAGGACGGAGATCTTTTTATATAGACTATATCTAGTAGATTGTATATCGTAAATTTCAAAATAAATTTCAAAATATAAGTCTAACCTAGCAAATTGCTTTCCTGTATATCAATGGCGCTCAACAATTCTTTTCTCATTTTACGGTTGTCTGATTGTTCTTTCAAAGAGCAGGTAGTGGGGGGTTGATGGGTGATCGTAAAAGTGTTCCCGGAGGCGGTTTCTTGGATCTTCCCTCTTATCCCCCTTATCCAGGTTGATGTCCGTTTTATGGTCGAACTGACACCCGCAAAAATCCTGATGTAGGGATCACCAATTGTTAGGAGAAGTAAATTGAAGCTTTTGCTTCGGTGAAAAAGACAAAGACACAGGGAAAGATCTAGGAAAATCGGTTTTCGAAAAAAAAAATCACTTTAAAAAGGTTCATTTTGGTGTACTTATAGGCATTTGGAGTCAAATTTGATCAAAATTTGATCAAATTTTGAGCTGAATTTATTTAGAATGAGTTTATTTGCATCTAAAAGAATCTAAAAGAGGCTAAAAGAGGCTAAAGGAAAGCTTAGTTAGCTCTAAAGAGCTTATTTAGATCTAAAGAGCTTAGATCTAAAGAGCTTATCTACATCTAAAGAGCTTATTTACATCTACAAGTCCGAAAATCTTATCAAGTATTTAAAATCTTTATCCCGGTTTTCGGGGGTGGGACAAATGCGACCTTTTTTTTGCGCACCTGGACATTTGCGCACCTTTTTTTTGCTGGAAAAGGCCTTAGGAAAGGCCGTAGAGCCTCGAAAATGTTTTCATAGAAGGGAATCGTATGCGTTTTTACATGAAAACATTTTTGAAGCTCTACGACCTTTCCTAAGGCCTTTTCCAGCAAAAAAAAGATGCGCAAATGTCCAGGTGCGCAAAAAAAAGGTCGCATTTGTCCCACCCCCCGGTTTTCTTGAAGTTTCAATTGTTTACCAATTGCGAAACTGACGCTTAACTTCAAGATCTTCATTCTGATTCTGCTATTAAGAATGCTGCTGCTTTTGATTCGGATTTCTGACTCTGCTAATAAGCTTTGCCCTCGCAGTAGCACAAAAGTGCAGTATCTCTGATTGTACAACGAATAGGGCAACGGAAAAAGAGAAAAAGAGAAAAAGAGAAAAAGAGAAAAGAGAAAAAGAGAAAAAGAGAAAAAGAGAAAAAGAGAAAAAGAGAAAAAGAGAGAAAAGAGAAAACAACTGGCGGTGAATCTCTTCAGCCAGGCGACCCCGATGATGTAATCCCGATCCATGATAGGACCGCATAGAGAAAAAAGCGGAAACTTAAAAGAACCCAATCTCTTTTTTTTTTGATCTCATCCAGATCACATTTCCGGCTTCTGTGCTTTGAGCGCCGAAAGTTTTCTAGATAAACTGTGTCAAAGGATTAGCAATTTGAGAAGAGTAAACTTAAGAAAAAGGATAAACTATGGGGAGATTGTTTGGCGATCACGGAGGAATAGAAAAGTTTGCCTCTTGCGTAGTTTCCGGGTCTTTTGAACAGGTCGTCACACTTTGAAAGCCTATAACTTTGTGTAGAGATCATATTTTTCTTAACCTTTTATATCATTGGATAGAAAACGTTTCAGGCTTTTAAATGATACCAAAGAGAGCTTGATTCGCTTTTTCAGTCCAAGAAAACCAGGCGACACAACATAGGGAAAGAATAGGGGTATTTTGAACGGGTCGTCACACTTTGAAGCCCCATAACTTCATCTAGAGACAATATTTTTACTAACTTTTTATATCATTGTACAGAGCACATTACAGGCTTTTAAATAATACCAAATAAAGCTTGATTGGATTTTTCATTCCCATGTAAACAAGGCGACAAGACATCCGAGCTGGATAGGCCTCATTTGCTCAGAGCTGGCTCTGTTTTTCTTTGACTGGATTATTCAATCAAGCTTTATTTGGTATCATTTGAAAGCCTGTAATGTGCTCTGTACAATGATATAAAAAGTTAGTAAAAATATTGTCTCTAGATGAAGTTATGGGGCTTCAAAGTGTGACGACCTGTTCAAAATACCCCTATTCTTTCCCTATGTTGTGTCGCCTGGTTTTCTTGGACTGAAAAAGCGAATCAAGCTCTCTTTGGTATCATTTAAAAGCCTGAAACGTTTTCTATCCAATGATATAAAAGGTTAAGAAAAATATGATCTCTACACAAAGTTATAGGCTTTCAAAGCGTGACGACGCGTTCAACTTCTTTCTCACACTTGCTTTACTTTTCCTTGTATTAAAAATCTAATAAAACTTGTAATCAAGGAAATCAATTCCAGAAATCAAATGCCGGAAACAACGTGGAATGAGGTGACAATCGAGAAGAGTCCAGCCTATTTTGTGAGCAAGAGCGCTCCGGAGCGTATCCGACAAATGAATCCAAAGATGAAGTTGATCGTCGTTGTTAGAGATCCAGTCACAAGAGCGATATCAGGTCTAAAAACGAAAATCAATATAAAAGGAAATATCTATTTTAGATTATACACAAGCTTCGCTGAAAAAGAAACGCCTCGGGATGATGCCGAGTTTCGAGCGAATGGCTGTGGGTGATTGCTCGGGATGGCTGAAGACGAATTGTACAGGTTTGAAGTTGAAAAGTTTTAAAACACAAATGCTCATAGACTAACAATCACAATTATGCACTCACAACAATCACATTCAAGGTTTTATGAGTAAATAGACTTTAGCTTAGCTTAGCTTGAGCTTAGCTTGAGCTTAGCTTGAGCTTAGCTTGAGCTTAGCAGCTTGAGCTTAGCTTGAGCTTAGCTTGAGCTTAGCTTGAGCTTGAGCTTGAGCTTAGCTTGAGCTTAGCTTGAGCTTAGCTTGAGCTTAGCTTGAGCTTAGCTTAGCTTGAGCTTAGCTTGAGCTTAGCTTGAGCTTAGCTTAGCTTGAGCTTAGCTTGAGCTTAGCTTAGCTTGAGCTTAGCTTGAGCTTAAGCTAGCTTGAGCTTAGCTTAGCTTGAGTTTAGCTTGAGCTTAGCTTGAGCTTGAGCTTAGCTTGAGCTTAGCTTAGCTTGAGCTTAGCTTAGCTTCAGCTTAGCTTAGCTTCAGCTTAGCTTGAGAATCAAAGCCTCACATTTTCTCAATCTTTATACTTCTAGTAAAAGTTTTTCTAGCAAAAACGAGAGGCGTGAATGCAAATTGGGGAGCGATTCGATTAGGAATCTATCATCGACATATGCGCCATTGGTTAAATCATTTCCCGTTGGATCAAATACATTTCGTTGACGGTGAGAGGTTGATTCGAGATCCTGCCTCGGAAGTCGCGTCAACCGAACGATTCTTAGGACTTGAACCAAGTAGGTTTAGGAGGTGATCACGACTTCATACAATCCATTTATTCACATGAATTCATTCACACAATGTAGAGCACAACCCTTAAGACCTAAATACACAAGCACAACCCTTAAGGCCTAAACGGAAGAAAAACCTTTGGAGAAAGAACCCTAGTAAAAAACAAGAAGTACTTTTACTTCGTGGCGTGAGGCGTGAACGCAAATTCGGGAGCTTCGCAAATTGGGGAACTAGATTAGGAATCTCAGGGTTAAATCCCGCCGGCAATAACCATGCCAGGATTGAACCCTGACTAAGATAAAGACTAGGATAAGACAAGGCTACAAGGCTCTTAGTCAGTCGGCTATGGCGGCTGATTCAGAACAGTATTTAAAGCTGTTTTTTTTGATCTAACAAATTTCTTTTAGTGGTACACGATGCCGATTTCGCAGTTGATCCGATTAAGGGTTTTCCATGCGTTCGACGAAATGATCAAACTCTTCACTGTCTTGGGAAAAGCAAAGGAAGAAAGCATCCAAATGTTGATCGAAAGGTGAGTGCTAGAGATTTTATTAGGAAACCAGCTGGAAACCAGCTGAAAAACCCGGGTTTTTCTGGGTTTTTCTGGGTTTTTCTGGGTTTTTCTGGGTTTTTCTGGCCGGGTGCTCAGCTCGGCGTGGCTCAGTCAGGAGCGCGGTCTTCTACGGCCCCTACAATCCGGGTTCGATCCCCGTAGTGCCACTCAATTTCAGTTTTTCTTTGAGCCAAAGAGAGCTGAGAAAAAGCCCATACAAACGGACAGACGGACACTGCTTTTTAGTAGATACGAAAACAAGACTCTTAACTTCTAACTGACTTTGCATTGCTTACAAATAGAAACACATCCCTTCTGGCACACTGATCAAGCACAAAGAACTAAGAATCATTTAATTTATCATTTCCCAACTCTTCTTTCAGGTTCTGGAGAAATTAGAGCGATTTTATCAACCGGAAAACGAGATCTTCTTCCGTTTAATCAACAAGCACTTTTCTTGGTGAAATTACAGCAAATTTTCCCTTATCTAGTCCCACTTTGATAGTCCATTTAGGCTTTCTTTAAGTGTTAACAGACAGTCTGTGCACTTTGTGCTAACAGACAGTCTGTGCACACGTTTTCTGGCGCACCGATTGCTCTTTAAATAGAAGTGCAAAAGAAATGCAAGAGAAGTGCAAAAGCAGAGCAAAAGAAGTGCAAAAGAAGAAGTGCTTTTTCTAAGGCTTAAAGCTTAAAGTACACTCTGAAAAGTCGAATCTCAATAGTTCATTTATTGTCGATACTTTTATCCGGTTTTTCTTTCTCTTTTTGCCAAATTTTCGAAATGTAAATGTGCTAGTCGTTTTCTTTTTTTTTTTTGTTTGTTTGTTTCGTCTTTTATTTCTGTTTCTTCCTCACTTTACGTGGTTTTATTTGGTGCCTATTACTTGCTTTGTGTTTCGAGAAAAAAAACTCTTTATTTTTATTTATTTCGTGAAGATCTCTATGTGAATCTTGTGTGCAAAGAAATGAAAAGTCGAAAAATTTCATTTGAAAGATTCAATACATCAAAAAAAGTCATCAAAAAGGAAAGCATAAAAGCGAGAAAAAAAATGTGATCAAAATTGCACAAGTTGCCATTAAAATATGGGAAATTACAGGGAAATCAACCTTTTTGTACAGAGGTTTTGCTTAGAAAAGGTAGAGCGTTTGTCATGGGCGCTACAAACTACAAGATTAGACGATAAACGACAAGATTAGACTATAAACTACAAGGCTAGACGATAAACGACAAGATTAGACTATAAACTCCAAGATTAGACTATAAACTACAAGATTAGGCGAGAAACTACAAGATTAGACTATAAACTACAAGATCAGACTATAAACTACAAAATCAGGCTATAAACTACAAGATTAGACGATAACCGACAAGATTAGACTATAAACTACAAGATTAGACTATAAACTACAAGAACAGACTATAAACTACAAAAATCAGGCTATAAACTACAAGATTAGACTATAAACTACAAGATTCGACTATAAACTACAAGATTAGACTATAAACTACAAGAATAGACGATAAACTACAAGATCAGACTACAAACACTTGTAGAAACACATAGAATAGAGATTTTTCAAAAATTTTTTTACCAAAAAATCACACCAACTTTAGGCTTTCGAATGACACCAAAATCAGGCCAAATCATGTTCTCCGCGCTGAGATATAACGTTCTTTTCCAGACTTGTAGCCTCCTCCCATGGAAACGAGACTACAAAAGGCTATAAATGACTCGTTCTCGGTGTGAAAACGATGAATTGACTAGATTTTGGTGTCATTTAAAAGCCTAAAGTTCGCCTAATTCTTGGGTGAAAAAAGTTTTCAAAAAAACCCATTCTGAGCGTTTCTACAAGGGTTTGTAGTCTGGCTTTGTTTGTAGTTTGTAGTTTGTAGCGTTCATGTCGACTTGTTAGCGTTTACTTTGTGCTCGAATTTGTAAACACTCTGGCAAACTGAATTCTTCGTTTTCTTGCGGAAACGATTTGTTTTAATGAGATGAGTAAAGATTTCAGTGCACCAGAAGGAATGGGTTTCCATTTTTAAGCTCAAAATACATTGAAAACAAACAAACCATAGGTTTCAGAGTAAAATGGAGATTTTGAATGTCAAATGATTGCAATAATAATCAGTTTTAGGAGCTAGGAGCTATTGGGAGCTAGAAAAATGAATAGAATAAAGTAGAATAAAGTAGAATAAAGATTGTGCATTTAAAAGTACATCAGTGACAAGCTTTCAAGAACAATTCATTCGAAATTTGCAATTTTCGACCCAAAGCCCTTTTCCTTGCCCTTAGCCCTTTAAGCCCTTTAAGCTCCTATTTAGTTCCTTTAAGCCCTTTAAGCTCCTTTAAGCTCCTATTTGTTCCTTTAGCCCTTTAAGCTCCTATTTAGTTCCTTTAGCTCCTATTTTTTCCTTTAGCTCCTTTAGCCCTTTATGGTGAATGTAGAATAAGTTGTGTATTTAAGTCTCGTGACAGCTTTCAAGAACAATTCATTCGAAATTTGCAATTTTCGACTTTCAGCTTTCGACTTTCAACTTTCAAACGACCGTCTCATATGGACTGATCGATATCAGATTCACTTGCGAGGAACTTATTGACTTTTGAAGCACCAAATTATTCGGTTTCACTGGATATCGATTCACGTTGATTGGAGGACGAGTTTTCTTTGGCGTTGCATAGATGTGATCCTCGTGTGTTTGCGAGCGGACACTCCATTGGAGTTGTTTCTGAAATTTGTGTTTCTGAAAGAATCTAAGCTTTAAATATAAATCTTTTTAAAGCTTACAGGTAAATTGTAGTGCTTTTCATTGTTATTCGCATCGAGTTCTTCTTTAGGAGTTTGCAGTAATTCTCTCGATTCCCGAATAGAGTGTGAAGCCTCTTTGGAAACAACAGTGCTAAAATGTGAGCAGTAATTGGTACAGAATTCTGAGCAGTACAGAATTTCACCGATTGCTTGCTTGGTTTTATACCAAAGTTGTTCAAGAACTAATTTTGTCTAGTTGTTCAGCTAATTTTGTCTAGCTGTTCAGCTAATTTTTTCCAGGCTAGCTTAGTCAGCGATAGAGGTATGTCCTGACCTCTTATATTGAATAGTTACAATATAAAGTATTACATTTAAAGCAAAAAAAAACCAAAAACCAAGAGCGGTAATTGGTAATTGGTACAGAATTCCTAGGGTAATTGGTACAGAATTCCAGAATTCCTGATCTTCCTAGCGAGAGCCCGTTTCACTAACCATTAGGCCACCAGTACCCCGCTCCCAGCGATCGAAAAACGCCGTTTAAGAAGCTCTTTACAACGATTTCTATTTCCTTTCATGGTGGTTCAGTGGCTCGCCTGCCACGCGGGCGATCTGGGTTCGATTCCCGACGATTCGATTCGGTTCATAAAGTCAGATTTGATCCAGGCTTAGAATAGGATTTGATTAGAAAATCTCTGCTTTGTATCAAGTCTAGTATCTAGTAGAGTGTTAGAAAAACTACAGCAACTATGGCAGAATTGAAAGCAACATTATCAACCAAAATCCCAAACATTTACCCCAAAATATGCACAATCGGTTCAGTCGTGTTGATCAAGAGAGCTCTCAAATTTCTCAGAGTTTCTTTCATCGGCAGAGCATTCGTTTGTGCACATCCACCAATCGGTAGCACTGATTCATTGTTCACCATAAAGTAGTCAACGTTTTCTAGCTGGAATTTTGAGCCTTTGACGTTGACGCCTTTGACGCTAAAAGCCTTTGACGTTAAAAAGGAAACAATACTTGTGTCTGAAAGCCGAGTAGTTCGAGGGCTTTCATCGCTAAGATCGGTTTCCGATTCTTCGAGAAAGTGATCACTGGGGTTACCTGAAAAAATTAAAGTAAAGAAATGAATAGGAAAGAATTTGGGACCGAGGGGATTCAACCCTCGACCTTATCTTACCGCTTACCAAACAGATGCTCTACCATTGAGCTATTGGTGCCTTCTTAGCCCAAGAAGAAATAAGAAAGACAAAGAAGAAAGAAAGGAAGAAAAGAAGAAAAGAAGAAAGAAGGAAAGAAAGGAAGAAAAGAAGAAAGAAGGAAAGAAAAGGAAGAAATAAAGGAAGAAAGAAAGAGGAAAGTAAGAAAAAAAGAAGAAAGGAAAAAAGAAAGGAAGAAAGGAAGAAAGTAACAAAGAAAGAGAGTAAAATCAGTAAAGTTTTAAATTTAGATCAATTTCACTTCAATTTACTTTACTTTAATATGTAGAGCATCTAAATCTTCCAATAACTCCTTCAATTCGATCATGAATTCTTTAGTGACCGATGGCTGTTGAGCTGAGATCACCAACCAGATCTGGAAAATCGATTGAGCTTGGTAATTGAAATTTTAGGCTAGCTAGGGTAGGCTAGCTAGGGTAGGCTAGCTAGGGTAGGCTAGCTAGGGTAGGCTAGCTAGGGTAGGCTAGCTAGGGTAGGCTAGCTAGGGTAGGCTAGCTAGGGTAGGCTAGCTAGGGTAGGCTAGCTAGGGTAGGCTAGCTAGGGTAGGCTAGCTAGGGTAGGCTAGCTAGGGTAGGCTAGCTAGGGTAGGCTAGTTTACGCAGCTTTTTTTGCGCAACAGGGTCGTTTGCGCAACTCGCCATAACTTTCTTCTCAGTGGGCCAATCTTTCTGCTCTTTGTGCCATTTTGTAGATCTCAATAAGTGCAACAAAATGAAACCAAAGTCATAAAGATTGGCTGAGTTAGAAGAAAGGTATGGCAAGTAGCGCAAATGACCCAGTTGCGCAAATGATCCAGTTGCGCAAAACAAGTTGCGCAAACTAGTCTACCCCAAATTTTCAAATAAAAAGTAATACTTCAATATGATAAATGAAATGAAAAGATTAAAATAAGAAAAATCTGGCTCGATTTTAATCTACCTTAATTTGCAGAGCATTTAAATCTTCGAAATCTAAATCATTTGAAAAGTCAAATAAATTGTAATACCTCAATATCTTTGCATGGATGATCATAACTCGATGCATACCATTTTTTGATTTTTGTACATGAAACCTCTTTGTGATCTGAATAAGGGGAAATTCTCTAGAATTTCTAGAATTCAAGGTGCATTTCGATCTAATCCTGACAAATTTTGTGAATTTTAGTTGAATGTCAAGATTCCGGTATCATTATGGATCTTATCTATGGTATCTATCTAGATCTTATCTATCTTATCTATATTTTATCTATAGTATTTTAGAATCAAATCCATAATAGAATAAAATAGTGAATTGTTTAAGTCAAAATCCAACTTTTTTGGTGTTCTCCAAGTGGAGGAGTGTCGACTAAAGCCAATGAAGTTGGGACTCGAGTTCCGTGAAAAACATAAGTATGCACAGACGTTGTTGGCTCCATTGAGAGCCCACCTGGAAACCGAATTCTTTTTTTAATGCACTTTTCCCTTGACGAAATATTGGGTTGGTGAATTGAAAACTGCCGGACTTTGAACTAAAATTTATTCAATATAAAGCCATGAATTCATTTCAAATAATTTCCATCATTATTGACGACTTCTGCCCATTTTACAGGCAATTTGCGGATTCCTCTTTCGTTGTAGGATTTTGGTTTTGAATCGAGAAACTTTCAAAGCCAATTTTTGACTGCTTCTTCCGAATCGAAGTGTTCTCCCGCAAGCTCATTACTCATGATCCGGAATAAATAATAATCAAAAGGTCCGGACTGTATGGGGAATGCGACAAAAGTTCCCAAAAAAGGCTATTTATTTTAGAGCGAGTCAGTTTTGCAACATGAGGGCGCGCGTTGTCGTGGAGGAGAACGATCTTTGACTTGGAGGGCCTATTCTTCTTCAGGGATTCATTCACCTTTCCCAACTGTTCACTGTATTTGATTGCATTAACGGTCATCTTGCTATCCAGCAACTCCCAGTACACCACTCCCTCCATATCCCAGAAAACGCAGAGCATAAACTTCTTCTGCTGGAAATCGGGCTTAGGGTCACTTTCGGGTTTCTCGCCTGGCCCCACCCATTGCCACTTCCTCTGAAAGTTCCAGATAAAACCCATTTCTCATCTCCCATCACAATTCGAGAAAGAAAGATTTCCTTTTGTATTGTGAGAGATGGGCGGCACTGATCGAGGCGCGCTGCCACTTCTGGGAGTTATTGAGGTCATGCCCCAAGCCCCAAGTTTCGATTTAAATCCAAGGGTTTGAAGGTGCCTTAGCACTGTAGCATGATCAACCCCTAACTCTTCTCCCAATTCACGAGAAGATTCCCGATGGTAGTTGGTAATGAGAAAACTGCGAGGCTTTCAACTAAAATTTATTCAATATAAAACCATGAATTCATTCCAAATAATTCCCATTATTATTGACGACTTCTGCTCATTTTACAGGCAATTTGCGGATTCCTCTTTCGTAGTAGGATTTTGGTTTGTGTGTGAGACAAGTGAGACTCAAAAATGGAGGACTGGAGATGGAGACTGGAGTTGTCCCAGTTTGAGCACTTTCTTCAAAAGAAACCCATTTTGGTGTCAATAGAAAAGTTGTAGAGAATCAAAAATTAGGCTTAAAGCCAAATTTCCAAAAAGATACACTTAGTAGTTTCGCTTAAAATGCAAGTTTTGTGAAAATTCGTAAATTTGGCGTAAATTTGGCATTTCTTGAAAACCAGTTTTTGAATCGTTCTGAAAATTTGGATATAAGCTTGATTTTTGATTCTCTACAACTTTTCCATTGACACCAAAATGGGTTTCTTTTGAAGAAAGTGCTCAAACTGTCACATATGACAATAGCCGGCATTTTTCAATTCACCAACCCAATAGTTTTGGCCTTCATTGTGGTTCGACCTACGAAAAGTTCCGAATTCTCGACTGGAAATAGATTCCTTTCTCATTTCATCACAAAATTTATCGCGTAAAACAATACTTTCAATTAATCTGATAAAAAGAAATGATTTGAAAATGAAAAAGAAACGACGACGCGGCGCTCCCATCGACTACCTTCGACTACCGGCGACGTCATTTGGAATGCGACGTTGCGCGAAAATTAAAATCTTGCATGAATTCTCTACAACTTTTCCATTGACACCAAAATGGGTTTCTTTTGAAGAAAGTGCTCAAACTGTCACATATGACAATAGCCCGCATTTTTCAATTCACCAACCCAATAATTTCCTTCAGTTTGCTAATGATTTCGTCAACAGAAACGTCAAAAGTTTAGATTTAGCAAACGAATTTCTTTCCGTTCCTTCCGTTTCCTTTTTTTCAAATTGAAAGTTTCAAACCTCGACTTGTCTTCTCTTTTCCCACAATATGCAATCGATATTTTGAGTCTTGTCCAATCTTGTACAAATAATTCGTCACACTGTTCACGAGAGCCGTTTTTCCGCTATTTTTTGCGCCAAGCAGGAGAATCGTTTTGCGCATTTCTTTGCGACCTTTCTAGAAAAACAATAAATAATTCTAGAAAATGTTTAAACCAAAAAAAGTAGACAAAGATTGAAGGTTAAAGGTCTATTTTACGCCAAATCTTTTGCGCAACTGGATCACTTTGCGCATCTCGTCATAACTTTCTTCTAAATTGATCAATCTTTATGATATTGGTTTCATTTTGTTGAACTTATTGAGATCTACAAAATGAAATAAAAATCATAAAGATTGGTTTACTTAGAAGAAAGTTATGACAAGTTGCGCAAAACGATACAGTTGTGCGAAAAATTTTGGCGTAAAATAGTCACCCCTAGATTGATAGTTGATAAGATTAAATTAAATTTTGATTGTAATTGTAATTCCTGATTGTGATTCGTATCTTTTTCAAACCTTTATTGATCCAAAAACGGTTTCATGGGAAAGCCCCATTCTTCCCAACAAAAGAACGTTTGGCGGCTGTGGTGGGGGTGACGATGAGGAAGCCATCTGCTGGAAAAGGAGCTGGAAAAGGAGTTGTAAGGAGCTGGAAAAGGAGCTAGAAAAGAAGCTAGAAAAGGAGCTGGAAAAGGAGTTGTAAGGAGCTGGAAAAGGAGTTGTAAGGAGCTGGAAAAGGAGCTGGAAGGAGCTAGAAAAGGAGCTAGAAAAGGAGCTAGAAAAGGAGCTAGAAAAGGAGCTGGAAAAGGAGTTGTAAGGAGCTGGAAAAGGAGTTGTAAGGAGCTGGAAAAGGAGCTGGAAAAGGAGCTGGAAAAGGAGCTGGATAATTTTTAACTTCTCAATAATGACCAGCAGAACAGCTGCTTCAGAAATTGTAAAAATGATTGTCAGAAATGAATTCCTTGTGTTAGAAAACCGCGCCATGCAAATTTCAACGTAAAATGCAAATTGGCACTGATGGTGCAGTGGATAGCGAGCTCGCCTCATCCCTCACACGACCCGGCTTCGACCCCCAATGACCACCTACTCTCACTTTTTGCAAATTTTTTAGCGACACAACTACATGAAATTTCATTAGCCACGTGTTTCAGAGTTTTTCTAAAATACTCAAAGAGCGCTCACAGACGAACTGAGACGGACTGAGATCTACAGTCGACTCTCTCTATAACGGAATGGAATGGACGAAAAGAATTTTTCCATCATATAGAGCTCCCGTTAGATCGAGTCCGTTATATAGAATCTGTTATATAGAGTCCGTTATATAGAGCTGCCGTTAGATCGAGTCCGTTAGATCGAGTCCGTTATATAGAGTCCGTTATATAGAATCCGTTATATGGAATCCATTATATAGAGTCTGTTATATAGAGTCCATTATATAAAGCTTAGCGTCTATCGGGTCCGTTAGATCGAGTCCGTTATATAGAGTCCGTTATATAGAGTCTGTTATATAGAATCCGTTATATAGAATCTGTTATATAGAATCCGTTATATAGAGTCCGTTATATAGAGTCCATTATATAAAGTCCATTACGTTATAGAATCCGTTAGATCGAGTCCGTTATATAGAATCCGTTATGTAGAGTCCGTTATATAAAGCTTAGCGTTTGTCGGGACCAAGATTCCATTCCATTATATGGAATGGAATCTTGGTTTTCCCCTATATAGAGACTTCCGTTATACAGAGTATATAGTAGATTTTAAGAAAAGAATAAATATCATAGCATAAACGTTACGATTATTGGATATAGAAGAGCATTTTAAGCATATGAAGGGAAATTTTAAAGCACACGAGTGGAAAATTGGAAACTAGAATCGATATTTTAACTGTTAGGCTTTCTTGGAAAGATTTTTCTCATAGTTTCTCATAGTTCTCATAGTTTCTGATAGTTTCTCATAGTTTCTCATAGTTCTCATAGTTTCTAGTTTTCTCATAGTTTTTATATTATCTTTCTCTTATTTGCTTATATTTTTATATTAGCTTTTAAAGTTTTAAAGTTCTTTTAAATTTTAAAGTTCTTCATAGCATAAACATTACGATTATTGGATATAGAAGAACATTTTAAGCATATGAAGGGAAATTTTGTGGAAACTTGGGACCTAGAATCGATATTTTAACTGTTAGACTTTCTTGGAAAGATTTACCGATTTTCTCACAGCTTTCTATTATCTTTCTTTTATTTGCTTATATTTTTATACTAGCTTTTAAAGTTTTAAAGTTCTTTTAAAGTTTTAAAGTTCTTTTAAAGTTTAAAGTTTAAAGTTTAAAGTTTTTCCTGGGAAAGAAAGAGTTTTTTCTAGGTTTTTATGAATCATTAAAGTTTAAAGTTTAAAATTCAGATAAAAATCGATTTAGATGAGTAAAACTTTCATCTAAATATATCTTTGATCTCTCAAAAAGAAAAATAAAAAGCCTTTAAAGCAGAAAACTTTTTGGAATACATGATTAGAAAAAGAACTAAAAAGAAATTCCGATGAATCAATGTAAAAAAGGCGCAAAACGGCTGATACGGGAAAGTGGGCGATAAATTGCAAAAAGGAAAAATGACTATACAAGAATAAAAAAGAGATTTGGTTTTTGAAAAGGAAAGCTCTCAGGAATTTGTTTCAGGAATTGGTTTCAGGAACTGCTTTCAGGAAATGAAAGCCTTCAAGAACTGCTTTCAAGAACTACTTTCAAGAGCTGCTTTCAAGAACAGGAAACTTTCAGAAAAAGCAAGAATATTATAGTCATAAGTACCAAAATTTATAGATTCTTTGATGTTAATGCAGAAGACTCTAATGCAGAAATAGAATGCAGAAGCTATAGAAGCTATAGAAGGGAAATGGTGGGTATTGGATGAGTGAAAGGAGAAGAGAAAGAAGAGGAGGATTGTTTGTGCTTGTTCCCATCTAAAAGAGAGCTTTTCTAGCCGAATGGAACGGCTAAATGACTGGCAAATATGCATCGAGACCCATCCCCATTCATTCTCTTTCAACCAATCTATTGTTCTTCGTCATTCACAAGAGTTTTGCATTCAAAGTTGAAATGAGAAAGAATTGTGGTGGGTTTTGATGAAAACTTGTAAGGAAAGTTGATTGTTTATTGTACAACTTTGGTTTTACTAGGAAATTTTGTTAACTTATCATGGCTTTTGACTCAGAAAATAGTCTATCTGATGCAGTTTTTCACGCTGATTCCGAATCTGCAATCAGTTTTTGCCAAACGCTTCTCTATCGCGAGATATTTGGCATACAAGTTTTTTCGGTCTCTTTATAAGGGCGACGCACTGTCTTCAGCCAACGGTCTTGGTGGTGTATTGGCTAGTGCGTGCGTCTGCCGGGCATATACCCTTTGGACCCTGGGGGTTCGAGTCTATACAAGGCAATCTTCGTTTTACTCTTTTTCGCCCCATTTTATGAGCACAAACCTATTTGCGAAACTCTAAAGCAAATAGAAGCAAAGCTTGGAGGTTTTTTTTAGAATAAATCCGCTGAAAATTATAAGCTGAAAACTAGATTAATATGCAGTAAGAACTACAGTAATTGTAGTAACTTTTAGAATTCATTTGGTTTTAAAATCAAGCCATAAGTTCAACAAGAACAACAACAGGAACTGTCTGACTAAACAACAATAGAAAGTGAGATGATTAACAGGCACTAGAAGAAGATGATTAACAGACAAATAGAATGAATGAAGGAATAGGAGGAATAGCCAAGGACGCTGCTGATGAGCGGGGAAATAAGCGAGGACAATGTGTCCGGTGGCTCGTTTCGAGAGCTCGCACAAATATCCCCACTTTTCCTGTCGATTCTCTCACAGAATGATGCGTGGATTTTTCCTCAAAAAGACAAAGAACATTAAAAAGAAAAGAGGACATTAAAAAGAAAAGAAAAGAAAAGAAAAGAAAAGAAAAGAAAAGAAGCTATGCGGATGTTTGTTGAAAAATGTGCGTTTTTCTATTGAAAACTCGTCCCCTTTGGATCTATTTTAATGTTTTAAAATATGATTTTTAAATTCTATTGGATTAAATATATATTAAATTAGAATTTCAATGCCTGAATAGGTTTATTGAAAGATTTTGTATCAAAAACCAGCCAGAAAGCACAAAACAGCACAGGATTCATCAAATGTTTTGACACTTTTCGTAAACGAACGTTTTAACCTTTAGAAGCTTTAATCTTTAAATCTTTAACTTTAGATCTTTAACTTTAAACCTTTAACTTTAGATCTTTAACTTTAAATCTTTAACTAAACTTTCCCTCTTGTCTTTACTGCTTCTACCTTTCTTTCCTACTTTCCTTCTTAAACCTTTCTTTGTCTTTCTTTGGCTTTTCTTCGCTTTATCTTTATCTTTCTTTGTCTTTTCTTTGTCTTTCTTTACCTTCCCTTTCGAATCTTTAACTTCAAAACATGCTTTTCAAGGTGTTCTTTGGATAATATTGTGATATAAGTCAAGGTATTTGACTGGTACAATCTGGAGGTAAAGATAAGTACAACTGCTAGATATTTTATATATTTGAGATAATTCTAGAATTCTAGAAGATGCTAGAATTCTAGAATTCTAAAATTCTAGAAGATTCTAGAAAAGATTTCTAAAGCTTGTTTGAAAGTTATTAATGCATTTGTATCACTCAGCAATCGTTTTTTTACCCGTTACAATATCTCAAGCTCATTTCAAGAACACTAATCACATTGTTTGTGAAATCATAGGATTGAATTTGACTCGATCAATCAATTTGTGGAAATCGTTGGGCCATCGATAGAGAGTCGTCGATGAAGCCCATCCGAGAGGAAGATTTCGAGAGATTGACTCCTAAAAAGGATGAAATTAGCATTCAGTTTAGCAATTAGATCAAAATTTATTGAAATTGATCAAAATTTAGCAAATTAGATCAAAAATTATTGAAATTGATCAAAATTTATTGAAATTGATCAAAAATTACGGTTAGATTCAATGAAATGCTTTTCCTACAATGCTAAAGTTGCTCAAGATCAGTTAAAGAACTTGCAAGGAATTTCGTTTGATGCTAAAGTTGCTAAAGTAGCTAAAGTAGCTAAAGTAGCTACTTTAGCATCAAAGTTGCTCAAGTTTTCAACTTATTTTCCAACGCACCTCCATGATTAGCGGTCGAAATCGCTTATTCTTGCAATTGTTGTTCCCGAATTCGGTGTCCATCAAATTGTGCACGTTTTTGACAGCCTAGACAAGATTTGAAAAGATTTTGCTTGCTTTTGCAGTTTGTTTTTGCCTCTGTTAGCTCTGTTTGACTCAATGAAATGCTGAAATGCTCTGTTTGACAAAGCTCTGTTAAAATCCGCTATTTCTTTCTATTGTTCTTTCTTTCTATTCACCTTTTGTGAATCATCTTTCGGTGAATCAATTGATGAGATGAGTTGACAATAGGAATGAGTTAAACAAACGATCACATGAGATGCCTGAAATCAAAAATGGATACCCAAGATACTCAAGATTGCCGGCTTTATCTAGTTAGTGTGCAGAAAAGTGGCTCTTTTCTGTGAAATCTTATTTAATGTTTTGATTTGAATAACTGATTCTCTTGTCCCGCCTCTAAAAAATCGCTTTTATGATAAAAGGGACGGAGCTCACTATATATTGCTTTTTGTATTGTCTCTTCATATTGCTTTTCGTATTGCTATGAAACACTGAACCACTGAAACACTGAAACACTGAACCAACGATTGATTCTATTCTTTTGTATTTTCTCGCTAGATTAGTATTGCGTTAGATTCGGGATAAATATCTAATAAACATTGTCCCAGAAACTTTCCATTTAATCGCTTAAACTTAAACCATAACTAACTAGGAATCGTTGCTGTAACTAGGACTAGATCGTTGTCTATTTACCAATTGGAACCTACACAAACCTCTCTCACACACTGCACAGTTAGCCTTACTGCCTATTTACCGAGTTTCAAAGTGGAATCTAGCCGATTTCGTAGCAAATTTTTCGCTGATTCCAAATATCTAAGTCGTTTTTGTGTAATGAGTTCAAATTTTTGATTCAAATACGTTTAAAGTTTGGGCGTAAAAAACAGTTTTTGTGAAAAACAAGCTGTTTAAAAAAAGCGCTATTTATATGCCCGCGTGAGTATTAGGCAATTTTGAGTCTCCGGGGCGGTATGTCGTCGTGGCCGAGTGGTAAGTGCGGTGGGCTTGAGGGCGAGGGCACTAGGCTCTGACGCTGGTTCGATCCCGGGCTTGGACCAAAATTTTTCTTTTTGTTTAAGAATTCTTGTTAAAGTCTTAAATGTGAAATCTTGGTAACGGAATTAGCGAAAAATTTGCTACAAAATAGGTTAGGAATGAGTTAAACAAACGATCACATGAGATGCCTGAAATCAAAAATGGATACTCAAGATACTCAAGATTGCCGGCTTTATCTAGTTAGCCTTACTGCTTATTTACCGAGTTTCAAAATGGAATCTAGCCTATTTTGCAGAAAATTTTAAAGTTTTAAAGTTTAAATCGGTTTAAATTTTAGTTCAAACAACAAATTTTAAATGTTTTTAGGTTTTAAGCAAAAAAGAATCGAGTTAGAGTGATTTAAGCAAAAATACGGTAGAGGATTGATGGTATATCTTTCATTTAGCACTAATTTGACTGATAAACAAGTCTACTTAAAGCTGTTTACTTGGAGTCTACTTGAGCTCTACTTGAAGTCTACTTGATGTCTACTTGAAGTCTACTTGAGCTACTTGAGCCTACTTAGCCTTGCTCTCTGGGCACTGGAGCCTACTTGAGTCTACTGAAGTCACCTGAGTCTATCTTGACCTCTTGAGCTCCTGGCCTCTGGGCCCTGGGCCCGCTTGGTCTACTTGAAGGCTACTTGAAGTCTACTTGAAGTCTACCTTGAGGTCTACTTGAAGGCTACTTGAAGGCTACTTGAAGGCTACTTGAAGGCTACTTGAAGGCTACTTGAAGGCTACTTGAAGGCTACTTGAAGGCTACCTGAAGGCTACTTGAAGGCTACTTGAAGTCTACTTGAAGTCTACCTTGAGGTCTACTTGAAGGCTACTTGAAGGCTACTTGAAGTCTACCTTGAAGTCTACCTTGAGGTCTACTTGAAGGCTACTTGAAGTCTACTTGAAGTCTACCTTGAAGGCTACTTGAAGGCTACTTGAAGGCTACTTGAAGGCTACTTGAAGGCTACTTGAAGGCTACTTGAAGGCTACTTGAAGGCTACCTGAAGGCTACTTGAAGGCTACTTGAAGTCTACTTGAAGTCTACCTTGAGGTCTACTTGAAGGCTACTTGAAGGCTACTTGAAGGCTACTTGAAGGCTACTTGAAGGCTACTTGAAGTCTACTTGAAGTCTACCTTGAGGTCTACTTGAAGGCTACTTGAAGTCTACTTGAAGTCTACCTTGAAGGCTACTTGAAGGCTACTTGAAGGCTACTTGAAGGCTACTTGAAGGCTACTTGAAGGCTACTTGAAGGCTACTTGAAGGCTACCTGAAGGCTACTTGAAGGCTACTTGAAGTCTACTTGAAGTCTACCTTGAGGTCTACTTGAAGGCTACTTGAAGGCTACTTGAAGGCTACTTGAAGGCTACTTGAAGGCTACTTGAAGGCTACTTGAAGTCTACTTGAAGTCTACCTTGAGGTCTACTTGAAGGCTACTTGAAGTCTACTTGAAGTCTACCTTGAGGTCTACTTGAAGGCTACTTGAAGGCTACTTGAAGTCTACTTGAAGTCTACTTGAAGTCTACTTGAAGGCTACTTGAAGGCTACTTGAAGTCTACTTGAAGTCTACCTTGAGGTCTACTTGAAGGCTACTTGAAGGCTACTTGAAGGCTATTTGAAGTCTACTTGAAGTCTACCTTGAGGTCTACTTGAGCTCTACTTGAGCTCTACATGAAGTCTACTTGAAACTTGAAGTCTACTAATTTTACCTTTTGAAAAGCTTCTAAAAGTTGAGCATAGAAATTCTCAGATGCATCGATTTCTAATAGGTCTTCGACAAAGATTTCTGGAGGTAGTTGAAGGCTAAACGATTGTTTTGTCTCATTTCGTACTTGAAAAAAAACATACTTGAAATTTAGCTTGAACTTTTTAAAAGCTTTTCTCTCGTCTTTGCTCGTTTCATAGTGAATTAAGAGGGCAACTAAAGAAAAGAACTGGGATTATAGTTTTAATTTCAATTACCCGTCGTGTAATCATCGTATTTACTCGTGCATGGGACAGTTGAAGCTGTGCTGAAGTTGTTGCCTAAAACTTTGACTCTAGACTTTGACTCTTTGACTTTAACTCTAGCATTCACTTGTACTGTGTTTCTCTTGTTTTATCCGTTTTCTAAAAGACAACAAGTTTAGAAAGCAATCAAGCTGCCAATTAAGCGCCAGAAAACTAGAAAATTTTCATTGAATCATCGAAATTCTGATATCATTGCCTGAGCTTTTGGTCTTTCGTTGCTAAACGAAAATTTGGATGATTGAATGGAAGGTGATTACGATAGATTGGAAAATAGATGTCTTTTAGAAGACGCGGATTCTTGATTTGATTTAGTCAACAGCAGACTCAGCAGACTAAGCAGATCAGCAGACTCAGCAGACTCAGCAGACTCAGCTGAATCAGCAGACTCAGCTGAATCAGCAGACTCAGCTGAATCAGCAGACGCAGCAGACTCAGCAGACTCAGCAGACTCAGCAGAATCAGCAGAATCAGCAGAATCAGCAGAATCTGCAGAATCAGCAGAATCAGCAGAATCAGCAGACTCAGCTGAATCAGCAGACGCAGCAGACTCAGCAGACTCAGCAGACTCAGCTGAATCAGCAGAATCAGCAGAATCAGCATAATCAGCAGAATCTGCAGAATCAGCAGAATCAGCATAATCAGCAGAATCAGCAGAATCTGCAGAATCTGCAGAATCAGCAGAATCTGCAGAATCAGCAGACTCAGCTGAATCAGCAGACGCAGCAGACTAAGCAGACTCAGTAGACTCAGTAGAATCAGCAGAATGAGCAGACTAAGCAGACTCAGCAAACTCAGCAGACTAATCAGACTCAGCAGACGCAGCAGACTAAGCAGATCAGCAGACTAGGCAGATCAGCAAATCCTATTTGTAAGTTGAGCAAATTCTACACAAATCCCAAAAAACCAACCGATAATCGGAGCAACTTTCGCCTGTTTTTGAATCCGTCTCATCGCAAATTTCCTCATTGAGACAAGCGTGTCGACTCGTCCCGATTTCGCGATCGCTTCCAGTAACACATTCACCTTTTCGGATTTCTTTTGCGAAAGAAGCTCTCCCGTTGGATTTGTTGACGATTTCAAGCCCTGAATTTTAGGTTTTGACGATTTCAAAGCCCTGAATTTCCTGAAACCAACCAAAATCTCATCCGAAGATGCTCCCATTTTTGCGGCCACCGTTTCCCAATTTCTCATGCTCGTTCCAAATGGGTTTATGTTGAGATGAGTGCAGAGTTCTTTCCTAAAAATGAAAAGGTACATTTTAGAACTTATAAAGCGTGAATTTTTGAGTTTTAAGAAAGAAATCTGGCTTAAAATAGTATAACATAACCTAGCATTAACAACTTTTTGGGAAACTAGCTGCAAAATGCCTAGCTTATTTCAGAAGTATCAAGCGTTATATAGAGAATTGTAGCCCTTAATCTTGGCTATATTTATCTAGCAAAAACTTCTCGATTGGACTTATACAACTCATTTGACAAGCGTTTGAATGAGCGCTAGTCGAAATCTCTCCGGCGATCTGTCATTTGGCCACTTTTCTCTCTTTTTAATTGTTGAGAAAAGCTTTTCAATATTTCTTAAATGCAAAATGACATCACTTTATACGTTAAGGATCACAATTAACTAACTTTTAATAGAGAAAAGCGATTTTTAATAGAGAAAATGGCAGATCGCCGGAGAGATTTCGACTATCGCTGATTCAAACGCTTGTCAAATGAGTTGTATAAGTCGAATCGAGAAGTTTCTAGTAGATAAATGTAGCCAAGATTAAGGGCTACAATTCTCTATATAACGCTTCTTCAGTTAATGTCAAGATCATTTTGGAGGAGCAGGGAAAAAGGTGAAAATGTTCTAAATATGTTCTAAACATTTCTTGATTCAGAATATCAATTTCTGTATTAAAATTACGCTAGATTCCGTATGATTTAATGAATTGAAATAAAAGATACAAGTCCTTGCCTCATTAAAAAGCTTTTCTTAACAATTTTTAATAGAGAAAAGCAGCCAAATGACAAGATCACCAAATGACAGATAGAGTTCATTCAAACGCTTGTCAAATGTGTTGTATAAGTTCAATCGGGAAGTTTTTGCTAGATAAATGTAGCCAAGATTAAGGGCTACAATTCTCTATATAATACTTAATACTTCAAAAATAAGTGAAACATTTCTCAGCTAGTCTTCCAAAAAGAGAAAAATTGTCCAAATTGTCGAAGAGTTGTCGCTTCAATTTGCGGTCATCTTGTCCCACTTTTGTATCACAAACCTCATATCATCCGGCAGATCTCTCACCAGCACATCTTCCCCAATTCTCGCCAGCGCCAGTGCTTCTTCTAGATTCTTTGATGGGCCAACTCTTGGCAACGAACCACTGACTGTTATCTAAACAAAAACAGAAGGATTTCTGATTTTCCAGTTACTATTCGGTTGAGTACTATGTTTTCATATGATCAACTAATCCCGAGAATCAACTAATCCCGAGAAAATCAAAGCCAACTTGGCCAGAGATCAACAAAAGATATCAAGTCTCTAGATTTTCACGAAAATGAATAATCCAAATGAATAATCCAAATCAATCAAGCTTTATTTCATTCGAAAGCTTGAATTGTCGTCTTTAAAACTATTAAGCCGACATTTTTCTCTGTAGAAACAATTAAAGAACTAATTTAGTAACTTGCTATTTAACTTGCTATTTAACATGCTATTTAACATGCTATTTAACATGCTATTTAACATGCTATTTAACATGCTATTTAACATCCTATTTAACATGCTATTTAACATCCTATTTAACTTGCTATTTAACTTGCTATTTAACATCCTATTTAACATCCTATTTAACTTGCTATTTAACTTGCTTAACTTGCTATTTAACTTGTTATTTAAAACCTCTACTAATCTCTATTGATCTCTCTATCGATCTCTTCTAAAAGTAGCATTTCTGCTATCTGAGAAAAGCATAAAATCGAAACACTTTCAAATGCTACTTTTAGAAGAGATCAATAGAGATTAATAGAGGTTTTAAATGGTAAAAATTGGTAAAATTGAAAGAGTATTTGTTTCTAAAAAGAGCAAAGAATAAACCACACCAACATCAACCAAATATTTTGACATTCAACCAAATATTTTAAAGTCGTTTTAATTGATTTTTGCAATTTATATATATCTAATGCAAATACAAATGCAAATACAAATAAAAGTACAAATAAAAGTACAAATAAAAGTACAAATAAAAGTACAAATGTAAATACAAATAAAAGTACAAGATTCACCTGTTCAAAAGACTCCTCAATGACAATTGTCGGCTCATCGATTTCGATGGTGAGGTTGACGGTTTGGCAGAGATCATATTGTTCAAGATCTTCATCAATATGATCCGTCATTGAAATTGGATTTGAAAATGCTAAGAGCAAAAAGCTAAAGCTAAATAAAAGCTAAAGAGTTAAAGGGGGCAATGAAAATTTCAAACCGCAACTGGCAAAAGATCAATTGCTGAACTACCGTAATCAGGTTTCGCAGCAGGACCCAACACCAACACCCAACCGTTCAGGATCACATTCAGAGTTATTAGATTTATTAGACAGAGTTATTAGATTTTAGATTTTCAGTTTTCTGATCAAAATATTAGCTTATCTTTATCTAAATTACAAAAGATTCTTTGTAAAAGTGTTCTAGAAGCTGTTCACTGTTTTAGAAACTAAAGTTTCCTAGCGATTTGTACTTGTAGAGAGCTAGCAGTACATTGAACACTAACAGTACATTGAACCTTAACAGTACATTCAATTTGTGCTTGTAGAGAACTAAGAGTACATTGAACACTAATAGTACACTGAATTTGTACTTGTAGAGAGCTAGCAGTACATTGAACACTAACAGTACATTGAATTTGTACTTGTAGAGAGCTAGCAGTACATTGAATTTGTACTTGTAGAGAACTAACAGTACATTGAATTTGTACTTGTAGAGAGCTAGCAGTACATTGAACACTAACAGTACATTATACAGAACTGTAGAGAATTGAACTCCTAATACATGTGCCTACTAGACTTGGCGACTACTCGCGTCGAATAGTCGAGTAAAAAATGACTCGTTCAAATTTGACTCGAGTAATTACTTACTTACTCTACAGTACTACAGTACTTACACACTCTACAGTACTACAGTACTTGCACACTCTACAGTAACCTTCCCTAGTTCATTTTAGTGTGTTAACTTTCTCTTCATTTACTTGCTCTCGATAAAGTTTCTACTAATGATTTCAAGGAAATCATATGCAATTAGGAAATTTTAAAGAGCCACTAGCGATGGCCACTAGCGATGGCCACTAGCGATGGCCACTAGCTTAAGATGGCCACTAGCTTAAGATGGCCACTAGCTTAAGATGGTCACAAGCTTAAGATGGCCACAAGCTTAAGATGGCCACAAGCTTAAGATGGCCACTAGCTTAAGATGGCCACTAGCTTAAGATGGCCACTAGCTTAAGATGGCCACAAGCTTAAGATGGCCACAAGCTTAGATGGCCACAAGCTTAAGATGGCCACAAGCGATGGCCACAAGCTTAAGATGGCCACTAGCTTAAGATGGCCACTAGCTTAAGATGGCCACAAGCTTAAGATGGCCACAAGCGATGGCCACTAGCCTAAGATGGCCACAAGCGATGGCCACAAGCTTAAGATGGCCACTAGCTTAAGATGGCCACAAGCTTAAGATGGCCACTAGCTTAAGATGGCCACAAGCCACAAGCGAGGAACACACACACACACACTCGAGCTGTAATCGTGAACACTTCAATTAGCGATTAAATGAATTAAATGAAAGTTTTATTTACACGCAAAACAATAAATCGATGATATAAATAAGTGTAAAGTTCCATAAATTTCAGAGAATATATTGTTTCCTATGTTTTTTGGTGCGATTAAGGGTATTTCTCAAATGGTCCTCTTCATCTTTCGTCAAATCGAGCGCCACCGCAACCGAGCCGACGAGCTCTTTCTTCTCGTAATCGTCACTGGAATCGAGATTTCAAATACTGAATCATTAAAACTGAATCATTAAAACTGAATCATTAAAACTGAATATTAAAAATGAATCCATCGATTTTAAATGTAAAGTAAAATATTAGCTACGTTCAACTTCTTACCTTGTCAAATATCTGAAGACCGCTTGTTTCTTTCGGTGTTCGATGGCGCTTCGCTCCGAACTATCCAAGCTTTCTCCACTGCTGAAATTCTTGAGTCTAATGTCTAAGTCTAATGCATTTTCTATATATTTTTATATTTGTAATATATAGTTATATAGATTTATATAGGTTTAACTAGTTTGCGATAATTAAACTCAATCAATACAGTTTTGAACAGATGTACTTGTCCCTAGCAGTACATTGAACAGTACTTGTCCCTAGCAGTACCATGAACAGGTGCACTTGTCACTAACGGTACATTGAACAGTACTTGTCACTAACAGTACACTGAACAGTACTTGTCACTAAGAGTACATTGAACAGTACTTGTCCCTAACAGTACATTGAACAGTACTTGTCACTAAGAGTACATTGAACAGTACTTGTCACTAACAGCACATTGAACAGTACATTAACAGTACATTGAACAGTACATTGAACAGTACATTGAACAGTACATTGAACAGTACTTGTCACTAAGAGTACATTGAACTGTACTTGTCCCTAGCAGTACATTCAACAGTACTTGTCACTAACAGTACATTGAACAGTACTTGTCACTAACAGTACATTGAAAAGTACTTGTCACTAAGTGACTGGCAGAGATCTGACTGCTTACCTGCTTATAAAGTAATAAAAGAAAACTTTTGCGGGCAAGTAGTAGAGATTTTTGGTATTTTATCTTACCTAGCTGCTCCTCGATCAAGAAAAGCCATTCTTCGTCGCAATTCGGCGATGATCTGCTGTTGTGTATGCAGCATGATCTCTCGCTCACGCACTGCGTTCTCCAATGAGAGAACTCGGCGTTCCCACTAAAAAATAATGTGCTTTACTTTATTGAGGGAATTTAACTAAACAGTTTTTCAACAGATTTACGTATTTGATGCGTTTTGTATGTTTCGAAAAGTGAGAAAGGCAAGAAGAGGCAAATTCTGTCATCCTGCTCTGATTTCTGTCTCAAAAAGTTTTCTGGACAGGATTATTCCATGTTAGCAGTAAAATTGGGACAAGTCCAAGTCAGACCAAGCGATCGCGCCCATTCCCTTCAAATTACGTTCCTATTTGCATTTAATTTGTGTCACTTTTTCGTCTCATTCTCTTCCCCGTCCCTCAAATTGCTTTTTTTTGTTTTTTTGGCAACTCGGATTGGGATTTGATTTTTCATCAACAGTTTTCAATTGCTAGATAGCTAATAGCTAATAGCTAATAGCTAATAGCTAATAGCTAATAGCTAAATAGCTAGATAGCTAATAGCTAATAGCTAATAGCTAGATTGTGGAAAATGATTCACCTTATCGACAAGAGATGCCACCGACGAGGCACTGAGAATCTCCTTTTGTTTATCGAGGATTCTCTGCACATCTTCCAATTCCATTTGAAGCATCATTTCCTAGAAAATCTTTAGATCTTTGGGTCTTTAAAACTAGATGTTTATAGCTTTAGATCTTTAAAGCTTTAGATCTTTAGATCTTTAGATCCTTAGGTCTTTAGATCCTTAGATCTTTAAAGCTTTAGATCTTTAGATCTTTGTCCTGGTCTTGCCGCGCTGCCTTGTCCGGCTTGTCCGTCTTGCTTGTCTTGATCCTTAGATCCTTAGGTCTTTAGATCCTTAGATCTTTAAAGCTTTGTCTTTGTCTTTAGATCCTAGGTCTTTAGATCCTTAGATCTTTAAGCTTGATCTTTGTCTTTAGATCCTTGGTCTTTAGATCCTAGTCTTTAGCTTTGTCTTTTCTTTGCGGTCTTTAGATCCTTAGATCTTTAAAGCTTTAGTCTTTGTCTTTGTCCTTAGGTCTTTAGATCCTTAGATCTTTAAAGCTTTAGATCTTTAGATCTTTAGATCCTTAGATCCTTAGGTCTTTAGATCCTTAGATCCTTAAATCTTTAGCCCTTTAGATCTTTAGATCGTTAGATCTTTAAATCTTTAGCCCTTTAGATCTTTAGATCTTTAAATCTTTAAATCTTTAGATCTTTAGATCCTTAGATCGTTAGATCTTTAAATCTTTAGTTCTTTAACCCACTTTCTGCACGAATTCATTTCTCGTGTCATCAACTCTCTTTTGTAATTCGCCCAGCTCCCCATAGAGTTTATCCTTCTCATTATCAGCTTCTATTCGGAGATCTTTCTCTCGATCCAGCTCCTCTCTAAATGAATTTGCATTCATTTCCCATTTTTAGGATTTACCGTATCTGTTCAATGATCTCATGTTGTCGATCAATGCTCACTTTGTGTTGATCGACATTTCTGCTGTAAAGAGGCAATTTTTGATTTTCTGATTTTGATTTATGAAAACCTGAGCTGTGCAATAGTTCGATCTCGATCTTCAACGTTTTTTTTCAAATTCAAATTCTCTTTCTTTTTCTCCTGCACCATTTGAATCAATTCCTCGATTTGGTTAGACATTGTGCTGTATTGCTAAAATGGAAGTAGTCAATGTAGGTAGTCAATGCAAGTAGTCAATGTAGGTAGTCAATGGAAGTAGTCAATGTAGGTAGTCAATGCAAGTAGTCAATGTAGGTAGTCAATGTCAGCAATCAATGTAAGCAATCAATTTTCAATGCTTACAGGATTGTCCAGAATTATCTAAGAGTATTTTTGCTGTTGCATATTTTTCCTTACAATTTATATATTCTTTTTGTCTTTCTTTTGGTTTATTTCATTTATTTAACTATTTACTTAGTATTTTTTTCTTAACAATATCGCTTTAGAATGGCTAAGAAAGCTAAGAAAGCTAAGAAGTGAGTGTACCGAGATGCGATCATCGACTTACACAAGCGTCGCGTTCTGGCGATGGATATCTCTAAGCGATTGGTGATACACAAACAACTTTTTTGCAACGTGACCAAACGCTTTTAAGAGTTAGGAATCAATTCTGATCGTCCTTTTGCTTTCAAACGCTTTCAAACGCTTTCAAACGCTTTCAAACGCTTTCAAACGTCCTTCGAACGGCCGGATCTCTCAACTTGAAACTCTATTTATTCGGAGTCTTACCCCTTTCCCTAGTATATTCCCCCGATCCCTTTCTATCGACGTATTTCTTCATTTCATTTAACTCACTAAAGATTCACGCAAACAACTTGTTTACAACGCGATCAAACGCCTTTAAGAGTTAGGAATAAATTTTGATCCTCCAGGAGGTGGTGGTAAAGCGGTTGTTGTCACAAAGACTAATATCAAGAAGGTTCGAGATCATCAACCCTTGGAAAAGCCAAGCCATTCACTGAAAGCCAGTTCACAGGCCAGTTCACAGGCCAGTTCACAGGCCAAGATGGCAAAGAATATGGGAATTTCTCGAACTTCTATGGGCTGTATTTTCAAAAAATCGTCTTCGAAAGAAAGCTGATATAGATTTTCATTCTTACAAATATTCTTGCCCGTCCCTTTTCAAAGTTATCAAAGTTTTAGGTTTATGTAGCTAGTTACAGTCCCTCAAAGATCTTATTTTGCTGGCTGAGTATCGTGAAATCTTGTTCAGTTCTTATTCAGTTCTTATTCAGTTAAAATATTCAGTTAACGCTGAAATAGAGTACTCTTTTATGTACAAGAACTTCAAAAATAGAGTACTCTTCTCAGAATCTGCAATATTTTTCATAAAAAACAACTAGATTTGGTGAACTTGTACTTAAATTTCGAAACACAGCTTCTTTGGGGGCACTCAAGTCGTTATTTCTAACAAAACTATGCCCCAGAAATGGTGTGTTTCCATCTTAAAGTTAAGCAAAAGACAAGTCAGACAGACAAGACAAGTTTCAGACAAGTCCAGTGTTTTACCTGTTCATTCTCAATGTCCACATGATCCACATAATCATTTGCCTCATCTAGCTGCTTCTTGAGCTTCTCATTCTCCTCCAATATATCCTAAAGTTTTTAGATTTTGTTAAAAATCATCTCGTGATCAAACTATAGCCTTTCTAGCGGTCACATTTCGATTTCTATCAAAGCATCACTTGTGCTTTCCATTTGTACTCACAGAAAAAACACTTGTGCGGTGAGATTCTTATCGAAGGAGAAATGTTTGGCGAACGAACCTTGAGAGACGAATCGCCCCTTGAGATCAACTCGAGTTGGGTTTTTAATCGACGATTTTCCTCGATCAGTTCAGCCTCTCGCTGACTCGTCTCTCCACGCGATTCTCTCCGCGGGAGCGCCGTGAATGATCGGGTCACCGAGAGGTCACTCTGCAAATAAGAGGCTTTACTTTTGTGTGAGAAAATGGATATGTTTAGGCTTCTATTTAAAGGTATTCATAGGCAAGCTGAAATTTCCGTCTAAGAGCTTGATAAGCTACTAGGAAGAGACTAAAAACTGAGGATTCTTTAGCACGGGAAAGATAACAGTGTTTCCAAAAGATTCAAGCACTTTCTACGTTTGGAAATAGGCTTAGGCTCTGGCTCAGGCCTAGGCTCAGGCTCAGGCTCTGGCTCAGGCTCTGGCTCTGGCTCCGGCTCAGGCTCAGGCCTAGGCTCAGGCTCAGGCTTAGGCCTGTTTTAAAATGTAGAACGAGCTTAATTCTTTTGGAAACACTGTTGCCTTTCCCGGGCAAGCTATTGATAGCTAAAGAATGCATTTGCCTCTTTTAGAACTGGTCCCTCATGTAAAATTAAAGTTTACAGGTTCACTTTTGGTCCTCGAACCAGTCTTACACCTTTAAAGTGTAGTTCTGGATACTAGACATAGGAAAATTCCACTTTGAGCCTGATTTCAACTTCGTTTTCTTGGTCGATTGCTCTGAAATTTTGTCTACAGATAGAAATCAACATTTCCAGCTTGTAGACAAAATTTCAGAGCAATTTGGAAAAGAAACGGTCGAGGAAACAGAAGGTGGGATTAGGTTCGGGTTGGAATTTCCTATCCTAAATAGGTATGGCTAACCGAGAGCCGGCCGTGAACTAAAATTTTCCCATCTCTACTGGGTAAAGACCTGTTTTGAGTCATATACCCAAAACAGAAATGAATTTGATTGTTGATTTGAAGGTTGATTCAAAAAAAAGTTAACTCAAGAATCTCAAGAAGAGCGCAAACTTTTGGATTAACCTCAAGAAAGTAAATCAACTCCAAGAATGTAAATAATTTTTTTTTTTATAATACTCCCCTTCTACTTCTTTCTTTCCTTTTTACCTTCAAAAATATTTTTAAATAAATTTATCCCCCTCATCCAAAAAAAAAAAAAAAAAAAAAAACATTCTTTTCCATCTTTCCCCCTTTTTACACTAATTTGGGCTTATTTCGAAGAAAATTCGAGCGCAAAAACTAAGACAATCGGTATAGACTACGTAAAATTTGATAAAAGATGATCGAAGATAATATTAAGAAATTGGCTAAAAAGTTTGGAAACGTAAACAAAAGAAATCCATCGTTTTTTTAATATTTCCCCATTTTTACCTCCCATCCATCGAGATTCGATTTTGTTTCACAGCGTGATGTCTCTGCCCTAAACATTTTCAATTCTTTTTCCTTTTTTACACGTGTGGGGGTGGTATTTGTGGGTTGAGATGGGGCCAGGAGAAGAAGAGGAAGAAGAGGAAGAAGAAGAAGAAGAAGAGGAAGAAGGAGAAGAAGAAGAAGAAGAAGAAGGGGAGAAGAAGGAGAAGAAGAAGAAGAAGAAGGGGGAAGAAGGAGAAGAAGAAGAAGAAGAAGAAGGGGGAGAAGAAGGAGAAGAAGAAGGAGAAGAAGAAGAAGAGGAGGAAGAAGGAGAAGAAGAAGAAGAGGAGAAAGAAGAAGAAGAGGAAGAAGAAGAAGAAGAGGAAGAAGAGGAAGAAGAAAACACATGTTTACAAAAGTGCTTAAACGACTCAGTCACCGTTGTGGGTAGAAAGGAAAGGAAATCAGAGAGAATCTCTCTTTCAATCTCTTTTCTCTTCTTTCTTTTAATTCAATTTTTTCCCTTTCTTCTTCTTTTCTGCTTTTATTCCCTTCTTGTTTGATACGACAATCGGCTACTTCTCTCAAGGCCTTTTCACTGATAAAAAACGCAATAAACTTTGACGAAATATTAGGTTATGCAAAAGTCTTTTCATTTTCCTTTTGAAAAATAACAAACTCATCAATTAACCTAT
The DNA here is from genome assembly GCA_958450365.1 of Mesorhabditis belari. Taxonomy (NCBI): domain Eukaryota; kingdom Metazoa; phylum Nematoda; class Chromadorea; order Rhabditida; family Rhabditidae; genus Mesorhabditis; species Mesorhabditis belari. The sequence goes on along the minus strand of CAUEEP010000741.1, from coordinate 1,429,769 downwards.
GGTTTGCGCTGAAAAAGTGTATTGTTCAATCCCATCTTTAAGTCAATTTGGGTTCACTTTCAAGCAAATTCGAGAGGAAAACGGGTTTTCATAAAAATCTATAAAAACCTCTATAAAGAAATTGGCTGAATCAATTTCTCTGAAAATGAAAAGATATCTAACTTTTTGTGCTCTATCTTTTATTTATTAACATCAAGATTGGTTTCCTTAGCTAAAGCGTCTAAAATGCATCATCGAGCCGTCGCCTTTTGACTACCCGACTTCAGGCTCTCAAAAAGACATAAGACATTTAAACTCGTTTTAATGTCATTTTGAAAAATAATTGGCCTTTCGATGCAATAAACCGTTGTTCAATTGGTGCTTTGTTACTTTTAACGGAAGTACGAAAAAATGAAAAGACTTTTGCATCAACCTAAAAAAAGGAAAAGTAATAAATCCTCATGATGTTAAAAATGAGTGAAATTTGAATTTCGATTAAAACTCTGGTATTTTATTACAAAATCTTACAAGTCAGAGATTTTAGGGACGAAGATTTACATACCTACCGTATTTCCTTTAATAAATGTCCCCCTTGACCAACTTTAGACGCCTCCTTCTTAGCCCCATTTTGAGATATTTTTATGCTCAATGTGCCAAAAGATAGAAGATATTAAGGGCTATTTATTGGCATATTGAACATAAAAATATCTCAAAATGGGGCTGAGAACAAGGCGTCTAAACCTGGTCGAGGGGGGTTTAGACGCCTTCGAGTTTAGACGTCTTGTTCTCAGCTCCATTTTGAGATATTTTTATGTTCAATATGCCAAAAGATAGAAGATATTAAGGGCTATTTTTTGGCATATTGAACATACAAATATCTCAAAATGGGGCTGAGAAAGAGGCGTCTAAACTTGGTTGAGGGGGGTTTAGACGCCTTCGAGTTTAGATGCCTTGTTCTCAGCCCAATTTTGAGACATTTTTATATTTGATACATCAAAAGATAGAAGACATTAAGGGCTATTTTTTTGGCACATTGAGCATAAAAATATCTCAAAATGGAGCTGAGAAAGAGGCGTCTAAAGTTGGTCGAGAGGGGCGGTAGGTAGGTATCTATTGGATAATTGAATATCTTAAATAACAACCTTGAATAACAATCTCAAATAACAATCTCAAATAATTATCTCTTAAAATCTTGACTATCTTGAATATTAGATAGTTTTTAACTATCATTTAAATATAATACAATCGAATAGCTGAATATCATGATTGCTGAATATCAGCAATTGACGCTTGACTATCTATTGGATATCCTGAAAGCTATTGTTTGCAAATCATTGAAACTGATTAACTTAATCAATCAGCTTAAAGATATTCAGTTAAATGACGTTCAAAAGTATAGAAATTAGGCAGTTCAAAAATTTCGAGACACTTTAAAATTAGATAAAATTTTCTCCGAAAAATTTCTCCGAAAAATTTCTCCAAAAAATTTCTCTGAAAAATGCTCTCTACAAAAAGTTAAACCGTTTTCAAAAGAAACTTTTCAAAATTCTCTAACTTACTGAGAGTTCTCAGTAAAGAGAACTCTCAGTAAAGTAAATTCTAAATCAAATTAGTGTTCTTGTGGGAAGTGAATCGAGCAAATTATATGAAAAAAAGGGGAAAATCGGAAAAAAACCGGTTAAAAGATTCCAAGTACAGTTAGAAGAAGAAGAAGAGAAAAAAGAAAAAGAAAAAGAAAGTAAAGGCTCATTGTTGATGAAAAGAAGAGATCCACGCAAGAATAAACAAGAGATCGATGACATGAAAAAGAGGGAAATTGAATGGAAAAGAGTCTGTGAACAAGAAATAAACTGGTAATGAATACTGCGAGAGTGGAATAGATTCATATCAAAAGCTAGTTATTCTATGAAATCAAATGTATTGGATGCTGAGAATGGACTAAATGTTAACCAAAAGCCTTTGCTTTGAATGGGTTGATAGAACCCAATAGAAACCCAGCTAATCTTATCTTCTCGATTAATTTGGAATTGTCATTTAATTACCCAAGGTCGGGTTATTTAGTCAATCATAGGTAATGAATACTGGTTTCGGCGTAGTTAATTATTCAAGAAATACCAACTAGTCAGTTATCCAATCGTGTTAAAACAAATAAAGCATTACTCAATCTCATCTACAAATCCTACAATGATTCCAGTTTCAGCCCCTATTTTCTTTTCAGCCTCTGAGCCTGGCCTAAGCCTGACCTAAGCCTGGCTTAAGCCTGACCTAAGCCCAACCTAAGCCTGACCTAAGCCTAAGCCTGGGTCTGAGCCTGAGGCTGGCCTAAGCTTAAGCCTGAGCTTGAGCCTGGTCTAAGCCTGAAGCTGGCCTAAGCCTGATCTAAAAAGCCTGGGCCTGGCTTAAGCCTGAGCTTGAACCTGGCCTAAGCCTGAGTCTGATCCTGAGCTTGACCTTAGCCTAAGCCTGGCCTAAATCTGCTCTAAGCCTAAGCCTAAGCCTGACCTTAGCCTGGGCCTGGCCTAAGCCTAAGCCTGAACCTAGACCTAGCCTACGCGTAAGCCTGGCCTAAGCCTGAACCTGGCTTGAGCCTAAGCCTGACCTAAGCCTAAGCCTGAGCTTAAGCCTAAGTCTGAGCTTAAGCCTAAGCCTGAGTCTAAACCTGAACCTGGCTTGAGCCTAAGCCTGAGCCTAAACCTTAACTGGCTGAAATCCAGAAAATGGGGGTTTAGCCCAAACCCAAATATACTTAGTGCAAGGTGCTAGCCGCTAGCCTTTGCACTAAGTCCAAGCCTAAGCCTGAGCCTGTGCCTAAGCCTGAGTTAAAAAGCAACAACTTTGCCAACTTTAGAATTGAAATTGGAAACGTTTTGTGCGGTGATGACTTGAGGTTTTTTCTTAAAAGAGCTCCGAAAGTTCTTTTCACTGAATGGACTTCTTTCAGCCTTTTTTCTCGTTATTGAAACGGTGAGAATGACTAATACTTTTCAGTATTTCCGAAAATCTCTCCCGTTTTTTTGTTGCCACTCACGGTTCTGCATCCGATTCGGAGGTGGCCGCCTCGGCTGTCTCATCGTGCTTCCATTTATCCACGGCACTCATTTCTGAAAGAGAAACTACTATTTTTGGGCAAAACTTGAAGAACTTGAAGAGTAAAACTTGTTGTTGAAGAGTAAAACTTGTTGAAGAGCAAAACTTGTAGCTTTTTGAGTAGCTTATAAAGCTTAAAAGCTACTCAAAGCCTATTAAACCAGAAAGTTTCTTGCTTCAACCAGAAAGTTCCTTGCTTCAACCAGAAACCGTTAATCTATCTCAATAATTGAGTTGATTGAGTGAAATAAAAGTAAAAAAAGTAAAATTGAGTAAAAGTTGATCTATCTGTAAAAGTTGATCTAATTGCTGATCTATCAGAACAAAAATTGACTCTTCTAGCAAGAATCTCACACAGAAAAGAATGGATTCACATAAATAGAGAATTTCAAGTGTTTCACATTGCGAAAAAGAGATGGAGAGAGGTGAAAGAGGTAAAAAATAAAAAAAAATTAGAGTCTCCAGTAGAGAAAAAAACTGAAAACTTAGGAAAACTGTTTGTGCTAATCATTTTAATGGTTTCTGCGAGACAAAACAGCTTTTTAGGCTCGAAATTTCATTTGGAAAGTTCGAAAAAGGCTGTTTTTCTCTTAAATCAAATGGTTTTTTTTTGAGTGAGGGAGTCAAAAAGTCAAAAATCAGAGTTCTCCGTGGAAGTTATGAGTCATAAAGAGAATGTTCATCAGAAAAAGGTAGCCAAATGGGTAGGACTTGCACCTTCTCTGATCTATGGCCCCAGCCAAAGAGACTTTGACTCTGAGATGAGGATTGACGCCAAAGAGATGGCGCCGGATAGCCGCATCTATGCGCTACATTTCCCAAATCCATTTCGATTCTTAGTAAAGTATGACTAACTTGATAGTCGGTAAGGAAAAACAAACAAACAAAGAGCCTCTTAATTAATCTATTTTCTAAAAAGTGACAGTTTTCGAAAGCTATCGTGATCTTATCTCTTGTTTCATCCCGAAAGCTATCGTGGTCTTATCTCTTGTTTTATCCCACTTTCTATCATCAGATTCATTCAAAATTTCAACCTACTTACCGTATTTTCTCTCTAGTAGTGAGAGTCGCCTAAATTCCTCGAAATCTCGAGAACGGCTTATCAGAACCTATCGATGTGGGGTCGGAAAATGTAGCTGACGATGAGATCTAGTGAGGGGTTAAAGTGTTGAGCTTCTGTGAAAGCTTGGGAACTGTAAAATAGTCACCAACTCGGCTCGACCGGGGTGCATGGAGGAGGTCGAGCGAATGTTGGGGGAGGGGGCCAAGTTTTCACCATTTTGTATTCCAATTTTAGATAGGTTTTTGTTAATAACTTTTGATGAAACAAATAGTATCTCAAAGTTGACGTTCTAAGCTATCTAAATCTTATTAAAACTTCCTGAGCTGAGAAGTTTAAGGTGCTTAAAAATGAGTTGCAAGTTGGACAAAAATTCGCCTCCCCCCGGTTAACCGTAAAGCACCATTTATCTTATTGATAATTGAAAAAAAAGGGGGAATCGAGGGAAAAACTGGTTTCCAATGATTCATCGAACGGTTTTCCCATCTACGGAGAATTTGCTTTGAATAGAGCCATTCTGAGATTGAATCTTATCTTTCTATATTCCCATGTTAAAGTTCAAATAAAAATGTTGAAAATAGAAAAACCAAATCGGATCCGGGAAAAAAATAATCGTAAAAACCTATCTATATGTTTGGGGAAAGAGTGCGCGAGGACACCTTGCGGGTAAAGAGAGAAAAAGGAGAAAAGAAGTGGAGAAAGGAGAGCACAACCACGCCCCATATGACTTGGGAAAGACTGGATTGTAAAAAAAAAGGTTTGCATAACTGTTTTATAGACTTGTTTTTTATATCTCAATTTCTATATTATTAATTCGACTATCAATCTATATTGATAGTCGAATTAAGGATAAGCTGAGCGCACACATATCTTGAGCTGAGCGCATCTCTTGAGGAGCTGAGCGCATCTCTTGAGGAGCTGAGCGCATCTCTTGAGGAGCTGAGCGCATCTCTTGAGGAGCTGAGCGCATCTCTTGAGGAGCTGAGCGCATATCTTGAGGAGCTGAGCGCATCTCTTGAGGAGCTGGGCGCACACAAACGGCATAGAAAGTACACTGGATCACCGAAAGTACACTGAATCACTGAAAGTACACTGAAACCCGTGCTAAAGAAGCCCTTTGGCTATGTTTACATCACAAAACTAAAACAAACTAAACCGTAAACAAAGCAAAAACCGAATTGCATATAATATTTAGATATTTATCTGAAAACTAGTGCATTTTAGTGTCTAGTGCAGGTAAAATACAAGTTTTACAGGTAAAGCAAATAAAGGTAAACTTTTTCAAGCAACACAGACGTTCTGTCTGTGTTACGTGCACTGTGTTTACACGTTTCAAACACCAAACGTTTTTGTGTCTGTCAAAGCTTGCCAAAGCTTGCCAAAGCCTGTCAAAGCCTGTCAAAGCTTGCCAAAGCCTATCAAAGCTTGCCAAAGCCTATCAGAGCCTGTCAAAGCCTGTCAAAGCCTGTCAAAGCCTGTCAAAGCTTGCCAAAGCCTATCAAAGCTTGCCAAAGCCTATCAGAGCCTGTCAAAGCTTGCCAAAGCCTGTCAAAGCCTGTCAAGGCCTGTAAAAGCCTGTCAAAGCCTGTCAAAGCCTGTCAAAGCCTGTCAAAGCCTGTCAAAGCCTGTCAAAGCCTGTCAAAGCCTGTCAAAGCCTGTCAAAGCCTGTCAAAGCTTGCCAAAGCCTGTCAAAGCCTGTCAAGGCCTGTAAAAGCCTGTCAAAGCCTGTCAAAGCCTGTCAAAGCCTGTCAAAGCCTGTCAAAGCCTGTCAAAGCCTGTCAAAGCCTGTCAAAGCCTGTCAAAGCCTGTCAAAGCTTGCGAAAGCCTGTCAAAGCTTACTCTAATGGTTATTTTTGCTAAGTTTTAGTCATAGATAGACTATAAAAGAAGCAGAAGTGTTTTAGAAATTGATAGAAAGTCTTTTGATAGAAAATTCGCAGCCTCAAGTGCAAACTCAAGTGTCACCCGGTCAAGTTAAATCGGGAAAAGTTGAAGAAACGAGTGACCTCATGCATTGAGGCTTTTTTCCCTTTTCTCAACCATTTCTCTACCATTTCTCTTCCCAAATCAGATCTCTCTGGAAGGGAAAACGATTGATTTGGAGAGTTTTACTGCCTAGCAATTGATCAATGAAAAGTAGCCACTCAAAAGTCAAGCTTTAGATAGATTTTAGGAGAGAGAAAAGAGAGAAAAATTCCTTTTTTCTTTTATTGCACAGTAGAATGCCATGTTTTTTAAAATGTTTTTAATCATTTTCTAGAAATTCCATAGAAGTTTAACCATCTAAAACAGCTCGTTAGCATCAAATTTTTCCGAAAAAAAGGCTTTCCTACATTTTGCGGTGAATTCAAAGCAGTGCTGGACCGAATTAAAAGAAATCCTGGAACAAACAAGAACTCGACGAGGAAAATGCAGCCATTGGAATTTCAAAAAATTCAGTTCATCGAATTCTTAAGAATGCTGGGATGTCAGCTTACAAAAGCAAATCTGGGACTTCAAATGGCAAATGTAGAAAACTTCGTGAGCTTAGATTGTTAAAAAGAAGCTATAAATGAAGCTATAGCTTAGCGTTTAGCTATAAATGAATCGGGCAAACTGTTTATCTTTTAGTTTCTTTGGTTGCCCAAGAGAAACACAAGAAGTTATCGAATTTTGGGAGGGTTTTTTCTGTTGAAATCATAGATTTTGAAATACTCAACCATTCGGAAGACTTAATTTTAATGCATTTAAACTAAAAAAGACTATATAGTCATAATTAAAGAAGCTTTGGAATGAATTGAAAAAATGAAAAAGATAAAAAGATTTAGATAAAGATAAAAAGATTCAGCTAAAGATAAAAAGATTGAAAAGATTAAAGACTAAATTCTTTACTGGATTCTAGATCTAGTCTTACTGGATTCTAGTCTTACTGGATCTAGTCTTACTGGATTCTAGTCTTACTGGATCTAGTCTTACTGGATTCTAGTCTTACTGGATTCTAGTCTTACTGGATTCTAGTCTTACTGGATTCTAGTCTTACTGGATTCTAGTCTTACTGGATCTAGTCTTACTGGATCTAGTCTTACTGGATTCTAGTCTTACTGGATCTAGTCTTACTGGATCTAGTCTCACTGGATTCTAGTCTTACTGGATTCTAGATCTAGTCTTAAGATCTTTAAAGTTCTCTAGTCCTTTCGAGCTGATTACTCGATAACTTTACTACTGTAAAGAGACAAGGGACAAAGTAAAGAGACGATCAATAAATGGCTTTGTTACCAGGCTTGTTAAAATTACCAACATTTTAAACAAAAAATAGATTTCAAAACTCTAGAAATAGTAACTTTCTTCAAGAAATTGTTTGCTTTTTTTTTTGCTAGCTTTACCAGTCAGCTCTTGCACAAACAGAAAATTGATAAGCACTTGAAAGCGAAATGTTTCAAGTTTCAAGAACAGCTGAAAACGAAAATTCGAAATTCTAGAAAAACAAGTCCAGTAGCCTGTACAAATCAAAAGAAAAACCAAAAGAAAAACCAAAAGAACCTTGAAATTCATGCAATTTATGAGTCGGCGGAAATTTGGTCAATGAGATAAGAGTGGACGGAATTCTTTCAAAGACTTTATTTAGTTTTTGTCTTCAGCAAAAGAGTTAAGCGCATTAGCAGATGGATTGACGGCTGAAAACCATCTGTAAAAAGGGTTGGAAAATTGGAAATTTGAAATTTTGAAGGAACAGTAATTGGGACAGATTTAGGGGATGGTCTGGATAGGAAGGATCCGAAAAAATCTCAAGGTCAACACTATTTGAGGGAAACAAATGACGGGTTGGCAATGAGGTTACAAGTTTTTTTACATTATTTAGAAACTTTTTGTGAAAAAACTGCTTAACTAGAGTACTTTAGCACGAGTTTATTTTATTTTTAGGGAATATTGACCTGTCTGTTCTGTTCATCTGTTCTGTTCATCTGTTCTGTTCATCTGTTCTGTTCATCTGTTCTGTTCGTCTGTTCTGTTCATCTGTTCTGTTCGTCTGTTCTGTTCATCTATTCTGTTCATCTGTTCTGTTCATCTGTTCTGCTCCTCTGTTCTGTTCGTCTGTTCTGTTCCTCCCTTCTGTTCATCTGTTCTGTTCGTCCGTTCTGTTCAGTTCACATTTGAATTCCAATGAATTCGGATAGAAAAGATATCAAGATAAACTCATAGTGGGCAGTCTTGGTTTAAAAGAAAAGCTTTGCAGATCAGTTTCAGCCTTGAGTTTCTCAACTAGTTTTATCTAACAAAATGTAGAATTTAGAGCATAAATTCAGCCAAGTTTAAGGCAAAAATTGATCCTAAGAATTTGGAAATAACGGCCACAGCGCCAATAACGCCAAAATCGGATCAGCCGCTTCTTTCCCTTTACGGAAAAGGGAAGCCTTCTCTACCAGGATGTTTTGCTAGATGAAGAGCGATTACGCGCCCGCACAAAGAACGCTAGTCATTTACATTCTTCTTCTTCTTTTGCTTTGTAGATGGTACAAAAAAGATCTTCAGCTGTGAATTTGTTTCCGAGGGTTTTCGGAGTTGGGGAATCGATTGGCGCTATTCATTTTATTGAGTCTATCAATTAGAACTCGGGTTTAATTGATCTAAATCCGGAACTCGGAAATCCAGAAACTTATTAGCCTATTTTGGAGAGGTTCGCAGTTGTCAAATGATTTATTTTGATTTACAAAGAAGTTAGAATTGGTTTTAATTCGGATCCCTTTTTTAATTATGTTCTAATTTAGGAATCAAACTGTGAATTGATCAAAAGCTTCCCAAACTATGGAACTTTTAGAAACGTGTGTGTGGGATTAGGGTATTCTGCTGGAGAGGGCTAGGAAAGGCTTTGACTCTAAGTTGAAGTTTACTATCAGTAAATTGAAGTTTACTATCTATCCATAACACTGTTATTGACTTTAAACAAATCTCAGTTTGCAATATTAATCTCAAATATTGTCAATGTGGCAAGTCAAACACTAACATCAACTTTAGTAACGAGTTTTTAAGTAAAAATTCTAAACCTGAAGGAGTCGCGTATCCATCCTCATCATCGCTCTCATCTCCAAAAAGCATTGTAGCCGTTTGGTGACTCTGGAAAAAGGAGATAGTTAATTAAGATAAAGATTTGAATTTATACAGACAAATAGCTTCAAGATAAAGCGCTTTGTACAGCTTGTATAGCCAAGAGCTTTGTACAGCTTGTACAGCTAAGAGCTTTGTACAGCTTGTACAGCTAAGAGCTTTGTACAGCTTGTACAGCTAAGAGCTTTGTACAGCTTGTACAGTTAACAGGTAAACTGTGATTTTCTAAGTTTTCTGGAAAGCAGACAATGCACAAAATGAGAGGTTTTATTCAAAAGAAAGGTTTTTTCAAAAGGCTTGCTTTTGAAAAAGAAAACTGATAGGAATGAGGAAAAAAAAGGGGGAATCGAGGGAAAAACTGGTTTCCAATGACTCTTCGAGCCGTTTTCCCATCTACGGAGAGTTTGATTTGAATAGAGCCATTCTGAGATTGAGATATGGTCGTATTTTGGAGAGAAGTGAATCGTCTTTTAGAGTAAATCTTTACCTCTAATATCGACTAAATAGAATAATCCAAAGCGTTTAAATTAACGGGATTTCAGAGGTTATTTCGCATTTGATTTCAGCTCGCTTTTTGCTTGACAATCTAACTTTAAACTCAAATATCTTGGCGTTCAGTGGCTCGATTGAAATAGCTTTTGCATCATTAGATTCGTCATTTCTTCATCTATCGATTGATACAAAAATTATTTCAATCAAGGCAATGAGAGAGAAATAACAAGCAACAATAGTTATTGCAATAATTTTGAGACTTTTTTTAAAGATGAGTAACCTTCATGTTTAATCTTTAGTCTTTAATCTTTAATCTTTAGTCTTTAATCTTTCATCTTTCATCTTTAATCTTTAAAATAGAATTACTTTACATAAGCTAAAGGTATAAAATGACGAAGGAAATGGAAACAATCTATAGGAAATCGGAAATTTTCTTGGCAAAGCATTAAGAGGAAATCTTAAAAAGGAAATTGCACGAACGCCTTGTCCCCAAGCTCCAAATGTCCTTGCTCATTTCCCTTTCAAATCGAGAATTGATAATGGGATATCTTTGTCTATTTCTTGTCCATTTTCGTCTATTTCTTGTCCATTTTCGTCTATTTCTTGTCCATTTTTATCTATTTCCTCTCCGCACTACCACCCTTTTGTCATTAAAGAAAGAAATTCTCATGTCGCACTCAGTCATTTTGTCATTTTGAGTTTTTTCGAATCGTTAATCCAATTGAGAAAGTTTCTAGCTTGCGATAGAGACAAGGAAAGTTTATTTTAACGAATAAAAATCGAAATTCTAAAGTTTTTGTGTTAAATGTTAAAAGAATTTGATCTTTCAAGTGTTTTCTTGAAAGATCTTCTTTTAATAAGCACGCTTTTGAGAGCTAATTTGAGTTGAAAGTGAAACACTACACTTGAATGAATCATCTTTTAGAATAGAACGTAGGTTCTATTCTAAAAGATGATTCATTTTGCGATGATGGAAAGATGATGATTCAAAAATTCATTCGAAAAGATGACCTCTCTTTAGTACGTCTTTAGTCTTTAGTACAGGGTTGGTTTTAGTGCAAGAATACAAGCTAGAGCTGCGAGCTTTTGATCTATCAATTTTGTAGAGTTCAGTTCAGCTTCAATCAAAGCCAAGCAACTAGTCCTACCAGATTGATAGATCAGGGTAGACATGGTTTTCGGATTGGATCAGATCTGATCTGATTTGATGGACGATTGTTTCGGATCTGATCCAATTCGATGGACTACTGTTTCGAATCTGATCTAATAGACAACTATTTCGGATCTGATCTGATGGAGCACTGCTTCGAATCTGATCCGATGGACCACTGTTTCGGATCTGATCCAATCCGATAGACCAAACTTCGGATCTGATCCAATCCGATAGACCAATCTTCGGATCTGATCCAATCCAATAGACCAATCTTCGGATCTGATCCAATCCAATAGACCAAACTTCGGATCTGATCCAATCCGATAGACCAATCTTCGGATCTGATCCAATCGGATAGACCAATCTTCGGATCTGATCCAATCCGATAGACAACTATTTCGAATCCAATCCGATAGACCACTGTTTCGGATCTATTCCGATCCGATTTGATCCGACTAAAACCTGATCCTGATAACCTGATAAAATCCCACTAAAACCATGTCTAAATCAGACAGAGAATGTCTACTGTCTACGGGACACTGTAGACAGAGAATTTTTTAGAATGAACTTACGAAAATATGATGTAGGATTGTAGTTAAACTTGTGACAATAGTGTTGCAAAGAAGTTCAAAGAACAACCCTTAAAAAGGGTGTGTTTGCGCAAAGTAGAAACCAAAAAAAGGCTCAAGTTTAACTAAAAGAGGGTTGAGTAAAAGTTTTATTGTTCAAAAGAAGTGTACAAAAGACGTAAAGAGCTATTTACAGTAGGAGAAAACTGTTTATAGAAGAAAGTGGCTTTGTGAAGAACTTTATCAACGTTTGGCTTCGGTTTCGTTTCGGGGTTTCAACAAAAAAAGAATGGAGATGGCGGCTTGTTCTGTTGGCGACAGTGACAAGACAGATCATAATTGATCGTCTCAATTTTCACTACGGACTTTTCCCTTGCACAAAAAACTCTTTTATGTTTTGAAGAAAAAAGTTTAGAACCCTTGATGACAGAAATATCATAAAATTATCAATTCAATAAATTGTTTCTCTTCGAAAGCATTCATTTTCATTTTCATTTCCGGTAATTCTTTTTCTCTACAAGATAAGAGTCAAGGAAACGTGTGAAAAGCAAAATTTGAGCTGAATGAAATATTGATAAACATTTAAAATTGTTCCCAAAAGTTTCCTTTAACCGGAGGGGACTAGTTTTTGTCCAACTTGCAACTCATTTTTAAGCACCTTAAACTTGTCAGATCAGGAAGTTTTAATAAGATCTAGATAGCTTAGAACGTCAACTTTGAGATACTATTTGTTTCATCAAAAGTTGTTAACAAAAATCTATCTAAAATTGGACTACAAAATGGTGAAAACTCGGCCCCCTCCCCCAACATTCTCTCGACCTCCTCCATGCACCCCGGTCGAGCCGAGTTGGTGACGATTTTACGGTTCCCAAGCTTTCACAGAAGCTCAACACTCAAATCCCCCACTAGATCTCATCGTCAGCTACATTTTCCGACCCCACATCGATAGGTTCTGATAAGCGGTTCTCGAGTTGGTGACGATTTCATTTCCGGTAATTCTTTTTCTCTACAAGATAAGAGTAAAGGAAACGTGTGAAAAGCAAAATTTGAGCTGAATGAAATATTGATAAACGTTAAAATTGTTCCCAAAAGCATTGTTGTTTGTTGTTTCCTTGATGTCAAGTAAAAAGTACAACTCGGCGTTTCCCATTGTTCCCTTTAACCTATTTGTTTACTTAGGGATCTCTTTTTTTAACTTAACTTTCAAGTAACTTTCAAAAGTGAAGAAGAGAAATGAACTTAGAAGAGAAATGAATGAAAACTAATAGCTAAGCTAATGAAAAAAACCGGTAGCTTGAGATTTTTTCAATAAGAAAATGAATCTTGGTGGGAGACTTAGTACTTAACCTAGTATATTATGAATAATGTATTCTCTCTAATAGTAGTTGGTGACTATTTTACAGTTTCCAAGCTTTCGCAGAAGCTCAACACTCTAATCCCCTGCAAGATCTCATCGTCAGCTACATTTTCCGACCCCACATCGATAGGTTCTGATAAGCGGTTCTCGAGATTTCGAGGAATTTAGGCTGCCCTCACTACTAGAGAGAAAATATGGTAAGTAGGTTGAAATTTTGAATGAATCTGATGATAGAAAGTAGGATGAAACAAGAGATAAGACCACAATAGCTTTCGGGATAAAACAAGAGATAAGACCACGATAGCTTTCGAAAACTGTCACCTTTTAGAAAATAGATTAATTAAGAAGCTCTTTGTTTAGTTTTTTTCCTTACTCACTATCAAGTTAGTCAGACTTTAGGCGACGCTCTGGCTGCACTACTATTAGAGAAAATGCGGTATGTTTTATCGAATAAAGATGTCAAAATCTAACTCGAGAATTGCATCAAAACGGCAATTCAAATTTCCGATATTGATATTTCTGGTTGCTCTCTGGATTCATGGATCAAAATTGGTGAAAAATGGTGAAAGACTAGCGTTTAAAAGTTCTACAATCTTTAAAATATCTAAAAAGAGAATATGTAAAATTAGAAAATTAAAAATATTGTATTCTCTCTAATAGTAGTCCCTACTACTATTTTCTTTCAACCCTCCTCCCGACCGGAACACTATTAGAGAGTACAATACTATTAAGGAGTACAATTCTAATAGAGCGAACGATCTTTAAGATTTTGGGAAAAAAGAAAAAAGGAGAAGAAATGGCGCCGCCCGGGACCGAACCAGGGTCACGCGAGTGGGAGGCGAGGACTCTACCGACCGACCACGATGTCATATTTCGCTTGCACGAAAGAAGTCTTTTTATAGAAGCGTGCCTCGTTTTTTCAAACGTAGACCCCGAAATTTTAAAGCGAATTTTCTAGAAAACTAGCGATCCTTTTTGAGAGTACAATACTATTAAAGAGTACAATTCTAATAGAGATATATTAATATATTCTAATATATTCTAATATATTCTAATACATTCTAATATATTAAAGAGTAAGATTCTATTTTACAGTTCCTAAGCTTTCACAGAAGCTCAGCACTCTAATCCCCACTAGATCTCATCGTCAGCTACATTTTCCAGCCCCACATCGATAGGTTCTGATAAGCGGTTCTCGAGATTTCGAGCGATTTAGGCAAAGCTTTGGGTGCGCGACTATTAGAGAAAATACGGTAGATAAGAACATTTGGATGTCTTTAGCGATTTTCAAAGAAGATTCGGTCTTAAATATTCTTTTTCGGTTCTTTTTCACTCCCCTTTTAAGTTCTTTATGAATTGAAGACTGCTAATAAAGCTTGAAGACTGCTAATAATAAATAAAATAAAGATTACCATTGTTTATCAGATTCCTGAAGCCGTTCAAAAATGAAATTAACTTTTCCTGAACTCACTTTCGAATCTTCATCCACTTCTTTGCATTTCCCAGGTTTCATTCGAGGGATTTCATCAAAATATTCACCTTTCACCTCGGAGAGTCCTTTTTCTTTTAGCAATTTTCGATACAGCTCTGGAGATCGCAATACTTCTGTCATAACTAAACATTTAAAATTGATTGGTTTTAAAATTGATTTTAAAGTTGAATCGGATAGAGTTGGAATTGTAGAGTTTAAATGAATTGTAGACTTTAAATGAAATAGTAAAATTTAATCATAAACCCTGGCACCCGATCCATGCAAAGATCAACAGGCCTGGATCGGATATGATGGAGATGGAAACATTAATGATCACGGTTCATGGACTGACGGAGATGGAAACATTAATGATCACGGTTCATGGACTGACGGATCTCCTGACGGATCTCCTTTTGACTGACGGATCTCCTGTTGACTGTCGGATCTCCTGACGGATCTCCTTTTGACTGACGGATCTCCTTTTCACTGACGGATCTCCTGACGGATCTCCTGTTGACTGTCGGATCTCCTGACGGATCTCCTGTTGACTGACGGATCTCCTGTTGACTGTCGGATCTCCTGACGGATCTCCTTTTGACTGACGGATCTTCTGACGGATCTCCTGTTGACTGTCGGATCTCCTGACGGATCTCCTTTTGACTGACGGATCTCCTGACGGATCTCCTGTTGACTGTCGGATCTCCTGACGGATCTCCTGTTGACTGACGGATCTCCTTTTGACTGACGGATCTCCTGACGGATCTCCTTTTGACTGACGGATCTCCTGACGGATCTCCTGTTGACTGTCGGATCTCCTGACGGATCTCCTTTTGACTGACGGATCTCCTGACGGATCTCCTGTTGACTGTCGGATCTCCTGACGGATCTCCTTTTGACTGACGGATCTCCTGTTGACTGTCGGATCTCCTGACGGATCTCCTTTTGACTGACGGATCTCCTTTTCACTGACGGATCTCCTGACGGATCTCCTGTTGACTGTCGGATCTCCTGACGGATCTCCTGTTGACTGACGGATCTCCTGTTGACTGTCGGATCTCCTGACGGATCTCCTGTTGACTGACGGATCTCCTGTTGACTGTCGGATCTCCTGTTGACTGACGGATCTCCTGACGGATCTTCGAACTTCCTGGCACTTATAATTAGGCTGTCAGTGTCGTGAAGATCTCGTGATCGAGATCGCCACGTATGGAAATGGCCAGCTAGACACCTATGTGGACGAACGCCTATTGTGCGAGATTTAATATGCGTAACTCCATTGTGTGCAATACGAGACCAACGCCTGAGTTCCGCATAAAAGCAATGTGAACGAGCTGCCGACGTGTGCCGTGGAGTGCCCCTCTACTCTCCCAAACCTCAAACCACTGAACCAACTATTATCGCTGTAATAAAGATTATATCTAAATCAACAATAATCACTACAGTCAGTCTTTTCCCTTTTCCGTATCAACTTTAATCGCAAACTTTAATCACAAACTCTCATCGTAAACTTTAATCGCAAACTTTCAATACTTTAACAATATTATTAACAACAATATTATTTAGCAATCAATATCTATTAGGAAAAGTTTAGAAAATCACAAAAAGGAAACCAGTTCCAGACGTTTCAACAAGTAATTTGATGCTTTTTGATCAAAATCATGTGATTCGCCACACCCAACTATTGGGTATCAGCTGGATTGAAGAGAAAAACAAAATTTGGGCTTTGATCAGTATTTTTTCCTACAAACACACCAATTTCCCCCATTTTTCTATCATGAAAGTACTATGCGATTTGAATTTTTTAAATAGAATGCAAATAGAATGCAAATGAAATTCAAATGAAATGCAAAAAGAATCCAAATAGAATCCAAGTAAAAGCCGTTAGAATCCTAGACAAGATGTGTTTCAATTTTGAAAGTACATTTAAAGACAAAGCCCTAATAAAGCTTATTGTTTTATAATGCTTACTTACTTTACTTACTAGTTAAAAGTTCAACTATTGGGTTGGTGAATTGAAAACTGCGGGCTAATGTCATATGTGACAGTTTGAGCACTTTCTTCAAAAGAAACCCATTTTGGTGTCAATGGAAAAGTTGTAGAGAATCAAAAAACAAGCTTAAATCCAAATTTTCAGAACGATTCAAAAACTGGTTTCCAAGAAATCCGAAATTTACACCAAAATTACGAATTTTCACAAAACTTGCATTTTAAGCGAAACTACTAAGTGTATCTTTTTGGAAATTTGGCTATAAGCCTAATTTTTGATTCTCTACAACTTTTCTATTGACACCAAAATGGGTTTCTTTTGAAGAAAGTGCTCAAACTGGGATCTCCAGTCTCCAGTCTCCAGTCCTCCATTTTTGAGTCTCACACTTGTCTCACACACAAACCAAAATCTTACTACGAAAGAGGAATCAAATTGCCTGTAAAATGGGCAGAAGTCGTCAATAATAATGGAAATTATTTGGAATGAATTCATGGTTTTATGTTGAATAAATTTTAGTTTTAGAATAAAACCCAATAGTTTGCAGCTAAAGCCTTAAAGCTCCTGAAGAAGAATAGGCTCTCCAAGTCAAAGATCGCTCTCCTCCATCACAACGCGCGCCCTCATGTTGCAAAACTGACTCGCTCCAAAATAAATAGCCTTGTTTGGGAACTTTTGTCGCATCCCCATACAGTCCGGACCTCGCCCCTTTTGCTTACTATTTATTCCGGATCATGAGTAACGAGCTTGCGGGAGAACACTTCGATTTGGAAGAAGCAGTCAAAAATTGGCTTTGAAAGTTTTTCGATTCAAAACCAAAATCCTACTACAAAAGAGGAATCAAATTGCCTGTAAAATGAGCAGAAATCGTCAATAATAATGGAAATTATTTGGAATGAATTGATGCTTTTATGTTGAATAAATTTTAGTTCAAAGTCTCGCAGTTTTCAATTCACCAACCCAATAGTTTAAATAAAAAGTAAAGGCTCAAAACGCGAACAATTCAATCGAAAATGGTTTTTTGTAAAAAAAGAAAGTAAAAGTTGCCGATTTCATTCTCTTTTTAATCAACACTTGTCATCACTAATTGCCAAAAAGCGCTCTTGAGTACAGTTGAATGAAAAGGAAAAACTGGAAATCTTTTGGAAAGTCGAACAGATCAAATATCGATCTAAGATGTCAAAAATTTAGGCGAAAATAAATAGAAAACTGTTTCAAATTTTGATCTATGAGTTTCAACGGATTTCAATTTGATTTTTTTGAGGTGAAGAGAATGAAATGATCAAAGAAACAAAGTGATAAAAGGATTTTTGAAAACGGAAACGCTACTTCATAAAACAAGTAAACAAGCACCCCATTTTTGTCCTTCACAATTGTCCACAATTGTCCACAATTGTCACAACTGTCCAAAATTCTAAAATCACAGCTCAATATCTTTTTTATATCATCTACAAAGCTAAAGAAGAATCCCTATAAATGACTAGCGATATGTTCTTTCTGCGGTCGTGTAATCGCTAGCGATCTAGCATACGCCCTCGGTATATAAGGCTTCCCTTTTCGAGTCCGTAAAGGAAAAGAGTCGATGAGCGACTGAACCAGTTTCGCCGTTTTCGTTATTATGTCCAAATTCCTGAGAAAGGTATAAGACCCCCTCCTGCCATCCGCCGAACACATGTGAGTCTAGCTCATTGGTAGTGCACTCGCTCGGTAAGCGAGAGATCGCGGGTTCGAATCCCGGCAACGACGATCTTTTGGATTCTCAGCGTCATATATTTTTGTATTCATAAAAGAATAAATAGAGGGAAAAGGAGAAAGAATGTGAAACTTCTGGAATCGATTTCTGACTCAAATTTGGATCAATATTTACGATAAATAGTACCTGTATATTACGATAAATAACTAAAACTAGTTGAGAGACTCAGAATTGAAAATAACCGGAAAAGCTGATTTCATTCTTTAATACTTGATAAATTCTTGAATGATTGATTTAAAGCGATTGATTTGAAGTCGATTTACCGAGAATCGGTCCCAATTCGGCTCCTCCTTTCAGTAGAGTGAAAAGAATTAGTTTTAAAGAAACAATCAGCTTTAAAGAAACGATCAGTCATCCAAGAATCGAGAAATGACAATGAAAAGATTACAATAGCATCAATTGATTCCATTCAATTGCTCATTCAATTGCTCATGCCATTGCTCATTCAATTGCTTTACGACCTTTGCAATGCTGTAAATTCCAAGTTAAACTTTTAAGAACAATGCTGAATTCTAAGCTGAATTCTAAGCTAAACTCTTAAGAACTTCAATCGAAAAACTAGAACTTTTTTTGAGGTATGTAATCAAAAATCTGAATCTTTAAGACGAAAACGCGAAATCTGACTCTTTAAGATTAATGAAAGAGTCAAAAAGTGACAAAAAAAGTGTTTCGGTATTTTTTTACCTATTCCCGACGGGAATAGGCTCATTTTTGTCGTATTTTAAACTCAAATTTCGACCTCAAATCCCTCAAATCAAATCCCTCAAAGCCATCAAAAGCTGAACAGCTTGATTCGAAAACTCCCAATATAAAATTCAATGATAAAGTTTAAGGGGGCATAACGAAGCGCATATTGACCATCTCAACCATTACATTGTTGACAAATCAACGAGAAACATCCTAGACTTTAGAAAAATTACAGAATAAGGAAAATTACAGAATAAGTACAGATTAAAGTTTTACAAATTGCTCTTTGTAGTGCACTTTTTGCTTTACTAAACGAAAAATACTCTTTCTGGCGCAATGAATTCATCTTTTCTCAAATAAACGATGAGAAAATGACGTTTTTTTGGCGTGTTTTGGCGGAAAAATGTGAAATTTAAGTGCACCGGAACGAACGCTTATGTTTTTAAATACAAAGTATGCATATAAAATAACAAAATTAGACTCATGAAAAGAACAGAATCCGACAAGGGATCCAATTTACGCTCTTTGCAATGAAGCCATTTGAAGCAATGAAGCTATTGCAATGAATTTGATGGAAAAAAGAGCTGAGTTTTCTTTTGGCTGAAAAACACAAAAAGTCGCTTCGTTCTAATGAAAAAAGCGAGGAAAAGGAAAAGGAAAAAAAAAGGAAAACAAAAAAAAAGAAAACCCGACGGGAATAGGCTCATTTTTGTTGTATTTTAAACTCAAATTTCGACCTCAAATCCCTTTTCTAGCATAGCCCAGTTTTCTAGCGTAACCCAGTGAGAAACCGAGTGTTGTGAGCAAATGCAATGCTGTAAATTCCCTCGTTTAAATCCACAACCATCCGACTCCTTTGTGTGCTCAAAGAAAGGCAATTTCAAGCATCGTTAACACGATTTCTTTTGAAAAAGGATGAAAAAAAAGATTGAAAATCGACTTTCTGATAGTAAAAATAGTGAAAAATCGTGAAAAATTGTAGCTTTAAGTTTCATTAAAAAAGATGAATCTTGCAAATCTTTCTTTTCTTTTTCAGCATCAATGAAATCCAAGCAATACCAGCAATACCAAGAAATACCGGATTTCCCCCAGCATTGATATGCAAATTTCCCGGCAAATCTCGATTCATTTCATTCAAGTGCCTTTCATTTTTGCCTTTCATTGAAAAGCAAAGAGATTTTTCGGTGGCTAAGAGTGTGATAAAATGAAAGAAATTCAAGATAGTTCTTTTTTTTTGTTTATTAAGAATTATGGCGAATGGTGGCGAATTGCCACTGGAAATTTATAATTTCCCATTTTAGAAATTCAATATGTAACGCATATTACATAGATTAGAGATAGATTAGATTAGATTCGAGATGGATTAGATTAGATTAGAGATGCATGCAAATTTCGGGGAAGTATAACGGTAAAGTATCCTTTAAACTCACTTGAATAGGCAACTTGATCAGAATAAGCACCACCTAGACCTGTCGGACAAACGCAAGTGTTGCAAGTATTCGGATTCGTGTAGCCTCATTTTTACAAGGAAGTGGTGGATCGCAACGTGCTAAAACTAGCGAAATTCATGCGAAATTTAGAAAACGCATTAGCCGATAGGAACTGTGGCGAATTGCCACTGCTCTGCAGTTAGTCAAAATTGAATAAACAAGTCAAAATTCAAAGTTGATGAATAAACTACCGTAATCAGCCACTAGACGATATTCAGTTGACCGTTTGTCGTAGCTTGTGTACTTAAAAACCCATTATTTAAGCTTTGTTTTGAGTCATTTGTGTGCTCCCTTTTCTATTCATCCCTTTCTATTCATCATTTCAAACGCAAGTGTTGAAGTGATTGTGATAGTGCCAGGTCGCTCCAGTTTGAGCGAAGTTTGCCCTAATAAGGGAGAGTTTTGATAAAGATTTGTTCCTTTTCTCTACAGATTTGGTTCCTTTTCGGTATAGATTTGTTCTGAGCCGCTCCAGCTCCAGTCTAAGCTGCTCTCGTCTGCGCTGCTCCAACTCCAGTCTGAGCTGCTCCAGTCTGCGCTGCTCCAACTCCAGTCTGAGCTGCTCCAGTCTGAGCTGCTCCAACTCCAGTCTGAGCTGCTCCAACTCCAGTCTGAGCTGCTCCAGTCTGCGCTGCTCCAACTCCAGTCTGAGCTGCTCCAACTCCAGTCTGAGCTGCTCCAGTCTGAGCTGCTCCAACTCCAGTCTGAGCTGCTCCAGTCTGAGCTGCTCCAACTCCAGTCTGAGCTGCCCAACTCCAGTCTGAGCTGCCCACCCCCAACCCACTGGGCCGGCCCGTCTGAGCTTCCAGTCTGAGCTGCCAACTCCAGTCTGAGCTGCTCCAACTCCAGTCTGAGCTGCTCCAGTCTGAGCTGCTCCAACTCCAGTCTGAGCTGCTCCAACTCCAGTCTGAGCTGCTCCAGTCTGCGCTGCTCCAACTCCAGTCTGAGCTGCTCCAACTCCAGTCTGAGCTGCTCCAGTCTGCGCTGCTCCAACTCCAGTCTGAGCTGCTCCAACTCCAGTCTGAGCTGCTCCAGTCTGAGCTGCTCCAGTCTGCGCTGCTCCAACTCCAGTCTGAGCTGCTCCAACTCCAGTCTGAGCTGCTCCAACTCCAGTCTGAGCTGCTCCAGTCTGCGCTGCTCCAACTCCAGTCTGAGCTGCTCCAACTCCAGTCTGAGCTGCTCCAGTCTGCGCTGCTCCAACTCCAGTCTGAGCTGCTCCAGTCTGCGCTGCTCCAACTCCAGTCTGAGCTGCTCCAACTCCAGTCTGAGCTGCTCCAGTCTGAGCTGCTCCAACTCCAGTTTGAGCGAAGTTTGCCCTAATAAGGGAGAGTTTTGATAAAGATTTGTTCCTTTTCTCTACAGATTTGGTTCCTTTTCGGTATAGATTTGTTCTGAGCCGCTCCAGCTCCAGTCTAAGCTGCTCTCGTCTGCGCTGCTCCAACTCCAGTCTGAGCTGCTCCAGTCTGCGCTGCTCCAACTCCAGTCTGAGCTGCTCCAGTCTGAGCTGCTCCAACTCCAGTCTGAGCTGCTCCAACTCCAGTCTGAGCTGCTCCAGTCTGCGCTGCTCCAACTCCAGTCTGAGCTGCTCCAGTCTGAGCTGCTCCAACTCCAGTCTGAGCTGCTCGAGTCTGAGCTGCTCCAACTCCAGTCTGAGCTGCTCCAACTCCAGTCTGAGCTGCTCCAACTCCAGTCTGAGCTGCTCCAGTCTGAGCTGCTCCAACTCCAGTCTGAGCTGCTCCAACTCCAGTCTGAGCTGCTCCAGTCTGCGCTGCTCCAACTCCAGTCTGAGCTGCTCCAACTCCAGTCTGAGCTGCTCCAGTCTGCGCTGCTCCAACTCCAGTCTGAGCTGCTCCAACTCCAGTCTGAGCTGCTCCAACTCCAGTCTGAGCTGCTCCAGTCTGCGCTGCTCCAACTCCAGTCTGAGCTGCTCCAACTCCAGTCTGAGCTGCTCCAGTCTGCGCTGCTCCAACTCCAGTCTGAGCTGCTCCAACTCCAGTCTGAGCTGCTCCAGTCTGAGCTGCTCCAACTCCAGTTTGAGCGAAGTTTGCCCTAATAAGGGAAAGTTTTGATAAAGATTCGTTCCTTTTCTCTACAGATTTGGTTCCTTTTCGGTATAGATTTGTTCCTTTTCTCTACAGATTTGATTCCTGGAGGGTGCTAGTGCCAGGTTGCTGATAGTGCCAGGTTGCTCCAGTTTGAGCGAAGTTTGCCCTAATAAGGTAAAGTTTTGATAAATTGTGCGTTTTGCAAGACATCTACCATTGAACCACAACCAAAACGGCTTCCCATTCTCGTTTTCCGTAACAAATGACTGGGTAACGGTGAAAAATGCCTCAAAGCTTGATCAAGTGACAAAAGATCAAGCCAATTTGACTCATCATCGACTTTTTTCTGTCGCAAATCTGAAATATAAAGATCAGAGTATAAATATATTTCTTAGAAGAATTTTTATTCTTTAAAAGTTACCAGCTGAGTCGAAAGCATGGAAAAATCAGCTCAACAGGTAAATTCTTGTTTTGAATGCTCTTTTATCAGGAAAGTTTGGCCGCTAAATCTCTAAACCCAAAAACTTTGGTAAATAAAGATATTGTGACTTAGTGTTTTTTAAAAACAAGCACAAATAGTGGAGTTTGTTCAGTGAGAATCTAAACAACTAAACAACAAGTAAAACTGAAATGTAATTCTAGCGTTTTTCATGTCTGAAAGGGTAATTATGGACTTTTTCCCCGTAAATTCCTAAATTTGCATTATTCCTTAATATGAAGCCATCTGAATTGTGAATTTGAAGCCAATTTGAAGCCAATTTGAAGCCAGTTTGAAGCCAATTTGAAGCCAATTTGAAGCCAATTTGAAGCCAGTTTGAAGCCAGTTTGAAGCCAGTTTGAAGCCAATTTGAAGCCAGTTTGAAGCCAATTTGAAGCCAATTTGAAGCCAATTTGAAGCCAATGCCAATTTCCATAATTTGCATTTAAAAAAAGTGTAAAAGGCGTAATTCTTGGTTTTTTTTAAAAAAGCATTGCAAAAGTACCTTCTAAACATTAAGCTGGACTTGTTTTTCAGCTGAGAACATTGTAGCAAATCTTTCAAAAGCTTAGCAAAGAAATCGGTTCCCTTGTTACGTTGGCGACACGCCAGTGCCAAATTCGAGAAGATACGCATCGAGATCATCACGATGATGTTCCTCCACTTTGCGCTTTCCCAAAAACGCTCAATGTTTTGCGCTATTTTCCTGTAGATTAAAAAAATCCGAAACCCGAAAACAGGCTTGGACCTGACTTCTGATATTTGGAATGCCGAGATCCGACTGGTGTTTGCACTCCGAACTTATCCTGAAATGCCAGCCCCAGTCTGGATCATTCCCTTGTCAAGTCTAAACCATGGTCCAAACCTGACCTGGCGTCACAGGGCTTCTTGGCTTTTCTGGCTCTGTGGAAAGGCTATAAATGTTAGGGTTGTCCGAAATTTCTCCTAGTCTACCCTGGCTTTGCTGTAGATTTTGCTTCGCTATTTTGTATACTATCTTGTCATTCATTAGTAGATTACAAAAATCCGAAATTAGAAACCAGGTTTGGACCTGACTTCTGGTTGAGCTCCTCTGGCTTACAGGCTCGGTTTGAACAACCTGGTAGAGTTTTATTCTGTTTACTATCTTGCCATTCATTAGGTCTTTACATGGAACAGTTTGTCGCGATAACGGTAGTGTAGTTACAGAAATTGACAAGACAGCAGCTCTCGCTCTGTGACTGATGACTGATTGATGATGTGCGCAATGGAAAAACAACTCCTTTATCTACAAAACGACCAAGTTTACACTATAAAACTTGGGTAATTAAATTGAAATAGATTGAAATTGATTGAAATAGATTGAAATTGAATGAAATTGATTGAAATTGATTGAATTGAATGAATTGAAAACAACAAAACAAAAAGATAAGATGAATGAAACAAAACAAAAAGATAAGATGAAAGAAAAATGAGCAACCGGGTAAAGAAGTGCTAAAAGTGCTTTTACAATGTCAAGCTAACTGGGAGGTAGTCAAATGAGCGCCAACAATTGGGCGCCAATCATTTCAGCGCCAACGATTTGGCTCACGCTTATTTCAGCGCCACTCATTTGAGCGCCGTGCCAAAAATGACTGGAAAACAATCATTTGAGCGCCAAATTAAAAAGGCCTAAAAACGTTCATTTAAGCGCCGGGCCAAAAATGACTGGAAAACGTTCATTTAAGCGCGACTAAATTTTAATATTTTTGCTTTCTACGCTGCTTTTGCATGTTTTTTAGGGTTTTGCTTCTGTTTTTACACTTTTTTCACTCATTTGACCTAGGGCACGGCAGTAGGCACCAAATGCGCGGAAAAAAATTGTTAGATTAGCTCGTATTTAAGGTTTTTTTGATGAAAATGTGTAAATTTGCTAGTTGTATGATATTTTCCCCCAATAGCATGCTTTTTCACCGTTTCTTGCCGTTTTCGTTTACAATTTGCTTACAGTTAACATAGTTCTTTGCTTAGGCTCGTGAACTGCGCAAGAAGTGGCGAGACAAAGGAACACTCTGAGTCAAAGTAACGTTTTGTTCATGATTTATTTTGGTTTATTTTGCTGCCAAGAATTATTTTTATCTTTAGATGATTTAGATAAAAACATACAGTAAAAACTTTGAGATCATGCAGAAAATGCAAAAATAACATGCATATACAGAATGGGCTGATTCGGCGCTGAAATGAATGTTTTCCAGTCATTTTTGGTGCGGCGCTGAAATGAACGCGCGCTAGCTAAAATGATTGGCGCTAAAATGATTGGCGCTGAAATGATTGGCGCTGAAATGATTGGCGCTCAATTTTTGGCGCTCATTTGACTACCTCCCAGCTAACTTGTTTCAGAGTGTTGGAAAGATGGAAATAACGAAATAACTCACTAAGCTCGGCTACGGTAGCCGGGACGTGCAATAGGATCTCGAAATCTCGTCATCGATATGTGATGGATGCCGATGGGCACACAATTTCGCAACTATCAGGGCACAGCTGTTTTGCAATCTCTCTTTACGAGAGAGAGATAGACAGTACGTTGAGTTTAGCGCCAAAAAACGGATCGATTTGCCCTCTCTTTATGGGTTATTTAAGTGGTTATTTAGATTATTTATTTATTTAGAGTAACGTGCGTTTCCTGGCACTAATCCTGACTCAAATCCTTTCTGATCCTGACTCAAATCCTTTCCAAAATGCGTCTTCAATTCTCCAATCTACCAAATGAAATTCAAAACTCGATTCTCAATCGTGTCGACGCCAAGGAATCACTTTTATTTCTGAAAGCAAATAGGGAACTTCGAAATTTCGTCATCCGAAATGGGCCATTGATCGAGAATCTTGAAGAAATCAGTTTCAATCAATCAATCAAACAATCGAAATCAATCAATCAATTCATCAATTGCTCAAAATTCTCTGAGAATTTCTATGAAAACAATTTCGTGGTAAACATTTGCACAAAAAACGGCTTCTCATTCTCATGTTTTGTAGCAAATGACAGGATAACGGTGAGAAATGATCAAGTGACAAATCTTGATCACTCAAATCTTGATCAAGTAACAAAAGCAAATCATCATCAACTCCTTTCTGTCGCAAATCTGCAAACGAGTAAACCCTGGGCTTTCTTGAATCTCTTAAAATCTTGTAAACTATTGAAGATCCATTTAAAGCCCAGTACTAACCACAACGAATCTCAATCTCAACTCTTGGCTCTTCAAAAGTTCACCAAGAAGTTGAAAGCACTAAAATGCTTTCTTTTTACTTCAGAATTGAAATCAGCAAAAGTTTTGCTCTCACAATTTAACGCAAATATTAGTGAAACTTGGATGTCAACGATTTTTGGTGATTTGGAGGATTTAAAGCTTTCACTTCCGAAAATCATCATTTATCCAATCAAAAGCGATTGTCGTTTACTTTTTGCCATCCATCAGCCAACACTTTATATCTATGAGCAATTGAAAAGTTCGAATTTGCAACAAATTCTTGATCAAATTGAGGAGAGAGAAGTTTTCGAGGAAACAGTAAAGATTTACTTATCTCAAGGCATTCCAAGCAATTTCAAACAGCCAGCTGTTGCTTTAAACTATTCTCATAAAGTTAAAGGAGATGTTTTAAAGAATGTTCCAAAGAATGTTTTAAAAAATGTTCCAAAGAATGTTCCAAAGAACATTTTTCAAAATCTCATCGATTTAATCAAAGAAACTGGAATGGTGGAAATTGGAGAGCGAACGAAAGAGGCAAGATTCATCGCTCAGTACACCCAGTTGTTCAAGTACGGCTTCAATTGTGAGCATTTGGAGCGCATTTGGGCGACTTCGTTGAACCCAAAAGATTATCGAAGATGTTTATTCTTTAAAAAACGAATATCTGACTTGATCGTTTGTCTCTTGCAAGTGTCGCTTGAAGAAGGAAACGATTATGAAGAAGATTTCGCATTGAAAATGCAATTGATGATGAAATATTTTTTCGCCGATCAATTTGAATAGGTTTTTATTGTTTTTTTATAGCATTCATTGATCATTTAACACTTAATCTTTCATTATTTTCTTATTTATTTCAAATTCTCTTATTTATTTCGAATTTTCTTTACCTTATGCTTTTTTGTTTTAAGTAGAGTTCTCATTGTTGGAAAGAGAGCCTTTTAGGGTAATGGAATGAAGATTAAGGTAATGAGAATGAAGATTAAGGTAATGGGAATGAAGATTAAGGTAATGGGAATGAAGATTAAGGTAATAGGAATGAAGATTAAGGTAATGGGAATCAAGATTAAGGTAATGGGAATGAAGACCAGCGCTCAAAGATCTTTCCAAAAATAAAAACATTACAAATCTCAGCGAATAAGTGTTGTATACGGTTCGAAAGCCCCAAATCTCCTCTACCAAATAGCGCAAAAAGATTTTAAAGTAGATTGATTCTTGAAGGCTTTGGTGTCTTTTAAGTTGAGAAGTCAAAAATGACCTTTTTCTGGAAAATGTGTTTCTGATAATAGCCATGCCCAGGTTTTCCGTGGAAAAATCCAACAAATTAAAGTTATTACAAAGTAATCTAAAAGAAAAGAACTCTAGAACTCTAGAAGGCAACTCTAGAACTCTAGAAGGGAACTCTAGAACTCTAGAAAAGAACTCTAGAACTCTAGGACTCTAGAAGGCAACTCTAGAACTCTAGAAGGGAACTCTAGAACTCTAGAAAAGAACTCTAGAACTCTAGGACTCTAGAAGGCAACTCTAGAACTCTAGAAGGGAACTCTAGAACTCTAGAAAAGAACTCTAGAACTCTAGGACTCTAGAAGGCAACTCTAGAACTCTAGAAGGGAACTCTAGAACTCTAGAAAAGAACTCTAGAACTCTAGGACTCTAGAAGGCAACTCTAGAACTCTAGAAGGGACCCAAGCCCAGAAATTCCAGGGCTCGACCCTCTGAACTTAGAGGGAACTCTAGAACTCTAGAAAAGAACTCTAGAACTCTAGGACCTGGAAGGCAACTCTAGAACTCTAAGGAAGGGAACTCTAGAACTCTAGAAAGGAACTCTAGAACTCTAGAAGGGCAACTCTAGAACTCTAGAAAGGAACTCTAGAACTCTAGAAAGGAACTCTAGAACTCTAGAACTCTAGAAGGGAACTCTAGAACTCTAGAAAAGAACTCTAGAACTCTAGGACTCTAGAAGGCAACTCTAGAACTCTAGAAGGGAACTCTAGAACTCTAGAAAAGAACTCTAGAACTCTAGAAGGGAACTCTAGAACTCTAGAAAAGAACTCTAGAACTCTAGAAAAGAACTCTAGAACTCTAGAAAAGAACTCTAGAACTCTAGAACTCTAGAAAGGAATTCTAGAACTCTAGAACTCTAGAAGGAAACTCTAGAACTCTAGAACTTCATCTTCTAGAGCTAAATCTTTGTTTTTTTTTAAAAAGCTCGATTTTAAGCCAAAAATATCAAATATTATTAGAAGAAAATTTGAGAAAAAGTTATAGTTTAGTTTTTTTTTTCAAAACTTCGTCCAAAGACACCGCTATTTCATACCGCTTTCTAGGTGCTTTTTAGAAAGCGCCTTAGGTGAAAAGAACCTTGTTTTTCGTTTTAAACTAATGTTTAACCTGAATTTTATTCTTTTTTCATTGTATTTTTTACTTCTTGCTCTTTTTTAGGAAATTTAACTTGAGAAATAAACGTTTAAAAAGCTTTAAATCAAAATTTAAATCAAAAACACCTCAAAAATCTCAAATCTTCGTTTGATTCATTTAATTCATTGATTCATTTCATTTCAAATCAACTCCAAACAATCATGATGTCAAATTTTTCCATAACAAAGTGAAAATTTGACAATTTTCAAGTCAAAAGTTGAAGTGCTGAAAGATTTCTATTCTAATACTGACTTAAAATTTTGTTAAGACATTTGATGAGACGCTGAGTACAAAAAAAATGATGACAACCCAACTTTAAGTCTCTTTAGCTCGCCAAAAAAAAAAAAATTTTATTTTTTTTTTTTACAAAAAAACACAAAATAAAACCCAACCTCCTCCCCCACCTTATACCTTTCCCTCCCGCTTTCCCTGTTCGGCCCATTTCCCTTCTTTTCCCCTTCCTTTTTTCTTTTCCTTCATTCTATCATTCCCCCCTCCGGATAAAAAAGCCCTCCTTTCCTTTTTTATTTCTTTTTTCTTTTTCCCCCCCTCCCATCCTCTCCCCTCCCCCCGTTGTGGTGGGGGGGGGTGGTTTTTTTTTTTTTTTTGGGACAAGAAACCGCTGGGAAAGGGATTTAAATCTCCCTATTTTTCTTTATAAATTCTCCCACCACAAACCACCCCCCCCCCCCCTTTTATTGCGGGCCCGGGGGGGTGGTTTGTTTTTTTATCTGGTTATCTGGTTGATGTCTTCTGTAAATTGATATGGAGAATCGATTGGCGGTGGTTAAAAGTTTTCTGGATAATTGCTAAGTGTTTAAAATATCTGTCTCTGCCTAAAGCCTCTGCCTTTGCCTTAAACCTCTGTCTCTGCCTAAAGCCTCTGCCTTTGTCTTAAGCCTTTGTCTCTTTTTTTTTTTTTTTTTTTTTTTTTTTTTTTTTTTTTTTTTTTTTTTTTTTTTTTTTTTTTTTTTTTTTTTTTTTTTTTTCTTTTTTTTTTTTTTTTTTTTTCCTTTTTTTTTTTTTTTTTTTTTTTTTTTTTTTTTTTTTTTTTTTTTTTTTTTTTTTTTTTTTTTTTTTTTTTTTTTAAACTTCCTCCTTATTACTAAAGCCTCTGCCTTTGTCTTAAACCTCTGTCTCTGCCTAAAATCCCTAAATTAGTAAATTTAGTAAAGCTTCATTGTAGCCACGATGTAGCCTAAAGATTTTGTTAAATTTTCTTTTTGGGTATAAATTAATTGAGCGCTTCTGGACAAAGCTCTAGTGATTCTCTCAAAAACAAAAAAACCCTGGCTACAGGCCTGCTTGGTAGTGTCGAAACTGTTTCTGTGACAGTTTGTTTAGAGAGGCTTTCTCGCGCAAACACATCTATTCTTTTCCAGTCTTTTTCCCCGCTCTTTAACTCATTCGATTGATTTTGATGGACCGGAAAAAGCTTCACTAAACGGTGAGTAATTGCTTTACGTTCGAGTTTTGCTTACGTTTTGCTTCTCGTTTTACTCGATTTTTACCTTTTGAAACTTGAATTAGTGTTTTACTCACAGTTTTTCTCTGTACTTTGTGCTTTCAATCGAAACATACCCTTTCTGGTACATCAATTCTTCGTTTTTTCTTTTCTTTACCTGAAAAATGAATGAATCAATCAATTCTTGCTCAGCTCAGCTCAAAATTCTCAACGATTTGCAAGAAAAGAAAAGAATGCGATAGAAATGTTATGTTTACCCATCCAATTCATCAAAGAAATTATGGAAATTATGGAAAACAAAACAAAACAAAACAAAAAAGTTATAGATTAGCAATTTCGTGACAACAATTTTTGATCTGTCGTCGCATTTAGGTGTTCCTATTTTGCGCAGATCACAGCCTGCTTCCACATTTCTCTATCTCTTGCTCTTGTCGTCTAGTGTTTCCTATCTTGGGTGTTCCTGGTTCGAAGTCTTCGACTTGCTTGTGCTGGTGGTGGTTGCACTCTAGCCATCCTTTCTCTGACCGTCTCTGCCACTCTTGTGCTCCACCTCGTTTGCTGGTCTTCCGATGGGCCTCTTCTGGTCTCGTGGCAGCCACTCTGTAATCCATATCGTCCATCTGTCGTCTGTTCTTCTGGTTACGTGGCCGGCCCATCTGAGTCTTCTTCTCTCGATCACTTCCACTGGATCTCTGAGTCCCGAGCGCTGGCGATATCCATACTTCTAGGGTCTTGATCGAGCTGCGTCTTCCTATTGTGCCCGAGGAGATTCCTTTCAAGGGCTCGATGCGTCGTTCTCAGGGCTCGTTCGGTGGTCTGTGTCGTGGCCCAGGTCTCTGTCCCATAGCAGAGTGCCGGAGGACGGTACTGTCGAAGAGGTATGCCCGGAGTCCCTCTGGTGATTCTTGAGTATCTTTGTGACTTCTTTGATTCTTCCTAGTGCTGTCCAAGCCGCTCGTCTTCTTCTGGCGACTCCTGGCGTCTCCCTTCATGTTGATGCTTCTTCCGAGCTAGGTGTAGAAGGTGACTTCTTCAATTATCTTCCAGCTTGATCTCTCCAGGTGGGCACCATACGTTCCTCATGCTCTGAGTCTTTTTCTTGTTCATCTCGGAGGCCAATCTTCTTGCTGACTCGGCTGAGGTCTTCTAGCATCCGTTGGGCTTCTGCTGGTGTCTTGGCGCAGAGCACGATGTCGTCTGCGAAGCGTAGGTTGGTGATGTTCCTGCCGTCTACCTGGATGCCGTAGTCGAGGTCTTTCATGGCATACTGGAGAACCGTGGTGAAGAGCTTGACAACAAATTGAGAACTAAATTCGAAATTCTAAAACCTATTTTTAGAAAATTGAAATATCTAGTGAGCTTTTGAAATATCTAGATTTCTGTGTTTCCATTTTGAAAACAAATTAGAGCAAAGTACAGTCTAGAAACATGACTATTTGCTTGCTTGCTTGCTTGCTTGCTTGTTTGCTTGCTTGCTATTGTTTCTCATTTCTTTCTTTTTGAATGATCAGATCGGCAAAGAAAGTGTGAATGATCGATCAACTTCCAGAAAGAGCCATAGGCAAAAATGGAATGACCCGACAATTCCTCGGGTCGCTTTTCTCGATCACCCGATCGCTTTTCTCGAGCACAATATTCTTCTTTGAATGTCTGTTTGAAATTGAATCGAATTCTCTTTTATCTAATAGCTTTTATCTAAACTTTTATCTAATAGCTTTTATCTAAACTTTCACCAATGCTTAAAATATTGGATAAGCCAAGATTATTGATGTGAATCAATAATCTTGGCTTATTCATGTCTTGATGTCAGTATGGAATCAGTAGCTTTTCTTGTGCAGGCTTTACAAATGTTAACAATTTTTAACTAGACTGATGTACTATTAAAGCTATGAAAATTTAACTATTAAACTAATAAAACTATTAACTGTTAACTATTAAATTATTAAAACTGTCAAAAACTATCAAAACTTAACTATTAAACTACCAAAAACTAACTATTAAACTTAAAAACTATCAAAACCTTAACTATTAAACTATTAAAACTGTCAAAAATTATCAAAAGTTGACTATTAAACTATTAAAGAAAATTATCAAAAGTTGACTATTAAACTACAACAATTGACTATTAAACTTTTAAAACTGTCAAAAACTAGGAGAAGATAACTGTTAAGCCTTAAAACTATCAAAAATTAACTATTAAACTATCAAAAACTATCAAAACTTAACTATTAAACTATTAAAACTATGAAAATGTAACTATTAAACTATTAAAATCACTCAAAAGTTGACTATTTAAACTCTTAAAACTATCAAAAGTTAACTAATAAACTAATCAAAACTATCAAAACTTAACTATTAAACTCTTAAAACTATCAAAAACTATCAAAAGTTTCATTTCATAAAAATTTTTACCTAACAACATATCAACAATCAATAACATTCGTCTTCGGTAAAGCATCAGAAAATGAATGTTAAAGACATCGCGTTCTTAAAGTTTAATGACATTCTTTCCCCTTCTTTCCTCCTTTTCCCCCTTTTTCCCCCTTTTTCCCACTTTCTCATTGTCATCCCAATCGTTTTACGTCATTTGCTTTTTTTTTTTGACTCAATCGTCATTTCTCCATTCACAAATATGATTCATTTAGGATGTTTGAGCGACGATCGCCAAAACTTTTGTATCTTTATGGAATCGATCCGATTCATCAAGTCGAAGTCGAACAAGGTTTAGCATTTTGAAATTTTTAGATTTAAACCTTCGCTTATTGTATAATGATTTGAAAAGTAGAGTTTAAATGGTCGAAATAGAAAGAGAGTGGTAGAAAGAGATGCAATTAGGCGGTGGGACAAATGCGACCTTTTTTGCGCACCCGGCCATTTTGCGCACTTTTTTCCGCACCTTGCCCATTAGCGCACCCTTTTCGCGTTTTAAAAAGCTCTAAAGGTAAAATATGCTAACTGCTTTCTATTCCAAGTTGTCTAGGTTTCTAGGTAATAATCGGGGGCGTAGAATCTGAAATTTGACATATCAGAGCTTGTGAAACAAACGGACGGAGTTATACAAAGAGAAAAAATCGACAATTTTCTATAATTTGATCTAGCCGTCTTTCAAATTGGTTCCACAAGCTCTGATATGTCAAAATTTCGATTCTACACCCTCAAATTACCTAGAATACCTAGAAAAAGGGGACATTTGGAATAGAAATTGGTTAATATTAGCTTTTTAGAGCTTTTTTGAAACGCGAAAAAAGGTTCGCTAATGGGCAAGGCGCGGAAAAAATTGTTTTGTTCAAAAGAGCAATGTAGCTATGTATCGTATTCACTCAAAAAAACAATTAAGGAATATGCAAAATAATAGCTCAAGTGCGCCGGAGAGCCGAACCAACAACCCCATACTTTGGCGCGGGATTCACGTCGCGCGCCTTAGATCACTTTTTGTATGTTATAACTTTTGTAGAGTTGAGCAAATTTGATGATTTTTGCATCAAAATGTTCGTAAGAGTCTCTAGAATAAAAATTATCCCTTCGTTTTTGGTTCGAGACCCTCGTTGTCGAGTTACGAGCTCCAAACTGCAGGGTACCACAAAATTTCCCATACAAAATGACCAAAAACCGCTAAACCTAAATTTAAAAATTTCTGTCAGAGAGATTTGAAAAATTCCTTCAGATTCGGAATCAGCACAATTTTCCGCAGCTAATCTAAAAGGTACTCCCAGAAAATCCGGATAGAAAACGCATTTTGGCCTTATTTCGCGCCGATGTGCACTCCCGTGCAATTAAAAAACGGTCAATTTTGCTCATTTACTTTCAGCTGATGTTGGTTTCGATGAAAATCAGGAAGATCGACTCCCGAGAAAACTTTTGTGCGAAGATTCGATTTGATTTTCTTCTTTATAGCTATTGTCACATATTTGTCGGATTTCGTTTCCGATTGTGCTGTTGCATATTTGCATTTCGCCCAGGGACGAGTAGTGCTTTATTTTGAGGAGAAAGCCTATTTTAACAGCATTACTAGCCGCATATTTTAACTTTTAAAATAATGCCAACACCAACAGAATTTCTATTTGAATATTGCCAACTATTTGAATTATTAAAAAGCTTTATTGTTTCTTTGCAAAATGGCTTTAGGGAAACTTTTGGAAATATCGGGTTTTTGAACTGAAAACTATCGGACTTTGAACTAAAATTTATTCAACATAAAACCATGAATTCATTCCAAATAATTTCCAATATTATTGACGACTTCTGCCCATTTTACAGGCAATTTGCGGATTCCTCTTTCGTAGAAGGGTTTTGGTTTGTGTCTGAGACAAGTGTGAGACTTAAAATGGAGGACGGGAGATGGAGGACTGGAGATCCTAGTTTGAGCACTTTCTTCAAAAGAAACCCATTTTGGTGTCAATAGAAAAGTTGTAGAGAATCAAAAATTAGCTTATAGCCAAATTTTCAAAAAGATACACTTAGTAGTTTCGCTTAAAATGCAAGTTTTGTGAAGATTTGGCATTTCTTTCTTAAATTTGGCATTTCTTTCTTAAATTTGGCATTTCTTGAAAACCAGTTTTTGAATCGCTCTGAAAAATTTGGATATAAGCTTGATTTTGATTCTCTACAACTTTTCCATTGACAACCAAAATGGGTTTCTTTTGAAGAAAGTGCTCAAACTGTCACATATGACAATAGCCTGCAGTTTTCAACTCACTGACCCAATATATTGAAATTATATTGAAATTATATTGAAATTATTGAAATTAAGATCAGGCTAAATCATAAGAATATTTAGAACTCCAAAAATTCCCCCAGATTATGTTTAAGCGGACAGAACAAAGACTAGCAAAGATTTCTAGGTTTTTTCAACACAAATCTGGATTATTTTTGAATCAAAAGAATTAGGTAAGCAACAAAGGATACAGAAAGCAATAAAGGATACAGAAATACGTATTAGCTGATTAGATTGATCAATTCTAAAATTGAATTTGTCGATAAGAAATGGATTTTTTTGAACTGAAAACAAAATAAAACAAAACAATTACAAATTTCAGCTTTGGTCCGGCATCTTTATTTTGGCGCCATGTCTATTCTGCTCGATTGCACTTAATTCTAGTGACTCTTGGATTTATGTTTGATGATGAGGTAGGATCAAAAATCAAAACAAAATAAAGAAAACTTTCAATCATCAATCAAAATCGATCCAAAACATTTCAGGCAACGTTCAGATGAGGGCTTGAGATGAGATCTCAGATGAGATCTCAGAGTGGAAGAAGCCAAAAGTCGATTTGTCGCAAAAGCTTTCTCTTCAAAGTCTTTGCATGCATTTTTCAGGTAATTCTTTTATCCAAAAGTCCAATGCTTCAAGAATTTAGTTAGGTCCAATTTTGTATTATATTCGAGCTTTAATAGAAGGGATTCGTTTTCGAAAAGAGAAAAACGCAAAAGAGGCGAGGAAACATTTTTGGTATGTGATTTTGAGTATTTTGGATACAATTGTATGTAAGGTTTACCTTACAACAAGGGGATTTCGGTGGGAAAATGACATGCACCATGGGGTTATTCGACGCAGAATTTCACGCTGATTCCGAATTTGCTTTCCGTTTCTGCTATGGAGTGCTCTACAGCATCATCTGAAGTTGAAGTTATAAGGGCAAAGTTTTGTATAGGGTTTGTATGGAATTTCAACTCAAAAATCAACTCAAAAACGAACTCAAAAACAGCATAAACTCAAAAAATCGCACTCCGACTTGCAAACAGAGCCTCCGCAAGCAGCAGCGATGGCAGCAAAAGCAGCGATTTCTGCAATCAGCAGCGCGATTTCGCAATCAGCAGCGATTTCTGCAATCAGCAGCGATTTCTGCACCAGCAGCGATTTCGGCAAATCAGCAGCGATTTCTGCAATCAGCAGCGATGGCCGAGTGGCAGTAGGTTAGGAACACAAGGCAGGGGGTCACCAGTTCGACCCGGTCTCTACCTTTTCTTCTGGCTTTTTTTTTGCTTGCAAAGTTAGTTGTTCCAAATAAAGGTTTAAACTATTTTTCTTAAATAAGTTTACCTTTAACTATTAACATTAAACAGCCATCAGCTTAAAATGAAAAACAAGATTTCGACATTAATGACGTGATTTGGCGTTACAGGTTTGCATCGAATAACCCATGGTCACTGTGACGCAGTTGAAATTTCCTTCTAGGCAGGCAAATGGACATAATTCAAAAGATTTCTATGGAGGTCTATGGACCATAAAATCCAAAATTTTAGCAAAAATGATCGAATCAGAGAGAGATGGGACTTTGTTACTTTTTCGAGGCGTTTTCTCAGAGTCGGTACTCCAACTCTTAGTTCAGGGCACAATCTTGGCGCAATTTTTTGCCTCAAAACCCGTTGATGGAGAGCTGCCCAAATGGGGTACAGTGATTTATTTACTTTTAAATCTTTAACCTAATAATTGTAAAACCTGCGTATATCTTCAGATAAACGGGCAAGTTTTATGGTGGAAATAGCGATTTACCGTATTTTCTCTAATACTCTAATATAATCTAAGTAGTGGACCTTAAATTGCTAAATTGCTCGAAATCTCGAGAACCGCTTATCAGAACTTATCGATGTGGGGTCGGAAAATGCAGCTGAAGATGAATCTAGTGGGGGATTGGAGAGTTGAGCTTCTGGGAAGAATTGGGAACTGTAAAATAGTCGTCAACTCGGCTCGCCGGGGAGCACTACTATGTGCACCACGGCGCACCACGGCCAGGTGCACCAGGCGGACGGGTTCTACACAATTCTATTACCTATCGATGTGGGGTCGGAAAATGTAAATGACGATGATATCTAGTGGGGATTTTGAGTGCTGATCTTCTGTAAAGCTTAGGAACTGGGTAAAATAGTCGTCAACTCGGCTCGACTTCGGGGGGAGGGGAAGAGGGCGCCTTTTAAATAGAGAAAAATACAGAATAAGCGAGGTTTTTTGACTCATGGGAATAAATGCATTCTATATAAGGGATACCGTAAAATACAGAATAATTGCATTACCTCTAATAGACCTCTATGACTGAATACGGCCTCTCTAATAGTAGTGCACCCTGAGCGTCGCCTAAACTGCGTTTCGAAATCTCGAGAACCGCTTATCAGAACCTATCGATGTGGGGTCGGAAAATGTAGCTGGCGATGAGATCTAGTGGGGGATTTCTAGAGAGTTGAGGTTGTGCGAAAGCTTGGGAACTGTAAAAATAGTCGTCAACTCGGCCTGACCGGGCGGAGGGGGAGAGGGCACTACTATTAGAGAGAATACAGGCATAAAACAGGGATTTCTCAATTTAATCAATTGTGCCCAAAAAACTTCAAATTTATTTGTTTATGGGGTGCGGGCAAAATTAAGGAAAAATTGAAGGAAAATACATGTTAGAATGTTAGAATTAGGTAATAGGAATCTCGAAAAGTTAGTGTTTTAATTGCACTCAAATCACTTTAAGGCCTCAATGCTGTCAATTTACTCTCTTCAGTTTTACAAATTCAGCAAGAATTCATTTGCAGTTTATGTGCAAATCGTCTCTCTCTTATTGTCCCTTTCATCCGCTTGCTGGTCGATCTCAATTCAACACCGAAGTCTACGCCTTTGCCGGCCTGACAAAGTCAACATGCATCCGCATGAAAGCGTTCTACAGGTAAATTCTATGCCTCAATAAAGCTAATGATCTTTTTTTGTTCCAGTTCATTTGGAGAGCTTTTACGGTTCTATCTCGTTTCACCATATTGGTGCTTTCCTTTTGGGCATTCGGTTTCTGGATGATCGGCTTCTTTGGAGTGCATTTTGTTGTGCTTTCACTTGCACATCACAGCTTTACAGGCAAGCTTTACAGGCAGCAAGAAAATGAAATGTAAAAAAGATATTCAGTAAAAATGGACTGAATAGTCGAAAAGTTCTTGAATAGTAAAAACAAAAATTCGCAATATTTTTTACCCATTCACTTTATTTAACATTCTGATGCCTTTTCCGGTTTCCGTAAAAACAGAAAAAAATTGAAAGCTTGATCCAGACAATCTGGGCTAGAATTGAACAAAACTGAGAATTGAACAAACTATTTTATTAGAAACTCTCTTTTAGTCTGTCAAAGCCCCATTCAATTTCTGGATTGAGATGGGGATTGATCGGTGGGAATGCTTTCATTCATTTATCAACTCCATTTAATAGGGCTGACGGGAGAACAAGGCGACAGTACACGATTGCGCTTCGTTGAAGCTGTCGAAGGGGCTGTAAGTTTACAACAATTAGAAGAGTACTCAATTCATTGGTATCTCCAATTCATTGGTACTTTCCGATTAATTGGTACTCTCCCATTGCACTGGTACTCTCCACCATTGGTACTCCCAATTAACTGGTACTCCTCCCATTAATTGGCACTCTCCAATTAAACCATCCCATCAACACAATCCCAAAGCACCGCAAAAATCTACATCAACAGTAATTGATTCAATTCAAATCAATAAACTCAACAAATCCTCAACAAATCATTTCTATTAGGTTAGTGCATGAGTCTTCATAATCATTTTCGGAAGGTCTTAAAAATAATGCTAACATGAACAGAATTCTGGCCTAGTTTTTTTATTAAAAGCTTTATTGTTTCTTTGCAAAATGCCCTTTGGGAAATTCTTAGAAGAAGTTATTTATAGACTTCAAAGGCGCAAAGGCGAGCACCCAAAACTTTCTAGAACTGGGGATCTAGAACTGGG
This sequence comes from Mesorhabditis belari, assembly GCA_958450365.1. Taxonomy (NCBI): domain Eukaryota; kingdom Metazoa; phylum Nematoda; class Chromadorea; order Rhabditida; family Rhabditidae; genus Mesorhabditis; species Mesorhabditis belari. The sequence continues at coordinate 1,391,290 of CAUEEP010000741.1, read as the reverse complement.
GATCTAGAACTGGGGATCTAGAACTGGGGATCTAGAACTGGGGATCGAACTGGGGATCTGAACTGTGATTCGAACTGGGGATCTAGAACTGGGGATCTAGAACTGGGGATCTAGAACTGGGGATCTAGAACTGGGGATCAAGAACTGTGATCTAGAACTGGGATCTGAACTGTGATCTAGAACTGGGGATCTAGAACTGGGGATCTAGAACTCAGATCTAGAACTGGGGATCTAGAACTGTGATCTAGAACCGGGGATCTAGAACAGCTGTTTCTAGCTCTTGAAAATCAATTTATCTCAAAAGCTCTCAAAACCTTTTTTCGGTTTCCAGATTCTCGCTTCCTACTCCCGTGGGATGATTCTTTCACTTCCGTTGGAAATTCGAGTGTCTTCCTCATCTGGAAGCATTCCGTATAATTGGAATTTCCGTGATGTTTTTCTCTATTATGGTTGTTGTCATCCGAATCGACGACGACATTTGCGAATTGATTGTGATGATGTTGATCAAGGGAAAGCTCCAGAAATTGTGGATTTATCCCAAAATAGAGTAAAATGTTAGCGACCAAGTAGTCAATTTCAAGAAATTGCTCGCAAGCCGAAAAAATCGGAACACTCTCGGCGATTCCCGAAGCCGAAGTGAGTCCAATGCCTCGATCTTGATATTTTAAGTGTTATTTTTAATAAAATTTCTGAATTATGATCTCGTGAGATTTCTTGAAGCTTTCTAAGCTTCTAAGCTTTCTAAGCTTTCTAAGCTTCACTGTAATTTTGTTAAACTTTATTCAATTCTTTGTTATGCCCAACTTTGTTGCAATTGAGTGAAAATAAATCAGTTTGTCGCTTTGTCGATAGCTGATGGGAGACAATCGAAAAATACGTGTAAACTGTCATTTGATGGTGATTCGGGGCTTTCTGGTGGGTCTCAATCACATATCGGCGCCATTCGAACACGAATCCACGCAGAAATGATGACGACATTTAAACGGAAATTGAATAGCTTGAATGAATCTAATAGTTTGGATACAGTGAATAGTTCGGGGACAGTTTGGATGGGCCAAAATTATCGTTACAATGGCCAAAATTACTTTGTTCATCTTCCTGGCACAAATGAGCCAATCTCAAAATTGTGTTGTTTTCTGGATTTCTTCTGTTAATATAATTCTATTGTTCAACATTAATACAAGACCAAAATTGTCACCAACTCACAAAGCAAAAGAGAGAGATCCCGGCTAGGTGTTCTTTGGCTAGGTTTTTTGTGCGGCCGAGTACTCTCGATCTGGCAAATCGCCCTGGTGAAGGGCTCCATTGTGCTCCCGCGCGTCGAATTCCGTCTAATTTATTTTAGAATGGTTCTGGCGATTACCAGATGAGGAGCAAATCGCATCGAGGATCGTAGTCATTTCGAACATCAAGGTCGATCAATGCGCTACGCGAACAGAAACTTTCAGCGAAAGTGTGATTGCAAAACGTTTCCAAAGTGAATCGAATGCTTATCGAACAATCAAACGCTTCAATGCCTTGGGAACGGATTCTGATCGGCCAGGAGTGTGGAAGAAATGTGGTTTTTGTCGTTTTCGGGGTCGTTTTTGACATCGCCTTTTATTTTACAGGGTAAATAAAAATCATTGCCAAGAATGTTTCACTTAATGCGCAAATGCGAAAGCGAAATGGAAGAAAGCGAACGGTAACAAATTCAGCAAATGTAAAAAAAGTGAGGGAATCGTTCGTTGAAAACCGAAACCAATTGGTGTGGAGAACGGTCACAAAAAATGGGGATTAAGCGAACGTCCCTTAGAGGAATCATCAAAAATAAGCTCAAGTTAAAGATGCAAAAGCCGCATAAAGACCACTCATAAAGAAAGATCATTTTCTTTTAAAAGAGAATTTGATTGAAGTCAAAACGAAACCGAAAAAATCAAGAGATCTGATGAATCTCTTGCCAAATAGCCAAAGTCAGATAGGATTTTTCTCTCAATTAACGCTAATATTAAAAGGTTTAGCAAACAAGATGGAGAATTTGGAGAAATAATAGAGCCAGATTTAAAGGCACAAATCAAAACTCCAGAAATTTAGGTATAGTGACGCGCAAAACGGCGTTCATTACGCCCTTTACGGATTCCAAACGAGAAACCTTCTATACCGGAGTGAGCGGTTTGCCAGATCGCGAGCGATTACCCGGCGCACAAAGAACACTTCACCAGTCATTTGGGACCTTCTTTTTGCTCTGTAGATGGTACAAAAAGAAGATTGTGGCTGGAAATTTGTACCTGGGGAGCCAGGGAATCGATTGGCTAGAATCGATTGGAGCCAGGGAATCGATTGGAGCCAGGGAATCGATTGGTTGAGAATCGACTGGAGTCAGGGAATCGATTGGAGCCAGGGAATCGACTGGAGCCAGGGAATCGATTGGAGCCAGGAACTGATTGGCCGTGGAATCGACTGGGGAGCCAGGGAATCGATTGGAGCCAGGGAATCGATTGGAGCCAGGGAATCGATTGGAGCCAGGGGAATCGATTGGAGCCAGGGAATCGACTGGAGCCAGGGAATCGATTGGTTCAGGGAATCGATGAGCCAGGGAATCGATTGGAGCCAGGGAATCGACTGGAGCCAGGAATCGACTGGAGCCAGGAATCGACCCGGGAACGATTGAGCCAGGGAATGGACTGGAGCCAGGGAATCAATTGGAGCCAAGGAATCAATTGAGCCAGGGAATCAATTGGAGCCGGGGAATCAATTGGAGCCACTCATTTTATTGACTCTATGGAAAAATTGAGAGATTTTATAGCCAAAGTACTTTTAGAAACATTTAAAGTTCACTTTAAAACGTTAAAACAATCGCTTAATAATGAAAATTAGGGATCAAATTTGATGAAAAGATTTTTGATTTGATTTCTAGCATCAGACTTAGGTATTTCAATGAATGACGCTTTACAATAATATTGCTTCAAATGACGGCTCATTTGAAGGTTACAGAAAAATGAGCTTGCTCAATCGATTCCCCGACTCCGAAAACCCCCGGGTACAAATTTACAGCTGAATATCTTTTTTGTAGCATCTACAAAGCAAAGGAGAAATCCTTATGTAAATGGCTAGGGGTTCTTTGTGCGGGCGAGTAATCGCTCTCGATTTGGCAAACGGCCCCGGTAGAAGGGGCTTCAATTTTTAACTTGTGCGTCAAAATCCTCGAATTTAATTCTCTACTTTGTTATGCTCAAATTCTTGGCTTCAGTGAGAATCGATCCTAATTGGGGCCGAAAGTGAGAGGAGCGGTGAGCGATTGAACTGTCATTATGGTCAAATTTCTATGATCAATTTTTGCCTTCAATTTGGCTGTGTTTGATGCAAATTCTCCTCAATTTTTGGGCCTAACTTTTTTGTCCTTTTCAATAAGAACCAAAGACTGTTATGTGGTTGAGACAAGAATCAAACCCATAACAGATTCCAGTGCTCTTGGAAGGCGAAGGAGTGACTTGTAGTGAACCCGAAAATTCAATAAGCCACAGGTGAAATCGTGGGATGATAAAAGAAGTACAATGTACAGAAGGAAAATGAGAAGTAAATTCTCATTTCCTTGAAACTTACACGTCAATCAAGCAGTGTCAATAAGTGGACTGAAGAATTGTCCGCCAATCGTTTCACTGGCAATCGGACGGATCAATAAACGGGGAACGGTGTAGAGGAAAATCCCGACCAAAACAAGAATGGAGGCTGTCCAGATGATCACTGTAGCAGCTGAAAAACAACTAATTGTAGGAAATTGTTGGAAAAGGAAAATTTTATTGTTGACTCTTGACTTTGAGCTTCACAAAATAACCCAATCATTGACAAATCAACAGAAATTTATCCGTCATTGAATAAATAAGCTTTCAAATTGATTTCCTCCAACAAAAAAGCTAGTTTTTTATAATATTTTAGCAACTCAGATCATTTAAATCAATAATTCTAAAATGCGAATCTGTTAAAGTAAAATACAGCACAAAAACCAAAACCACAACACGATTCTTCTCATCATTTTTCAATCATTTTTTCATAAGCATTGGTTAAAGCTAGAAATATGAAGTGTATTTCTCAAAAAACACCCATTTTCTCACTTTAATTTGGTACCAAAGTGGCAGAAACAAACGTACTGGATGAGGAGCCATGAAGCGATTCTTATGGGTGATCTTTGAGTGTGAACTTAGACTACACGACGCTTCTCTATCAAATGCTTTTATTCGAGTGTTTACGGTAGTTAATGTTACAGTAAACTGAGAGGTAACCGTAAAGGCTATTTCAGACAAAAACCTGGAAAGGAAAGCGGAAAAGTTTGGATGAAATTTTGGATCAGTTTGGATCAGATCAGTGAGATGAAAGCGCCTTCATGTCCAAGACTGTATAAACCTTTATTCTAAAACGTTTCTGAAACATTTCCCTAAAACATTCTAAAAACACCTAAAACACTTTAAAAACACTCTAAAACACTTTAAAAACATTCTAAAACGTTTCTGAGACATTCTAAACCATTCTAAAAACTTTCTAAAACGTTTCTAAAACATTCTAAAACACTCTAAAACTTTCTAAAACATACTAAAACATTCTAAAACATTCTAAAAAGTCTACATTTTCAGCGTATGCTTTACGCGTAGCGCTATAACGTAAAAAAACCGAAATCTACTAACCTCTCAACGATTTGACGTTTTCAGCAATTTGAAAACGCAAACTCAACGAATAAAAAAAACCATTTCGATTCACTTTTCGTTTCATCAAATTCTCTGCGTCTTCTCGATTTATCAGAATAAATTTTCATGTAGCACTGTAATTGAATTTGATTTAAGAAATAAACTATAAACAAAACCAACAACGATAATAACACAGGAAAGCCCAGAATGGGAAACAGAAGCGGTGGCTCGGATTACATCTGGAAAAATTGACCCTTTAAGCTTGTTCTTTGCGTGTACAAATTGGCGGATCTATCTAGCCAGAACCTAGAGGAATCTAGAGGATTTGAGTTACTCAAACGCTTACTGTTTAACTTACGAGCTAGGTAATTGGTGAGCTAGGGTACTTGAGAGCTAGGGTACTTGGGAGCTAGGGTACTTGGGAGCTAGGGTACTGAGTGAGCTAGGGTACTCTGCGAGCTAGGGTACTGGTGAGCTAGGGTACTGAGGAGCTAGGGTACTTACGAGCTAGGGTAATTTAATGAGCTTAGGGTACTTGCGAGCTAGGTACTTGCGAGCTAGGGTACTTATGAGCTAGGGTAGTTGAGTTAGGGTACTTGCGAGCTAGGTACTATGGAGCTAGGGTACTATGCGAGCTAGGGTAATTATGAGCTAGGCAACTTGTGAGCTAGGGTACTTATGAGCTAGGGTACTTATGAGCTAGGGTACTTGCGAGCTAGGGTACTTGGGAGCTAGGGTACTTGCGAGCTACAGTAGCCTTTTGTTATTCGTATCTTTAGTTTTAAAGCACTTTTGTTAGTCTGTATCTTGGTTCATCTTGGTCTATCTTTGATCATTTTTGACCGAAAATACCAAGGAACAACATCAAGATCGCAAATATCGAGCTATCGGATCATTATATTTGATCCGATAAGTGCCAACGATATGTGACTTTTCGAATTCCTTTCATATTCTTTCGCAAAACGAGTAGCCAAAAAGGTTCAAATACAATAACGGGAATTGAAAAGACGAAGAAACCCATCAAATAGAAATTGATCAAAAGTAGCCAAAAGCAGGGGAATGTCACAACAGAAGAGACCTTTAAAAAAATAGCTAATTTTACATAAAAATTAGCTAAATTAGCTAAATTATTAGGCTGGCAAGTTATAAACGATCGTTTTTGGTTAATGTGTTTTCTGAAATGCTTATCCAATCGGCTTATCCAATCGGCTTATCCAAACAAAAAAACGGTTTCCTGATTAAAAAACCCTATCTCCTAAATCTACAAATGGCTTTTTTAAATTTTTGAATAGCTTAGCTTGATACCTGTTATTTGTAATAAAACGTAGCGGGTGATAAGCAAAGAGAACAAGGCGTACGGTCACGAGAAAATAGCAATGAACGGTGAGAAATATCGCGATTTTTAGGATATTTGGGTGAAAAGTCTTTTCCGCTGGAGAGAGCTTTCTGAAATATGAAAAGTTTTATGACTTACTGGCTGAATATAGGGAAACCCAAGTAACGACGGCTTTTTCTGAGTCCGTGGTAGTTTATTTATCTATATTTATTTATTTATCGCCGTGGCGCATCTCTATAGAAAGCTACAAGTTCTATTTGTGATCCCCAAAACTGTTTTTAAAACATTTATTAACAATAAACAAAACAATAGACAAAACAAATTTCAAAAATTAGATTCAAATCTTTCGTCATTGACATCGTAGCAAAGCATTAAACGTTTGGGAGTCAAGCAAGTCAAGCAGTCAAGCAGTCAAGCAGTCAAGCAGTCAAGCAGTCAAGCAGTCAAGGCGAGCCAAGCAGTCAAGCAAGTCAAGCAGTCAAGCAGTCAAGCAGTCAAGCAGTCAAGCAGTCAAGCAGTCAAGCAAGTCAAGCAGTCAAGAAGTCAAGCAGTCAAGCAATCAACAGTCGAAGCAGTCAAGCAAGTCAAGCAGTCAAGCGAGTTAAGCAGTCAAGCAGTCAAGTGAGCCAAGCGTAAGTCAAATAAGTCCAGGTCAAGCCAGAGAAGGGCAAGACTTGGCTTCTAACGATTCCAGGAACTTTAGGAGCATGACCAGAAGCCAGTACAAGGCACAGAAGCCAGCAAAAGGCACAGAAGCCAGCCAACAAGATAGCTAGTTCCTAAAGTTAATGCTGAGGCCGATAGACTGGTGCTGTTACTCGGTACTGGTAATTTCAATTGTACAAATAATGTGCAATCTGTTCTCTAGCTATCTTGTTGGCTGGCTTCTGTGCCCTGTGCTGGTTTCTGGTCATGCCTAACTTTATTGCTCAATTCATTCTCTCACAACTACCTAGCTATCTTGCTTGTTCTGGAACGGGGTCCCGACAGCTGAAAACAGTAGCCCGATCACCCGATCAGCTACTACTATAAATCGGAAACAGCTCCGATCGCTACTACTATAGAGCCCCTGCCAGATCCCTTGGGAATAGATGCTATTGTTGTTGTGATTATCTGATTGTTATTGTTGTTGTGATTATCTGATTGTTTTTCTTGTTAAATCAAGCAAAAATCTAAATTCACCTGTGTTATATAAATCAACGTAAAGCTGACGAAGAAAACGTCATCATTTGAAAGATATAAACGGGTACCAACAGAGGGATAATATTGTGTCACTTGAATGATTGTATCGGTCGGGTACAATTGAAAGAAAGATACTCAAAGACTTTACCGAATAGAATATATTGAACCATAAAGCTGAATATTTCAAATTAAAAGAGTAAATTATTTAGAAGAAAAGAATGAAGGAAAAAGGCCTTCCTTATTAAACATTGACAGGTGGAAAATATAAAAACATGAGTTTTTTGAAAATGGTAAATGAAAAGAAAGATTTTGTCATCAAATTTCAGTCTAATAGTAATTTCAGCTAGTATTTTGAGCGCTTTTTTGATCTCGTGAATGATAACTTTACAGTTATTAGGTCTTTTACAGTTAAATTTACCTTTTCTGCGCACATTTAGTCACCCAAATTTCTTCGTTATAGGAAAACTAAAGAATTGAGTGCACCAGAAAGCATGTGCTTCCAGTTTTTCAACCTAATACAAACCTAGCCCACCTCATCTTAGTAGCTTATTAAGACCTTATTCGAGCCTTGTAGAACATTTAGAGTTTCCAGTAGCTTCTAAGTCACCTATACCCACACCTTGCCACCTTGCCACCTTCGTGCCTCCAGGCCTGCTATGTCTCCTATGGCCACCTTGGGCCTGCTGGCTCTGGCCCCTTGCAACCCTAGTAACCCTATACCTCCTGCTCCCCTGTTGCTCCCCTGCGCACACCTATGGACTCCTATGGTCCCTCATGTTTCTGAAACACCCAGGCTCCTCAGAGTACCTTTGTTCTGTTTCTTTGCTTTGTAGAGCTCTCTAGACCCTGTTAGAGCTTTGTAGACGCTCTCCAGAGCTTTCTGGAGCATTTTAGGAGCTTTCTAGAGCTTTTTAGAGCTTTCTTAGAGCTACTCTAGAGCTTTTTAGAGCTTTCTAGGGCTTTCTAGAGCAATTTAGAGCATTTTAGAGCTTTTTAAAGTATTTTAGAGCTTTTAGAGCTTTAAATTTATATTCTAATCTTTCAAGAAAAACTTTCTAATCGAAATACGAAATACTAAAAAATACAGGATGGAAAAGAATTGTGAAATTTGACCGTAACTGTCAAATTACTGTAACTCGCTGTCACGATGCTGTCATCTCCCGAGCCAAACTGATAATTTACCATTTTCGAGAAACTCACCGTGCAAACTTTTTCCGAGAACTTTCTTCAAAGCTAATAGTAGAATGAGAAAGTTGAGTCCAATTGAACACTTTCAATTTCAATCAATTTCATGCGCTCACAATTTTAGCAGCTTTAACAAGCATTTAATGGGATTTTAACAGCATTAAATAATGCTTTGAACCTTTAAAAAAAATCTCAAGCGGAAAAACCGAAACGGAAAGCCGAAAACGGAAAAACCGAACGGAAAACCGAAACGGAAAACCGTTTTCTTATGTAACTGCTTTCAGTTTTGTTTACATTTTTGAAAGCGAATGAAAAGTGATTTAGATAGATTTCAAGCAACATTTGAATCATAAGTTCTAAAATTTTAACTGAAATATCTGAAAAATCTGAAAAATACACTGAAAAGCCTAAAATGAGTGATCAAAAAATTCAATTAAAGAGTTCTAATCAAAGAAATTCTACCAAAAGAACTTCAATCAAAGAAATTCTTCAGAAAAAAGATAAGAAGATCTTAGAAGCTGAGAGACAAAGGTTTGAGAAACAAAGCTTTGAGAAACAAAATCTTTGAGAAACAAATCTTCTCGAGAGAGACAAATCTTTTGGAAGACAAATCTTTGGAAGACAATCTCAAGAAACAATTCTTGGAGAGAGAGACAAATCTTTGGAGAAACAAATCTTTGGAAGACAAACCTTTGAAAGACAACAATTTCAAAGTGTTTACTCAATAATTCATTATAAACGCTACTTACTTTACAAAATAAATCGAATCACGCGACCGCCTTGGAACTCTTTTGCCACTCTTCTTCCGTGTCTTACGAGTAAATCTCTGAAAAATGAAAGTCTCTAGAGAATCTCTAGAGAATCATTGATTAAGTACGACCACATTGAAGTACCTATGATGCAAAACTGAGCAAAATCCACAAAAATGTTGACTCAATGCCAGCTTGATGTTTGGATGAATTCGAATATTTTTGTGTCTGAAGTGTTGGATAATCTTCTTAGCATTCGACGAGCAGCTGGAGAAAGCTCAGGAGAGGTTCTTGTTCCATAGTGCCTGCAATAGGCGTGGAATGTTTGACGGGATTGAGAAACATGTTGAGACCATTTTGCTGAGAAACATCAGAACATTTGAGAAGGATAACGACGACGATTTATCAATGTAAACGTTGATTTGAAATTTTCATTTTTTGAAATGAGATGTGCAAATTAACTAAAATTGCAAATTAACGGGCCTCAAGATGTGCAAATTAATGGGCCTTAAGATGTGCAAATTAACGGCCCTTAAGATGTGTAAATTAACGGGCCTCAAGATGTGCAAATTAATGGGCCTTAAGATGTGCAAATTAATGGGCCGTAAGATGTGCAAATTAACGGGCCTTAAGATGCGCAAATCGAGGGGCTTAGAGATGTGCAAAATTAACTGAGCGAATTTTATCAAGCATTACCTTTAAAACTCTTCGTCGATTTGTGGCCCAAGCATTGTACTGTCCAAGTTGTCATGCCATTGAGCAATGAAACGGCCAAGAGTTGAATCTGAAGGAATGCTTTGATAGCTTTGTTAGCTTTCAAGCTCTGGTAGCTTTCATAGCTTTCATAGCTTTGATAATCTACTTTTGAGCTCTCAATGGCTCTGATGGGATATCTTGATCGTTCCACGTTTCGACAAATCCCGTCGAACTGATTGAGGGGCGTCTCGCAAGAATGGAGCATCTGGAGTGTCAAATTTGGCTGCCAACGGATCGGCCGAGTTGGATCCCTATAGAAAAAAGAGTTACTGAACCTTGTCAACTCTTTAAAATTAAGATTAAAGAGATAAAATCTAATTCCAGTGGCTCGAAAGTAAAACTTCCATCTAGAACAAAAAGCTATCTAGGAAAGGAATGAATGTTGAATGAAATTTGAGAATCTAGAGATGAGAATTCTGAACTAATCCCAAGCTAATACTTCTTTCATTGGTTCTTTCATTTATTTTCTTTCAATGATTCTTTTGATTCTTTCATTGATTTCTAACGGTAATATTTCTCTGGCCTTATAGTTTTTAAGTACCCCCTGAATTGCCTCAGTTTTAACTCCCACTTTCTCAAAAACTAGTAGATGGTTCTGGGATTTCAAAATACCATTCAATAGCAAATTTTCTTGCGCATCTTTTGAAGTATAAGCCATTGGGAATGGCTTATTGGATGGCGAGGAAATCTACAAAGGAAATAAAGAGGGAGAGCACTCCTCCTAAAGTGCCACCCCCTGGATTTCAGTTGAAATATTCTGGGATTCCTTTGGGCAATTCATTTTCGAATTAAAAACTATGTAAAACTAGAGTTAAATGCGCATATTTCTACAAAAAAAAAGCAATTCAAAAGGATCCAAATATATGGCTTAGAAATGAGGGAATGAGAAAAAAAGGGAAAAATGCTCTTTTTCTTTTTTCCCAGTTCCATATCTGAATTCAGTGTGTGCTCACTTGTTGACAGACAATTTGTCAGACAAATTTTTATTGACAACTTTTTGTCAGACAAGTGATCCGACAAACTTCCGACAACGCGTTTTCCTAAACGGTGCGCTTTTTAAGCAAAGCTATAAAGGTCGCGCTGAAAAAATTTTCAAACTTTTTCTTAAAATATAGTAATGGATGGTTTTATTTAAGGATTTAGGTTTTTAGGGCGTGGAATTTTTTTTTTTGGAATGGTTCTAGTGCAAATGGCGAAAGACAATTGGCCTGGTAAATTCGTAAATAATATAATTTTTAATAGTGTTTATTAACTTTTTCCGTTTTAAATGTTTTCTTGAATTTTCCATAGCATTTAAAAATTTTTAAGTTTAGCGAAAGAGTAATAGGAGTTAAGGAAAGAGTAACAGAGTTAAGGAAAGAGTAATAGAGTTAAGGAAAGAGTAACAGAGTTAAGGAAAGAGTAATAGAGTTAAGGGAAGAGTGGTCGCGTCCGTTTCCTTCCTATTTGCGTTGCTATTTTGCAATTATTCGCGTCGCATTTTTCGCCCTTTTCTCCCTTCCCGAAATTGTTTTTTTGGTCCGGCGGGTTGCTTTTGCCTTCCCTCTTGGGGACTTTTTGGTTGTTTCTTTTGATGCGCATGCTGTCTTTGTAATAGGTATTGTTGCATTTTGGTTTTGTACTAATAAACAGTAAAATTATAAACTCAACTTACTTTATGCTACCCCTTCAGGTTTTAAATCCTGTTTAGATAACTGGTTTAACATTGTAGCGAGAGCTTACTCAACACCTTGTGTCGCCACCGACGAGTATTAATCTTGTGTTGTGATGCTGCTCGTTCTTGTTATGTTGTAAGCGCTTTGGGGAAACCCTTTTTTAACCTTCTTTGTGCAATTCGGCTATTCTGAAGCAAAATCATCCTCGATGATAAGGTTAAAGCGGGTCGCACCCCAAACTGGGGGCCGAACTCGATCCACAAGCCTTTGGGAGGACAGTGGTTGAACTAAGAGGAAAAATGAAAGATCCAGCTGAACAGAAAGGCTGAAAGGGATCTGTTAGGAGAAACGGTTGATCCGACTCCTATGACCCGAGAGAAGGGCCGATGTTACGACCTCATTGGAATCATAAGTCGAATAGAAAGACTGCAGAGGCGTTTTGTTTTTAAATACTATTCGTTTAGTTTAATGAATCCGACCAGGAACAATTCTTTTGTGATTTGAATCAATTATTTTCCTCATGAGTCGAAGAATTCTGATTCTTGAAGTATCGGCATATTTCTTGCGCATGAAACTCTGGAAATTACTTTCCCCACGATTGTTATTCGCAAATTTACACCCATGTTGATTATATTGCTTTGTTTTCGATTACTTCCGTCTACAACGCTAATTTTTATATTTTCAGGGTAAGTTGAAAAGATGACAGGCAAGATAACTGATGCTGCGAGTCGACACGAAGAGGGGCTCCTAGAGAATGTAATGTTTCAGGAAACAAGTGTTGGGGGAATCTTGCAATAGGAAAAGCTGAAAGAAGCCGTCGAGAGAAAAGAGGATTTGAAACTCTTGTAAGTGTTCTATGCAAGAAAACAACTAGTATACTGAGTTGAAAAATCGTCTTCTCACCGTAGCCAGTACTATTCTAAGCTTTCCATGACACCCAAAATTCAAGTCATTCAACTAAACCAAGGGATTCAATCGCCGATTCAATTCTTTTGTGCCGAATCGCGGCAACAATCAGGCGAACATGCAGCCACAAAAACAAATGAATATGATTAAAATAGTAGTGAATGAGTCCGGGAATTCTACGGATTCCAACCAGCAAAATGGTACGGAGAATTTGAATTACTTCGGACAGAAGCCTAGAGAAATAACGCAACAAGTGTCGAACGGTAGAAATGTAACCGTGCGGGAGCTTGCGAAACAACAATTGCTTTAAATGCTGGAAAGTCCGGACATAGTATACGGTTTTGTCGCAAAAACCAAACCGTTAGCCAGATTGTTATAGGCAAGGAAGCTGTGCAACAAAGAGAGGTGGCGTCCGTCACACTGGGTCAAATCCCAGAGGGTTACACTTGGCCCCTACTGGAACAAAGGAACTCATAACTCCAGTAAGTCAAATGGTGTCGTTTTGTTCGATCCGTGTCGAGTGTCCCGAGGTCAAGGAGATGAGTGTGGGTGGCCGAAAAGAATCATGCGAATGTAGCCATGTGAGCCCCAATAGGCCCATACTCAGTTGTGTTTTTGTGATCTCACCCAGCCACAACCAACCCCCTGACTTCGAGCGAGAATCTTGTGAAACCATGTCCCACTTACTGAAATTTTGTCTTATTTTTGTACACATGTAGGTTCGCCGGTATCGAGCAGGAACATCTCGATTGGGGCTGTAAGTCGAATTCTGCGCTGAGTGCGGGGGAGGCTCCCAGCGAGCTTGGATCCTACTCACGCAGCTGGACCAAGGTTTTTACTGACGATTTGTCGAGGTTTTTGGGAAACCCGGGAGAAGATAGGTTTTTGGGGAAACCTGGGAGAAGACAGGTTTTTGGGAAACCTGAGAGAAGAGAGGTTTTTGGGAAACCTGGGAGAAGATAGTCTTTTTGGAAGTACGAGACGGAGAAAGGTTTTTGGGAAACCTTGTCCAAGAGCGGTCTTTGGGAGACCTTGCCGACTGTTTTGAGACAGTTGAGGAATGGAAACGTTGTGCTAAGTGCTGCACAAAAAGCTTGTGTGTCGCCGACGGATTGCGCTGCGGCTTGCTGCGGGCGGTGGTCATCGACCCAGGCAACTATTGAGGAAGGGGAACCTCGACCCTAAATCCCATTTATTTTGCTTAAATCAGCTATTTTATAACCCAATATTAAGTGAATCGAATTCTAGTATTTCACGTTCTTTAACTGTTAATGAATTGAGAATGGTCTCCAAAAAGGTGACCAAAGGAATTTACGGGAGAACAATTGAAGCTTCGGGGTCAAATTGCTTTTTTATGGATGCTACTATAGTGATTCGACACAGGCGCAGATATCTCGCTAGTATCTAAAAGCATTTTGAGAAAAAGCTAACTCGAACCACAGATGCGGCCTTGAAAATTCCCGATATTTCCCTTGAAAGAAAATCGGCTCAAGAAATCCACATTCGCGATGCCTCAAGGCCCTCCGATGCCATTAATCCGGACGTTGCGAAGCTGCCAGTGAAAGTCAATGACGGCCGGACGGCAACCATCGGTTTTTATATTCTTGATCGGGAAGATGACACAGTGTTGCTTAGGTATGAACGGTCTACATAAAGCAGGAATTCGTGTCTCGTTGTGGGTCGATGAAGAATCTATCGCCGCAGATAAGGTCACCAATTGAAACAAAGCACACAACTGTGAGCTTTACAAGCAATGAAGTCATACTACCGGGCAAAAACCGAATTATACCTATCCGAGGAGAGTACTCAGGAGTACACCTTGTGTCGTTCCTCAAGCATGAATATGTTGTGGCTTTGGGAACAAAAATGGCAATGGCAAATTACTAGTTCGAAATGCACAAGAAAAACCCCTCTTGTTGCGTAAACGTGGGACTCTCTTCTAGCTGAAATGATCGATGGGAAAAATGTCATCGAATGGGAGGCAGTCCGAATCACAACTAGGAACAAAGTCCACCAAACAATGCTCGGAAATGTTGAATTTGAATACGGAGGATAATCCAGTGCACAGCTGAACGGCTCTGGGACTCAGTGCGAATTGAAAGTATTTGGCACAAAAACTAGTTGGAGGAACAAATGCCCTATAGATACAGAGTTACAGGAGATCATCGCTGAATTTGCGAATGTGTTTGCGCTTATCGGATTTTGAGTTGGGATGCAAGCGAAGCACGTTCTACGCGATAGCCCGGAAATACAGGGGACGCCTTGCCAATAAAGCAGAAAGCTCGCCCAGTACCACCGCAATGATTGATACAGTCAAACAAATGTTACAGAAGCTAAAGGATCAAAAAGTTGTACAGAATCTGTGGTTCACCGTGGGCTTCACCTGTCGTGCTAGTTAAAAAGAAAGACGGAACCATACGTCTCTGTATTGATTATAGGAAACTGAATATTCTGATGAAACAGGATGCGTTCCCACTGCCAAATACATGGATTTGACGCTACAAAGCTTGTCGAACAAAAAAATTCTCTCCACCTTTGATATGGTTGCGGGCTTTTGGCAAATCCCAATTGCCAAAGAAAGTGCTGAGAAGACAGCTTTTGCTATCTTGAATGAATTACTAGAATTCACCGTTGGCAGATGCCATTTGGACTCTGTAACGCTCCAGCCACTTGTCAAAGACTAATGCATAGCGTTTTAGAAGATCTACTTGGAGACACGGTCTTCGTGTACATTGTTGACGTGATTATCGCAACAGAAACTGGGGAGAACCACCTAGAAACATTTCGGAAAGTTCTGAGCCGGATGAGATCGTCGAAGGACTAAGATTTAAGGCATCAAAATGTATGATTGGACAAAAATCAGTAAAATTCTTGGGTCACCTGATCACTGACCAAGGAGTTCAAACCGATCCCGACAAGATCGAAAAGATCATGTCATGTCATGCACCGAGATCTGTTTCAGAACTCACGTACTTTTCTAGGAATGTGCTCCTACTACCGTAAATTTATACTTGGCTTTGCGAAAATAGCTGGACCTTTGTATATATTGACTTCGACAAATGTTCATTGGAATTGGACTCGAAGCCCAAGAGTCAGCTTTCAGACAGCTCAAAAAAAAATTGTGCTCACCTCCAGTTTTAGCTCAACCAGATGTAATTCGGCCAGAAACGGCACAAAGCCATTTATTATTTACGTTGATGCTTCGAAATCTGGTTTAGGTGCTGTCCTTTGTCAAGAAGATGGGAACAAAAAGCAATTGCATCCGATTCATTTCATGAGTAGAAGGCTGAACAGTGCCCAAACAAAGTATCACCCTACCGATCGCTTGAAGCGCTTGCAATCAAAGTTGCCTTAGAAAAATTTCGTCAACACATTTATGGTTTAACTGTGATCGTTCGCACCGATCATCAGGCACTCGTTTCGTTGTTAACTCGAACAAACTTGGCAGAAAGAACAATGAAATGGGCGTTAGAAATTCGGGATGAAAATATAAAAATTGAGTATGTGAAGGGAATGGCCAACAAGGTGGCCGATGCATTGTCTCGTGGTCCGCTTGTACTTTCGGAGTTGGAACAAGCCGAAGACCAACACAAGCAAGTATGGAGCTCGACAGAATTGTAAATAGAAATGTTTGTAGGTGAGACACGAGGAGTCGAAAGACTCATGGCAGAAGAGTATGGGAATGGACCCAGCTTTTGAACAATTTAAGAGATTCTGGGAGAATCAAAAGTGGGACGAGTCGATTTGCTCCGAAGGAAACAAAAGCCCCATGAAAATGGCTGATTTTGTGTTCTCGAGAGACAAGATATTTTTATGTTGTTAGGGATGGAACGCTTAGAAGATGGGTGCCATTTAAAGCTCGTAAAGACACACAGGAAAGCAATTCATAAAGGTGTTCTTCAGAGAGGACATGCCGGTCCAAAAGTAATGCATGGAGGAAACTCTCCAAGAAATTTTACTGGCCCTTTATGCTAGCAGATTTGAAGCTTTTAGAACAATGTATCAATTGCTTGATACACAATCCTCGTCAAACGCTAGTCCCGCCTCTACATCCTAAAATTGCAAAAGACCTTTACAGACCATCGCTGTTGATCTGATCGACTTGGTGGCATTACCCGACAGCCAGAGGAAACCGGTACATTCTTACGGTTTAGACCTGTTACGAAATTTGGATTTTGCAGAGCACTGGTCTCTAAAAGCTCGATAGTAGTTGCTCAAGCGCTTTTGTCATACTTGCTCAAAAACTGCATAATTCCGAGTGAAATTCTTTCAGATCGTGGCAAAGGAGAATTTCTAAATGATACTCGTTCAAAGTGTGTGTAAGGAAATGGGAATAACTTGGACTGTGGGGAAAAGGCTACCGTAAAAAAGGAAACAGGGTCAATTTCAAGATTTAACCAATCTTTTAAGTCAATTCTAGCCAAAAACTCTGTCAGGAATTGTGAGCTGGGACGACAAGATACCAATTGAAATTTTTGCAGCCTGATTCATCAGTACATTCGGCAACACAAGAAACACCTTGTTTCCTGGCCTGAGGTCGTGATCCTGTAATTCCGATCAAGGGTGTCGATCGTGAAAAGTTGAACCCTTGTATGGTCGATCGTGTGATGACTATAAACTAGCTTTGTTTTCAGGCTTACAGGTAGCATATGAGGGATGTCAGGAGAGAAAATCTTGAAAAAGCAGCGGAGAAGATGAAAAAATACTTTGATAGAGAAAAAGAAGAGGCCATTGACCCTAGAAAATTGAAATCTGGCACTGAGAGTGCTCTTAACTGAACCTTCCCAACCAGGAAAAATTTAGCCAAAGGTTCACTGGACACTTACCGTCTATTGAAATTGGGGAAGCTTACCTCCCTTGAGATAAGAAGTGATATTGTCAATCAAAACCGACCTATAATGAATGTGCAGTTGGAAAGATTGGGACAAGTCCCAAGAGGAAATGCTGATACCGAAATTGTAATCCCTCACGCTAAAAAAGCAAAAGAAGGACCATATTAATTAAAACTCAAGAGAAATGATTGAACCGGTCAGACGGAGTAAAAGGGAGTTTCAAAGAACTAAATTATCTTAATGTGGATAATATGTTTTCTTTTAGGGTCTGGACCGAACTCAACGACGGTGAAGGATGGACTATGATTTCGTCCAACTCGATTGTTCACCCGGAGTTCAAACTGCCACGCCGCGTAGAAATCTCCGAGATTTGGGCGAACGGAAGCGAAGTACCAGAGGAGATCACGCTTTTCGGCTCAACAAAGTGTGAGAACGCCAGCTGGATATATCAGAAGGAGCAATGAGAGCCGGATACGACCCCATGAGGGGATTGCCAACTCCGAGAAGTCTCACTTCCCCGTGAACGCAAAGTCCTTCAAGATTGCATTCAAAAGGTTGGCCCAAGCTCTTCCAGGAACAACAAACCGACTTATGTGAAATCTACAGCTCTGGAAACGAAAGAAAATTTGAGATTGCAAAGACTGTGCCTATCCTGGACGATTGGGCCAAAAGAAGTCTTCTTCGGAACCAGAGAGAATGTCAAGGCAAGGGAAGCCGCTATCTCCTGCTCCCTTGCTGAAAGCGAAGGATCCAGCAATTGTGATGTTGACCGACACGCAAAGTGGTCCTATTTGGTGACCAAACCGTCCAGATTCAACTGGCATATGTGCTGAAGAGCAAGGTGAAGATGTGAAATGCGAAAAGCCTCAATGAATCCTGAAGAGGATGGGGGACAAGTGCGGAAAAAAAAAAAAAAAAAAAAAAAAAAAAAAAAAAAAAAAAAAAAAAAAAAAAAAAAAAAAAAAAAAAAAAAAAAAAAAAAAAAAAAAAAAAAAAAAAAAAAAAAAAAAAAAAAAAAAAAAAAAAAAAAAAAAAAAAAAAAAAAAAAAAAAAAAAAAAAAAAAAAAAAAAAAAAAAAAAAAAAAAAAAAAAAAAAAAAAAAAAAAAAAAAAAAAAAAAAAAAAAAAAAAAAAAAAAAAAAAAAAAAAAAAAAAAAAAAAAAAAAAAAAAAAAAAAAAAAAAAAAAAAAAAAAAAAAAAAAAAAAAAAAAAAAAAAAAAAAAAAAAAAAAAAAAAAAAAAAAAAAAAAAAAAAAAAAAAAAAAAAAAAAAAAAAAAAAAAAAAAAAAAAAAAAAAAAAAAAAAAAAAAAAAAAAAAAAAAAAAAAAAAAAAAAAAAAAAAAAAAAAAAAAAAAAAAAAAAAAAAAAAAAAAAAAAAAAAAAAAAAAAAAAAAAAAAAAAAAAAAAAAAAAAAAAAAAAAAAAAAAAAAAAAAAAAAAAAAAAAAAAAAAAAAAAAAAAAAAAAAAAAAAAAAAAAAAAAAAAAAAAAAAAAAAAAAAAAAAAAAAAAAAAAAAAAAAAAAAAAAAAAAAAAAAAAAAAAAAAAAAAAAAAAAAAAAAAAAAAAAAAAAAAAAAAAAAAAAAAAAAAAAAAAAAAAAAAAAAAAAAAAAAAAAAAAAAAAAAAAAAAAAAAAAAAAAAAAAAAAAAAAAAAAAAAAAAAAAAAAAAAAAAAAAAAAAAAAAAAAAAAAAAAAAAAAAAAAAAAAAAAAAAAAAAAAAAAAAAAAAAAAAAAAAAAAAAAAAAAAAAGGGGGATGTTGTTCCTTTCGGTTTTTTTTTTTTTTTTTTTTTTTTTAAAAAAAAAAAAAAAAAAAAAAAAAAAAAAAAAAAAAGGGGGGGGGGGGGGGGGGGGGGGGGGGGGGGGGGGGGGGGGGGGGGGGGGGGAGAAACTGGTTTAACATTGTAGCGAGGGCTTACTGGCACATTCGTGTCGCCACCGACGAATATTAATCTTGTGTTGAGATGCTGCTCGTTCTTGTTATGTTATGTAAGCGCTTTGGGAAAACCCTTTTCAACGCTAACATGACAATTCAGCTATTCTGAAGCAAAATCATCCTCGATGATAAGGTTAAAGCTGGTCGCACCCCAAACTGAGTATGGGGTTAAGGGAAGAGTAACAGAGTTAAGGGAGAAGAGTAACAAGAGTTAAGGAAAAAGTAATAGAGTTAAGGAAAAAGATAATAGAGTCAAGGAAAAAGTAATAGAGTTAAAAGGGAAGAGTAGCTTAGAGTTAAGGGAAGAGTAACAGAGTTAAAGGGAAGAGTAATAGAGAGTTAAGGGAAGAGTAATAGAGTTAAGGAAAAGAGTAATAGAGTTAAGGGAAGAGTAATAGAGAGTTAAGGAAAAGAAGTAACAGAGTTAGGAGAGAAGAGTAATAGAGTCAAGAGGAAGAGTAGGAAAGTTAAGGGAAAAGAGTAACAGAGTTAAGGGAAAGAGTAATAGAAAAAAAGAGCGCAAGATTTTAATGTACATTTGCATTTTGAAAAAATTTGCTGATGCAAAGCATAGGGTGACAGTAGCTTATCCCTTGGCACTTTTTTAACATCAAGCGCGTTGTCTGCAAGGAACACACTCTAATCTTGACTCCCATTTGCTATTACCAATTACTTTTTTACAGAAAATATGCGCATTTAATTCTAGTTTTACCGCTTTTATTTGTCATATACGTTTTCAGCCACCCCATCTCGGAATATTCAACTGTAGACCTGGATCATCCCCATACACTTTAGGAGGAGTGCTCCCCCTCTTTTACTCTTTGTAGATTTCCTCGCCATCCAATAAGCAATTCCCAATGGCTTATACTTCAAAAAAATGCGCAAGAGGGGAATTTGCTATCGAATAGTATTTTGAACTCCCAGAACCATCTTTGAGAAAGGGACTTAAAACTAAAAACTCAGGGGGTACCTGAAAACTATATTAAACCTTTTGCTCTTTGACTGATTAATTAATTAATGATTAGCCAAAGAGGGTACACTCTGAATGGTCAAAATGGTGTTCCTCTTGGTCGTAGTCATGGTAATCGTCTTTTGAATTTGCCTGTAAAGTTTAGTCTGCAAAATTCTTCCAAACTCCAAATTCAAGAGCTCAATCTTCAATCCGCTCAGCAACAATCTTATCCGATCTGCTTAACAATATTCGAACTTTAGATCCCAGAATACCGTAGCCGTAGCCGTAGCCAAAAGCAACCGTATAAAGTAGCCGTATGGTCTAAAGCCGTATGCCGTAGCCGTATGCCGTAATAGCGCGTATGCCGTAGCCAGTATGCCGTAGCCGTATGCCGTAGCCGGGAACAGTAGCCGTTTACGAAATTCAGCCGCTAACGAATGATTTGTTAACGGCTAGCCGATCAGGAATTTCGGCCGCTTTCCGCCGCTTTTCGCGATTTTCCTTCATTTTGCATAAATAGTTTGAAAATCAAAAACTCATTTGAAGCGAGCCATGTTCGCAGAGGGCGATTACAAATTGTAAACGGCTAGCGGGCCAGAAAACAAATGTAATCCTCTGGGCGTTAACCAGATGATTCGTTGGCGGCTCGAGCGATAAGGACGATTCGTAATCGTCTAGACGTTAACGAATGATTCGTTAACGGCGAGCGAGATACGAATCATTCGCGAGTGGCTAGCCGTTAACGACCAAGTTGCATTATATTCGACTTGTTAAATGTTATAAATTTGATTTCGCAAGCGATTAGTTTGCTGATTTGCGTTTTGCATAAATCTTTTGTAATCAAAAAGCCGCTAACGAATCATTCGTTAACGGCTGAATTTCGTAAACGGCGCTCGTAAACGGCTTAGACATCTATTCAAAGCAATCTCACTTTCTGGGATGTGCATGAATGATCCTCGATCCGATCGCTGTTTTCGTCTTTGGTTTCCTCTGATCATAGTCATCATCTCTCGCAAAATTGCCTTGTTATTTGCTGCTTTTTTCCAATGTTCATAACCCCTCACATCGGCTTTTTGATGTGGATCACAAAGGTTGATAAATGATTGATGTGATCAATGGTGATCAATGATTGATGTGATCAATGGTGATCAATAGTGATCATGATTGATGGTAATGTGATTGATGTGACAAAATCTTGTTCTCATCCACTCACAAAAGTAATCATTATTTTCATTCCGAAGCTTTCGGGATTTTTCTAAACACTCAAAAATCCCATGAAATGAAGAACAGAAAAACCCTTGAGTTGAGGTTGTGGAGTGTGTCCCTTGAAAATCTTCAGCATCATAATCAACATCTTGATTCTCGGCAATTGGTCGATGTCTCTTTTCGTCCCAATCTCAGCTTGTTGGAGCTCGAAGTTTTCTTTTTAGGCTTTGGATTCTTTTGCTTTATCGGTTTGAGTGTGGACGTAAGATTTTGGCACATCTTCTAAAATTATTTCGTGATTAATTTGGCCTCACCATTCAATGAACCTACGCCTAAACGTTACGGTACTCAAAAATAGACTGTATTCGTCTTGAGTAAAGCTCGAGCAGTCTAACTCAGAGCGGGGGTCGAACTTGCCGCCCTAGCGCCTGTTCACTTTAGAGACAAGCACGCAAGCCGCAAGCCACGCAAACCGCAAGAAGCCAAATTAAACTCTTTGTAAGTCCCTTTGGAGAGAGAGTTTTTGAAAGCGATTATGCGAAAGAGGAAAACACTCTAGTCGAAAACAACCGACCCATCTACTCTCCAATGCCTGAAGATCAAGATGGAAAGACTTACAACAACTAAGCCAACGTTTTTGCCTTACAAATGCCAACGTTCTCAACGCCAACATTCTCAACGCCTACGTTCCCACAGCGTCGGCACGTTCTCAACGTCAACGTTCTCAACGCCAAAGTTCTCAGCTTGCCAACATTCTCAGCATAGCCAAAGTTCTAACGCCAAAGTTCTCAACGCCAAAGTTCTCCAACGCCAAAGTTCTCAACGCCAAAGTTCTTACAAATTACCAAATCTTATACTAAGATAAACGAGCAGTTTCTCTATTGTTGTATCGACAGCTTCTGTCGTTGTCGACTCCGTCTGTGCACCTCTGTGCCCCGACTCCGTGCTTGCCTCCGTGCTCACCTCCGTCGTCACTTCCGAAGTTTCTGAGGTCAAATCAAAAATCAGATCCCTCTGTCGTCTTTTCATTCGTTTCTTCTGTCGTTGTGAACACTTGCGATTCATCCTTTTCAACCACAGTACTTGTCGATGTTGTCTCTTCATCTTCCTTTTCTAGTATCTTTTCTGTCGTCTTTTCCTCCACTTCCCCATCAATTTCCTTCTCCTTTGTGTCCTTCTCTGGTCCCAATTCTTCCCCAAGTGCTTCACGATTTCCAGAATTTCTTTCGTCTTTTGTTTTTCAGCTGAACGATGTAGCCGCTTCTGTGTAAACATTCCTAAAAAAATCAAATTGTAATCATAAACTTTTTTTCCAAACCAAATAGCTTCCAATTCTTTTTTGAGCACTTAATCAAGGAAGAGTTGAGAATTCGTTGGAGCAAGAGCCGCATTCTTTTTCTGATTTTTTGAGCCGCCACTTTGAGTTTTAAGGTCGATGAAGCCAGTTGAGTTCTGAAAGGGGATTCACTGAGGAGAGGAAGAAGGAGAGAGAAGGAAAGGAAAGAAGAAGAAAGAACAAATAAAAAAGTTTATTGTCAATCATTTTTTTATTACAGAGAATCTACTGAATAGGTAAAGGAGATAGTCTGTAAAAGCTGCTGGGAGGCAAGCTGGTTGAATCGGTTGAGAGTGCGTGAGTTGTTTATCCTTTTAATGGAGTATCCTTTACAGTAGAGAAACCAGTAGCAATGGGTATCCCTTTTAATGGCTATCCTTTTAATGGGGTATTCCTTAATGGGGTATCCTTTTAATGGTATCACTTTTATTCGATCTATCCTTTTAATGGATATCCTTTTTAATGAATATCCTTTTCATGAGGTATCCGCTTTTAAGTAGGGATATCCTTTTTTAATGGGCATCATTCTTTTAATGGGGTATCCCTTAATGGGGTATCCTTTCAATGGTATCCTTTGACTGGATATCCTTTTTTAAATATATATACCTAATGGGGTATCGCTTTTAATGGGGTATCATCCCAATGGGTATCCTTTTAATGGTATCACACTTTTAATGGTATCCTTTTAATGATAATACGCAATGGTATCCGCCCAATGGGTATCCTTTGTATGGGAGTATCTATCAGTCCAATCAGTCCGGAATTGACTAAACTAGCTTTTTTATCTTTGAGGGTAATACTAAGCCTTCGGTACCAGAGGCCTATTTTAAGGCTAATACTAATAATTCGGTACCTAAATGCTAAACAAACCAAGTCAATGAATTGAGGCAAAAGTCGAAGCCGAAAACAGACTTGGTTTTGGATTGGGTTTAAACTAGGGAAAAGATTTTAGCTCGGTTTTGGCTTGGGGATTATCAGATTGGAAATCAGTTCTAAGAGCAGGAAAACTTCTAGAAAAGAACCGAAGACTGAGCCGATTCCCGTACAAGCCTCATTTGGCGCCACCACTCCCCAAAGCGGCCAGCAAAAAAAGCTTCTTCCATCAGCGACGGTGTTTTTCTCTTTCCCTCCGAATTTCCGGGTTTCTAAATTTTTAAGGAAGTTTTTCATTTTTTAAGCGCAAACCCAAGCGAAGCCGTTATCATTCCATTCTAAAGTTGTGAACTTGAATAAAAATAGATTTGTATGATTTCATTTAGGCTCATAATCGAAAGTTTAAGTTGAGAGTATAAAAAGTTTGGTACAAGTTTTTTTAGTTTTGTACAAAGTTTTCCAAGAAAAAAAGTGAAAAGAGGATTTTTTTTTTTCTGATCAAAAATCACGATTTTTCACTTTTACTCGATTTTTCAAGTGGCATTAAATCGAAAAGATTTACGAACGTCGGTTTTTCTTTTTCTCTTTTATCATGTCGGTTTTTCAACTACTAAAACTTTACTCTTGACTAGAGTTGGTTAAAGGTTCAAAGGGTGAAATCCCACAGCGTTTTGAGCACGAGAATGTAAAGGATTTCAATAAAATTAGACTGAGAATGATGATTAAATTAGACGTGAGCTTTTTCGTGGCAAGGGTGAAATTTTTTGTTACTTAAAATGAGATTTGGCGCCCAAAATGAGATTTTCCCTTTCTGGTGTACTCAGATTTGAATTTACTTGTCGAAAAATCGACATAAACAGAAGAGTACGTGCACCGAAGAACAAGAAGAAAGGATTTATTTGACAAAAAGCACAAAAAAACAGTTTACCCTGTGAGAAAAAAATCTTGAAAAAAAAAAAAATCCAAAGCGAAGTCTTGCAACAAGAACTTGAAACTTTGAGAAGTTTCAATGGCAAACCACCGCCAGAGGAATCCTCACCGCGTTTATTTGTCTTTTGCGAGAGTAAAAGTGGGGAGAGTGAAAGGGGAAGTGAATGGCTTGTAAGGGAAAGAAGAAAAGAAGAAGAAGAGAGAGGAAGAAAGAGGGAGGAAGAAAGAAGAAGAAGAAGAAAGAAAGAGGAAAGAAGAAGAAAGAAGAAAGAGAAGAAGAAGAGAGAAAAAGAAAGAGGAAGAAGAGGAAAAGAGAGAAAGAAGAAGAAGAAGAAGAGAGAAAGAAGAAGAGAGGAAAGAAGAGGAGGGAGGAAAACTAAAAGTGGACTGGATGGCTTTGGACGGCATTTAGAAGAGGCTACATTCAATAAAAATTACAGAATAAAACATCGAATTTGAACAGTGAAACACTTACATCTCGAGGTGGGCTTTGAGTTCAAAAATAGAAACACTATCTCACTAGGCAACACTTTCAACTTCTCACCGATTTTCGAAACCGGACCTAGCTACAAAACGCTACAAAAGCCTGTAGAATTCTAAGAAAAACGTATTTTTTATTTTTTCTTCTGGTATTACAGAGATCAGAGAAACATAAATATTTCACAAAGTCTCAATCTTCTTTCTCATCACTTTCTGCAAGATATTAAGTCCAGAAAAGATAAGATTGACATTTTTGTTTCGTTGAAATACTTGAAAGTCGTTCTTTTTTTGGCATATAAGAGACTTGGATTTAGATCATACACTCAGAAATGAGTTTGCCAGAAAGGAATTGTTTACTCGAGCTCGAGGCTTGAGGCTCAGGCTCAGGCTTGGGAGGAAACTCGGGCTTGAGCTCACGCTCGAGCAGGCTCAGGCTCGAGGCTCGGGCTTGGGGCTCGGAAGCAGGCTCAGGCTTAGGCGCAGACTCAGGCGAAGGCTCGAGGCTCGGGCTTGGGCTCACGCTCAGGCTTAGGCTCAGGCTTTCAGGCTCAGGCTTAGGCTCAGGCTTGGAAGCTCACGCTCAGGCTTGGAAGCTCAGGCTCAGGCTCAGGCTTAGGCTTAGGCTTAGACTCAAGATTTAAAAGATCTTGTTCTGTTAGCTAAATCTTTTATCCAAGTCTATTGTAAGAGTTAGATTTTGAAGTACAACAGTACAGGGAGTCAAAATTCAACAATATAAAGCTGTAAAGTCTCATTCGTTCTCTCCCAAGGTCTCTTTTTCCCAAAGTCTCAGTCTTTTTGTCTCATTGGTCAGTTGGAGTAAAAGTATCCCTTGGATTTTTGGTGGATTGGTTTAAAGAAGTTTAAACCCTAAAGTCATTTAGTTCTGATTCGGCATAAGTAATGGGTCGGGATTTTGCAATAATTAGAAAATTGAATTTTCCAGAAAAGAGTTTATGAACATTTCTTGTTGAATAAGAAATTTGAGAAGCAAAAAAGTGTTTTTATAAAAAATTTGAGAGAAAACATCTAAGAGTTAGGTTTAGAGTCGAGAAATTTTAAAATACTTTACGCAAAATGTTCAAGAGAAATAAAAAGGTATATTTGATATTTAAGCATTAAAAAGAACAAAGAGAAAAGTGAATCTCCGAAAAGAAGAAGGAAATTTCAGGAGTGGACTGGATGCAAATCTTCGAAAAAGAATGGCATTCAGAAGAAGCATTCAAAAAAAACAGGAACAGATGAAAGGAAAGATGAAGAATCCAATGGCATCCCACTTCCATTTCCTTATGATTGCTTAATGTACTCTTTCCTTTCTTCAGAACATTCTTTAAGAAGACAACCTTCAGCTCAGCTTCGAAGCTCAACCACTTTTCCTTCTCTTTTGTGACACTTAAGTGCTTTTTTCAAAAGAAAGAAAGCACTGAATTCACTTTCAGAGCTGAATAGCCTTGGGATTGAGGTCGAGTGAAAGGGGAAAACTTCTGCTATTAGAAGAAGTATTAGGGAAAGCTTTTGATAAATGATCATGAATAGCAATTGACCGAAAAAAGGACGTTTTTTGACCTATCAACTGTGCTTGAGTAAAGCACAATTTTCTTCCCAAAAATTAGCTGAATAGTTGGCATAAAATAGGCATACAATAAGTTAATAAGCTGGAAAGAAAGAGTTTAAAAATCAAAGAATACTACTTCGCTGGACAGAAAAATTAAAAATACTACTTCACTGGACGAGAAAAATCAAAAATACTACTTCGCCTCATTCGAAAGCTTGTAAAATGAGTTGCATAACACCGATTATGGAGGTTTTAACAGAAAAATAAAGGCAAGATTAATGGCTGCAAATCTCTATCGAAGCACTTGACACTTTTGAAATAAGTTAAGCATTTGGCAGCTAGCATTTGGCAGCTAGCATTTGGCAGCTAGCATTTGGCAGCTATGCATTTGGCAGCTAGCATTTGGCAGCTTTCTGAAAAGAAGTTGAATGATTTTGGATTCTGTACAATTAGGATTAAAAAGAATCCAGATTCCATCCATTTCAGTATCCTCTTTTGGCTTTTTCTCAAAGAAAAAACAATGTTTATCGCTTTCCAATTCGTCAAAGCTGGAAGTTTTTTCGTGGATTTGTGTGTTAAGAAATCTTTTGAAAAGTTCTTTTGACTGAATGTGTGTGAATATGCCACTGAAAAATTACCTAACTCCTGACAACCTAAAAATTGGAAAAGTACTTGCGGGAAATCCGTGCACTTTCATCCTATTGGGTTGTTGAATTGGAAACTAGGGACTTTGAACTAAAATTTATTCAACATAAAACCATAAATTGATTCCAAATAATTTCCATTATGGTTGACGACTTCTGCCCATTTTACAGGCAATTTGCGGATTCCTCTTTCGTAGCAGGATTTTGGTTTGAATCGAAAGCTTTAAAAGCAGAGTTGTACGACTACTTCTTCCGAATCGAAGTGTTCTCCACAAAAGCTGGCTTCCATTACTCTCATGATCCGGAATAAATAGTAATCAAAATAAATAGTAATCAAAAGGGGCGAGGTCCGGACTGTATGGGGATGCGACAAAATTTCCCCAAACAAGGCTATTTATTTTGGAGCAGAGTCAGTTTTTCGCAGCTTATGAGGGCGCGAATTGTCGTGGAGAGAACGATCTTTGACTTGGAGGGCCTATTCTTCTTCAAGAGCTTTGAAGCTTTAGCTGCAAACTATTGGGTTAGTGAATTGAAAGCGACAGGACTTTGAACTAGAATTTATTCAACATAAAACCATAAATTAAATTCAAAATAATTTCCATTATTATTGACGACTTCTGCCCATTTTACGAACGAAATTTAGTTCCCTCTTTCGTAGTAGGTTTTTGGTTTGTGTGTGAGACAAAGTGGAGAGTCAAAATGGAGGACCGAAGATGTCCCGGATTTGAGAGCACTTTCTTCAAAAGAGACCCATTTTTGGTGTCAATAGAAAAGTTGTAAAGAATCAAATATGAGGCTTATAGCCAAATTGTCAAAGAGATACACTTAGTAGTTTCGCTTAAAATACAGATTTTGTGAAAATTCGTAATTTTAGTGTAAATTTGGCATTTTCTTGAAAACCAGTTTTGGGAATCGTTCTGAAAATTTGGATACTAAACTTGATTTGCGATTCTCTACAACTTTCCCTTGTTTACACAAAAATGGTTCCTTGAGGAGAAGCGTCATACTTCATCACATCTGGCAATAGCCGGCAGTTTTCAATTCACCAATCCATTATTTAGCGTCACAAATCATTTATTGTTTTATAGCTCGTTAGCTGAATATATCTTGTGTTAAAGCATATATATAAGGTAACAGTTGTTTATCTGATGTGATTAACTTTTTTGTTGTTTTCTTTTCATCGTATTGAAGAGTTGACGTCCTAATTAAGACAAAGAAATTCGGCACTCGAAAAGACGAAGAAATTTCTGTTTTTGTCGTCGCTTTTTTAATTTAATTGTCGATTTTGTGTGTAAATTGCTCAAGTGAGAGCCCAAAACTTCCAGAGTCAGTCGATTGAATTGCTATTGAATAAAGTGCCTTTAGTTGAAGTGAGATCGAAATCTCGAAACAAAAAATAACAGTGTGCTTGAGTGAAGAGCACCAAGCACGCCAAGAGATTTTTCTTTACACCATACATTGTTTTAGGTTGGGCACTAAATTAAGTCAAAATATTCAACTTTTCAATGACTTTTTGTTATTTATTTTTGGAGAAACTTGTAAAATTTGGTCCTAGTTTTCAAGAGGAGATGCAGGGTTGAGCAAAGTCACCCACAAACGAGCGTTCTTCCTTGTAGCTTTACTGCCAGCTAACTTTACTGCCAGATAACTTTACTGCCAGATAGCTTTACTGCCGGATAACTTTACTGCCAGATAACTTTACTGCCAGATAGCTTTACTGCCGGATAACTTTACTGCCAGATAACTTTACTGTCAGATAACTTTACTGCCAGATAACTTTACTGCCAGCTAACTTTGCACGCCAGATAACTTTTCCACTTTGCTGTCTTTACTGCCAGATAGCTTTACTGCCCGGATAACTTTTACTGCCAGATAGCTTTGCCAGCTAACTTTACTGCCAGATAACTTTACTGCCAGATAGCTTTACTGCCGGATAACTTTACTGCCAGCTAACTTTACTGCCAGATAACTTTACTGCCAGCTAACTTTACTGCCAGATAACTTTACTGCCAGATAACTTTACTGCCGGATAACTTTACTGCCAGATAACTTTACCGGATAATTCTTCATAGAATAAATTTATTAATTTCTTAATCTATTGAGAGATTACCGAAAAGAAAAATCCGTTTGCCGGCTTTTTTTGACTGAATTGTTGGCCGGCTCAGTCGAAAACTATCATTCATTGGAGGCTTAAGTTGCTGGAATAAATGGAAAGCGCATTGTCCTGTTGAATCGAGAGAATGCGTGTTGCCTGGAGAATTCTCTTGATTCTCTCTGGAATCGAGTTGCCTGCAAGAATTCTCTTGCGATTCTCTCGGAATCGAGTTGCCTGGAATTCTCTTGATTCTCTGGAATCGAGTTGCCTGGAAATTCTCTTGATTCAACAGGACAATGCGCCCATTTATTCCAGCAACTTTACCAAAACAATCGATGGCAGCGAATTGATGGCAACAATCCAATGTTGAAAATTGATAGGCTTTTTGAAGAGCTTTTGAAGGCTTTTGAAGGCTTTTTGAATTGATAGGCTGCCAGAAATGGAAGCAAGCATGATCCAAAACATCTAGTCTTGGCTGTAGTAGTCTTTGGCTGTTCATTCGGTTGGAGAGCGCCAAATCGGCCACAGCCCATCGGCACCTCACTCCTTGTTGACAGAGAATCTGTCAGACAAATCTGCCTTGTCCAACAATTGATCGAACAATCTACAAACCAGCAATAATCATTACAGAAAAGAAAATAGAATAGAAAAGTAATAGAATAGTAATGAGTAATAGAAAAAAAGCGCAAGATTTTAATGTAAATTTGCGTTTTTGAAAAAAGATTTGTTGATGCAAAGCATAGGGTTACAGTAGCTAATCTTTGGCACGCGCTTTTTAGAAAATAGTTGTCTGCAGGGAACACACTCTAGGCACAAAAGCTGCGCGGCAGATGAAAATACCTCCTCAGAAATTTCTTTCCGCCATAAAACAATTGGATGTTTCCTTGTTGGATTGGATTGTTGGTTTGGATTGGATCTCCTGCCTAAAGAGTCCCCAAGCACGCAAAGAATATTTCTTTACACTGAATAAATAGAACTTTTGGTGCATATCAATTCAAATCGATCAATTCAAATCCCAGTGCAATGAATACCGAGTTTTTTTGAAATTGGGGAAATTGGGGAAATTTGTTAGATTTTTGTGTAATCATATTGCCAAAATACATCTCAAGTGGCACATTTCTACCGCGTTCAAGCAAAAAAATCGTTCTACAAGAGAAAAACAGAACGTTCTACAAGAACAAATCTAAAAGAAAAACACTAAACACAGCGATACAATACAATTGAATTGAGCGACTGAGCATTCAGGGGAAAACGAGGATTTTTTTAGAAGAAAGGATTTCAAGTTTTGGAATTTTTCTTCTCTTAAATTTATCAAAAAGCTTTAATATTTCAATGTGGATTGAAGAAACCGTAAAAATAAATGTAAATAAGAAAAACAAACGCAAAAACGAAACGATAAACTCCAAAAAAAGAATCACAGGTATTCGGTAAGGTAAAGAATTCGGTAAGGTTTTGAGATTGAGGTCCATCGTCCGCTCAGGTTTACAGGTGCATATTTGGGTTATATGGGAACTTGAGAAATTTTGCTGGGCAATGAGGATCTTGTTTCTTTTTTTTTTTTGTTTTTTTCTTTTCAAAATTTAGCATAATGGCTGAACGTCGGCTTGGATTTTACCGCTCGTTTCGACCATTCGAAGATATCGTCAATGGTACAAGCACCCTGGTTGGTGCGTGTGTTCTCTCAAACGAAGATCACCTGAAATCGAAGGTTTTTTTGGAGATTTTGAACCTTTTTATTGGCAATGAAACTTTCTCTTTCCACCCTCATTAATAGCGAATTTTCTATTAATATCTAACTATTAATAGCTACATTAATAGCTTCTTTGCATCGTTATGCAAATTTTGTGTGAAATGCAAAGCTGTTTAGTTTTGCGTGGATGAGAGGCACAAGTACCCACTGGAAATCGGCTCTACAAACTACAAAATCAGACTAAAGTCGCTTGTAGAAACGCGTAGAATACAAGGGATTTTTGGCGATTTCTACAAGCTGTTTTTAGCCGAAAAATCGAGCCAACTTTGAGCTTTTTAATGACACCAAGATCAGAACAATCCATCATTTTTACACTGAGAACAACAAGATCAGACTAATTCACCATCTCTGCTTCGAGAACGATGGTGGATTGTTCAATTCTCTTCAATTTTTTTCAGTTTTTAGTCTCTTCCCATGGGATAAGACTATAAACTTGGAAAAAACGTTATATTTCAGTCTCGAGTCTCGTTGAGTCTCATTTTGACTGGCTTATCTTCAACATTTCAAAAAAATTAATTAACGCAAGCTTTTCCAAATTTCTTCAGGAACAATTTGTAAATAAATAATAGAACTTTCTTTTAAAACAAATCATAGTTCGATTTGTTCATTATTCATTTCGAAAAGTGGCTTCAAAAAGCGGACGAGACTTTCTGGCGAAATATTGGGTTGGTGGATTGAAAAACTAGGATCAGATAAACAACTGTTGCCTTATATAGGCTTTAACACAAGATATTCAGCTAACGAGCTACAAAATAATAAATGATTTGGGACGCGAAATATTGGATTGGTGAATTGAAAACTGCGGGCTATTGTCATATGTGACAGTTTGAGCACTTTCTTCAAAAGAAACCCATTTTGGTGTCAATGGAAAAGTTGTAGAGGATCAAAAATCACGCTTATATCCTAATTTTCAGAACGATTCCAAAAACGGGTTTTCAAGAAATGCGAAATTTTCGAATGCCAATGCAAATTTTCACAAAACTTGCGTTTTAAGCGAAACCACTAAGTGTATCTTTTTGGAAATTTGGCTATAAGCTCCATTTTTGATTCTCTACAACTTTTCTATTGACACACCAAGTGGGTCTCTTTTGAAGAAAGTACTCAAGCTGGGGATCTCCAGTCTCCATCTCCAGTCCTCGATTTTTGAGTCTCACACTTGATCTCACACACAGGGCAAAATCCTACTACGAAAGCGGAATCCGCAAATTGCCTATAAAAATGGGGCCGAAGTCGTCAATAATAGTGTAAATTGTCTGGAATGAATTTATGGTTTTATGTTGAATAAATTTTAGTTCAAAGTCCCGTTTCAAATTCAAGTTAAAGTTTTCAATTCAACCAACCCAATAGATACATTTGAGGCTTTAAGAAAACTTTAGAATACACATTTTTACATTTTCTTCATCCATTTAGCCAATCTTTTCAATCACTCCACCTTTTCTGTGCCTTTCGGACACTTCAACGAAGCGGTCTTCCAGATTCGATCATTTCACCAAAATCTCGGAAATTGTCCGATTGGAAAGGACAAGAGTCGAGCGAATCTCAGTAACCCCTGAATTTAGGTTAAGATTTAATTTGCTTAATTATAACTTATTCATGGCTATTTATGATTTATTTTTTTTTTTTTTTTTTGTGACTTACCTTAAGCTGTACTCCGTGTGTTCCCTCGTAATAATGGAATCTCATTTGAGGAGTTCTCGGTGAAAGGTGCGTTTTCATCTCCAAACCGGCCATTTTCTCGTGGGAATAAGAAGGTGGCCGCGTAGGAATTAGCCTTCTGAAATTCTTTTTTCTTATTTTGTAATTCTTTTAATGTAAGTGATATGGTTTGAATATTATCATTTTTTTCCTTCTTCTTGCGAATGCTCTCTTTAACTCCAGTGACTCGGTTCATGAATTGCCCGGAAACGACTTGGAATTTCGTGGTGACCCCACGGATCGACTGGGTTTGATGAGCGTCCTTGTAGTGGCAAAGTGAATGCCTAAAGCTTATGCTAAAGCTAAAGCTTATGGCTTAAAACTCTTTGATGCTAAATAGATCTTCGATTAGATCTTAGATTAGAGCCTAGATTAGATCTTAGATTAGAACATGGGGGGGGCTTAGATTAGATCATCTTAGATCTCAGATTAGATCATCTTAGAGCTTAGACAGACTATGAATTAGCTCTTAATTAGATGATTACAAATTAGATTTTTTTCAAGGTTTACAGAATGTCTCAAAAATTATTGCAATAACTATTGTTGCTTGTTGAACTATTTCTCTCATTGCCTTGATTGAAATAATTTTGTATCAATCGACAGAAGAAGAAAAAGACGAATCTAATGATACAATAGCTATTTCAATCAAGCAACTGAACGCCAAAGATAATTTGAGTTTAAAGTTGGATTGTCAAGCAAAAAGCGAGCTGAAATCAAATGCACGAAATAACCTCCTGAAATTCCGCTAATTTAAACACCTTGGATTGATTCTATTTAGCCGATATTAGAGGTGAAAATTTACTCTAAAAAACGCTAGCATTTTAGGCTCAGGCTTAGGCTCAGGCTCGGGCCCAGGCTCAGGCTCAGGCTTAGGCTTAGGCTTGGAAGCAGGCTTGAGGCTTAGGCTTAAGCTTAGGCTTGGGCTTGGGCTTGGAAGGAGGCTTGGAAGCTTAGGCTTAGGCTTGGAAGGAGCTTAGGCTTAGGCTATCGTTTCGTTTAATCGTTTTGTTTAATCGTTTTTGAAATGCTATTTGATTAGGTTTAAAACCAGATTTTACTTGATGCTATACAAGAAAAAGTTTTGATAATTAAACAGAACGATTAAACGTTTCAATAAAACGATTAAGTTAAGAAAAGTAAAACGAGTAAACAGTTAATTGAGACGATAAACAGTTAAATAAATGTATAAGGCTCAGTTGGAGTATTTTAAAACTAAAGCTTTATTAAACTATTGGCTTAATAACGGAAAAATCTGTCGGTTCTTTTTGCCGTTGACAAAAATTGATGGTTTTCGTGTTTTTCTCATTTTTAACTCTTCTATTTGGACTATTTTAACTATCGGTCGACGCAGAATGAAATTACGCGTTGAATGATGATACAAAATTAACTAAAAATATAATAGCCACGCAAGGTTATGAAGCGAAAGGTTAAGTCCAATTGCATGTGGGCGGGGTTTAGATTTTTGGTCAATAACTAAGTGTAGATATTATATTTTGAGTTAATTTTGGTATCATTCGACGCGCATTTTTATTCTGCATCCCAGCGCTAAAACGATAGGATATGTTAGAAGTCTTTTGGCTCACCATCTTCAAAATCGCATTTAGTGTTCTCACAGATATCCTTGCTGAACAACTTCACTGCCCGATGCCAAAACCGTGGTTTGCTCGCCGAGTGCTTTGCGAACGGATTCAACCTAAAAAAATTCTACAATGGTACAATTGATTTATCTTTTAAGATTTGTCTTGTGATCTTGTGATCTTGTGAACTTGTGATCTTGCTACCTTGTGATCTTGTTATCTTGTTGCCTTGTTATCTTGCTATCTTGCTGTTTTGTTATCTTGCTATTTTGCTATCTTGTGAACTTGTTATCTTGCTATCTTGCTATCTTGCTATCTTGCTATCTTGTTATCTTGCTACCTTGTGATCTTGTGATCTTGTTACCTTATTACAGCATTGCATATCTTGTTAGCCCAATATTTTTCACCAACCACACGATCATCTGGATGCTCCTCGTGCTCTTCAACCAACTCATTCTCCACTTCCTCCTCGATCTTCATGTTAATCTCTTTTGAATCTTTTCTTTTCTGCCAGCAAAGGTCTAAAACGTTTCCATTTTACTATTAAACATTATTTATAAACATTATTTTTTGATTCAATTTTTAGATTAGCATTATTTGCATGAAAAAATCTTAGAAAAACCTTTCTCAGCTTGCGTTAAGCTCTTCTCCGAAATCCTCATAATCTCCACTCCAGAATTTGTTTCCTAAAATTAATTGACTAGTTGGATCATTTTTAAAAGAGAATACAATGAAAATCAGATTTGCATTTCCTAAGGCACAATTTCTAAGGCACAATTCAATTTCAAATTCACCCACCAACAGTCAATCTCTGCGCTGCCTCTGGCTCAGTTCTCTTCTTTTCTGACATTCAAGACCATCCGAATCATATGAGATCTAAAGGTTTTTATGTCAATTTAGATCAAGTTTGGATTTAGGTTTAGATTTAGGTTTAGATTTAAGTTTAGATCAAGTTTAAATCAAGAGTTCCTAGATCAGAAGTTTAGATTTTAGGTTTATTTGTTTGAAAAAGTTTAGATCAGGATTTAGATCAAGTTTGGTCTTAGGTTTAGATTTAGGTTTAGATTTGGCGTTTAGCTTTAGCTTTAGATTTGAGTTAGAGCAAAGTTTAGATTTAGGTTTAGATTTAAGTTTAGATCAAGTTTAGATCAAGTTTGGATTTAGGTTTAGATTTAGGTTTAGATTTAAGTTTAGATCAAGTTTAGATCAAGTTTGGATTTAGGTTTAGATTTAGGTTTAGATTTAAGTTTAGATCAAGTTTAAATCAAGTTTAGATCAAGTTTAGATTTAGGTTTAGATTTAGGTTTAGCTTTAAGCTTAGATTTAGGTTTAGAGCAAGTTTAGCTTTAAGTTGGGAATCAGGTTTAGCTTGAAAGCTTAGATCAAGTGTCGATCAAGTTTCGATCAAGTTTAGATCAAGTTTAGATCAAGTTTAGGTCAAGTTAAAATCAATTTAGTTTTGAAAATTTTGAAACAAACCTCAATGTCATCAAGAATGGCAATGTCTCCGTTCTCGCCAACAAAATTTGAAGCGACAAAGATGATCTGAAAATTTGGAGTAGGGGAAAAAGAGCATCAAAGCGTTGGAATAGTTTAGTTGTTTTGTTGAATAAACTACCGTAAGCTCTGTAATAATTGCCCTACGCCCTCATTACCCAGGCGCGTAGTCCCATAAGATTTTTAGTTAGTATTTCATTTTCAAAGCCCTCGTACTTTCAAAAAATAATGTCTTTGGTATCAAAAAATAGCCCTGAATCTCAGCTATTTTTTGATACCCTAAACTTTCATTGTAGCATAAACCAGTGTCGAGAAAAACTCGTTCAAAGCTAGAGCTACGCAACACTCCCCAAAATCATTATGGGGCTGGGGTACTATTACCGTATTTACGGTAGATAGGCTTTCAACTAGGCACAACTAGGAAAGGGTCTTACGAATCTGAATCTTTATGAATCTTAGGTCAACGAGAGAAGCTTTGGGCAAAAAGAGGTTCGGTTGTGCCCATTCCGGTGAACCATCAGGAACTCCTGGCAGTTGAAGAGTGGATTGAAATTGACAGTGTTTGGGAAGATTCCCGTTGGCACACTTGCAGCAACACGTTTTCCGATTGCCAATGCCTGAAGTGTGCAATATTTACAGACTGGCTTCATATAGGGAAATCTTATAGACTTAGAATCTTATAAACTTAAGAATCTATAAACTAAGAATCTTATAAAGATCTTATGGACTTAGAATCTAATAGACTTAGAATCTATTAGACTTAGAATCTAATAGACTTAGAATCTGAGTTTCATAGACTTAGAATCCTAATAGATTTAGAATCTTATAGACTTGGAATCTAATAATAATCTAATATAATCTAATAATAAATCTTATAGAATCTATAAACTGATCTAACAAGTGTGAAAAGTGTGAGCGAAACAATTCTTATTGATAATGGCAATGTAAAACCTTACTTGGCTCTAACGGTGATCGGCGAAGAAGCGCAGGCGATTGAGCACGGGCGAAGTGAGCCTCATCAGATGGAGCAGCTCCTCGAGCATGAGGCGATCAGATGGCTGCCTTCTGAAATGATCGGAAATTGTCGAATGAACAGAGATTACTCCTTGGACACTTTATAAAATTACTCCTTTAGATTTAATTATCTCTTAGTCTCCATCTTCAAACCCCTGATCTCCATTTTCCTCTTGATCCTCTTGAGCTCCATTTTTCCTTATACAAAAACTAATCTTCGATCAATCAAAGGAAGCGATCAAGGGGCTAAAGGGGTAGATCCAGCCTGAGGAACTTTCAACCCTATTTCTCTTTTAAACCATTTTTTGAAGAACAGAACTTGAAAAAGTTTAGAAGGTGAAGTTTAAAAACGTTTCTATGTCAAAGCTTTTGATGAAAAGGTTGAAAAGTCAAAGTTCAAAGCATTTCTATTGATTGATTGATTGATTGATTCCTTCGAATTTCGAATTCTTTTAATTCTAGAAGAATTATAAATTTATTTAGGATTAGGGAGAAAGGTTAGAAGGCGACGTTTAAAACGTTTCTATGTCAAAGCTTTTGTTGAAAAGGTTGAATAATTATAGTTGAAATTCAAAGTCAAAGATTCAAACGTTTCTTTGTCAAAACTTTCCTTGAAAAGGTTAGAAGGCAAAGTTCAGAACGTTTCTATGTCCAAGCTTTTGATGAAAGGTAAAATCAAATAAATTTAATTTAAAACTTGAAAGGTTGAAAAGTCAAAGTTTAAAACGTTTCTATGTCTAAACTTTCCTTGAAAGGTTCAAGAGTCAAGCTCAGAACGTTTCTATGTCAAAACTTTGATGAAAAAAGTTGAAAAGTCAGAAGTTCAAAGCATTTCTATGTAGACATTGATTGGTTGATTGATTGATTCCTTTGAATTTCTAATTCTTCTAATTCTAAAATCTATAACTATTTCTAAAATTGATTCCTTAAACTCAATGTTTCAATATCCCTTCTAAAATTTCATTGGCATTCCTCCAGAAATCCCGATTTTTTCAAAAGATAAAAGTAGGAGATTTCTTTTGAAGAGTGAAAGAGGGATAGCCCTATAGCCCAGTAAGAGATTTTCTTTTGAAGAGTGAAGAAGAGCTAGCCTATATCCTTTAGTAAAGAGGGCTAGCCTTTAGCCGATAGGTATCTGATATGAGATCACTCAAAGGAACCCAGTCCTTTTAGGCCAAAAAGGCAAAAGCAAAAAAAGCCAAAAACCAAAAAAGCCAAAAAAGCCAAAAAGCCAAAAAAGCCAAAAAAAAATCATTTTACAGAGCTGCCACTAAGAAGGTTTTCATTATGACTAAGATGAAGTGATTTGATTTGAAAGTTTCATTTGATTTTCTAGCATTCACGTCATAATTCCAAAGTGAATGACGTCTTGAAAAATAGCTCAAAAACTTGATAATGATTTGATTTTGATAGAGAAAGCTATGCTCATGATGGAAGATCATTTGATTAGTTTCAAATAAATCCTAAAAACAGTCAAACTAACTTCGATTCTTCACTATTTTAAACTTTAAACAAACAAAGTCTTGATTCTGGACAAGCTAAACTATCAAATCTCTCTGATAGAATGGGTTTTTGATTTGTTTAATTGATTCAATCAATCAAATTCTTAAGATTTAACATCTGAGCTTTATACTAGACGTACAAAGTTACAACGTACAATACAAGTTTAAAGTACGGCAAATAAAGCTTTGAAAAGGGTTGATCTTTGGGTCAATCAAAATTTACCTGGAGCTGGCGCATTCTGGAAATATGGGGTTCAGGCTTTCCGGTGGCAATTTGCCAATCAAGCTGATCATCGGGTTGGCGGGAGATTCGCCCAACAACATGGTCGTCCATCCATGTAACATGACAGAGCAGCTCCTGTAAATCATATTTGTTTACAGTGGACTTTGGATAGGGTTATTGGAATGTTTGTTTGTCAAAATTCCGTATAAAAACTTGTTTCTTGGTTTATTGATTAATGGTTTAACTCAATAAAGTACTTTAAAACTTATAAAAACATCAAAAGTTAAACAATGAAGAAGGGGAAGAAGAGGAAGAGGGAAGAAGAGAAGAGGAAGAAGAAGAAGAGAAGGAAGAAGAGGAGAAGAGGAAGGAGAAGAAGGAAGAGGAAGAAGAGGGGAAGAAGAAGAGGAAGAAGAGGAGAAGAAGAGGAAAAGGGGGGGAGGGAAGGAAGGGAGGGAGAGAGGAGAGAGGAGAAGGGGGGGAGGGGAAGGGAGAAGAAGAAGAAGAGGAAGGAGGAGGGGGAGGGAAGAAGAAGAGGAGGGAAGAGAAGAAGAAGAAGAGGAAGAAGAAGAAGAAGAAGAAGAAGAAGAGGAAGAAGAGGAAGGGAAGAAGACGAAGGAGAAGAAGAGACGAAGAAGAAAGAAAGAAGAAGTGGAAGAAGAAGAGGAAGAAGAAGGAGGGGAAAGCAAGAAAGAAAGGAAGAAATTACTAAAATTGCCCTTCTAAAAATTAATTTTGACAAGTACAGGGTGATCAAAAAGTACAAAAGAAGCAAACGAAGCACACTTTACAAAAGAAGCTCGATTTTTTAGCTAAAACCCAGATCGAAATTCGACTTACTATATAGTATTTTGAAGCTGAAATTCTGGGGAGAATTTCTATACCTAAACCATCCTGATATCTTTTAAGGAGCCCAGATCCTTCTCTAATGTTACTTTCAGATCTCTTTCTAATCCATTTCAAATCCCTTTCTATTCTCAGATCCCTTTCTATTCTCAGATCCCTTTCTAATATTATTTTTAATTGCTTATCGTATTGAATCACAATCGTATTGAATTCCCTATCAATTAGCATTAGAAATTTCTCTTCTCTCTCCGTTTTTCACGATGAATCTTTAGGCTTAAAGTGTTTCAATTCGCGATTCTGCAACGGCTAGTCGTTGAAAGATTATTTCTTGTCTAGCACAATAATTGCTAAAATAATCTGCTATTTTTCGTATTGAAATTCCTATTGTGAAGCTAGTTTATGATATTTTATCATTCCA
Organism: Mesorhabditis belari; assembly: GCA_958450365.1. Lineage (NCBI taxonomy): Eukaryota > Metazoa > Nematoda > Chromadorea > Rhabditida > Rhabditidae > Mesorhabditis > Mesorhabditis belari. Next base: position 1,351,508 of record CAUEEP010000741.1, on the reverse strand, counting down.
CCAAGACTTGCAGGCGGAAAAAAACGAAAAATTGAATAATATTCAAAGAAAAAGTCAACAAATGGAGGAGCTACGTTTTCCGCAATTTTTTTCGTAGTCCATAGCTGCCCCATTTGTTGGGTTTTGCTTTGAAAAGCAAAAGATATTCAATTTTCCGCTTACAACCCTGATTCCATTGAGTTTTCCCTCTAAATTTCTTTATTGTCAATACTATTTCCCTTCTTTTCTTTGATCTACATATTTACTCAATAAAATAAAATAAATATAAACTTATTTTGTGATTTTCCACTCCACAAGAATCCTTTCTTGTGGATTCAGTGAAATTCGATTCAATGAAAGTCAACTCAAGAGTTCAATGCTCAGCGGGTGTTCTCTGATCTCCATGAGGACAAATGGACCTCATAGAGATCACTCGAGCTGATCTCCATGAGGACAAAAGCCAGGCGGCTTGCTCAGTAAAGGATAGGCAACAATTCCAGGAATTTCAAAAGTCTTTCTTTTTCTCTTTCTACGATTCCTTTATGACCTCTATAAAAGAAAAACCAGTTCACACCCTTTCTCCTTTCAATGAGATCAATTTGAGATGCAAAAAGCGGCGATTAGCAAAAGGGAATTCGGAATTTCTAATCACTTCGTTTCTTTCTGAAGATTTAGGTCAAAAGACTCGAAGATACGGATCGAATTTTGAAAATTGTTTACAACAGGAATCAAAAAAAGAGTTTTTCTAGCACTTTCACTTTACAAACAGGAGTTCTTTTAAGTCAAAAACCATTGATTTATTAGAATGTTTTAAAATCCTGAAGCACAAACATTCTGACTTCTTTTTGCGAATTTCTTCCCTCTCTCTTTCCCTTCAAACCGTATTTTTCGTAGTGGACCTTAAGCTTCCTAAATTCCTCGAAATCTCGAGAACCGCTTATCAGAACCTATCGATGTGGGGTCGGAAAATGTAGTTGACGATGAGATCTTGTGGGGGATTAGAGTGTTGAGCTTCTGTGAAAGCTTAGGAACTGTAAAATAGTCATCAACTCGGCAAGGTGCACTACTATTTTTTTTTTTTTTTTTTTTTTTTTTTTTTTTTTTTTTTTTTTTTTTTTTTTTTTTTTTTTTTTTTTTTTTTTTTTTTTTTTTTTTTTTTTTTTTTTTTTTTTTTTTTTTTTTTTTTTTTTTTTTTTTTTTTTTTAGAGAAAATACGGTATCTACTTTTCTATCTTTTTTTGTGATCCCTTACAAAATCAAACCAAAAAAAATCTGAATGAGTGCCTTAAAACAGATAAGATTACTGTATCAAACATTTATCTGGATCTTTACGGTTATCGGGGGAGGGGGATCGAGCAAATTGTCGGGGGAGGGGGGATAGTCGAGTGATTATCGGGGGGCCGAGTTTTGACCATTTTGTAGTCCAATTTTAGGTAGGTTTTTGTTAACAACTTTTGATGAAACAAATAGTTTCGCAAAGTTGACGTTCTAAGCTATCTAAATCTTATTAAAAGTTCCTGATCTGAGAAGTTTAAGGTGCTTAAAAATGAGTTGCAAGTCGGCCAAAAACTCCTCCCCTCCGGTTAACCGCAAAGCACCATTTATCTCATTGATAATGATCATTTTCTATATTCTCATGTTAAAGTTCAAATACAAATGTTGAAAATAGAAAAATCAAAGCATTGAACTTGCTTTGAACTGGCTTTGAACTTGCCTTGAACTGGTTTTGAACTGGTTTGAACTGGCTTTGAACTTGCTTTGAACTGGCTTTGAACTTGCTTTGAACTGGCTTTGAACTTGCCTTGAACTGGTTTTGAACTGGTTTTGAACTGGCTTTGAACTTGCTTTGAACTTGCTTTGAACTTGCTTTGAACTGGCTTTGTCTCCCTTCCAAAGATTTTCGGAACAAAGTTGAGTTTTGTCAGATTTATAACAATGAGCTATTTTTAGTTTTATAGTGCTAAACTTTAAAGAGTTTAAAAGATTTGCAAACTAAGCCAACTTATTATAGCCAATTCTTTTATGTTCACGTCATTATAGCTCAGCTTGGACGAAAATTTCACTTCTCATTTTGCCATTCGCATTGGTCAATAAGTGGGAGAGTGAGAAAGAGACTGGAGAAAGAAATTGGGTAATTTGAAAAAATCTTTGCTTTCAGAAAAAAGAGAAGAGAAAGAATGACTCCAGAGATGGGATTTGCTTTCTTCTTTTCTCTCTACCATCTCTTTTTGTTCACTTCTTTTTGAACATAAAAGGGAAAAGGAAAGAGAAAAAGAAAGGGAAAAAGAAAGAGAGAAAGAAAGAGAGAAAGAAAGAGAAAAGGAAAGAGAGGAAGAAAGAGAGAAAGCTGTATGTAGAAAGGAGCAATTGAAAGTTGACGATAATGAGCTTCGAAGGATTAAATCTATGTGGATTGGAGTATTGATTGAAGGAATATGAAAATCAAACAAAGAATACAGTTTACTCGTTTGGGAATGGTGATCAGACTGAACTGAACTTGATCAGACTGAACTGAACTTGATCAGACTGAACTGAACTTGATCAGACTGAACTGAACTTGATCAGACTGAACTGAACTTGGTCAGACTGAACTGAACTTGGTCAGACTGAACTGACCTTGATCAGACTGAACTGAACTTGATCAGACTGAACTGAACTTGATCAGACTGACTGAACTTGTCAGACTGAACTGAACTTGGTCAGACTGAACTGAACTTGGTCAGACTGAACTGAACTTGATCAGACTGAACTGAACTTGATCAGACTGAACTGAACTTGATCAGACTGAACTGAACTTGATCAGACTTATCAGACATCAATAAATTGATTTAAAAGAAAATCTCTAATGAAAACAAAGCATAGATCGATTGGTTTATTATTTATTTCAGAAAAAGCGGACAAGACTTTCCGGTCAACGTGACAGAAGAAGAAAAATGAATGACCAACCTTTGCTCACTGGACCACCGCCCTCATTATTATAACCGTCGGCGGAAAATTCAGTCGTTGAAACCTTCGAACCGAGAAGATCTGAAACTTGTTTTTAACGTTAATCGTCTGGGCTTTTTGTTCATTTATGAGCAATTCTACTACCAGGAATCTTTCCAATTCTAGAACCAGGCTAGGATCTAGCCTAGCTCTAGTCAAACTAGAGTCTAACCAGATGATTAGACTCTAGTTTGACAGAGAACCGATGGTTAGACTCTAGTTTGACAGAGAACCAGATGGTTAGACTCTAGTTTGACAGAGAACCAGATGGTTAGACTCTAGTTTGACAGAGAACCAGATGGTTAGACTCTAGTTTGACAGAGAACCAGATGGTTAGACTCTAGTTTGATTACTCTTGCAAAACTCTTTGTTTTCAAGATGGACTATAAAGAAATGATTCAAATAGTGAACGTTTTTACTAGATTTTTGATGAGTTTAGTTTTCTTAAGTTTTCTTTGTCTTTTTGTCTATCAAGTAAGACTGGAACTATGAACAGTAACGGGTTTTATTTGAGAGAAACAGGTGCTTCTCGTGGACGGTGGACGGGTGGACGAGTGAGGTGGACGGTACAGGTGGACGAGCGAAAGCGAGATGCTTCACTCGTCCATTTGTTTGTGATTGACAAATTCTCCATTTAAATGCCAAAAACACATTCATTTTTCATGTCTAGATTTGGTTGGTTTTTCGGGAAAGATATCCTTTCTCAGTTTGATGGCTAAATGATGGGGTTAAAGAGAGAAAAGAATGGGGAAAGCATGGTGAAAACTGAAAGAAAATCTCGACCCAAATCACGAAAAAATGAGTTTTTTCTCTTTGGTGAAATCAGGGATTAGATTCCTTTTTTTCCTTCGATGATCGATGAAGAAAAAAGAAGCCAAGAATCGAAATCGTTATAGTTGAAGGATTCTTGGAGGAATCAAGCGAGAAAAAGCGAGAAAAAGCGGGAAAAAGCTCGATTTTCTCATTTTATATCAGCTTATTATCAGTTCGATTCGAGATTGGATAAAATTCGGCTAAAAAGCATGGGAAAATGAGAAAGATCAAGGGGTTTTTGGCCTAGTTTTTAGCCTTTTTCCATTTTTTCATTGGAGATTGAGCTTAGCTTTAAATTGCTTGTAAAGCCGATCGAAAACGATAATCGTGAGCCGAATTGTAAACCAGTTTCCACCGGAAAAGGCTATCTTTGATCAACATCAAGATTATATCAAGAAATCGATTTTCAATAGCGAAAACGTAAACTCTTTTGAGCTATACTAACCTATGGTACTAACCTATAGTTAACCTAAACTCTAGATGAGCTCTTTTGAGCTCTATTGAGCGTAAACTCTTTTGAGCTATACTATGGTGCTAACCTATAGTTAACCTAAACTCTAGATGAGCTATTTAACCTAAAACTAAACTCTAAACTATCACTATTTACCATGAAGGTGCCCTGGCCCTTCAAATTGTCATTCCAACCAAAAAGAATTCGAATCTTCAAATTATTAGCATTTTTATGCACACTAAAGTCCTACCAAAGTTCTATCAAAGTCCCACTAAAGTCAAGTTTTTTGCTTTTTTGAATAAAAAGCAAAAACTTGACCTTGGTGGGACTCAAACCCGGGAAAAGAAAACTCGAGTAGTTTTGGAAAGCAACTCCCTATCCATTAAGCCATGGTTTCGCCCGCGACAGAGAAAGGCTTTGTTCTCTCCGTACTCTCCGTTCTCTCCGATATCTCCGTTTTTTTAAATTCACAATCGAAATTTATATTGAAAATTAAAAGTATAACTTTATCAGATCGGAAGCTTTGGAGTTGAATTTTTCAAAAGACTTTCTTCTGAACTGCTTCTAATAGGCCAAAAAATTTGAGCTCGAGGTGGTTGTAAGAAGTTGTAAGAAGTTAGAAAGCCAGCTTTCTAGCGCACTCATTATCAGTTTATTGAAATCAAAACTCGTTTTGCGAGCGCCAGACAAGGAGTGTTTACATGCTACATCTACATGTTTACATGCTATATCTTACATAAAGTACATCCTGTACATAAAGCACATAACGTACATAAAGTACATCCTGTACATAAAGCACATCCTGTACATAAAGTACATTCTGTACATAAAGTACATAACGTACATAAAGTACATCCTGTACATAAAGTACATAACGTAAATAAAGCACATAACGTAAATAAAGTACATCCTGTGCATAACGTACATAGAGTACATAACGTACATAAAGTACATGAAAGAAAGAGCCTAATCTAGACGCCTAGACAGTTGAAAGGATCAGAGGAAAGCCCGCTTAAAGTGAAAGGAAAACCCGCTTAAAGTTCTCTAGTCAAAAACTTGTGTCTAGTCGATCTCTACAGTTAAGTCTTTGGTCACAATGATTGTATAAGATAAGTAAAATGTATTGTATAGGATAAGTAAAAGTATTGCATAAAAAAAAAACAACTCACATTGAAGCACAGATTGATGAGGAGTATTCGAAGCAACGGGCTGTGCTGGCGCGGTATTTGGTGCAGCTCTTGCCAAAGCTGCTCCCTAAAAATGAAAGTTATTCACCGAAAATTTTCCCCCATACACAAAGCACAATTTGTTTAGTTTAGTCGAACACTGTTATTTCAACTACAACTTGAAAAAGACACGGATTGCTATTGGCATTTTGGAAACTCCGAAAAACCCTTTGAAAAACAAAAAACTTTAAGAAAAGCAAAGAGAGCTCTTTTCTGAGAAAAGAGCTGAGTGAAATTAGCTGAAATTTTTTGTGGATGTGAAGAAAATGGCGGAAGGGAAAAGGGAAATGATCGAGATTGATCAATTCGGGAGTTGAAAAGCTGGTGATGTTTTGGGTACAATGAGCACTGATGACAATTTAGAGTTGCGAACGTTTGGTTGTCCTAGCTCTAAAGTTGGGAATCTAGAGCTGGAAACTTAGAGCTGGGAACTTAGGGCTTGGAATCTAGAGCTGGGAATCTAGAGCTGGGAATTTAGAGCTGAGAATCTAGAGCTGGGAATTTAGAGCTGGGAATTTAGAGCTGGGAATTTAGAGCTGGGAATTTAGAGCTGGGAATCTAGAGCTGGGAATTCTTAGCATTAACTTAAAGCATTAACTTAAATTCACTTAAACTCATATGCCAAATTTGAAAGAGATTTAAAAATTGACATTCAGGTCGAAGAAATTGACATTCAGGTCGAAGAAATTGACATTCAGGTCATCAATCTCATCGAGATACTCGATGAGATCGATCTGGAAGCAATGCTAGCGCTTCGAAAGTCTCAAAGAGCAGTTGCAGCTTACGAGTGAAGCTTTAAACTTTCGAAGCTCCAAATGGAAGCTTCGAAGCTCCAAATACAAAGTGCATTCTACATTTATTAGATTGAAATTTAGCGTAAATAAGGATTAAACTCTAGTTAAGCTTAAAACTTAAAAGAAAAGGTCAACAGATTGAGCCAAAAATTCGAAATGACATGCGAAATGACCGAAAAATGCCGAAAATGTCGAAAATGCCGAAATTGACATGCGAAAAGGCACAAAGAACGCTAGAAACAGTCTCCTTGTAAAAAAAGCAAAAGCAAATTTTCATAACGGGCTCGAATTTGAGAGGTCTAGCTTTGGAACCGAGCGCTCTATCACTAGCTCAAGACTGACGTGAACCCAGGCCCCGAAAAGTTCTCTATGACCCAAATAACCTCATTTTCAGAAGCTTTAAACGTCTTTGGCAAAACAACATCTTTAACAAAACTTTATACGCTTATAACTCTTAGCAGATTTACATTTAGCAAAAACGGAGCACGTATTCGGAATCAGCGTCAAAATTCTGCGTCCAATTGTATAGATCGCATGTCATTTGGCTTAGCCTGTTGACCATCCCTTGTTAGTTATAGTTAACACGTTGACGACATTGTCACCTGATGCTGTCTGACACATATTCGTTCGCCTGGGACATTGTCACCTGATGTCAGGTGACATTTTTGTCGAAAAAAAAACAACGTTGTCCCATGCGATTGTTTGTACAAAAACGCCATTGTCGTCAACGTGTTAAGCTCAAATCCTACAATTCACAGAGATTATCATCAGTGCCATTTCACAAGAAATTCGAAAAACCGTGAAAGCGCGAATGAGCGGTGTGAAATTTTAATGTATAGTGCTAAAAAGGTTTTAGCGAAAATGGAAAGCCGAAAAAAAAAATTTCTTTGGCCCACAACTTCACCTGGGCACACGGAGATGGGGCACAACAGCCGCCACACTAGAATAAATGGATAAAATTGAATAAATGATAATTGGAATTTGAAAAACACTTGAAAATTGTCGGAAAAGGTGCTGGGTTTTCACTTACGCCTTGTTGTGGAGCGGTGTAGGATGGGCCAGCACTGTAGGCTCGATTGGCTGTCGTCAAGCAGGCATGAGAGACTGAATTCGGAAATTTATATGAAAATTATAATTCTCTCTATAACGTCTCTATAACGGAAGCGGAAAACTCTATATAACGGAATGAAATTTTGATCCCGGCCGACGCTAAGCTAAATATAACGGCACTCTATATAACGGAAAAATTTTTTTGGTTTCTTTCATTCCTTTATAGAGAGTTGACTGTATATAAAAGTATAGTTAACTCCTACAAAGTTTCGTCTACTATTAAATTGAATAGAGGTTCATCAATTAATCTAATCAAGCTTAAAATTCACTACCACTTCCCAAGCACCATGGTAAAGTAGAGAAATGAAAGGGAAAGAGATTCGAACTGGGAATTGAACCTTTGAATTGAACCCTATTCTTCTGATCTTCTGACCTATTCTTCTGATTCTTCTGATCCTCAAATATTTCTCTTCATTTTGATCCCTAACTTAAGTAAATTAGCCTGTGAACGTTTTTAGATGACCTGGAAGTGAATATAGGAAATAGGGAGGGAAATTAAAAAGCTGTTAAAAAAAATGTGTTAAAAAGTTAGGTAGCTTATGTGTTATTGCTAGCAACTCATTTTTGTTTACTTCTTGCGCTTTTTACTGTACCGATCATCTTATCATTTTAGCTCTTCTGGTCGATTTCAGTTATTACCGGATTTCCTCTAATAAACGCCCCGACCAATTTTAGACACCTCGTGCTCAGCCCCATTTTGAGATATTTTTATTGTTAATATACCAAAAAATAGAAGAGATTAAGGGCTATCTTTTGGTATATTAAAAATAAAATATCTCAAAATGGGACTGAGAACGAGGCGCCTAAAGTTGGTCAAGGCGGGGGGGGAGGTTTAAACGCTTTCAAGTTTAAACACCTCGTTCTCAGTCCCACTTTGAGATATTTTTATGTTTAATATATTAAAAGATAGCCCTTAATCTCTTCTATTTTTTGGTATATTAACCTTAAAAATATATCAAAGTGGGACTGAGAATGAGGTGTCTAAAATTGGTCGAGGGGGGGGGGCCGTTTATTAGAGCTAATACGGTAGCTTCTTTGTAAGCAATAAATTCCTATCTAAAAATCAATACACCATAAAAATCGTTCGAATTAAGGCCACACATTCCGACAATCGCCCGTTTTTTTCCCCCAGATCTCCAATTGAAAGAAACGAAAGTGAAGTGAAAGTAAAGGACTTCCGTCAAGGACAGGTCAAAGAGGCGAAAAGAGAAAAAGACTAACTTGTGGCCAGTGTAGCGATGAGTACCAGTACTCTCATTTTGGGCATTGCTACTAAGAAAACAGGGGTGTAGCAATAAAAAGCCTGGCGGTTACAAACACGGAGTTCAGAGAGATGCCCGCTGAAGACACGGGGGTGGAGAGGGCGGGTGAAGCTCCCCCCTCAGTCTCTCTTTGCCGGCTCTGACCTACTTCACCCTCGTCTCTCCTCAAAATCCAGCCTCTTTAGCTAGCCGAAGATTTTCGATATCTGGTTTTGTCTTTCTTCTTCAAGGGATCACACTCACTCCTTCATACCAGAGACCGGTTGACCCTACCGCCCATAAGGGATACACCCACAATTGCGCAACTGTCTTAGCTTTCTTCTTTTTAGCTTTCTTTTCGAAGTCGAGAAGCTTTAACTGGTAAACCGGCTTTAACTGGTAAAGCTTTGCAAACATCTCTTTGTACTTAGCAAAAGATCGGTATTTGTTTGACATGGGAAACTGGTAGTAAGAAAAGAAATGGCGTCCGATGTTTGGATAAGATGAAGGAAATCATCCTAATCGTTTCATGCGTTTTGGTTTAGAATCTTTGAAAATGTTTGAAAATGTTTTTTCATTCAAAAACAAAGTTTTTCCTTGATCAGTTTCGAATATTATGAGCCTAAAAGCTCTTATTTATCTCTTATTTATTTCAAGTTTCAAGTTTAGTTCAAGTTCTTATCATGAGATTTTTGATTTTTCTGATTTCAGCGCAAGATCAACTTTTTAAATAGGCATTTTTGAGTAAAACTGACCTCTAATTCTGACTCTCCATGTATTTTTCGTCTAAAAAAGTATTTTTCGAAAAGATTAGGCTTAGCGCGCGCACATACACTACAGGACAATGAAATATGATATTTGAAAAATGATCGTCACTTTCGCGCGTCTGTAACTCCCTTGTCTTTACCGTATTTCTAAATATTAATATTACCATTGTGTAGCCCTTGAAAAGAGCTTTCAGAAAATGTATAACACTAATAGTTTAAACTCAAAGACAAGGGAGTGACAGACGCGCGAAAGTAATGATCTTTTTTTCAAATATCATATTTCATTGTCCAGTACTGTAGCTACTCAAAAAAAGTTCGAAAAGGCTATTTTTGACCGTTTTTGACCGTTTTTAGTCCTTTTTGGTCCTTTTTGACCTTTTTTTGAACTCTTTTAAGGAGTTGTGTGCTCGCTAAGAGCTTTTTAAGCTCATAATATTAGAAACTGATCAAGGTACAACTTTGCTTAGTCGATATCTCACAAAGAGAAAAAATACCATCGTCTACCATCGTCTAAATGATTTTAAGCCCTACTGTATGTTGCAGTAATAAAAATGGAGAGCTGAGCCCGGGCCATAATGACGCGGGAAATAGTTTCCCTTCCTGTCCCTTTATCATGCCATCATCTCGCGGGAAAGTTCCCTCGGCAAAAGTTTCCCGCGGGAAAGATAATGGCGTAAGAGATTTCCCCGTCGGAAAAGTTTCCTGCAGGTTTCCCGCAGTAGGTTTGCAGTTTGCGCTGGAAATTTTTCCATTATACAATTTCCCGCGGGAGAGTCAGCGGGAAATCTGATTTCCTTCGGGAAAGATGATGGTCAGCGGGAAATTTTTGGATTTCCCGCGGCTGTTTTCGGCGACATTATGGCACCCGAGAAAGCATTTCCCGCTGGATTTTCCCACGGGAAATGTTTTCCGCGACATTATGGTCCGGGCTCTGTATTGAGTGCATCAGAGAGGGTGCGTTTATTTGAGCAGAAAGTACACCTTGTCAGCAGTCGTACCAAGAGACGATTTATAAGTACAGTCGACGCTCGATTAAACGATTCGCTTCGGACGAAAATCCTGTTGATATCGTTGCCGCTTTATCGTTTACAACTGGGATTATACAGGTTGGCTGGGCAGCTACGGAGCTGGCTGGGCAACTACGGAGCTGGCTGGGCAGCTACGGAGTGCAGAGAATGAGAATGGCAATGACAAGAATGCTAGTCCAGTCGACGCTCGATTAAACGATTCGCTTCGGACGAAAAGTTTCGATTTAACGATTCTAAAACGTGTCCCAAATTTGTGTAGCTGCCCAGAACGGGTAACGATTGCGTTTGGGTAGGCAGCTACGCAGAAAACAAGAGGATGCTTAAGAATTTCAAAATCGTTGTATCGAGAGTCGACTGGAACTTCAAATTTTAGCATAACTTTGGAAACGATTGTTAACTAACAATAAGTGATTGTAAGCTATTTAAGTGCAACAAGGGTGAATTTCCAGTGATTTCTCTAGAAACCAGTAGCCCAACGTTTTACCGTAATATCTGTAAGGATTACAGTACAATTTATGTATCAATTACAAATTAAATTGTACTGTATGGATCACAGTCCAATTTTTGTCTCAATTCTAAACCCCATCACCAGCTTCAGTGACTTAAATCATAGATTTCAAACATTTCTCCCAAGTCTCCAATTCCCAAATTTCAATCCTTGATTACAAGCTGTATGTAGTGCTTATTGTTGGTTTAGATATAATCTTTATTACAGCGATAATAGTTGGTTCAGTGGTTTGAGATTGGGAGAGTAGAGGCACTCCACGGCACACATCGGCAGCTCGTTCACATTGCTTTTATACGGAACTCGGGCGTTCGTCTCGTCTTCCACACAATGGAGTTGAACGGATAGCGATTAAATCTCGCACAATAGGCGTTCGTCCCCATAGGTGTCTAGCTGGCCATTTCCATACGTGGCAATCTCGATCACGAGATCGTTACGACACTGTATTTCATAATCGCTCAAGAAGGTCACTCTGGTGGAATCATGGAAATCATGGTAGAGAAATGGCTCATGATCTCTTTGCTCTCTTTTTTCATGATCATGATCTCTTTTCATCATCTCTTTTTCCAATTCACGCAATCAATCATCGAATCTGGCTCTCCTCAATATGCAAATCTAATAGTGAGAAATTCCTTTCTTGATTCGATCTGCCAAATCGCCAAGAAAAGCCACGAGAAATTTGACATTGGCTATTCAAATGGTATGCGATAAATCCTGTTTGTTTAGGATGGCGTGAGGCACAGTTGCTGGGGAATGTGAAAGGCGCTTTTTTTCTTGAAATACTTCAAAAATTTAGAGCTAGTGCACGAAACTATTTATGGACAGTCGTGCTTTGGAATTGTTTATGATATTTCAGAGCAATGTTGTGTGGTTTGAGCAATGCTACTATTGCACAACAACTCTAGAATGTAAGAATGCACAACAACTCTAGAATGTAAGAATGCACAACAACTCAACTCTAGAATGCTTTGGAAACTTTGCAACCAGCTGGCTATATTGAATTGTTGTATACAGATGTAAAAACTAGATCTACAGTGTGTGGATAGGTATGTTTGAGGTTTGAGGTTTGAGGTTTGAGGTTTGAGGTTTGAGATTTGAGGTTTGAGTATTGAGGTTTGAGATTTGAGGTTTCTGTAGCCGGGCACGAAACCATTAATCTAGCCGATTAATCTAGCTCTGACGAGCTTCGAACTCTGACGAAGATACAGATCTCTAGATTAAGATACAGGACTCTTAGCCAGTGGGCTAGTCGGCCATATTTCTATCATCCAATTTTTGTCTATTTCAAGCGTACCAGGTAAACCATACCCATTCACTGAAATCTCGAAACCAGTCAGCCTCTTCCCCAATCAAAATCTCGAAGTTTGCATTTTAATGCCATGCTCAATGGAACTTGTTTCACACTGTGAAGGCATAAAATTTCAAGAAATTTCAAGAAAATTCTAAAATTCTTTGATAAAAGGCGGCCGCCTGCCGAGAGAAAGCCTTTCAAGGGTAGATATACGAGCATGGCAAGAGAGTCGTCTATCAATGGATAGGGATGAATGAGATGAAGGAGAATGAATGGATGGATGGATGGAGAGATCTCGTTTTATCTTCTCTCCACATCTGACAGTCAGAAAAAAAAGGAGGGGAAATACCGTTGAAAAGATGAACCGGATCCTTTCATCGCTCGATTTTTCTCTTTTTTTTGTGTGATGGTCAGTCATTTCGAGGGTGTCCGCTGCTCATAAACGCTCGAGCAGACGGCACTTCCAAAAAAGCATGGTAAAAAAGGGTGGAGTGTTGAAAATTTATTGAAAACATGAATTGAAATTAGTCGCAAGGTACAGTAAATTACACATTGATTTACCAATTACAAAATCTTCTTTACAAAATTGCTTTGAAAAACGATCAAGACAAAACGAGAGTGTGTTCCTCTCAATTAAAGATTTTGCTAAAAAGTGCGCTAGAGGTTACCGTACTCCGGCTACTCTAGCATACTTTAGAAACACTTTAATCAAGAGTTACACATCAAGAGAAAATGACACATAAATGCTTAAAGCTCAATTGTTAATCAGGATCCTCAATCTCACGATACTTGTAATTCTCGGGTTTAGTCCTTGGAGTTGTCTCTCTATAAAAATTGTTGAAAGCTTGGAAGGCTTTCTCCACTGTTTTCTCCACTTCCCGTACTTGTCCTCGACCTGGCCCATCTGGGCCACGAAGATCTCGACGCCCTATTTCGGACAATTTCAGTATTCCACACAAGTACTCGATTCCAATGATTGCATCTCGACCAAGTGGGATGCTCGTGTTACCGATCTGAATAGAGCTTTATGTTGAAGATACAGGGTGACTCATAATTATACTTATTACCGTATTCTCTCTAATAGTAGTGTACTCTCTAATAGTATTGCGGTCCAGGAGGGGGTTCAAAAAATAGTAGTGCGCACGACTATTAGAGAGAATACGGTATCTCTTATTATTAACTATCTCGATCTCCTCAAAGCTGAAATTTTTCAAAAATCAAATTTGGACATTCAAACAAGGACCACAAAAGCAAAAAGTCCAAGATTTTTGAAAGGTGAAGTTTCCCAATTTCATTTCTGAATGGTCACCCAGCTCGCCGGATCTCAATCCGATGAATTATTCTGCCTGATCGGTCCTTGAGGCAAAAGTCTACTTAAAATTGTTGAAAATTTGAAGAAAAGTCTTCTAAAAGCCTAGGATGATGTCGAAGATGCTTACTTGGCCGCCATTTCACATCTTTTCTAAACGCTTGACAGCGTGCTTGGCTAAAAATGGTGATCGCTTTGAATTTAATTGCTAATTTGTTGTTCATTAATATCAAATAAAGATTTTAAAACAAAAATTTCCTCTCTAAAGTTTGATTTTCTCTTCCTACAAAGCTTTTTATTACTTTGCTTTTGCTTGCTTTTGCTTTTTGCTTTTTATTTGCTATCTGCTATCCATCTGCTATCTGCTTTTTATCTGCTATAATTATCCACTCTGTCAAATAATTTTCAGTCTTTTGTCGGTTACCTGCAAAGTCGGTTTTTGCTGACGACTCGGATCCATAGGAGCATCGTTTTTCCCACTATTTTGCATTGGTTGATAGCCGCCTAATGCAAGGCTATCGGGGAGCGGTGGAGGAGTGTATTCGGGAAACTTCAAGATGCCACTTTCCGGTGGCAATGTCAGGGCGAGGCCTTCAAAGGGAACGGGAGGCGAAATAACGTTTCCACTCCGATCTAGAATCTACAAACAGAAGTTTGGATTTCATTTCACCCTGACACTTACCTTTTTCAGCCAAGTGCTCAAATTGGAGAGTAGTTCTTTTGAGTCCCAACAATTAAGGAGGATTTGATCCCAACATCTAAAGTTTGATTTTGAACCTCAGCAATTCAGACGTTGGAATTTAGATGTTGGAATTTAGATGTTGGAATTGAGATGTTGGAATTGAGATGTTGGAATTGAGATGTTGGAATTGAGATGTTGGAATTTAGATGTTGGAATTGTGATGTTGGAATTTAGATGTTGGAACTTAGATGTTGGAATTGAGATGTTTCATTGTTAAACCCCCACCTCCTAATCATAGCCTTTAGCACCTCGTTGCAACCAGTCAATTTTGGACGTGTGTAACAAGAAGCAATTTGGATTTGGTCCTCCGTTTCATATTCGAAGAAAGGTTTTCTAAAAGGAAATAAATGATGAATTTGACTTACATTCTGTAAAAAAAATTACTGTCTATAGTTGAGCTGCCAGAGGATGAGCCCCAGCGCGTAAACATCGTTACTCGCATGCGTTCTTCCCGCTACTCCACGCTTAAATTACCAAATACTAGATTCTACAGAAGTCTTTATCTCATAAAGTTCACTTACATCTGGAGCTTTGTATCTTTTTGTGTAAAATACGCTATCAGTTGAGATCCCGTGCGGGCGAGTACTTCCAAGATCCGCTAATTTCACTGTCCGGTAGTTATCCGCCATCAGAACACTGGAAAAATTGCAAAAGCATTGTCTTTTTTTAACTATAAGTACAGTATGCTGATATAAAACTTCTCTCTTACTTATCAGGCTTTAAATCATTGTGCACCAGTCCTTTCTCATGAAGATAAACCAAAGCTGTGGTCAGCTGGGTAGCCCACAAGAGAATGTGACGTTGATCATAGATTAGGTGATGGATAATCCCTTTCTCTTTTTTTCCCATGATAACTAAATGTTAAGTTTAAAGTAAATGAACAAAGTAAGTGAGTAAATGAACAAAGTAAGTGAGTAAATGAACAAAGTAAGTGAGTAAATGAACAGAAGCTTAAACCCAGTCCGACCTACCATTTTCGAGAGATCCTTCGTCATGGTATTCAAAAACGATTGCGTCATATGCGTCAGAATGCTCGGATTTTACCGTGCCAAGCATCTATAAAAAGTACGAATGTAAAACTAGTAGTCTAGTAGTGTAATTAAGTCTGTAGAACAGCACTAGATACCGTGCTTCTAATAGAAGCCGAGCTAAAAAATTTATGCATTATTTATTTTGAGTTTTCGCAGCAATTAGTAAAGCAAATCCAATTTGTTTTTGTTTCTATAGATTTGCCTATGGAATGCGTGTGTTCTGACAAAGTTTCAGAAATTTTCGTTAAAAACTCGCAATTTTGTGCAACTTTTTCTCTCAGGGCGGGGCTTCAACAGTTCAATGCTGCTTCAACAGTTCAATGCTGCTTCTATGCTGCTTCAACAGTTCAATGCTGCTTCAACAGTTCAATGCTGCTTCTATTAGAGGCAAGTAGGGCAAGTAGGGGTTATTTTCACTAGAAATCAATACATAAATGTCTTTAAAGTTATCTGTTTTTATCCAGAAAATCTACTAAAAGTGCTGCTTTTACCTTGACAATATTCGAATGTTGACAATCCCTCAAAAATTGCACTTCTTTTTGAGAAACCCGATGGAGAAGCTCAAGTTTGACGAATCTTCTTGGCCGCAGGTCTTTGACAGCCACTGTTTCACTAGAAAGAACTTTAAAATTTACAGAAATGTAAAATAATTTTAGTGTCGAAGTGGGATAAAAGCTTCCATTTCCTGTATCTCTAAGATTATTGGGAGTAATGTTTTGTAATTCTTTGAAAAGGTAACTTAGCAAAGCAAACTTAGAAAAGGTAACTTAGAAAAGGTAGGGCTCTACCCTTATATGCACCTTAGCAAATATTATTCACTAACTTGTCAATTGTTCTCTTTTTGTAGACAACACCCATTCCACCCTGGCCAAGTATCGTTGAAAATTCCTCGACGAAATCCCGAGCTTCATATTCTTTGAACGTTGAAATAATCGTAGCTTGTGACGCTTCCAAGCTTTCCATTCCAGCAATAAGTGTGAAAATTGACGAAACTTCCAAAGTTATGACTTCCTTATCTTTCAGTTGAAAATGCGCCACGTTTTTCTTTCTTTTTTTTTTAATTTTTCACGTATCAATAATTTTTGCGCAAGAAAATTGAAGCGATTATTCAGAAAAAGAGTAAACAACTTTGTGCAGTGATAGTCGCTTTTAAAAATTCTCAAATAACGTTTGAGAATTTGAACACAAAATTGCGGGAGTGGGACAAATGCGACCTTTTTTTCCGCACTTAGCTCATTAGCGCACCTTTTTCCGCGTTTTAAAAAAGCTCTTAAAAGCTAATATTAACCAATTTCTATTCCAAAAGTTGTTTTTCTAGGTAATTTTAGGGCGTAGAATCGAAATTTTGGCATATCAGAGCTTGTGGAAGCGAACGGACGCAGTTATACAAAAAGAAAAATCAACAATTTTCTGTAATTTGACCTAGCCGTTTTGTCTTTCAAATTGGTTCCACACGCTCTGTTATGTCAAAATTTGAATTCGACACCCTCAAATTACCTAGAAAAACAAACTTTTGGAATAGAAATTGGTTAATATTAGCTTTTAGAGCTTTTTAAAACGCGAAAAAAGGTGCGCTAATGGGCTAAGTGCGGAAAAAAAGGTGCGCAAATGTCCGGGTGCGCAAAAAAAAAAGGTCGCATTTGTCCCACTCCCCAAAATTGCTGTGAAAAAATCGTGGAGTTGGGGCAAAAATGATTTACATGCTTGCTAAAAGATTGCTAAAAGATGGCAAAATTATATCGTAGGCATTTTCGACAAAGAATATTCAGTTAACACTATAAAACAAGCAATTTGTGCTAAATTTTTCACTTTTAAAATTTTGTCCAGTGTAGGCGAATTTCCCTAATTTTTTTTGCGCAACTCGCAACAACTTTCTTCTAAGTGGGCCAATCTTCAGGATTTTGGTTTCATTTTGTTGCACTTATTGAGATCTACAAAATGAAACCAATTGGTCCCAATGAAACCAATAAAGATTGGTCCACTTAGAAGAAAGTTATTGCGAGTTGCGAAAAAGATTCAGTTGCAGCAATTGGCCTACCCCATTTTCTCCTGTTCTGTCGAACGTCTTTTTTGGGGAGAACCCAAAAACCGCAAATTTTTTTCCGCGCCTTTTTATAACTCGACTTAACTCAATAACCTATGGCCGGATTCTTATGTTTTGATACCAATTTGTTGCACTTGACGGGAGCAACAAAATGGTACCAAAAACATACAAATCTAACCACGGGTAGTCAAGATATCAAAAGTTGGAAAAAATTTTGCGGAAATGCCCCTTTGCGGAAGAAAATTTGTGGTTTTTGGGGCCGTCCCCTTTTTTGTGTCTAATCGCCTATTTTTTTGAAAGCGCAGTTTATTTTGAACAAAACGTCGTTCAACCGTTTCTCTATCAACTTGAAGATTAGTTTACATCAAATTTTAAAAACCCTTTGCTAAAAGTTTGTGGGCTCAAAGATTTTTGGATGCGATTTGTTTTTATCGACAATACACTTCAGGGACGTAGTGACTCCATAGGTTACAATTTCCCCTTTTTGAATCATTTGTCTTTGTTTCAATCTTGTTTCTAACCGTAAAAGAACTTTAATTTTAGGTTCTCTCAACTAATTTCTTGTTCATCGATAAATTTTGTAGTAATCAATGCTCAACGATTGCAAGCCCGAAGATATCATCGATGATAAGGTACATTTTGTGATTATTTCTTAGTTTCAGTAGTTTTATAAGAAACTTTTGTCGTTTATTTCCCAAAAACTAAAAGTCATTAAAAGAATATATCGTAAATGGAGTACAAGTACGGGAAAGCTCTACCTATCTAACAATTTTAAGGTGTTGCCGTTAAATGATCTAGTTAAGGTCCCTTGCAAAATGTGGTATCTTTGTTTTTAGGATTCGACGACTCCGCCATTTACCCGGGAAGGGCTCATTCAAATCATCAACGAGGTCTTTGAGCGAAACATCGGCCACACGACCTATGACGTCGAGAAATCGGAGTCGTGGAATACCAAATGTGTTGAAGGTACGATTTTGGTCCGGTAGATTAGCAGCAACGTGTTTTGGCAAGAATACGGGGATAATAAAAATTGTTAATTGTTTCATGTTTTTGGCAGTAGCAACTTGTTATTACTTGTGAACGGTAATGTGAGCATTGCTAGTTAGTAGTTCAATGTGTTTTCAATTATAAATTCCTGTTGCACAATTCTTTTTCCTTTTTAGAGATCACCTACGAATTGGTCAAGCATCAAGGGCCCTACAAGTACATCGTGGCCTCGGCACTCTTGCAAACTGGCAATGGATCGGGCCTCAATGTCTCGAGTGCGTTTTTCGAGTTTAAGCAATAAGTTATTAAGTTGTGCGCATTGTCTGCTGGATAAAAAAATTTTTCTTTTTAGCGGTGTCATTCTGGAATAAAAAAACTGACGTCTCGTACTCGCATCGTTGGGAGGGAAAACATGTGCTCGCCATCATCAACGTTTTTGCAGTCGCCTATTAAAGTCGGTTTTGTTAACGCAATGTGCTATTGCAAGTTCTTCGGTTCAGTTTTTTAAGTTCACTGCAATGTAGTGAGACCATACTTTATTCAAAGATCTCTATAGTTTAAATCAGAATGCATCTAAACATTTTACTTGCTCGCATTTAAGTTTTATATATTAACATTTCTTTAACATGATTCTTTTAGGTGTTCATCTCTTCAAGACGTATCGTTCCTATGGGTCAACTACTTCAATTCATCACCACGACACGCTGCATATAAACGATCAATTCGGTACTTTTTATTTGTCTTTATGTTCTCCCAAATTTTGATTGCTTCAAATTAATCGTGTTTGTGTTTTGTTTAAAGTGTGTGCCCATTCTATTTATACAATTTGTCGATTGCGAACTAAACAAAAACTTTCAATGAATCATTTAAAATTTATTGCAGCTTAACTTTTTCCTTGAATGCCATCTCAAAACAAGACCAATAGTACCAGGAAAGGATGAACCGAATGAAAAGGAATAGAGCTAAAAAGAAAAGGAAGCTAGCGAGAATGACGTCTAAAGAGTAGATTTCAAAAGTGTTTAAGTCTGGGAGATCTAGAAAGATGTCTGTGTTGGTGATAACATCAACCCAATACAATAGCTCCGCTTCGGCCTTATTCGGTTTACTCAAAATAATGTGTTGGAGGCCAAGTGCTCGTTCTTTGAAACTAAAAGGGTTTTGAATAATTGTTCAGCAAGATCATTTACCTCTTTTCTGTGGTGATCTCTACAAAAGCTTGCTCGAGTCTTTCAAAAGAAAACTCTTCTTTAGGTATGTGGACAGTTGTGCCATGTTTCTTGAATAGATGTGCATTTCTATAATATACGTTATGCTCTCTATAATCTATAATATAAGTCTATAAGCTATGCTTAATGAATCTTTAGATTGTATCACCTAGCCTGATCTCCGAAGCTGAATAGAGGAATGGCGATCGTGGGGATTCCATGTTGAACAGCTTCCATTAAACTGTTGTAGCCAGCGTGTGTGATTAGGAGGATGGATTTGTTGTTGGCTAAATTTTGAGTTAGGGATTAACTTGATCTGCTTCTTGAAGCTTTCCAAAGAAGGCAAGGCTAAATTGAACTTCACGCTCCAAAAGGTTAAAACAAAAAGTCGAATTTTTTTAGTTTCACAATTTTTTCCCTCATTATTTTTGTGTTTTTTTGTGCATAACTAAGCATAGTAAAGCATAAAAACTGGTTTTGAATGTATTTTGGCTCTGGACCGTAAAGTTCAATTTAGCCGAAGGCAAAACTCTGTTTTTGCCCAAAGCTTCTCTCGTTGACGTAAGATTCATAAATATTCGTAAGATCCTTTCCTAGTTGTGCCTAGTTGAAAGCCTACCTACCGTAAATACTATAATAGTACCCCAGTATGACCATAATGACGGTGCGAAGCGTTGCGTAGCTCTAGCTTTGAACGAGTTTTTCTCAACACTGGTTTATGCTACAATGTTCGTTTGCGTATCAAAAAAATAGCTGAGATTCAGGGCTATTTTTTTGATACCAAAGACACATTTTTTGATAGTACGGGTGCTTGGCAAAAAATGAAATACTAAAAAACTTTTGCGACTACGCGACTGTACGAGGGCGGTGGGGTACTATTACAGTATTTACGGTAGGTGCAGCTCTGGTTTACCTAGCAATGAGTCTTGCGGTATCCACGAGGCTCGAAAAGCATTCGGGGGCAAAACTAGATTTTCTTCACAACTCCATACGAAACGAATCTTTGGATGGTTTCTGAATTTTTAAACTTGATTTCCAACAAGACTTTCTACTTGAAAAGTTGAATGAGCGCATCTTTCCAGAATTTCGGCATATGCTTTGCAACCGTCCATGAGCCGAATGAAATGACAACAACTTTTTCGGCATCGGTGATGAAGTTTTCGAATTCCTGTAAAATGGCTAGATTCAATACCAAATTTGGGCACCAACTTTTGGTAATTCCTTTGTTTCCTTTCTCGTCCCCAAACCGCCGATGTAAACAACTTTTCTGGTTGTTGGGATGGGGAATTCGATGATTGGATCACCGCTGAGCATCACGAGATTCGCCTAATAGTTTTGCATGAATGAAATATGAGCTCTTGTCACTGTTTTGGGAAAATCAATGAGATTTGTGATGTGATTGCCGAGAAGTCTTCTCGCGAGTTCCGTTTGTCCGTCGGCTTGTTTTGAGAGTCGGAGATGACCGTTCAAGAACTCGACAAAGTGGTTGAGGGATCTTTGCAAGAAGCTCATTTCGTTTCCGGTTTGAAGCACATACGCTGAATTGGGTTGATTTCAAAAAAGCTTAAATATCAAATGCTTTTCTCGACTTTAGATGGATGTATTGGGTTGGTGAATTGAAAACTGCCGGTTATTGTCATATGTGACAGTTTGAGCACTTTCTTCAAAAGAAACCCATTTTGGTGTCAATGGAAAAGTTGTAGAGAATCAAAAATCAAGCTTATATCCAAATTTTCAGAACGATTCCAAAAACGGGTTTCCAAGAAATCCGAAATTTACGCCAAAATTACGAATTTTCACAAAACTTGCATTTTCAGCGACACTACTAAGTATATCTTTTTGGAAATTTGGCTATAAGCCTAATTTTTGATTCTCTACAACTTTTCTATTGACACCAAAATGGGTTTCTTTTGAAGAAAGTGCTCAAACTGGGATCTCCAGTCTCCAGTTCTCCATTTTTGAGTCTCACACTTGTCTCACACACAAACCAAAATCCTACTACGAAAGAGGAATCAAATTGCCTGTAAAATGGGCAGAAGTCGTCAATAATAATGGAAATTATTTGGAATGAATTTATGGTTTTATGTTGAATAAATTTTAGCTCAAAGTCCGGCAGTTTTCAATTCACCAACCTAATAATTGTAAGATTTACGCTAATTGTAAGATTAGGATTTAAAAACAGCCATAAATATCTAATAAACTTACCGTAAGACAAAGCAGACAACATTTCTCGTTGAATCTTTTAGTTTTAAATTTTAGTTCAAAGTCCCGCAGTTTTCAAGTCACCAACCCAATAATTATACTTTCAAAGTGTTCCTTTAAACTCTAGTTGAATATCTTTTAATTTTATGTAAAAATTCAAACAAATAGGGCAGCTATGAAAGCTACGAAGCGCTTTTTTTTCTGCGTAGCTTTTTCGTAGCTATCCCTTTTTTAGAAATTCCCCACGAAACTAGAAGTTATTCAGCTGAGCGGGTAATGGGGACACTTTGAAAGTATAATGGTAATTTGCTCACTTACATGGCAGCACACTTGTCGGAACGAATTGTCCGGCCGAATTGAGTAGTGCGGGATACGGTGGCAAGCTCGAGAAATAAATCCATTTACCAAAAATTCGATTTTTAGTCCGACTTTTAAAAGCAAAAACTCACTAATGTTCAAGTGTTGAATCAACGCCATTTGACAAAAGTCCATGTGATGATGGAAAGCCAAGTCGATTTTTTCCTCTTTCAAATGTTTGATCAAAGCTTGATCACTGAGGGTGTCTGAGAATCAATGATTAGGGAAGTGCAACAGGTCAAGATGGCCTTCTGTAATGAGACTCAGCTCATCTTACGCAGTTTTTCATGGAGATTCCGAATGTGCTTTCAAAATTGGCAAAACAACTTTCTGGCAAAAGTTATGAGCATTTGAAGTTTCGAGTTGCCTATAAAGCCTATAAAGTCCCTTTTACTCTGGAGAAGAAAGTATGCTGGTGGCGTAGTAGAGCCTTACTTTAAAGATGGCATATACAATACTTGCTCGAGCTCGATCCCTCTTGCAAAAAAAAAACTTCTTGCCTCAGCCCGAAACTTTAAATGCTCATAACTTTTGCCAGAAAGCTGTTTTGCCGATTTTGAAAGCAGATTCGAAATCTTCATGAAAAACTGCGTCGGATGAGCTAGGTCTCGTCGGATGAGCTAGGGTTACAGAAGGCCATCTTGACCTTTTTCGACGCCTCTTAAACTTTCTGCCTTTCTATAACTCTTTGGAATTTTTATTAATTGCTTATCCTTGAAATGCTTAAAATGATGGAATGCCATAAAAAGTTGGCTTTAATTATCAAAAAGGTTTTATTAATATAAGAGGAGAAACAAGAAACTTTGAAATGAGGAGAATCGAACCAGGATAAAAGAGAATCCCAAAAATCTCAATCCCAAAAAGCACTATCCCCTCGGCCACGCAGCTACGGTTTAAGAGATGGCGTGGAGGCCTCAAATAGAGGTCAAAAATGCAACCAAAACTTGTAAGCCAGTTATCTTGCGTTACAGGCTTCAAGGGCAGAAACTAACGGCAGATTCGAACTTGAATTGAAATTCGAAATTTTGGAATTCGAATGTGGCCGATTCTATAATATGGATTTGATCTCGTTCCACGGCCACGTCAAGGCCACGGCCACGTCAAGGCCACGGCCACGTCAAGGCCACGGCCACGTCAAGGCCACGGCCACGTCAAGGCCACGGCCACGTCAAGGCCACGGGCACGTCAAGGCCACGGGCACGTCAAGGCCACGGGCACGTCAAGGCCACGGGCACGTCAAGGCCACGGGCACGTCAAGGCCACGGGCACGTCAAGGCCACGTCAAGTGCTTTCCTTTCCCTAGTCAGTGCGATTACTGTAGCTTTTGCTAGCGTACAACTTTACAAAGCCCAATAACCTTTATAACTCTACTTAAGACTGCTCAATAGCTCTACTTACAATTGCTCAATAGCTCTACTTACTATTGCAGATGTGCATACTGAGATCGAAAAACGTTGATGACATCTCGAAGCCTTCAAAAATCGAAGAATTCCGGAACATGTGCCTAAATTTGTTAAATTGTTTTACAGAATTTGTGGCACTTACTTGATTTTGACGTCTTCAAACGGGCGATAGATTTCATAATCATATCCATTGTTGGGCGTGAATGTTTTGATTTGGGCATGGATCAGTGATTCGACGGTGAGTTTCGAGTTGACAACGGGTCGCACGAGTAGTACTTCATGGCCTCCATCAGCTAGGGCAATGGCAAGTTTGTTGTTGAAAATTGCCTAAATACAGTGGACAAGGTTTTGATTGGAAAAATAGAGAAAATTTGCAATTTCACTAATTTGTGCAATTTCTTGGTGCTTTTATAATAGACTTGGCTTTTAGACTACCAGAATAGACTTTTGGACTATCAGAATAGACTTTTGGACTATCAGAATAGTCTTTAGACTATCAGAATAGTCTTTAGACTATCAGAATAGACTTTAGACTATCAGAATAGGCTTTTGGACTATCAGAACAGACTTTTGGACCATCAGAATAGTCTTTATTTGAAAATTTGAAAATTTGAAAATACATTTATTGAAAACCAATAATGTGATACAAACAAAGGGTACATAATAAGACATAAAGGTTAAACACACAATTTTATGGCACTGCGGCCGTTCTCACCCCTATTTACCCCTATTACCCAAATGTTGTGAAAGAAAAAACCCACTTGGTGGGAAAAAGAAACATTTTTATCTTGCCAGAGTGATTGAACCCTCGACCTTCCGCTTAAGAGACAAGACTATCAGAATAGTCTTTCGACTATCAGAATAGTCTTTAGACTATCAGAATAGTCTTTAGATTATCAGAATAGTCTTTAGATTATCAGAATATACTTTAGACTATCAGAATAGACTTTTAGACTATCAGAATAGACTTTAGACTATCAGAATAGACTTTAGACTAGCAGAATAGTCTTTAGACTATCAGAATAATCTTCAGAATAGACTTTTATAAAAACAAACTTTCATAAAAACAAACTTTCATCATTTATCTTTCATTTTAGATCAATTCTCTAGAATTTCCAGCGCTCTAGAACCCAATTTTTCAGCTTCTTTACCCAACCTGACTGTTTGAGTGCTCAAATGTAAAAATCGCAATTTTAGAAGCAGAAATAGCATTGATTACAAAGCATAGCAATATCCAAAATCGCATAGTAAAGCCGGAAAAAGCAGGAATGGCTTTTCTTATCTCTTTTTCGGACTTCGGAATTGGAGATTTCTTTGCAATTCTTTTTTTTTAAGAATTGAGCGATATCTCGAATTTTTGCCGACATTTTGATGATTCATCAAAAGCTTTTTTTTTGCTAAGCGTCTGCTTCTCAAAAGTGTCCGCATCACCATCAAAAGTCGGCCCATTCTCAAGTTGGATGGGAAATTCATGGTGATCGGAAAATGCTGATCGACTTATCCATAGAGTTTGAATCGTAAAAACGAAGTTAAGAATCGAGATGAAGTTAAGAATAGCTTTGTTAAAATATTAGGTGTGTGAAAAAGTAATCCACGTTTTTAACGTTTATGCGGTATCCATTTGTCCAACTTTTTGATAAAATTCATGGCATTCAAGCGTTTCCTTACGGTTGACCCATCACAATTTTATGTAAGGCCTATTTCTGAAGAGGTTGAACGAGGGTTTTCGAGAAGACAGCGTCTAATTTGGTCATCAGAACAGGTCTCAGGGCGACCGCCACGTGGTTCATCTTCTAGGCTTTCATTACCACCATTGAATCGTCGGAACCAAAACCTAGCGGTATCATCAATAACCGCGTCTTCGCCAAACGCATTCCGAATTCGACGTGCAGCCTCCGCAGCTTTCAACCCATTTTTGAACTCATAAAGCAAATTTGACCGAATAACGATACTTGTGTATACCATTTTCAAACTAAAATGAAAGTAGTTTATTGTCGTCCTTTTAACAAAATAAATATATCATTCGAAAGAGGAAAAAATAAGCTTTTAAACGATATATTAGGTTGATGCATAAGTGTTTTTGTTCCTTTTCGTCTGTCGTTTCAAGCCAACAAATGCACGAATTAAACTACGGTTGATTTCATTAGAAAAAGCAATTATTTTTCTGCAAAATAACATTAAAACGGGTTTAAAAATATTTAATGCCTGGATTTTCTTGAGAGTATGAAGTCGGGTAGTCAAAAGAGGGCTAACTCGATGATGCGGTTTAGACACCTTAGCTAAAGAAAACCTATCTTCGTGTCAATAGATAAAAGATAGAGAAAAAAAACGTTTGATATTTCGCCAAAATTTCAGAGAAATTCATTCAGCCAATTTTTCCGTAGAGTTTTTATAGATTTTTACGAAAAGGCGTTTTTCACTCTCGAATTTGCTTGAAAGTGAACCGAAATTCATTTAAAAAGATGCAAATTGAACAAAAAAAACACTTTTTTATAGAGCAAACTATAGATTAATTCGTGAATTTGTTACTTTTTTAACAGAAGTACGAAAAACGAAAAGACTTATGCATCAACCTATTATATCGTTAACAAAAAATTAGAAATTGTTTAGATATACACCCATGCACAAAAAAAATGTCACATCGTTTTTACAAAACTTTACGCCTAAATTTGATCTACTAAACGTGTTCCAAATTCTATGCTGTCAAAAGGTTTTGGATCAGCAAAAGCTCTTTGCTTGTGAAAAAGTGTTCAAGTTCCGCAATTTTTTTAAATTTTTATTTTTCAATAAATACCGGAAGAACACCAAGAACGGGTGCACAAAAAAATGTCACATTTTACTGAACCTCCCTTAGCTGGGCCTCCCTTAGCTTGAATAACTGCCTGAATCCTCCGTGGCATCGAATCAGTCAATCCTCCAAGATTTGAGGAGAAATTTTTCCGCCATTCGCTTCAGATGAAGTACCAAAGCTCAACCTTGGTCGCAATCGTTTGCCCCTCAGTTTACCCTTGATGTGCGACCACAAATGCTCGATTACGTTGAGATCCGGGCTGTAAGGTGGAGCAGCGACGAGTTTGACACGATTGTCAGCGAACCATCCCGTAAACGAGCCTTCCACCGTTTGAAAGTCGGCCGACCCTTCCCTATCAACATCTGGTGCTTGTGACACGGGCGTTATCCTTGTACAACAACCATCCTTGTCCCCATATTCGTGGTCGCAAATGGAAGAAGATCATTCTCCAGGATCGTCTTGTACCGCTGGGCCTTCAAGATTGAGTTGGAAAGACGAGCGGACCTGGTGAACTTAAGTTATCGCTCCTGAAAAAGCAGATTAGTTGACATAAGGGAACAAGTCTTTTACCCCATAGCATAATCGATCCGCCACCAAATTTGACTGTCGGCCGCAAGTATTTGATGTTATGGCGTTGTCCAACTGGTCTCCGGATTATGCTATGGGGTAAAAGACTTGTTCCCTTATGTCAACTAATCTTGCTTTTTTTCAGGAGCGATAACTAAGTACTTGGGTCCAAAAATCTTTTCAACTCAAAAGCCCAGCTTTATGGTTGGTAACACAGAATGCGCTCTCTGGGAACCGGCAACGGTCGCTTGGCTGTCGCTGGAATCCAAACTCCTCCCCAGCCCGGATCTGGGTCGAAGCGAATGGAGAAAGTCACTCCTCCGGAGGGAGGGACCCATTCCCGAGAGACCGTTCCAAAGCTAGAAAGCCCGGAATGGAAGGTTCGATTGCACGATAACTATTGAAGTGCAAACAAGTACTGAAATTTTACTACAAGAAAATAAAAACTTTATCCATCTAAAGCTGCACGACACAGCAAGGCTGAACAATTTGCTGATCAAGTCAGGCATCAAGAAAAAAAAAACGATGTGACATTTTTTTTGTGCATGGGTGTATTTATTTAAACAAAATAAAAATAAAAAACGTGGATTACTTTTTCACACACCTAATAGAATAACGTAAATTTAGGAATGTATCGAAAAATTTGAATCGACTTAGAATTAGTTTTAGTTTCGATTCTCAAAGTTCTCTCGATTCTCAAAGCAACAAAACAAATGAGTGCCCGTATTTCGTGTCGTTTATTGGATTTGATCCCTCAAATCAGCAACCAAAATTTTTAAGCGGAGAGAGCGATTTTTGGTGACGAATCAAAGTCGAGTCACGCACTAAAATGCGAAGATTTCTCATTGAAATCACCCGCCCTTTGCCCTTTATCACTGGCAAATAAAAAGACCAAAGCAAGTTCACCAAAAGCGCTTGTACAACATGTTCTTTCCACTGTTTATCGCTCTTGTTTTCCTTCAAGAAGGTATGTTGCTGAAAATTGATTTTAAATCATTTCAAGCTCAAATTATTTCAACTATTTTAGCTGAAAGCCTTGACAAATTGATTTCTTTGACAAAAATCGATGGCTCATATGCGATGTCCGGGTATCAGTTTCGAATGTATGAGGTGAGTTTTGGGGGGAGGGGGGTTTGTTGTGAAATGTTGCATGTTTGCAAAAATTGCTAAATATGAATAGTCGCCTAAAGATGCTATGAAAGCTATGAAAAAACAAAAACAAATGAACTACCCTAAAGTCTCGAGTATAAGTTGATCCGAGTATAAGTTCTGCCTTAATTTACATTCGCTTTAATTGCTTTGAATTTCTTTTTGTTGGGTTTTTATACATTTTTATTGTTATATAAACTTTTATTATTGTTCTTGGAGCGCGGGATACTACAGGGTGACAGCCTATCACCATTGCTATTTGTTATGTGCATGGATACATCCAGACGATAGTGTTGAAGAAGACGCTGGAAAGCATCTCTTTCGACCGTCGACGTGGACTTTGGCCGGATGAAGAGGCCAGGGAGGGCCATGAAGAGGCCAGGGAGGGCCATGAAGAGGCCAGGGAGGGCCATGAAGAGGCCAGGGAGGGATCCATAAGACTGAGCACTGGAGAGGAGCAGGGCGGACGCGCCGAGCCACGCCCGGAGCAACAAATAACAGCATAAAATTGCTATAACCCTCAATAAATTTACTTCTATTATTGTTCTTGTTAACTGTTAACTTAAAAAGCAAAAAAGTTATGCTGCAGCGGGGTTCGAACCCTCGACACACCGCACCGGAGACAGCCGTCAATTTGCATGCGAAAACCAAACAGAACTTATACTCGCGACTTTAGGGTACTATTGTAATCTTAAAAAAGTCGCTAGCCCCGAGTTGGGTTGATGGATTGAGAAATTGACACCAATTAATTTCAGCTGTTCTTATACTGATTCAGAAATTAAACCAGCAGAAAACCGAGGCATTGATTGTCTCCAAAAACAAAACGAATTCCAAACGCCAAACTCGAATTTGAGCCGGACAGATGTACACACAGTTGACCAGTTTTCCAACAATTGGCCTACTACTACTACTATTAATAGTTCAATTTCAAATTGAAACTAAAGCAATACTTGAGCCTCAAAAACTAGCTTCAAACTAGCTTCAAAACTAATTAACCCTTCACATAAAGCACCTCTAGAAAATCATCGTTGAAAACAAAGAGAATCCGAATGGGACAATTTACGTTTCATCCGCCACAATTCACACTCCAGCTAACGAGACCGATCCACAAGTCTGGATCACCGATGATGTCGGGAACTACTCGTAGGTTTTTTCTAAACAGTGAACTGATAAGAGCTTATAAAATCCTCAACTAAAGTTCAATATTTAGAGCGCTTCAAACTGGCAAACGCTTCTTTGGCCCGCGAGTAACATTGTCGCTTGGAGTGGATCGAAATCCCAACTTTGTCATTCATTTCATTCAAAGCGATGAAACGAATCGTTGGTTTACTTTCAAGCTATCAAAATTTGAGCCTGTGAAACTACAACAGAGTACAGACTACAATAAAGTACAGTAGGATACAGCACAGTAGAATACAGTACAGTACAGTACAATACAGTACTTAAAGAGCTACTGTACAGTGCACTTAAGACTTCTTATAGTACTTACAAAGTAACAGATCTTATATGAGATCTTATAGTAGCAGTTTCGTTTTTTTAGGCTGTGGAAAACTTCTATTAACAATAAGATAAAATTGTAGCTGATTCTATTCTTCAGGTAACGCAAATATCACCGTGGCTGATGCACTCACTTCGGTCGATGTGGATGGATTGACGTGGAATGTTGTGAGCTGTAAGTAAATGAGATCTTTGTCTTTTTTAAATCACTCAACAACACTGCTGAAAGTCTACAATTTACCTTTAGTATACAATTTACCATTTTCTTATACGTTTGTCTCAAATGAATTCACTCCAAACCCAACTCTTGAGTGCCAAGTGACGAATATGCCGGTGGGTTTTTAGTCAATGATAGAATGATAAGTGAAATTTTAATTCTGCTAGATTTAATCAAGCTTTAGATTAACAACTGCACCGTTGACATGTACCTCGGCGGACGTCCGAGCGAGGAGGGGAAAGAAAAATATCGATTAGCTAGTTTTACGTAAGAGATTTCAATTTAACGTTTCAATGTAACGTTGCAATTTAACGTTTCAATTTAACGTTTCAATTTAACTTTTCAATTTAACGTTTCAATGTAACGTTTCAATTTAACGTCTCAATTTAACGTTTCAATGTAACGTTTCAATGTAACGTTTCAATTTAACGTTTCAATGTAACGTTTCAATTTAACGTTTCAATGTAACGTCTCAATTTAACGTCTCAATGTAACGATAAAGGAATGAATGAAATTTCAGAAATGAAACAATTGGAAACTATCGAACGAGTTACGTTTACGGATACGCGGTCACATTTCTCGTCCCAGCCAATTGTAAGGCCGATTATGTGTGCCGAGGGAGAAGCTGTAAGTGGAAAATTGTGGCATCATAGGATAAGCTCTTTGCTGGAGTGCTTTACAGGAGATATCTAAATACACAGTAGTAAGGCTAATTGATTGAATGATTTTGACAGTTACCAAGTGCCTCAATTCAAAAAACAAAGCAAAAAAAGCATTGCCTCAATTCTAAACAAAGCTCAAACCACCGTAGATAAACATTTCAGTAAGCAAAAGTTATTCATTTATAATATAAAAGCACTTGCGACGTTTTTTCGAGAAAATTCTGGGTTGGCGCTTTAAAGCGTGGTAAAACTACCGTACCCCTCGAATAAAAGACAGCACGAAATCTCATTTTTTTTTGTTCATTTCATTTTATTCTTTTTGGGTTTTTCTGATTTGTTCTGGTTGTTTTTGCAGAAAACAAGAAGAATAAAGCTAATTTACGTTTTTAACAGTATTTTCTGTGGCGGAAACTTTATTTGTACAGGGTGCGGCAGAATTATAGGTGCATGACATAAAGACGGAAAACGAACCTTCGCTCTTGATTTTGCACTCGAATTTATGTTTTTGTTGTTATTTTATGATTGAATTTGTATTTGTAAATTATAATTTTTTATAACTTTGAGTTTCAGGCTATGGTTCGCGCTTCCCCGCATCGACAATTGATCGTGGAACTTCATCGGAAGGGCGAATCGGCGACCGTGATCGGAAGAAAGTTGGGAGTGCATCGAAACGTTGTTAACCGAGCCATTCAACGCTACAACGAGTTGGGATCAATGTCTGATCGTGTCTGATTTTTGTGGCAAATTTTTCGTTTTTTGGTCATATTCCAATGGAACTTCTCTGCACCTATAATTCTGCCGCACCCTGTAGAGTTTTTTTAAACCCACTTGCTTCCTGACGATCTACTCTACGGACTTGATGCAAACGAATGCTAAGTTAAGTGGTTTTTATCATTTTCTATGGCGGAAACTTTGTTTTTGTGAATTTTTATTTGAATAGAAAATGATAAAAACCACTTAACTATGGTGAAAGCTTTATTTGTAGAGTTTTTTTAAACCCACGTGCTTCCTGACGAGCTACTCTACGGACTTGATGCGAACTAATGTTAAGTTAAGTGGTTTTTACCATTTTCTATGGCGGAAACTTTGTTTTTGTGAATTTTTATTTGAAAAAACGTTGAAAAAAACGCAAAAGAATAAAAGGAAACTAAGAAGAATGAAAAAGAATGCGTTTGTTTTTGCAGGAAACAAAGAGGACAAAGCTAAGTTACGTTTTTAAAAGTATTTTCTGTGGCGGAAACTTTATTTGTAGAGTTTTTTTAAACCCACTTGCTTCCTGACGATCTATTTTACGGACTTGATGCAAACGAATGCTAAATTCGCCACGAAGCCATTTTTCGCTTAAATGGCCATTTGGACGACAGAGTTCTATGCTAGCTGTCGATCGGAAAATTTTTACTCCGGTTTTTTTGGAGTGCGGAATTCGAATCCGGTTTTAGTTTTCAATTACAGTAAACCCTAAGGCTGGAAATAGTAGTAGCACGTACTTTAACCGGAAAATAGGTTAGAACAAGCTGAAAACGTTCACCCGGCGGTTTTCCGGGGTTGGAAAACCGAATTCAGCCGAAATACTTACGCGAAATATCAATGGAAAACCGTAATACCTCCACAAACACGACATTTTATGTTGGTAAAGCAAAGCTGGGTAATTCAACCGAAAGTGATCAAAATGAAGAACGTTTTACGTTTATAATGCATATCAAAACCCTGTGCCAGAAGCCGCGCGATTACGTAAACATAAAAATTTTCATTTTTTACATAAGCGCGCGCCCTCTGGCACACAGTCGAATTTGTTAAGTGGTTTTTATCATTTTCTATGGCGAAAGCTTTGTTTTTGTGACTTTCTAATCGCACTATCTTTTATACATGCAAATTAGCAGGGGTACGGTAGTTTTACCATGCTTTAAAGCGCCAAACCCAGGATTTTCTCGGAAAAAGGTTGCAAGTATTGCAAGTATGCAATCTAAAAGCACCGGCGTAAACCGTAAAGCAACTCATTTTTCTCATTTGCTCGCACTGTCGTTATTCCAATTGTTGGTTTGTAAAATAATCTTAAATCATGCTTACATTGTCTTCTGTTCTCTCCCTTTCATTGTTTTTTCACCAAGGTTTAATTTCCCAAATTTGAGGTGACGATAAACACTTATACAACTTGACAAATCTCTGCAACTGGAACTCTAAGCATTCTGATTATTCTAAGCATTTGGCTTGCTCATTTGATTAAAGCTATTTGATTGCTCAATAGCAACTGTTCGATTGCTCAATAGCAACTGTTTGATTGCCCAATAGCAATTATTTGATTGCTCAATAGCAACCCCGCAACATTAAGTTGCAACAATAACAGCAATAAAAACAGAGCAACTTACTATAGGGCTCGAAGCCAGGCCAAAATTTGCTGTTGTTCTGTGTCTGAAGTGAATAGAAAAATTTTGACATTCAAGGAACTTTTCAGATGTTACTGAGACTTCCCCAGATGAGAACTCAATGGGTTTCTTCATGAGTGCTGAGTACCCGGGTGTGTTTGATACAGAGCATCGAGCTGGTTCGGATGGTGCTTGGCTGAAAAAGGCCGAATGGACTTGTAAGTGAAAGCCTAAAATCAAGAAATATTATAAGTAACAAGAAATATTATAATTTCTACTCAATATCAATAGATCCATCAAACGTCACTTTCTTTGTGCAATCGGTGGACACTGGGATCGGTGGAAGCTTGGGGATTACTGTTGCTGGGAAATATAATTTGTTAGTTCAAGGGTTGCGGTTGCTAAATGAAAATACGAAACATTTAGCTCTGGAACAATAACAACAACGGTCACCACTTCGGAAGTTGCAAAAGGGATTACGGTAAGCAGATTAACTGGCTTAAATTTATCAAGTTGTTGAATGAAATCGGTAATTTGATACGGTATCCGCTCTTGACGCTCTTGACGCTCTTGACAACAACAATGAGCTCACTTCAAAAATACCCAGCCAGAAAAGCCCGTCGTTAGGCAATTAGGCAGGTTTTTTGGCTGGTATGTTGATAAATAATAGGTTGGTTGATTGACTGGTTGATAAATAGATTTCCTCACAATATCCAACTTTCAGATTGACTGGCAACCATCAGACGACGTGAGATACGGCTTCTTGACTAGATGGTCGTCTTATCTAGCTGATGTGCCCACTCCACCATCGACAATCACCACATCTCTTGATTCAGCCACACACACAACCACTCTATCAACCACCACAAAAACAGTTTCCATTCTTTCACTTGGCAAATCCTTGGCAATTTTATTTGTTTTCATGATGATTCGTGGTTAAGTTTATTGATTGCTGTGGATTGTTTAATTGATTGCTGTGGGTTGTTTAATTGTTGCTGCTTTAATGATTGCAATTTTTCTTTGATCTTTCCAAATACGGGCTAAATAAAGAGTTCTTTCACACACACACAAGATGAATGCTTTAACTTTAAAGCTGTAGATGCTATATAAACTGGTACTTTAACACGTTGACGACAATGGCGCTTTTGCACAAACAATCGCATGGGACATCAGGTGACAATGTCCCAGGCGAACGAATATGTGTCAGACAGCATCAGGTGACAATGTTGTCAACGTGTTAACTCAGTCGCGACAATTTGCCCCACAAAGTTGGACAGCCATGTTAACTCCGCCTTTTTTTCGGTCTTGCCTTTGGCAATCTATGAATTTTGCTCGTATCTTAGCCGGGTTTTTTCCAAAAAAAACGTCGAATTTGTCTCGAAATCAAATTTTCTATCGAATGAAAGCAAATTCAACGTGTTTCAAATAACCCCGGTCAAGGTACGAGCAAAATTCGTAGATTGCCAACGGCAAACGTATCGAAAAAGGAGCGGAATTATTGAGTAATGTCAATTGAGTAATTGAGTAATTATTGAGTGAGTAATTATTGAGTAATTATTGAGTTATTGAGTAATTGAGTGGTTGAGGAAAAAGTGATGTCGGTTTTTGTCACAAAACTGTTTATTGATAAAAACATAAACAAACGCAGATCAATCAATGAGATATCCTTCATTATTATTATTACTTGTTCCCCATAAGAAAACTCTTCAACAACCGAAACAAAAAATAATCTGATGGGACCAGGTCCGGACTATAAGGTGCGTGGGGCGGTCATTTCAGCTCCGGTCCTTGAACGATTTCCCCAACAAAGCACAAGCACAAGCTGCACAACAGAGCACAAGCTGCACAACAGAGCACAAGCTGCACAACAAAGCACAAGCTGTTCACCGGAAACAATTCAATGAACTCCTGCGTCATTGTGCTCTTGCAAGTTTGCTCTCTGGTCTTCAAAAAGCCATTGCTGAGATCAGGATACACACAAAACTCCCCCTCAATTCCTGGTAGACAAGGGAGTTTTCTGAGTGACGAATCGACGAATCATCGACATTAAAACTTGGAAAATTCCATTGAAACCTTATCGGCAACAAATAAAAGGCCAGAGCACAGTCAACGGGAAGAAAAAGAGAAATTTCACTGTCTGCAAAATGTCTGCAATGTCTCTGTTATTGTTTTTGATTTTGTTACATCAAGGTTTGTTAGTTTATTATTTTTATTATATTAGTTATTATACTAACTATTCTATTAGTTATTATATTAGTTATTATATTAGTTATTACATTAGTTATTAAATTAGTTATTACATTAGTTATTACATTAGTTATTACATTAGTTATTACATTAGTTATTACATTAGTTATTCTATTAGTTATTCTATTAGTTATTATATTAGTTATTATATTAGTTATTACATTAGTTATTACATTAGTTATTACATTAGTTATTACATTAGTTATTACATTAGTTATTACATTAGTTATTAAATTAGTTATTACATTAGTTATTACATTAGTTATTACATTAGTTATTACATTAGTTATTCTATTAGTTATTCTATTAGTTATGATATTAGTTATTCTATTGGTTAGTCTATTAGTTATTATATTAGTTATTACATTAGTTATTCTATTAGTTATTATTAGGTTGATGCAAAAGTCTTTTTCATTTTTTTCGTACTTCTTTTGAAAAATAACAAAGTCATCAATTAACCTATGGTTTGCTCTGAATGAAAAGTGTTTATTGTTCAATTTCCCATCTTTTTAAGTCAATTTGGGTTCACTTTCAAGCAAATTCGAGAGTGAAAACGGGTTTTTCATAAAAATCTATAAAAACCTCTATAAAGAAATTGGCTGAATCAATTTCTCTGAAAATCTGAAAAAATATCCAACTTTTTGTGCTCTATCTTTTATTTATTAACATCAAGATTGGTTTCCTTAGCTAAAGCGTCTAAAATGCATCATCGAGCCGTCGCCTTTTTTGACTACCCGACTTCAGGCTCTCAAAAAAATCTAGACATAAGACATTTTAAACTCGTTTTAATGTCATTTTACAGAAAAATAATTGGCCTTTCGAATGCAATAAACCGTTGTTCAATTGGTGCATTTGTTACTTTTTAACGGAAAGTACGAAAAAATGAAAAAGACTTTTGCATCAACCTAATATATTAGTTATTACATTAGTTATTCTATTAGTTATTACATTAGCTGTGGAAGCTTTCCCTATCCCCTTCAAAATCTCAACATTTTTCCACTGGTAAATTTAGTTTCTCTTTGGTAATTAACAATATTCCTATCAATTACATTAGTAAATTAGATTTTGTTAGAGATTTAGGTGTCCACATCTCTCCCCCTTTTAATTTCACTAAACATATTGAAATCATTTGTCGAAAAGCTTCTTTTGTTTCTAGCCGTATTCTCAAATCAATTGTTCATCCTAACCTAAACTCTTACCGCAAATGCTTGACGACTTATATCCGGCCCATCTTAGAATATGCTTCTATTGTTTGGTCTCCCCGCGCACAAGTCTTTATTGAACGCTTGGAGAAAATTCAGAGGAGGTTCACAAAAGTCGCTTTATGGAAAATTGACTATTCTAAATATTCTAGCTTTACTTATGAGGAGAGACTTGCTTTTTTTTGAACTAAAAACTTTACAGCGTCGTCGCTTTGTCATTGATTTAGTCGAAACTTTCAAAATCCTCCGTTGTAAACAGATTAGCCCTTTGTTTATAGACTTTTTCAAATTTAAACCGCGGTCAGGGCCCAGAAGTGGCTCATTCCTTTTGCAAATTCCCTTTGCTTCCAATGCCTCTTTATCAAATTCATTTCCTGTTAGAGCCGCTAGATTATGGAACTTGCTCCCAAACGACATACGAGAAATTCAGTCGCTTTTCATATTCAAGAAACGTATCGATGCTTTAGATCTAGTGGCTCTTTGCCGTAAGTATTAGGTTGAAACCATTTCGTATTAAATAAAATAATAAGTTTTGAATTCTAAAAATTTCTTTTCTTTGGCTGGGGGTGGGGGTTTTCTTACAAAATTTTAAGTTTATTCTTTCTTTTGGTTTTATTTTTTTTCTTTTTTTGTGTGGTGGGTTGTCTTTTTGTGGTTTTTTTTTTTTTTAATACATTGGCTTATTGATTTCAGTATGTATTGTATGATTAAGTATCACTGTGCATTTCTCTATGATTTCTTTCACTTTATCGTTTGAATAAAGTATTATTATATTATTATATTAGTTATTACATTAGTTATTATATTAGTTATTCTATTAGTTATGAATAGTTACATGAATTATTAGAGTATAAGTTATATTAGTTATTATATTGAAGTATAATCTTTTTTTTGTTATTATTTAGTTATTCTATTGTTATTCTTTGTTATTCTATTAGTTATTCTATTAGCTATTCTATTAGTTATTCTATTAGCTATTCTATTAGTTATTACATTAGTTATTATATTAGTTATTCTATTAGTTATTCATTAGTTATTCTATTGGTTATTCTATTGGTTATTCTATTAGTTATTCTATTAGTTATTACATTAGTTATTCTATTGGTTATTCTATTGGTTATTCTATTAGTTATTCTATTAGTTATTCTATTAGTGAAAGACGGTGCCAGATATTTTCAAGTGAAAAAGTTAGATTTAGAGTTTTTGGAATATCTTTTTGCGGATTACAGTAGATAAAACAAACGAATAGTTTCCCGTTTCGTCAACAATTCGAGCTTGTGGTTTTGTGCAACCGATTGCTGTTGAAATCGCAATTTAGTTGCTGTTTAGTAACCCTAAATTTAGCGTTTAAGCACAGCTTTTTTATTAGCTTTTTAGCTATTAGTTTTTTTAGCTTTCTACGGCTTAATATTGTCTAGTATTAATATTAATAGTGTGGCTCATTGTCCGCGCAATCCTGGCCTAATATTGCCGGACATCAAACTTAGAAAAGTTTAATCTTGAGTCTTGAGTCTTGAGAACATAAGAATTAGAAAATCCTCATCTTCTCAAGACTTTTCAATTTAGTTCAAAGTGTTGACAAGGTGATCTCATTGACAAACATCGATGCCTCCTATGTGATTTCCGGTTACCTATTCCAGACATACACAGTAAGCGTTTGAAACTTTCAATTCTCGACAATAACTCACTCAAAAATCGATAGTCAATGTTGAATGTTCAATCGAAAATTCAAACTTTTCAGAATATCATCGTCGAGAACAAGGATAATTCGCGCGGATTGATTTGGGTGATTTCAACAGCAATCGGTGCCACACAACCACAAGCTCGAATCGTTGACGAAACGGGAAACTATTCGTTTGTTTTATCTACTGTAAATACTGTAAAATGTCTATATGTCTTTGTCTATAGGTTTCAAAATGTCTATACTGTAATAGTACCCCACCGCCCTCGTACAGCCGCGTAGTCGCAAAGGTTTTTTAGTATTTCTCTTTTTTTCGAAGCGCCCGTACTTTCAAAAAATGTGTCTTTGGTATCAAAAAATAGCCCTGAATCTCAGCTATTTTTTGATACCTAAACGAGCATTGTAGCATAAACCAGTGTTGAGAAAAACTCGTTCAAAGCTAGAGCTACGCAACACTCCGCACCGTCATTATGGGACTGGGGTACTATTATAGTATTTACGGTAGGCACATAATCAAACCGTAGGTCAAGGACCGGAATGAGAAGATCTTTAAGGATATTCAAATATCAAATAGAACATTGAGACGTAAAGTCAAAAGGAGAATGAGAAACTTTACATAGTCAGATACAGAACCAATCAGTCTACAGAGTGGCGCCCAATTATGGAAACTAGCTTTTTCGACTGTAACTACTGGTGACACAAGTAGCCCTGAATCTCAGCTATTTTTTGATACCTAAACGCGCATTGTAGCATAAACCAGTGTTGAGAAAAACTCGTTCAAAGCTAGAGCTACGCAACACTCCGCACCGTCATTATGGGGATGGGGTACTATTACAGTATTTACGGTAAGTATTCAAAAGATCCGTTAGATTTTTCAAACGCTGACTTTTTCCGGAAAGTCAAAGAAAGAATTCGACTTTTTTCGGAACTACTCTGGCGGGATTATCTATTAAGATATAAAACAAAACGCAAGACGTTTGGCGTCAAAGTTTAGTCGATTTTCTAGAGCTGTTACAAGTCTCTAGTTCTACCCTGGTTCAAATCCTAAAGTGTGATTTTTTTGCTTTCTATCAGAGTCATAAAATTTCAGAGCAGTCCCCGCTTCAGGCTATTTTGGCCCAGGAAAGTTGACTCTTTCTGTGGGAGCTGATCGAAATCGCAATTTCGTCATTCACTTTTTGCGAACTGATGAGACAAAGCGTTAGTTTTTAAGGATAAAAATCCAAAGTTGATTCACAAAATCAAATAAATATTGTACTAACAGCTAGTCTGATGTCAGTGCTACATCTGATAGAAATCATTTGTAGTCATTTTTTTCAGGAAACGCTGTCTTTCCATACGACACTGGGATCACTTCTGTTTCCGCTAATAGCAAAACAATGGGAGTCATGGCGAGCGGTGGGTTTTAAAGTAGTAGGCTCATAATTTAAACATTTCAAATATCTTTCAGATAGTGGACCAATGATGTATACGTTTGTCTCTTCTGATTTCACTGCTTTTCCTCAAATGGAGTGCTTGGTCGGAGAGGCTCAGGTTGGTTAAAAGCTGTTGTAAAAAGTAAAAGCTGTTGAAAACGAGTAAACAGTAAGAAAAGTAGGAAAAGTCAGAGTGATGATCATGCAAGATCAAGAGATTAAAGGCCAGGTGCAAGAGTAGCTTTGGATATTCAGGCCAGGCTAGGTCAGAAGTCTAATCATAGTCTGGTCGAGCCTCACTGGAGCAAAGCTTGATCAAAACTGCTTCTAGCGTGACTTTTGTGATTTTGAAACATCAGCAATAATGAGTTTCAGATAGTGGACGAATAAAGCAATACCAGTTCAAAAAATAATCACTCCAACCAAACAAACCCATTTATAGAATACATTAGATTGTTCGGATATTTAGTTTAGTTTAGTTTAGCTCAGCTCAACATAAGTTTAGACAAAAGACTGCACCGTTGATATGTACCTTGGTGGAATGCCGAGCGAGGCGGGGAAAGAAAAATATCGATTGGCCAGTTTTACGTAAGTTAAAGATATAGATGAAGTTAAAAATTCAATTTCAGACGAGATTCGGTCGCAAGATACAGAACGAGCTATATCTATGGCTATGGAGTGACATTCTTAGTGCCGGCTGGATGTGATGCTGGCTATGCGTGCATGGGAAGCAATGGTTTGTTCAAACAAGATCAAGAACAACTAATCACGATAATCAAGATACCGAATCTCATAAAAATCCCAGAAAATCCCAGATTATTTATTGTATATAAGCTGCACAATTTTAGCACTTCCTCCAGAGACAAGACCCGACGAGAATTCGATGGGTTTCTTCATGAGTTCCCAGTATCCCGGTGTTTTCAATACGGAATGGTCTGGGACGATTTTAACATCGCAACTCCAATCGTGGACTTGTCTGTGAAGATTTAGAAAACAAGAATGAATACTTTGTTTAGCTCCATCGAATATCACTTTCACTGTGCAATCGGTGGACCCAGGAAAAACTGGCTATTTGGCGATCACACTCGGACAATCAGCGACGGGCGAACTAAAGAATTTGTAGGCTTCCTTTTTATAAAGAAAAATGATCTCATTTTTAGTACCGAGATAACGACCACACCAACCACACTTTCAAGCGTCGCTAATCGATTTATGGTCAGCTATTTATTAAGAGACAGATCTTACAAGTAAAACTCTAAACGCTTTAACACATTCACGACGAAATGGGGAAACGATTTTATAGGTTTAGGATTAGGCTTAGCCTCAAGCTTAGCCTCAGGCTTGGACTCAGTCTCGGCTAAGACAGAGTCTATTTGGTTTAGGATTTTCCGGTGATTTTCATATTAGGCTTAGGCCAGGCTTGGACTTAGTGCGAAGGCTAACGGCAAGCGCCTTGCACTAAGTCTATTTGGGTTTGGGCTCAACCCCCATTTTCTGGATCTCGGCCAGTTCCCAGAGCTCAGGCTTAGGCTTAGACTTATTAGGCTTGGACTTAGTGAGAAGGCTAGCGGCTAGCGCCTGGCACTAAGTCTATTTGGGTTTGGGCTTAGGCTTAGGCTTAGGCTTAGACTCAGGCTTAGACTTAGGCTCAAGCAGAACCCAAAATCTGGGCCGTACGTAGATTTCGAACTTTTCTGAGGCCGATTGGGCTGAAGATTTTCACCTCGGGGTTTTCGGGGTCAAGGAATTCGAATACGTTATTAGTTTTTAAAGAAAGCTGCTCTATTTTTGGATATTTCGTTCGGTTTAATTACCCAAATGCGACCCAGACATCTAGAAAATGGGCGCGATTACAAAAACGTGACAATTTTCATGTTTACGTAATCGTGCGGCTTCTGGCACACGGCTTCTAGGGATATAAGGCAGTACCCGAAATCTGTTGCGCTCTTTTTTCTCAAATTTGGTTTAATTACTCAAGTTTTTATGGTGTTTTGTGATGACCGTTTCACTTGGAAATTAAGGTTGTTCAAAAAAAGCTAGTAACGGATACCCCAGAATGGCTCCGGTTGCAAATTTTCAGGTCTACAGCTAACAGATCATTTTTTGGATCAACTCGAGTTTTTAAGGACTTTCATTATTCATTTTGCAGAAAGCTCTCGATAACTTTATATCAATTTTCAAGCGGAAATTCAACGCTATCAAATGAGCTTTAATAGTTTAGTTTATCTTTGTATGTTCACCAAATTATCAGGCTCAGGCTTAGGCTCAGGCTCAGGCTTAGGCTCAGGCTCAGGCTTAGGCTCAGGCTCAGGCTTCAGGCTCAGGCTTAGGCTCAGGCTTAGGCTCAGGCTTAGGCTCAGGCTCAGGCTCAGGCTTAGGCTCAGGCTCACGGGTAACGACGAAGCGACTGTACATTCAAAATACCGTCGCTGCGAATGTGCTAAAGCTTTACTCGTTTCTTTTGTCACTTTTAATTGAGTCATGAATGCTGATGACTGATTTAAACAATCAATCAATATTCTTTAAATACCAAAGAAGTGATTTCAGATTTCCTGGCAACCATCGGATGATGTGAAGTACGGTTATTTGGCCAGATGGTCGACCTACTTAGCCAACTCACCAACAGGTACAGCAACTACAGGCACAACAGGCACAACAGGCACAACAGGCACAACAGGCACAACAGGCACAGCAGGCACAACAGGCACAACAGGCACAACAGGCACAACAGGCACAGCAGGCACAACAGGCACAACAGGCACAACAGGCACAACAACAGCAGGCACAACAACAACAGGCACAATAGGCACAACAACAACAACAACAACATCGAGATCGACAACAACGAAATCAACTTCGTTAACTAATTTGATCAATTCATTTATTTCCTTGCTTTTTGTAACATTTATTCGCCAATGATCGCAATTGTTATCTGAAATTGTCTCTGATTAATGCGGGTGAAATAAAGAGAAAAATGTTTTATGTTGTTAGGCAACTTATCCCAAGAACCAATAAAACAAGACCAGCCGGCCAGTTGAACATGAAGTTTAACAGTTTCAATTGTAAATTCCAAATGAATGTCAAATATAAAGTAGTTAGAAAGCTACTTTCCGATATACGTTCCAGATCAAGCAGCGATTTTTGATTGTGGGACATTTGAAACGCGTCCGCCCCTTTGCCATTGGCAATCGAACTTTGAGCTCAAATATCTTGGTGTTGGGCTGTTCAATTTAAATAGTTTTTGCACCAATCGATAGAGAAAGACTTGGCGCATCTAATG
This sequence comes from Mesorhabditis belari, assembly GCA_958450365.1. Lineage (NCBI taxonomy): Eukaryota > Metazoa > Nematoda > Chromadorea > Rhabditida > Rhabditidae > Mesorhabditis > Mesorhabditis belari. The sequence goes on along the minus strand of CAUEEP010000741.1, from coordinate 1,308,967 downwards.
ATACCAAGAATATTTAAATTGGACAGCCCAAAATCAAGAGATTTGAGCTCAAGTTAAATTGCCAATGGCAAAAGAGGCGGGGCGTGGATCAAATGTCCGCTAATCATCTATTTCTCCACTTTCAAACCCGCTTGAGCCAAGTTTGTACACTGAAAATTTCCAACCGAACACCAAGGAAGCTCAAAGCTCAAAGTTCCCATGAGCAGAGTGTTGCTGAGGCGGATGACGGGGGATTGGCCGCGTTGCCGGAAAGTTCTCGTTTCCCTGAAGATCTCCATCCGAATACTCCAATCACTCCTGATCTTAAGAAACAAATCTTTGTGCGGGTACCTGAAGTGCTTTGGAAGTGAGTTTTGTGAGATTGTGGGACATTTGACATTGCCATTGGCAATCCAACTTTGAGCTCAAATTTCTCGACTTTGGACTGTCCAATTTAAACATTTTTGGTATCATTAGATGCGCCAAGTCTTTCTCTATCCAATTGGTGTAAAACTCTTTAAATTGAACAGCCCAACACCAAGGAATTTGAGCTCAAAGTTGGCAATGACAAAGGGGGTGGGCGCGTATAAAAGGTAGCCTCGCCCCTTTGCCATTGGCAATCGAACTTTGAGCTCAAATTTCTTGGCTTTGGGCTATCCGATTTAAATAGTTTTTATACCAATCGATAGAGAAAGACTTGGCGCATCTAATGATACCAAGAATATTTAAATTGGATAATCCAACACCAAGAGATTTAAGCTCAAAGTTAAATTGCCAATGGCAAAAGGGCTTAGGCTGTCTGATAATGAAAGATTCACAATTCCTCTTTTTACAAGTACCCAATTTTGATGTGGATCTCAATTGCTTCATTTCTCGATCAAAAAACGCGATCTGACCAAGGCTTTTGAGTGTTTTTGCTCCGGCTTTCATCGATTCAATAACTCATGCTCAGCAGATGTTGGAGATCAAGAAAGGGAAAGGGAAAGAGATCGAGCTTCGAGAGAGGGGGGAGGACCAAGACAAAGAGAGACTCACAGGTGCTCCCCCGAGCCTCATCAAGACCCTTTCCTTTTCACCTAAAACCTCTCTGATAGTCCCGATATTGTTGATTTTATTGATCTCTCATTTCTCCTTCAAAAAAAGAGTGCTGATCCCCCGCAACCGGGCTTTTTGAGCATCGTCTTTTCTCTTTTCTCTTTCCCGAGTTTTTCCCTCTCTTTTCTCCCCAAACAACTGAGTGCCCTGAAAAAAAAAATTGAAAGAAATTGAAACTTTCTTTATTTTCTTTTCTACTTTGCTAAATTGACGTTTGTTTTTATTCAAACTGGCTTTTGGAAGTGATTTGATTGGGTGAACGGTGGGAGGAGAATGGCCGACGATGATGTGAGTTGAGGATGACTGGTTGATCATTTAAAGAAAGCATGATGACGGGTTGATGAGGCTAAACTAGCAAACTAGCAAACTAGCAAACTAGGAAACTAGGAAACTAGGAAACTAGGAAACTAGCAAACTAGGAAACTAGGAAACTAGGAAACTAGGAAACTAGGAAACTAGGAAACTAGCAAACTAGGAAACTAGGAAACTAGGAAACTAGCAAACTAGGAAACTAGCAAACTAGGAAACTAGCAAACTAGCAAACTAGGAAACTAGCAAACTAGGAAACTAGCAAACTAGCAAACTAGCAAACTAGGAAACTAGGAAACTAGGAAACTAGGAAACTAGCAAACTAGCAAACTAGTAAAGGTACTATCCGGTTAGATATTCTCATTTCTTAACAAATAACTAGGTTAAACTTTGAATAAACTCGAATAAACTCGAATAACTTTGAATAAACTCGAGTAGCTTCGAATAACTTCGAATAACTTAACTTTAAATAACTTTAAATAACGAATAACTTTCTTTTATCTACTTTATCCCTATGCTTGCCCAAAAGTGCCTTTGTTCTGAGATTCTAACAAATCTGATACTTAAAAGATCCATGGATAACCGGAAAGTACTCAAGCAAACTAGCAACGGGCTAAACAAGTATACTACAAGGGTAATTATAGGGATAACTTTTTGGAAAAGTATCTGGCAAATGTTTAACGTATATAAAACTCTATATATAAGAATAACGCTCATGCAAGCTCATTCAATGAGTTGTATAAGTCCAAGAGAAAAGTTTTTGTGAATAAATGTAGTCAAGATTAAGGGCTACAATTCTCTATATAACATTTGATAGTTTTGAAATAAATTAGACATTTCCCAGCTACTTTTCCAAAAAGTTGTTGCTATGATCATTGGAAATTGGAAATAAGTCTTTGAAAGTCATGGTAAAGTCTTTGGAAGTTATGGTAAAATCTTTGGAAGTCATGGTAAAGTCATTGGAGAACTGTTTTTCGAGGAGAAGATAGTTTTCATAGCAAAGCAGAAGTTACATTGTTTCCCAAGGCCACTAAATTTCTGAATTGTGTACACTTTTTAGACTTTTTAGATTCTTTAATAGATTTACACAAATGTTTAGACATCTAATGCTTCATAGCTTGATAAAAATCTCACTGAAAGATTCAACAACACTAGCAGCAAATGGGCAGATTGCTAGGTAGCTTTTCTAGATAGCTTTCTTGTTTTTATAGCTTTGCCATGTTCCTGTTTTCTTTTTTAGGTCCTTGGAAGGTCCATTAGGTCCTTGGAAGGTCCATTAGGTCCTTGGAAGGTCCATTAGGTCCTTGGAAGGTCCATTAGGTCCTTGGAAGGTCCATTAGGTCCTTGGAAGGTCCATTAGGTCCTTGGAAGGTCCATTAGGTCCTTGGAAGGTCCGTTAGGTCCTTGGAAGGTCCATTAGGTCCTTGGAAGGTCCGTTAGGTCCTTAGAAGGTCCATTAGGTCCTTAGAAGGTCCATTAGGTCCTTGGAAGGTCCATTAAGTCCTTGGAAGGTCTGTTAGGTCCTTAGAAGGTCCATTAGGTCCTTGGAAGATCCATTAGGTCCTTGGAGGGTCCATTAGGTCCTTGGAAGGTCCATTAGGTCCTTGGAAGGTCCGTTAGGTCCTTAGAAGGTCCATTAGGTCCTTAGAAGGTCCATTAGGTCCTTGGAAGGTCCATTAAGTCCTTGGAAGGTCCGTTAGGTCCTTAGAAGGTCCATTAGGTCCTTGGAAGGTCTGTTAGGTCCTTGGAGGGTCCATTAGGTCCTTGGAAGGTCCATTAGGTCCTTGGAAGGTCCATTAGGTCCTTGGAGGGTCCATTAGGTCCTTGGAAGGTCCATTAGGTCCTTGGAAGGTCCGTTAGGTCCTTGGAAGGTCCATTAAGTCCTTGGAAGGTCCGTTAGGTCCTTAGAAGGTCCATTAGGTCCTTGGAAGGTCTGTTAGGTCCTTGGAGGGTCCATTAGGTCCTTGGAAGGTCCATTAGGTCCTTGGAAGGTCCAATAGCTCCATTAGGTCCATTAGGTCCATTAGGTCGATTAGGTCCATTAGGTCGATTAGGTCCATTAGGTCCTTGAAAATCGAAGATCATTCGGGGTTTAAGCTGAATCGAGCCGTTAACATGCTTGCTTGTTTGCTGAAAATCACAAAAATCCCCTCTGATTAATCGTTTTCAGATAGAAATACACCAATATTGGTGGCAAGCTGAGGTTGTTATTCAAATAATATTTTACACCAAAACGAAGCACAAACTTTTGACACTGTGCACTATTGCGAGCACATTAAAACTGTTTCTACGCTTTAGAATTTATCGTTAAACTGATCGTTTAATAGTTTGATACGATTAGACGAAATTTTTGATATAAAAATTTATCACAAGGGAAAGGCATCGAGTCAAATTGGCCTTTTGACTCGAGACCAAATCCATCCTATGGGAGCTCGAACTCGAAGGCCATGGGAACTGGAATTCGTTCTCGAACTCGAACTCAACGGCCATGGGAACTGTGGGAGTGGGACTCGAACTTGATGGTAAAAAGAATGTCATAGGTTCGGTAGTCTAGCAGACTATCCACTAGACGATCAAAGAAGTCGTTAGGCGTGTGACGGCCTCATAAGGACCTCGGAATTCAACGTGATTTTCTATTCCAAATATCTCGCGTTTGCGAAGCGTTCTGCCAAAAAGAAAACGGATTCGAGATCTCCATGGCCGACTCTATAAGATGTCCATATGATGGACTTGGTCACGAGTCAAAAGGCCAGCTTGACGAGGTCACGAGGACTTGGTCACTAGTCAAAAGGCCAGCTTGACGAGGTCACGAGGACTTGGTCACGAGTCAAAAGGCCAGCTTGACGAGGTCACGAGGACTTGGTCACGAGTCAAAAGGCCAGCTTGACGAGGTCACGAGGACTTGGTCACGAGTCAAAAGGCCAGCTTGACGAGGTCACGAAGACTTGGTCACTAGTCAAAAGGCCAGCTTGACGAGGTCACGAGGACTTGGTCACGAGTCAAAAGGCCAGCTTCACTCGGTGCTTTTCCCTTGTCAGATTAAATTTTGAAGTCGGTTTTTTTAGAAGATAAAGCGCTTTTCCATAGCCGCCAGATTCGTTCTCCGACTTCGGAAGGGAAAAGTATTCTAAAGATTGAAATATTGAAGTGCGACTATCTTTTAAATCTTTCAATTTGATAGAATCTCTATTTCAAATCTTTCAATTGATAAAATTTCTATTTTTCAAAAACTTTTAAGTGCTTTTGCTCTTTCCACACAGTTCTTTTCATTCTTTTCATTCTTTTCACTCTTTTGAACGGAAATTTGATCCGTTTCCACACGTTTTTCAAAAAAGATCGCTTTGAGAGTTCAGAAAAATTACACCCATTAGGTAGATGCATAAGAAATGTGGATTTCAACATTTTCATCAATTTCTAAAGATAGAAAGCTGATGTTATAAACTAGAATCGATGAATGTTATAAACTATTTGAAAGCTGTAAATCTCCTCTACAAAATAGGCTAAAACGTGTTTCAATTGATCGAAGCATTGAAGCAAATTTCGAGGGCGAAATGCGAGTGATCAAAAAAAGGAATCGAGTCACTTTAGGGACAAGTTTAGTGTCGTCAAAATAGTTCGGTTTTGACTATATAGTGGAAAATGAGCGCCCTTCATTCAAAATCATTCAAATATCATTCAAATATCATTCAAATATCATTCAAATATCATTCTAAATCATTCAAAATAATTAAGAGTTCGGATCATTTTATGAAAAAACTTTGTTTTTACACTAATCACTTTTTTGAGTCACTTTAAGGACAGGTTTAGTGTGGCCAAAATAGAGTTAGCTTTCCAAAATTGAAGATTTAAAAAGAAAAGGATAATTATATATCAATTCATTCAAAAAAAAGTCTAACGGAAATGCATTTACAAAAATTTAGATAGAGCGTAAGTTCAAAACCCTCAAAATTGTCAAAAAACCGGCTTTTTCACAAAAAAGAAACATTATTGTAAAAACAAAGTTTTCCCATGAAATGATCCCAACTCTTAATTATTTAGAATGATATTTGAATGGTTTAGAATGGTTTAGAATGATTTTGAATGGTTTAGAATGACTTTGAATGATTTTGAACGATTTTGAACGATTTTGAACGATTTTGAATGGTTTAGAATGGTTTAGAATGATTTTGAATGATTTTGAATGATTTTGAACGATTTTGAACGATTTTGAATGGTTTAGAATGGTTTAGAATGACTTTGAATGATTTTGAACGATTTTGAACGATTTTGAACGATTTTGAACGATTTTGAATGATTTTGAATGATTTTGAATGAAGGGCGCTCATTTTCCACTATATAGTCAAAACCGAACTATTTTGACGACACTAAACTTGTCCCTAAAGTGACTCGATTCCTTTTTTGGTCACTCGCATTTCGCCCTCGAAATTTGCTTCAATGCTTCGATCAATTGAAACACGTTTTAGCCTATTTTGTAGAGGAGATTTACAGCTTTCAAACGGTTTATAACATTCATCGATTCTAGTTTATAACATCAGCTTTCTATCGTTCCAAATTTAATTTATGAAAATGTTGAAATCCGCATTTCTTATGCATGTACAGTACTGGACAATGAAATATGATATTTGAAAAAACGATCGTCACTTTCGCGCGTCTGTAACTCCCTTGTCCTTGTCCTCCCTTGTCCCTTAAACTATTAGGGTTATACATTTTCTGAAAGCTCTTTTCAAGGGCTACACAATGGTAATATTAATATTTAGAAATACGGTAAAGACAGGGGAGTTACAGACGCGCGAAAGTGACGAAAGTGACAATCTTTTTTCAAATACAGTCGAACCTCTCTATAACGAACCTCGATATAACGTAAACCTCTCTATAACGTAAGGCGTGACCGGTCCCGGCCGACGTTAAGCTATATAAAACGGCACTCTATATAACGTAAACCTCTATATAACGTAAGCTATAGCCGTCCCGTGAGTTACGTTATAGAGAGGTTCCACTGTATGATATTTCATTGTCCAGTAGTGTACCTAATAAATCCGAATAGTTGAAAGTGTGAATGAAAGATCTTTTCTGAGCAAAAGCATTTGATTTGAACCAAAATTCTAGGTGAGCGTCGAAGAATACAGCTATGAAGATGAAGACGAAGAGGAGTGGTCATATTATGAAGAGGTTTGGAAAAGTGATTCTTATTTATTCTTTTTTCAAAAATTTTTACAAAATTTGACAAAATTTGACAAAAAATTCTAATTTAAAACAATTAAATGTGAAAATTTCTCTAATAAATCTCTAATAAACTTCTCATTTTTCATCATAAATCAATAATTATTGGATTGGTGAATTGAAAACCGCGGGCTATTGCCATATGTGACAGTTTGAGCACTTTCTTCAAAAGAAACCCATTTTGGTGTCAATGGAAAAGTTGTAGAGAATCAAAAATCAAGCTTATATCCAAATTTTCAGAACGATTCAAAAACTGATTTTCAAGAAATGCCAAATTTTCGAATGCCAATGCGAATTTTCACAAAACTTGCATTTTAAGCGAAACTACTAAGTGTATCTTTTTGAAAATTTGGCTATAAGCTTAATTTTTGATTCTCTACAACTTTTCTATTGACACGAAAATGGGTTTCTTTTGAAGAAAGTGCTCAAACAGGGATCTCCAGTCTCCATCTCCAGTCCTCCATTTTTGAGTCTCACACTTGTCTCACACACAAACCAAAATCCTTCTACGAAAGAGGAATCCGCAAATTGCCTGTAAAATGGGCAGAAGTCGTCAATAATAATGGAAATTATTTGGAATCAATTTATGGTTTTATGTTGAATAAATTTTGGTTCAAAGTCCCGCAGTTTTCAATTCACTAACCCAATATATGACTAAAATAGCTGATATAGAACAATCTTCTAGTGTAAAAATACTTGAAAAATCTAATTTTGTAGGTTTTGAGTCTTGAAAATTTCACAAAACATTACAAAAGTGGTCTTTTAGGAGAGAACAGAACTTTTCACGCACCCTATAGATCCATCTAGTTCCCCGTACTCACAAAAAAACTCTTTCCACTTTAACAAAGTACCCAAAGAGTGTTTTACTGGTTTTTTTAGAAAATTTTTGAAAAGGAGTTCCTCAAGGGTCCTCCCGTAGATGTACACCGAAGATAACAACTTTAATACCCCTAAACCGTGCTAAAAAAAAACCTAAACGAAAGAGGAATCAAATTGCCTGTAAAATGGGCAGAAGTCGTCAATAATAATGGAAACTATTTGGAATTGATAGTTTTATGTTGAATAAATTTTAGTTCAAAGTCCGGCAGTTTTCAACTCACCAACCCAATAAAACAATTTTCTTTTGCAATATGCAAATTTTAGACAGAAGAGGAAGAGGAGGAGCCCCAGCTTCAAGCGGCATTTCCAAAACCAAAAGATGATAAGAAAGATGATAAGAAAGATGATAAGAAAGACGAGAAAAAGGAGGAGAAAAAGCCTGATGAGCCGGCAACTTCGGCTACTTTTAGGTATTTTAAATATTAAATACGAGTAGATAACAAGTTTATGGTTAAAACACGAAATAAAGTACATTTTTCAAGGAAAGATTTCGCTCCAAACACTCAAGCTTTTCAACAAAACTTTTGATGTATTGTGGAAAATCTGTTCAGTGGAAAATCATTTGCTTTCTATTCTATTTTTAGGGTTTAATTTAACCGGCATTTCCAAAACCAAAAGATGATAAGAAATCGGCATTTACCATAAGCCTATGCTAAGCTTTGTTTGTTTGATTTGTTGTAAAAAAATTGACACATTTAGTTTGCCACAGTTGACACATTTCATTTAGTTTGCCAAAGTTGAAAGCCGAGCCACCTCCAAAGAAACCCGAATCTGACGAGGAAAGCTATGATGAGGTGAAGCATTTAAAGCAGTAATCTAATTTGAGAATTTAAAAGTCCCATATATCCCATATTTCACATGAAATCATTTTCAGGATGAGGATGAGGAGTGGTCTGATGAGGAATGGTCCGAGTACAGTGATGAGGAATCGGAGATGGAAGTGGAACCAGTCGGTGACACGGGAAAACTCGATGAGAAGAAATTCCCGAAGTTGAAAACAGAAGAACCAGAAATTGCTCAAAAGAAAGATGAGCCAAAGAAAGATGAGCCAAAGAAAGATGAGCCAAAGAAACCCGTTCCAAAACTGAAACAACAAGATTCTGAGCCTGAAGTGGAGGCAGCTTTCGCATTGCCGAAAAAGGTTGATGAAAAGAAGCCAAAGTTGAAGATTGATGAAGAACCGGAGAGCTCATTCACTTTACCAATTGGCAAAAAGCCTCCAATAAAACGACATGCGACTGAGGAAGAGGAGTTGCCTTGTGAAGAAATTGGAGAACCACAAAAGAAGAAAGATCCAAAGATTTCTCTGAAAGAAGTGCCGAAAAAAGCGGAACCAACTTTGAAAAGAAAATCGGAAGAAGAGAAAGAAACACCACCTACAAAAAAAGCTGAAGTGGACAAGCCAGTGGTCAAGCCAGTGGATAAGCCAGTGAACAAGCCAGTGGACAAGCCAGTGGACAAGCCAGTGGACAAGCCAGTGGACAAGCCAGTGGACAAGCCAGTGGACAAAAAAGTTGAGCCAGCTAAGAAACCTGGAGTTACAGCTGGAAAAAGACCGGCCATTGATGACGAGGTACCATGTGAAGAGATTGGGAAACCAGCTGCAAAAAAAGACCCAAAGATTGCTTTCAAAGAGCCGGAAAAGCCTCCAGCTAAACCAGCTGATGCAAAGAAACTGGAGACGAAAAAACCTGAACCTTTGAAGATCCCTGATAAAGTTTCCACAAAACCAAAAGAGCCTGCAAAAGCTGAAGAAGCACCGAAAAGTCCTCCAATGGTATTTTATGGAGAAAGCTTTACTTTGGCTGAACCAAAGAAGCCTGCTGCAAAGCCGGATCCTAAAAAGGAACCAGTAAAGGATAAAAAAGAGCCACTAAAGCCTCCAGCTAAGTCAGCTCCAGCTCCTGGTGATAAAGAGTTGCCTGCTGAACAAGTGGGGAGACCAGATCCAAAGAAAGATCCTAAAATTTCTTTCAAAGAACCAGAGAAGCCGAAAGAGGCTGTAAAACCAACTGCTACAAAGCCTACTTCAACCAAACCTGTTGGAAAACCGCCTGGTTTTGATGAAGAGTTGCCGTGCGAAGAGCTTGGCGGGCCGACTCCAAAGAAAGATCCTAAACTGAGTTTTAAAGATCCAGTCAAGCCGACAACAACACCTGCATCTGATCCAAAAGCTGATACTCTTGCTACAAAACCTGGAGATAAGCCAAAGAGTATTACACCGGTTAAGCTAGCTACACCGGCACAGAAAACACCTTTGAAACCTGGTGAAGATGAGGAGTTACCATCTGAAGATTTAGGTGGGCCTTCTGCTAAGAAAGATCCAAAGATCAATTTTAAAGAACTAGTCAAACCAGTGGATCTAAAGAAACCAGCTTCTAAGCCAGTTGAGCCAGCTTCTAAGCCTTTAACACCAGCAAAGCCTGCTACAAAAGCTTTGGAGCCAACTTCTGCAAAGCCTGGAGAGCCAGCGAAAGTTAAACCTTTACTCAAGAAACCTGATGATGACGAAGAGTTGCCATGTGAAGATCTTGGAGCGCCAGCACTTGCAAAGAAGCCAACTCCGACTTTCAAAACACCACAAAAGACTGAACCAGTCAAGAAATCGGATGAACCGTTAGCTAAACCAACAGCGGCTAAACCTATTCCAAAACTGAAGTTGCCAGGTGATGAGCCGGAAGCCGATGCTACTCTTCCTTTGGCTAAAAAGCCTGCTCTTGTCACCAAGAAACCTGGTGATTCTGAGGCTCCTGCTGACTTTCTTGGAGGACCAGCAAAGAAACCGGCACCTACTCCAAAGTTTAAGGAACCAACCGAAGAACCGAAGAAACCAACAACTACACCAGCTGCCAAACCAGCAACGACTCCCGTCAAACCGGCTGCTGCTACCACACCGGCAAAACCGGTCACTCCATCAAAACCAAGTGATGGTGAAGCTCCAGCTGCACCCAAGAAACCTGCAGCTGTACCCAAGTTGAAAGAACCAATTGATGAGCCTGCTAAGTCAGCCAAGAAACCGGATGAACCACCACTCACTGCAAAAGCTGAGGATAAACCAATTGGAAAGAAACCTACCGAACCTGCTAAGCCAACCACAACCCCAGCTAAGCCAGTCGAACCAGTGAAACCTGCCCCAAAGCCAACAGCTGCTAAACCAATTCCAAAGTTGGCTAAAGAAGAACCGGAAGCGGATGCGGTTCTACCACTTCCAAAGAAAGCGCCCGTCAAACCTGGGGATAGTGAAAGTCCAGCCGATTTCCTTGGCGGACCTACTCCGAAGAAACCAGAGCCTAAATTTAAAACACCAACCAGTGAACCAAAAAAACCTGAAGAGACAGCTGTACCTGCGAAACCAACAGCAGTCCCAACACCAACCAAACCGACAACAACAACTCCAGCAAAGCCTGCACCAGTCAAGCCAGCTACTGCTCCAGCAAAGCCCACTGATGCTCCAAAGCCGACAACACCTGCAAAACCAGCTGCCGCTCCTGCAAAGCCATTAAAATTAAAGCCTACTTCCGATGATGAGGAACCCGCTGAAGAGGTTTCTCTTCCATTGCCAAAGAAACCAGTTGCTCCAGTGACCAAGGCTCCCGCTAAACCAACAACAGCTCCAAAGAAGCCTGGCGATTCTGAGGATCCGGCTGATTTGTTGGGAGGACCAGATAAAAAGAAGCCTATTCCGAAATTCAAAGAGCCTACTGATGAGCCAAAATCAACTACTCCAGCAAAACCGACCACAACCCCTGCTCCGGCTAAACCAGCAGCTACTCCTGTTACACCGGCTGCAACAGCCCCCGCAAAGCCAGCTGCAACAACTCCTGCAAAGCCAGCTGAAAAAGCGCCACTTAAACCTATACCGACTTCAGATGATGAAGAGCCAGCTGAAGAAGTGTCTCTACCGTTGCCAAAAAAGCCAGTGGCCAAAGCACCAGTCAAGCCAATTACTGCACCGAAAAAGCCAGGAGACACAGATGATCCGGCTGATTTGTTGGGGGGGCCAGAGAAAAAGAAGCCGGTACCTAAGTTTAAAGATCCCACAGATGAAGAACCGAAAAAGCCTGCAGAGGCTAAGCCAACTACACCAGCTAAACCAGCTGCCACACCGGCTAAACCAGCTGCTGCGCCTGTTAAACCAGCAACTACCCCAGCAAAGCCAGCTACAAAAGCGCCACTTAAACCCATACCAACTTCTGATGATGAGGAACCGGCTGAAGAGATTTCTCTTCCATTGCCGAAGAAACCAGTTGCTCCAGTGACCAAGGCTCCCACTAAACCAATAACAGCTCCAAAAAAGCCTGAAGATTCTGAAGATCCGGCTGATTTGTTAGGTGGACCAGATAAAAAGAAGCCTGTTCCGAAATTCAAAGAACCTACTGATGAGCCAAAATCAACTACTCCAGCAAAACCAACAACAACTCCAGCTCCGGCTAAACCAGCAGCTACTCCTGTTAAACCACCTGCAACAACTCCAGCAAAACCAGCTACAAAAGCGCCACTTAAACCCATACCAACTTCTGATGATGAAGAACCGGCTGAAGAGATTTCTCTTCCATTACCAAAGAAACCGGTTGCCCCTGTAACTAAAGAACCAGCTAAGCCAACAACACCAGCCAAACCGGCAACTACTCCAGCAACGAAAGTACCTACCACTCCTGCTAAACCGGCAGCGACTCCAGCTCTAGCTCCACCAGCTAAACCGGCGGCTGCACCAGCTAAACCAACAACCCCGGCAGCTAAACCTCCGCTAAAACTAAAACCGACTTCTGATGATGAGGAACCGGCTGAAGAGATTTCTCTTCCATTGCCGAAGAAACCAGTTGCTCCAGTGACCAAGGCTCCCGCTAAACCAACAACAGCTCCAAAAAAGCCTGGCGATTCGGAAGATCCGGCTGATTTGTTGGGAGGACCAGATAAAAAGAAGCCTGTTCCGAAATTCAAAGAGCCTACTGATGAGCCCAAAAAACCAGATGAGGCTAAGCCAACAACTCCAGCTAAACCTACAACAACCCCGACTAAACCAGCAGCCGCTCCCACCAAACCAACAGCACCAGCAAAACCAGCGGCAAAAGCTCCGCTCAAGCCGATTCCTACCTCTGACGATGAAGAACCGGCAGAAGAGATTTCGATTCCACTACCGAAGAAACCTGTGGCTCCAGTCACTAAAGAACCCGCAAAACCTATAGCACCAGCTAAACCTACAACTGCTCCAGCTAAGCCGACTACTCCTGTCAAACCTACAACTGCTCCAACCCCTGCTAAGCCATCTGCTGCTCCGGCCAAGCCAACTGATGCGCCAAAGACGACAACCCCTGCAAAACCAGTCGCTGCTCTAGTGAAACCAGCTACAGAACCGGCAAAACCAGTAGCAAAGCCTCCACCGAAACTCAAACCAACTTCTGATGATGAAGAGCCAGCTGAAGAAGTGTCTCTACCGTTGCCAAAAAAGCCAGTGGCCAAAGCACCAGTCAAGCCAATTGCTGCACCGAAAAAGCCAGGAGACACGGAAGATCCGGCTGATTTGTTGGGAGGGCCAGAGAAAAAGAAGCCGGTACCTAAGTTTAAAGATCCCAAAGATGAAGAACCGAAAAAGCCTGCAGAGGCTAAACCAACTACGCCAGCTAAACCAGCTGCCACACCGGTTAAACCAGCTGCCACACCTGCTAAGCCAGTTGCTGCGCCTGTTAAACCAGCAACAACCCCAGCAAAGCCAGCTGCAAAAGCGCCACTTAAACCCATACCAACTTCTGATGATGAAGAACCGGCTGAGGAGGTGTCTATTCCGCTACCAAAGAAACCTGTGGCTCCAGTCACTAAAGAACCGGCAAAACCAACAACACCAGCTAAACTAGCAACCACTCCAGCAAAACCTGCACCAGCCAAGCCAGCTGCTACTCCAGCAAAGCCCACTGATGCTCCAAAACCGACAACACCTGCAAAACCAGTCGCCGCTCCTGTCAAGCCTGCTGCCAAGCCATCCCCAAAAGTCAAACCGACTTCAGACGATGAGGAACCGGCTGAAGAGGTGTCAATCCCATTGCCAAAGAAACCTATTGCACCAGTTACTAAAGCTCCAACAACACCTGCAAAACCTGCAACAGCTCCAGCGAAACCCGCTGCTAAACCGGCACCAAAGCTAAAACCTGAGGATGAACCTGAAACTGATGCTACAGTTCCTTTGCCTAAAAAGTCAGAGCCCAAAAAGGCGCCAGCACCTGTAAAACCAGTTGCCAAACCTTCACCAAAAGTAAAACCAACCTCAGATGATGAAGAGCCCGCAGAAGAAGTCAGTGTTCCGTTACCAAAGAAACCGGTAGCACCTGTGACAAAGGCTCCGACTAAACCAGCTGCAGCGCCGGCTAAACCAGCTGCAGCTCCGGCTAAACCAGCTGCAGCGCCGGCTAAACCAGCTGCAGCTCCGGCTAAACCTGTCGCCAAGCCTGTCCCAAAGCTGAAACCTGAAGATGAAGAACCAGATACTGATGCAACGGTTCCATTACCAAAGAAACCAGCAACACCGGCTAAGGCTCCAGCCAAACCTGCTGCTAAGCCACCTCCTAAAGTTAAACCTGAAGATGAAGAACCAGCTGACGAGGTAACGATGCCATTGCCGAAAAAGCCAGCCACACCAGCTACAAAAACTCCGGCTAAACCAACCACACCAGCCAAGCCAGCTGTCAAAGCACCTCCAAAAGTTAAGCCGGACGATGAAGAACCCGAGGAAGAGGCTACTTTACCGTTACCTAAGAAGCCAGCTGCTAAATCCCCAGCCAAGCCAACAACACCTGCTAAACCGGCTGCTAAAGCACCTCCAAAAGTCAAGCCAACTCCTGATGATGAACCAGAAGCTGATGCCACTCTACCAGCTCCCAAAAAACCAACTCCAGCAAAGGCGCCGGCAAAAGCTCCGGCTAAACCAGCTCCAAAAACACCGCTCAAGGTTAAACCGGAGCCAGATGAGGAAGAGCCTGAAGCTGATGCTACGCTACCTCTACCAAAGAAAGCGGCACCGAAAAAACCAAAGGATAGTGATGATCCGGCTGATCTTCTCAACGCTCCGACAAAGAAGAAACCGACACCAAAATTCAAACCAACCGATGATGAGCCAGAGACTGATGCTACGCTTCCTCTAAAAGGGAAACCGAAGCCAAAACCGAAACCAAGAGGTAGTTTAGTTAGTTGAGAAATGATTGTGTGGATTTAGATGAAGATGAAGAGGAGCCAGAAGACGAGGAGGAACCGGAGGATGAGGATGAAGAGGAGCCAGTTGAACCTGAAGATGGTGAAGAGGAACCAGAGGAGCCTGAAGAGCCTGAGGTGGATGAGAGAAATTCAAAAGCACATCCTAGTCTATTATTTCGAAAAATAGAGTTCTCCAACTAATGGGCCTTATATGGATAGTAGTTTTGGGTTTTAAGCTTTGAAATCTTTCTAGATACATAGTGGATTTAGTTCTAGATCTAGATCTAGACCTGAATCTAGACCTAGTTCTAGACCTAGATCTAGACCTAGATCTAGACCTAGATCTAGATCTAGATCTAGTCCTAGATCATTTCTAGTTTGATTTTCTAGATTTCAGCTACAAGTTCTGAGTAGATTTTATCTGATTTTTGATAAGCAATATTCAAATTTGTTTTCATTTTTCAAATTTCCTTTAATTTTTCTTCTTTTAATTTAATATTTCCAGGAAAAACCAAAAAAGAAAAAGAAGAAGCCAAAGGAGAAAAAGCCCAAAGAGCCAAAACCGAAAAAAGAAAAGAAACCAAAGGAACCAAAGAAATTGAAATGGTGTCCACCACCGAAAGCTCCACTAGAAGCTATCCCATTGAGGTGAGTTTACATAAATGGCTTTAATAAAATAAAGAATAAATTTTTTAGATCTTCCCTATTTTTACTTCAGCTTATTTTTTATAACTTACTAGGGAATTATTTTTTAAAAATGAACTTTTTGAATGGGTACAAGTTTAGAAGTCAAAGCTCTTCTTTTTGTACTATTTACAATACAAAATAGTACTATTTACAATACAAAATAGTACTATTTACAATACAATACAAATTTACAATAGCCTCAATTTTTTGAATCAAATTTTAGCCTTAGATTTGTTAGTATCTTTCTACAAATTTAGCTTTCTGTTAAACCAAAACTAGTTGGGGATAGGAAAGGTTGAAATTTAAATAAATAGCTGAATAGTTAAATAGTTGAATAGCTAAATAGTTAAATAGCTGAATAGCTGAAGAGCTAAATAGCTAAATAGCTGAATAGCTAAATAGTTAAATAGCTGAATAGCTAAATAGCTGAAGAGCTAAATAGCTGAATAGCTGAATAGCTAAATAGATAAATAGCTGAATAGTTAAATAGCTGAACAGCTGAATAGCTGAATAGCTAAATAGCTGAATAGCTAAATAGATAAATAGCTAAATAGCTGAATAGCTGACCTAAATAGCTGAATCGATTTTTTGATTAAATCACGCTACGCTTTTAAGGCCCTATTTGCTTATTCTTTTAAAAATTTCTAAAATTACCATACTGGAAAAGGTTTATTTGATACCTTTTCCCAACTATAAGCCTATAAATTTAGCACCGAACCACCGGAAAAAACGATTGTCGAGAAGAATAAGGAACCCGATGCAGAACGACCAACAAAGAGATATTTGAAGAGACCAAAACATACGTGGGTTTTTTTTTTTTGAAAGCTGCAAGACTGAGATTAGCATTAAATATTAGATAAAGATATCCTAAAATTCTAATCAGTGCTAGAGGACTACTGAAGATTTCGTTTTGAAGCTCTGAATTCATTGCAACACAAGCTATATTCTGCTCTTGGTTCTTGAGCTCTGTTCTTGAGTTCATTTATGAGCAGTTTACCTTACTATTAGCTTTCTTTACTGAATTATCTTCTTTATTGCCAGCAGCTTTGCAGAAAAAAAAAGTTTGGAACAAAATGCAAAAGAATTGGCGGCCAAGAGGAGTCGAACCCGTGACCTCTCTCTTCCGTTCGTTTGAGAGACGCGCGAGTTAACCACTCGGCCACTCGGCGTTAACCATCGGCGCAGTGTGAGCGCACTTTAGCCCACAAGATCCGGGTTCGACTCTCGCGCGCGTCAGCGCTTTTCGTTTCTCAAAAATTTTAGAACCTATCGCACAACTACATGGAATTTTAAGTCAAACCAACTAAAAGTTATTTGAAACGGCCCACTTGGCGTGGAGGAGTAATGCGGAGGAGTAAAGGGCGCGGAGGAGTAATGCGCATGACAGAGAGATCCTGATCTTTTATATATAGTACAGGTTTTCTCATAATTACTCATAATGACGATCATTTTCCTTTTTAAGCACTTACTCGACAGTAAACAACTTCTCATCACTGAACACAATGGAACAATGTTACTGGCCCGGGAACCATTGAAGATCTTGACACCGAGCGATTCGTTTTGGTTTCGTTGCTCCTGCTAAGCCTGGGCACTTTTTCTTCTTGAAGGCTTTCAATTTGAGGTGTTTTCGAACAATTCTCTTCATCGACAGCTCGGAAATCAGACTCGAGCAAGCTCGTCAAGCAACGGAAGCGCGTCAAGCAAGCTCGTCAAGCAACGTTCACTTTTTCCGGCTTTCTTCTGATCTTCTCGAGTACTTTCTTGACGACGGTTGTAATGACAAATCGCTTTCTGCCTCGTCCTAAACAATCCCTATTTTTTCTCCAAAGGCTTTAAAGCATGCAATTGTTTGGTAGACGGTGGCTTAACTTGCTTCCAAGTGATTTTGCATTGAGTGTGCCTTTGATGGTGATCAATGATTGACTGAAGATGGATCAAAGGCTTCACCATTCCGACAAATCCGACAATCGAGTTGTCGACGATCGACCATAAACAAAAAATCTAGTTTTATACTCTTAAGTCATAAAAAAACAAACAAAAAGAAAGAAATGGCAAGATGATTCGACTTGTTGTGGTGCTTCATAATTATCCATAATGAAGCGCATGCTTCATTATGGACAATTATGAAGCACCCTGTAGATTACAGATTATTTACAAATTACTTTATTGCCTTAAATTCGAGATTTTTGCCTTAAATTAGAGACTTTCAGACCAGTAAACATTCCATTCGTGATTCCATGGGAACAAACACCAGCCAAAGAAACACAAGCTGGAATGGGCGCTTTCGGACATCCACGACCAGAGAATGCTAAAGTCGATCATGGAGCAAAGCCACTTGTACAAGTAAATTTATTTTTGTCACCTGATCAAGCTGGTCCTGATGAAGCTGATCCTGATGAAGCTGGTCCTGATGAAGCTGATCCTGATGAAGCTGATCCTGATCAAGCTTATCCTGATCAAGCTGATCCTGATAAGCTGATCCTGATAAGCTGATCAAGCTCATCAAGAAAAGTCTTGAATTTCAATAACAATTAGCCATCTTTTGAACTTCTGATTCAAAATCTTTCTTCAGGGTCCACTAAACACCGAAACGGTGTTGCCGATGTGGAACGATGAGACAAAGTGTGCGAATAGGTGAGATGAAACTCGGTTTTGTTTTCTGATTGGACTAAAATGAGGCTAAAAAAACCATGAGCTAACTTGAATAAACGAAAAACATTTAGGAAAGGGGATAAACCGTTTGGCTCAACTCGTGGAAATGTTGATGACATTGTGGACAATCACAAGTATCAAACGAGTCCGGAGAAGGTTGGTGAAAGATTTTCTCGTTTTCTTTTGATTTTCTTCTGATTTCTGATGATTTCTGATGATTTCTTCTCATTTTTCTTATTTTTCACAGAGTTGGGCGTTCAACTCAACTTCAACAATCAAAGTTTTAGTTGAAACTCACCGAAACGGTAATCCCATATGTGAATCGGGGAATTAACGTAAAGGATTTGCCAAAATATGGAAATCTCCGGATACAGGTTGAAATAAAAATCAACAATTGACTTATTAAAGCAAAATATAGACCGGTAAGGACATCAATTGGGGTCCGTTGACACCAGGAATGGACAAGAAATCGAATGGTTTCATTTCAAAGCAATTCAAGTCAAACGCTTCATTGAAAGCGGGAAGCAACGTGATCGATCGCAGGAGAAATGGGGTGAGTCAAATTGGGTTCTTTGTTGACCTGAAAAAGCTTAAGTACAATTATACTTACAGTTACAATTATACTTTTAAGTACTTAACTAAAACGGACCTCTACTTTTGAGATTTCAATAAAGACAGGTTCACGACTGATAACTCACAAGGGAAGGCCAACTAGATGATCAAATCAAATGGACCATAGACCATTCGATGCAGAATTTCACGCTGATTCCGAATCTGCTTTTCTTTTTTGCTATGGAGCACTCTGTCAAAAGCTGTACGCATCTAGGTTTTGTAGGAGTTTCAAAAAGCAAACCGGGGCCTTAGAACTCTGTCTTCCACCAGCCGACGAGTAGCAGGGGTGGCCGAGTGGTATTGAGTTAGGACGCAAGGTGGGGAGTCCTCTGGTTGGGGTCCTCTAGTTGGAGTCCGGTAGCTGATTATCTTTTTTCCTTTTTGACCAACAGAAGAATCAACAATGATGACGCTCGTCGATGAATTTAGAGAACACCTAGAATAGAAAACGCGGCAATAGAGAACACATTAAAAACTAAAAAAAGAAAAAACACAATCAGCTAATCAGCTAACGGACTCAAACCAGAGGACTCAAACCAGAGGAATGGAATCAGAGGAATCGAATCAGAGGAATCGAATCAGAGGACTCGAATCAGAGGACTCGAATCAGAGGAATGGAATCAGGGGAATGGAATCAGGGGAATGGAATCAGAGGAATCGAATCAGAGGACTCGAATCAGAGGAATGGAATCAGAGGAATGGAATCAGAGGACTCGAATCAGAGGACTCGAATCAGAGGACTCGAACTACCCTCACCTCGCGTCCTAGCTCAATACCACTCGGCGACCACTGCAACTTGTCGGCTGGCGGAAGACAGAGTTGTAAGGCGGCGGTTTGCCTTTTGAAACTCCTGCAAAACTTTAGATGCGTATAACTTTCTACACAGTGCTCCTTAGTAAAAAAGAAAAGCAGATTCGGAAGCAACGTGAAATTCGGCATCGAATGATTTATGGCTCATGTGATTTGGCCAGCACATTCAGTTGATCTTCCCTTGTCAATCCAATTTCTAGGCAACTTACATGGAATGCGACAGAGAAAGCGAGAATATCATCCCGATTCTCTTCGATAATATGGCATGTGAACAAAAGGTTTGTTTATGACCTTTGTTTGTTTATGACAACAAAATTGAACTCGATTTTCCAGGAAGGCAGTGATTTTGGAGCTTTCCGTCCTCTGGTCAGTGTGGCCACCGGTGGATGGCCGATGACGTTTGATGAGGAGAGAAAATGTCGAATGGCTGTGCCTTTCCAGGTTCGGCTTTTACTTTAAACTGATTCCAAAGCTGATGAACAAAGAAAAAGCTCAAAAATGAAGTGTTAGCTAAAAGATTTCCAATTCTAGAGTGCCGGCTACATTCCAATTCCGAAAATCAAGAAAGTTGCGCCGAAGAAATTGACGAAACCGAAGTTGAAGCCCAGGACAGCCGTTCCAGTGAAAGTGGCTCCAAAAAAGACGACGGCAAAGAAAAAGTTGTGATAAATAGTGTAATTTAGAAATCATAAATATTATAAATGTTTAAATTATAGTTTTTATCTATTTTGTAAATGTTTACATGTTATATTTCAACTTTTAAAAATATCTTTTTTGGTATATCCAATATCCTTGGTTCGAATCGTAGAAATGATTCTTGGAGAGGGAACTGGACATGGTTTTAGATTGGATCGGATCGCGATACGATCTGATACGATCCGATCCGACACGATCAGATCAGATCCGACACGATCCGATCCGATCCGATCCGATATGATACTATCCGATACGATCCGATCCGATCCGATCCATCCGATCCAATCCGATCCAATCCGATCCAAGCCCGATCAGATCCGATCCGACCAGATCAGATCCGATATTTCTTCGTACAGCAAATGTGACCAGGGAGCTGAATGGATAAGAGCATAGTATACAAAGCTAGTATGATTTATTTTTTGCCTGGGTTCGATTCCCACTAGGAGATTTCTCCTGCTTTTTTCCTCAAAATCATCTATTAAATCAGAAACAATCCCAAAATCATTTCATTTTTGTATCGGACAGGATCCGATCCAACACGATACGATTCAATCAGATCAGATCCGATCCGATCAGATCCGATACGAGCAGATCCGATCAGATTAGATCCGATACGAGCAGATCCGATCAGATCAGATCCGATCAGATTAGATCCGATACGAGCAGATCAGACCCGATACGATCCGATACGATCAGATCAGATCAGATCCGATCCGATCAGACCCGATACGATCCGATACGATCAGATCCGATACGATCAGATCCGATACGATCCGATCTTATACGATCAGATTCGACCTGAGTAATACAATTATTGCTTTGGATTGCTAAAAACTAAGCAAATCTCAATTGATGTGTAAAACGCACAACAAACCTAACTCTAAACGATTTTATTGAAGGCACAGATTGCAGGTTGGTGATTTTGTTCATTTTTCGGATCCGATCCGGTCCGATACGATCCGAAAAATGAAAATTCGGATCAGATCCGATCCGACGCGATTCGAAACCATGTCTAGAAGAGACGCAGAGACGAAGAGACGAAGTATTTCTTACAGCATTTCACTTGCAGATTGAAAGCTGATCTCATCTGAAAGCTATTTGCTGGATGAGCTACAGTCTTTTTTGAGCAACAGTGTATTTATTTTCACTCATTGATCGGTTACAGTAGTTTGCTAATTGCGCATTGTGTTTATTTTTATTGTGTACAGTAGTAGGCTATGCGGAGAACTGTATGGGTGGGCTACAGCTGGATCCATTAAACAAAAGCATCACCGTATTCTTTGTTTGTTTCTATTGTGCGGATCAGCTACAGCAATTTGTCAGATCTGTTTCATTGTCAGCTCTGTCAATGTCAGATCTGTCATTGTCAGCTCTGTTTCATTGACAGATCTGTCATTGTCAGATCTGTCATTGTCAGCTCTGTTTCATTGTCAGGTCTATCTCATTGTCAGATCTCTTTCATTGTCAGATCTGTTTCATTGTCAAAACTGTCAACAATTTGACAGATTTGCTTTTAAGAATTGGTTTCTTTTAAATAAATTACAAGGTGTTTACAAAAAACAAAAATTATATCGAAAATATTGAAACAAACAGCAAAATCAGCATTCAATCATCAAAATTTCTTTTGATCTTAAACGATTCACAAAAATGGATAAAACAATAACAAGTGCTGGGATTATAAACGAGAAAATTTGCTTCGCCGAGTTGCATTGATCGTTATCACAACAATAAATGGTACCTTTGTCTCCAAATGCGTCTGTTGCCGAAGTTTTACCACTTTTCTAGAATTGTTATGGTAATTTATCGAAGTATGAACTTTTACAGGAACGGATTAAAGACTTTTACAGAAACGGTTTAAAGTCGATAGATTAGATAAAAATAGAAACAAGTTAAGGGTGGTTTTGATCGTTTTGTAAAGCCTTACTTGAGTAAAATAGAATTTGGAAACAAGAGGGAAACAAACGTCCTGACCGTCTGCTTACCAGGCTTGCCATTGAGCCGACGCTCTACCATTGAGCCGACGCTCTACCATTGAGCCGACGCTCTACCATTGAGCCGACGCTCTACCATTGAGCCGACGCTCTACCATTGAGCCGACGCTCTTCCATTGATCCATTGAGCCTTCTTACAAGGAAACGGTCTGAGCTGATCGAACAAATAGTCTTTTAAGGGAATTACAAATACTTTATAGTTAGTTCTCACACTTGCGTGGTTGTTGGTAGCTCATTTTGATCAGCATGGTCGACCCTTGAAACTCCATACAGTTTCATAACGATTCTGAACTTTCAGCTCCGACCGTTTCCTCGTTAGGCGAAGAAGAAATAGGAATAGAAATAGAAAAAGAAGAGAGGGAAGAGATTCTTGAAGCAATTAGATGCTTATCCAAGAATCTACTCGATTCACTGCAAGGAAAGATTGCTTAATGGGCTCTCTCTCTTCCTTCTCTTTTGTATTTCTTCCTGGGATAGAAGACGTCGATAACTCAGTGGCAGAGTCAGGTTGGTAAGGAGAAGGTAATCAGACGATCGGGGGTTCGATTCCCTTTTGGTTCCAAATTCTTTGCCATTCATTTCCCAAGATTTTCTTCTTCTTTCTCTTCTTCTTTCTCTTCTTCTTTCTCTTCTTCTTCTTTCTCTTCTCCTTTCTCTTCTTCCTCTTCTTCTTTCTCTTCTTCCTCTTCTTCTTCCTCTTCTTTCATTCATTCAGTGACTCAAATGTAATCTTTTCTTGAAATAAACTAAACAAACCGTGCATGTATACCCAAAAGGAGTTGCTATATCATAAACATTTCCCCCACAACCACATCCCCACAACGATCCTTTCTTATCCGCTCCCTGAAATAGAAAGATTTCAGGAATACTTTCTGTAACAATTTTTAGGATTATACAGCAGCTATAATAGCTGCTGTAGATGTGGTGTAGTGAAGTGAAAATACTCTGATAAAATTAGACAATGACACCTTCAACTTTCACCTTCAACGTCCCATAGGCTTTGGCGCAAAAATTGCAATTTCCACAGCTGATAAGTCTCTCCTAAAAAGTTGTTTTCATAAAAAAATTTGTGAAAAAAAGGTAAAAGTAAGATAAAAAAACATTGTTTGATTTGGTTCTTTTCCAATATCGGGGGAGCGGAAGGATTATCGGGGGAGCGAAAGGAAAATCGGGGGAGCAAATTTTGGCAGCGCTACATGTGTCCTATTTAAAATTGTGACGAACGGGAGCTTGCTTTGTTGCAAAAAGTTATCGACTCGAATTCCTCTTGGGGACCTTTCGCCGTGCGCAAGTGTCACATACCCAGCGAAATAGATCTTTTCCCTTTGAGCGGACTTTCATCGATTCGCCACAGTTGCAAATCCACGACTGGATGACTCCTTTGGTGACGAAATAATCGATTGCCGTCGATTCCTTGAACGCACAAATATCGGAGAAGCGCATCGTCGTTAAAGTTTAAAAAAAAACGTTGCCGTTAAAATACAGTCCCGGAAATGCATTTTTCGAGGGGGCAAAATTTGCTCCCCCGATTTTCCTTTCGCTCCCCCGATAATCGGACCGCTCCCCCGATATTGGAAAAGTACCTTTGATTTCATTAAACTTTCATTTAGACTTTCATTTTATAAGACTTTACCTGATTTCCATGCGATTGTCCATCGTTTGAGTCATAATAACAAGTAATTGATAGTGAGCTTCCCACAAGAAAGCTGATAAAGAAAAAGTTCATTTAATTAGATGTGGTTAAGTCCAAAATCAATCGGCTGAGCTGAAAATGCTTGCAGATCGTCGATCATGATCGTCGCTGTCCTATCATTCATCTTTTAAACTCAAATCTTTGAATCATTTTCTTTTGAATTGTAGAATTGTGGAATTGTGGAATTGTGGAATTGTGGAATTTCTTTTGAATTCTAGAAGCCCAGAAAGTCATCCTCTTTTCAGGAATTTTGGGTTTTATGTTAGCGTGAAATCTCTTAAACTTTACAACTTTACATGCGTCAATGTTTACTCAAAAAGTTTCGCAAAAAAGCAAAGAAGTTTGGTTGGGTGGGGAAATGATAGCAGAAATGGGAGAAATGGCGCGAGCAGAAATGGCACAGTTTAGCGCACTATCTCGGTTTAAATCGAAATTGAGAGCTTGGATTCCGCATGCTTTAACAGACACCCAGAAATGACAATTTGTCAGAAATCACTGCCGCTCATCTTTCTCGATACGAGTGCAAATCCTTTTTTATCTATATATAGAAAAACCAATAACAAATATTGTCTATGTAGAGCCAATTCTTTTAAAGCCAATCGTAAGTTAATTCGATTGCTGAAAGTCGAGATATATTAGGGTGATGCAAAAGAAACTGCCGATTTGACGGTAAATTCAAAAAAAGATGGCGTTCGATGGTGACATGATCACAATGGAATATTTTCGCAAGATCTCGAGCAGATTGGCATGGATCGGCCTGAATAACGTCCCTCAGCTTGGCTTCGTTCACGACTTCTGGCCTCGAACCGTGCTCGCAATCTTCCAAAGCCTCGTCTCCCTCTCGGAATCGTTGAAACCAAGTCTGACACTGCCTGAGAGACAAACTGCCATCCCCGAAAGTAGCACAGAGAGAAGGATGCGATTCGTCAGCAGACTTGGTTCCTTTTCTCTACAAATTTGGTCCTCTTTTCTCTTTTGGTTCCTTGCGAGACAACGATGCGATTCGGCAGCAGACTTTCCAATTTTGAAGTTAAACAGTGATGCTGCTCGTAGCACAAACTTTTGCTCGACCATGATCTAAATAAAAAATATAAGCATTTAAAAATCAAATAAACAACAACCAAAAAATTCAAATGTCGAAATAAATAGCAAAGAAATATGCGAACAAACCATAAAAAAAATAATACCGTTAGCATCGCTCGTTTCTGATAAATGAGAGCTGATACCCATCGGCAGTTTCTTTTGCACCACCCTAAT
This sequence comes from Mesorhabditis belari, assembly GCA_958450365.1. Lineage (NCBI taxonomy): Eukaryota > Metazoa > Nematoda > Chromadorea > Rhabditida > Rhabditidae > Mesorhabditis > Mesorhabditis belari. The sequence continues at coordinate 1,283,905 of CAUEEP010000741.1, read as the reverse complement.
AGAAAAAAATCGAAAAGTGCGCTAAAGTGCCATTTTGACTATATAAAAACGGCACTTTAGCGCACCACTTTTCAAAGACGTTTTTCTCTACGTTCTTACAGATGAGTGTACAAAATAAAGAGCACTTTTCTTTAGTCAAACTTGATGAAGATTCTTATTAAAACCAACCGCAAGTCGATTCAATGTTTGTACCTTAAGTAATAAACCGTCAAAGTTGATCACCTTCTGCAAGTAAGTTGGTCAAATTTGACTCAATTTTTCTATATATTCTTACAGGTTAGTCTACAAAACAAATCGAACTTTTCTTAAGCCAAATTTGATGAGAATTTGTTTAAAAGTAACCGTAAGTCGATACGTTTGCTGGAAGTCGAGATATAGAATAAAATAGAAAAGTGCGCTAAAGTGCCATTTTGACTATAGACGCCCTAATTTTCAAGACGGTTTTTCTCTATGTTTTTATGAAAGAGTATACAAAACAAATCCTACTTTTCTATAACGAAATTTGATGAAGATTCTATTAAAACCAACCGCAAGTCGATTCAATGTTTTTACCTTAAGTAATAAACCCGTCAAAGTTGATCACCTTCTGCAAGTAAGTTGGTCAAATTTGACTCAATTTTTCTATATATTCTTACAGGTTAGTCTACAAAAAAAGAATTGTCAATCATTAAATAACATTAGAAAATAACATTATTCATATTTCTAATAATCAAAAAAGAATTTTTAATTGTTTTCCAAAAAAAAACAAAAAGCTTGACTGCGAACCAAGATTAAAGAGTACCGAGCGCAAGCACACTAATTACTGTAACTAGATTGCTAGGCTACGAGCTGGCTATTGGGATGGCGAAATGGCGAAAGGAAAGCCTTTTCGCAGCCTTTTCCAGGAAAAATCAGTGTGCCAGAAATTCGAGAAAAAATTTTTATTTTTTCGAAATTCAAACGGCTATAACTTTGTGCGCTTTGCCGATTAGCGATTTTTGAAAACAGTTTCTGAACGTACATTCTCAGGCTTTTCTTTTGGTACCTATCTCATATCCCACTCCCGGGTAACTTGGAAAGGTTCCCTTATTAAATCACCGGTGGTTTAACGGTCCCAGATGGTAGACTCTTTTAGACTACCGGTAGTCTAACGGTCGGTCGTCGATGTGTTAAAAAGAACTCAGACGTCAGAAGTCTTAAAAACAGTAAGTGCACTTTCAATTTTTATTGTAAGTCGTATTTTTTTAGGACTTTTCTGCTGAAAATCGGCTTATTGTAGGTCGAATTGCTGTAATAACACTGCTGTAACTATTAGGTTGTCCAATAAGTAATGCGTGTTTTGACACGATTTTCAAAATATCACAAAATTAACAAAAGAGAACTTTATTAATCGATATATTCTCCACAAAAATCAGCAACATTTCTCCATCGTCCGAGCAAAGAGTGAAGTCCGTCATAATAGAATGAAGCTGGTTTCGATGAGAAGAAATCGTCGAGCCATTTTTGCACCTCGTCAACACTTTTGACTCGTTTCCGTCCGCAAATCGTTTAAACCAGCGCTGGCACTGGCTGATTGAAATTGAATCCTCTCCAAATGCGGCACAGATAGTTCGATGGCAATCCGCTGCAGTTTTACCTCGTTTGAAATCATACAGCATTGATGCGCGGACAACAAACTTTTTGTCTTTCATCTTACAAAACAACATATCTATTATAAAACAAAGGCAAATGAATAAAATAATATATAAAAATAAACACAAGATGCTGATGATTAAAAAGAGCATATATTTGCTCGAAGCGATTTAGCAATAGTTTCGAAATAAGTAACACGCATTACTTCTTGGACAACCTAATAGATTGCTGTAACTAGATAGCTGCAACTAGATAGCTGTAACTAGATTGCTGTAACTAGATAGCTGTAACTAGATTGCTGTAACTAGATGGCTGTAACTAGATTGCTGTAACTAGATGGCTGTAACTAGATTGCTGTAACTAGATTGCTGTAACTAGATTGCTGTAACTAGATAGCTGTAACTAGACTGCTGTAACTAGACTGCTGTAACTAGATTGCTGTAACTAGATTGCTGTAACTAGATTGCTGTAACTAGATGGCTGTAACTAGATTGCTATACACTATTTAACAAACGCTTTTGCTGTGATTTATTGCCTTTTGCTGCCCATTTTCAATTTAAATTTATCGAAAAAAGTTGATTTTCTTGCACAGAAAAAAAACAACGCTCTAGACGTGACCCGGAATGGAATGAAATAACGCTAAAAAGAGGAAACTAAGCCATTTTGCAGAAAAACTAAAAAAAGGCACAAACTAGCATTAAATAGCATTGAATAGCGTTAAATAGCGTTTCAGAAAAAGCAAAATCATAAGAAAATCACAAGAAAATCCAAAGAAAATCAAAGATCTAAAGGGTGAATGAATTTTCGTTTTACAGACGAATTTACAGACGAATTTACAGAAGATTTACACTGTACACAGGAAAAAGAAGGAAGGAAAAAAGGGGATTTGTAAAGCCTTGAAGCGATCACAAAATTGTGTCAAAATATTGGAAAAGGATAGAAACAGTACTGGACAAGGAAATGAAAAACGATCGTCACTTTCGCGCGTCTGTAACTCCGTTGTCTTTACCGTATTTCTAAATATGAATATTACCATTGTGTAGCCCTTGAAAAGAGCTTTCAGAAAATGTAGAACACTATAGTTTAAACTCAAAGACAAGGGAGCTACAGGGGCGCGAAAGTGACGATCTTTTTTCAAATATAATATTCCATTGTTCAGTATTTTCGGAACGAATCGGATAACAATTATATAAAAATATAAAATATTGGAAATTCTTTTGAATAGTTGATAGTATTAGGGTGATAGGTGAAGAAAATTAAGGTGAAGAGTGAATTTGTTTGATTTTTTTCGATCAATTGAAGATTTCAGCTCATGTGAGTGTCCTGAAATCGATTTTTAAACGCTTAGAAAGTTGCTAGATTCGTTTTTTTTAAACGAAATATCTTTATTTTTAATTTATTAACAAAATTTTATTGATTTTAAGAAGTGGAAAAGAAAGAAAGAGCAAAAAAGAGCGAGATTTTCTCTTTTAAGCCTTTTCGACCGTTTTCTAAGTGGCTACTTGAGAAAATTACTGTAATCGAACCGTCAATTCACATTCGATCAAAAGGATTTCGAGATTATTGATTGATTTCCGTAATTTCCCATTAAATTATGTCAAAATTCAGCTAATTGAGTGAGAACTGACGGCCTTATGACGGTCGTTTTCTAAAAACGCGTTCTAAAAATGAATTACTAGCTTGAAGTAGATAGATATGACTAGTTATTTCAATGCTTTTATTAAATTTGAAATCTTTGATTAGTTTAATCTTTGATTAATTTAATATTTACGATTAGCATTTCTTCTCACCTGATCTTGTCCATTTATTGGCGTGCCGCTGAACGATTTCTGGATCTCGGCTGGGACGAATTGCCGCAAAACAACGTTTTGCGCTTCGAGTTGTTGCACCTGAAATCATAAAAGATTATAAAAATTGATACTGAAAGGAAATCAGAATTATTATATAAAAGAGCAGTGTCTGTCCGTCTATCTGTCTATCTGTCTGTCCGTCTATCTGTCTGTCCGTCTGTCCGTCTATCTGTCTGTCCGTCTGTCCGTCTGTCCGTCCGTCTGTCTGTCTGTCCGTCTGTCTGTCTGTCCGTCCGTCTGTCTGTCCGTCTGTCTCTCTCTGTCTGTCCGTCTACCTGTCTGTCTGTCTATCTGTATGTCTGTCTGTCCGTCTGTCTGTCCGTCTATCTGTCTGTCCGTCCGTCTGTCTGTCTGTCTGTCTGTCCGTCTGTCTGTCCGTCTATCTGTCTGTCTGTCCGTCCGTCTGTCTGTCTGTCGGCTCCCCGCTGGTCGATTTACATGATTTTTAGTTTATTAGACTGTCTGTCTGTCTGTCTGTCCGTCCGTCTGTCTGTCTGTCGGCTCCCCGCTGGCCGATTTACATGATTTTTAGTTTATTAGACTTAGAATTCTATGTAGTTGCGCATCCCTTACAGTCGTTACAGTGAACTCCAGTATCTTGGTGTTGGGCCGTTCAATTTACACGTTCTTGGTATAATTAGATGCGCCAAGTCTTTCTCTATCGAATTGGTGTAAAAACTCTTTAAATTGAACAGCCCAACACCAAGAAATTTGAGCTCAAAGTTCGATTGCCAATGGCAAAGGGGGCGGGCGCGTTTCAAATGTTCCACAATGAAAAATCGCTGCTAGATCTGGATCTCGTCGCTGCTAGATCTCGTCAAAAAAGTCTTAACCGTCTTGGCCGAAAAACCCGCCATTAGCCGGGTTTAACGTTAACCGATTAACAGTTGAAAGCAATAATATACCCAGAAAATGATCAAGATCCAGGGTAAAGTTGCTTACGCTAAAGGTTTACGCTAGATGGCAAATGACGATAGATAACGGGGTCGAACCCGCATCGTGTGGGCCGTAAACAATCGCGCTCGCGGCTGTCCACGGCGACAACTTATCCACCAACCCCAAAGCATTCATCATAAAGATCAATCTGCAACATCAATGTCTTTCCAACCTTAGCCTCTAATTCCATGATGGTGCTCCGTAGAACTTCGACCTCTTCTCGGACGGCGAATGTGAGATGGGTTTTGACGAGATCCTGGAATTGTATACATTACTTTAAAAATCTGCTCATAATATGCAAATTAAAGCTTGGTATTTGTCTAATAAAACTCCAGTCAAGTCTAGCTTTTTCTGCTTGACCCAGGCTGCCTAAAAAGGTTATCGGACACCGCGCCCTTTTACCATTGACAATCTAACTTTGAGCTCAAATATCTTGGCGTCAGGCTGTACAATTTAAATATTCTTAATATCACTAGGTGCGCCAAGTCTTTCTCTGTCGATTGGTAGAAAAACTATTTCAATTGGACAACCCAACACCGAGATATTTGAGCTCAAGACAAAGGAGGCGGGGAGATATACACGCTCCGCCCTTCGCCGTTGGTAATCCAACTTTGAGCTGAAATATCTTGGTGTTGGGATGTCCAATTCAAATCTTCTTTGTATCATTAGATGCGTCAAGTCTTTCTCTATCGATTGGTATAAAAACTATTTAAATTGGACAACGGAACACCTAGAAATTTGAGCTCAAAGCTGGATTGCCAATGGGAAAAGAGGCAGAGCGCGGATCAAATTTCCCACGCCTAAAAATCTCAAAACAACAATAATTAATTAGTTAATTAATTAATTAACGATTTCTTTTTGTCTTTCAAAATGCCCACCATAGCTTGCTCAATTTTGTTATCGATGGCGATCACATTGAGCTGAGCCGTCGAAGAGCTGAAAATTCGCGATTGAAAGCGTTGAAACCGTAAACTCTTTTCACAATTTACAACCGATAGACTTGTTTTTTGAACTTTTATGAACGAAAAAGGGGTTTCCTTATGTCCCTTTGTGCTTTCCTCAAGGTGTTTGAGAACCTTTGTACCTAGGGAAAATCGCCTTATCTCCTGGCTGGTCGACTCTCCCATTTTCTCAAATTGTAAACAACTCCACTCTGTTATCTCCTCAGAAAACTTGAAATAAAATCGATTCTCTTCGTTCAGCTCAAGAACTCAGTTGGTGTTGTTGAATTTTCGGGAATAACAAGGCCTTTGTCTTTTGGGAAGTTACGTACGAAGACCAAAAGATTGGAAGTGGCTAAGATTAGAAGTGGCTAAGTTTTTTGGCACTTTGGTCAACTAGATAAGCCTTGAGCCTAAAAATAGAACAATGGAGACGAAAATAGACAGAAATAAGTGTTTATCAAAGAGTTTTTTTTTGATTAGATTCAATCAGGCTAAAGATTTGATCGGGTTTTGTCTTTGAACCAGGAACTTTTGAATGATTTGAGGAGTACGGTAGGGAAATAGACACCGTACTCATTGCTACAATGTACAGTACGTGTTTGGAGCCGAAAAGGTAGCTTGAGAGAAAGCGGTAACTATCAAAAACGGTGATCGAGCATTTGATTCACTCCGGGCCCCTTTTACCATTGGCAATTTAACTTTGAGCTCAAATATCTAGGTGTTGGGCTGTTCAATTTACATGTTCTTGGTATCATTAGATGCGCCAAGTCTTTCTCTATTGATTGGTATAAAAACCATTTAAATCGAATAGCCCAAAGCCAAGAAATTTGAGCTTAAAGTTAGATTGCCAATGGCAAAGGGGCGAGACGACCCTTTGTCATTGCCAACTTTGAGCTCAAATTCTTTGAGCTGTTTGTTTGTCCAATTTAAATAGTTTTTGTACGAATCGATAGAGAAAGACTTGGCGCATCTAATGATACCAAAAATGTTTAAATTGAACAACCCAACACCAAGAAATTTGAGTTCAAAGTTAAATTGCCAATGGCAATGTCAAATGTCCCACAATCTCACAAAACTCACTTCACAAGCACTTCAGGTACCCGCACAAAGATTTGTTTCTTGAGATCAGGAGTGATTGGAGTATTTGGATGGAGATCTTCAGGGAAACGGGGACTTTCCGGCAACGCGGCCAATCCCCCGTCATCCGCCTCAGCAACACTCTGCTCAGGGGAAAGTGCCGTGTACGGAGACCCAGGCGGGGTCATTGTGGAAGCGGATCGAGATACTTGAAATGAAAAGGTTTTTTCCCTTTATTTTGGGCTCAAAACCTTGATGCGCATGGCGTAATCGAGTGAGCGAGTTGTCGAGTTCTTCCACTGACGTCATCCGGTGGTAGCCGATTCCTTGATTCCATGGTGTGCCCATTGGTGGGCCTTGCACGATTGCCGACATTCCGAACAACAATTCGTCTAGATGTGAGCATATAGAACAATGAAAAATTGATAGAACAATGCGAAATTGATAGAACAATGCATTTTTTGAATAAGAATGAACCAGAGAAGTAGTACGGAATTTGAAAATCGATTTTTCGTCAAAGAAAGTCAAAGAAAGTCAAAGAAATCAAAAAGAAATTAAAGTAGACTAGAAAATAAAGGTGTTCTCAAGGAAAAAGCTACAATAAAGCTCTTAAAATCTTAAAAGAAGATAAGGATTACTGTACTTTGTCAGCTTTTAGGCTTTCCAGCTTTCCATCTTCTTTTCCAGCTTTCCAGCTTTCCAGGTAAAATCTAGAGAAATACCGTCTAGAATAAGCTGTACTAGAAAGCTAAAGGTAACGAGTAAAGCTAAAGAAATTAAAGGTAGACTAGAAAAAAAAGGTTTCCTCAAGGAAAAAACTACAGTACAGCTCTTAAAATTAGATTAAAAGATAGGGGTTACTGTACTTTTTAGCTTTTAGGCTTTCCATCTTTCTTTTCCAGCTTTCCAGGCAAAATCTAGAGAAATACCGTCTAGAAAAAGCTGTACTAGAAAGCTAAAGGTAACGAGTAAAGCTAGAGGTAACAAGTAAAGCTAAAGGTAACGAGTAAAGCTAAAGTTAAGGAGTAAAGCTAAAGGTAAGGAGTAAAGCTAAAGGTAAGGAGTAAAGCTAAAGGTAAGGAGTAAAGCTAAAGGTAGGGAGTAAAGGTAAAGGTGAGGAGTAAAGGTAAAGGTAACAAGTAAAGCTAAAGGTAACGAGTAAAGCTAAAGAGTAAAGCAAAAGCTAAAGGCAACTTGGTTACAAAACTTTTCTTATTACATGAAGAATGAAGGAAAACTCAACAAAACAATTAAAATCAAGTCATTCAAAGAAAGTTGAACAAAGTTAACAAAAAACTTTCTTCAATAACAATTAACAATAACAATTTTGAAACCACTAACAAAATCTAAAGCGATTTTCGTGCAGAATAACAACCAAAAATTCACTCAATCAGTTCTTGCTTTATTTTATCAACAGATCAAGTAGTTTCATTGATTCAAAACAAAAATAAATGAAAAATAAATGACCCAAAGAAGCCAATCGAGTGGCAAAACAAGAACAAAACAGAAATCAAAGGTGAAAGAAGAAAAAAAAAGTTTGATTTTGACAGAGAGGCGCCTCACCGTCTCGTTGCATTCAAAAAGATCAGGCCAGTGTTTTTCCAATTTTAAGAATCAAATTGGGAATGTTTGATGGAGAGAAGGAGAAAAGTTATCTGCTTTTGTGAGATCAGAAATTTTTGGAGTCGTGTTGATAAAAGAGAAATCCGAAGAGAAAAGCATCAATCACTGGACAATGGAAAAGAGTTAAAAGTTGTTGGAAAAGACTTTTTCGTTTTGATTTCTAACAAAATGAGGAGAAAAGGTCAAGAGGGAAATTTGAGTGTGCATGGTGAAGTGTTACGTTTGATCTAGAAATCCGGCTGATCTAGAAATCCGTCTGATCTAGAAATCCTTCTGATAAAGAAATCCTTCTGATAAAGAAATCCGTCCAATCTAGAGTGAAGTGAGGTCAAAGCCGATCTAGAATCAAGCCGATCCCTCTAAATCTAAGTCTGGATCGGACGTGTCTGATTTAGAGTGATCGGCTTGATTCTAGATCAGAGGTTTGACCTCACTTCACTTTAGATCGGACGTCCGATTCGATTCGATCCGATCCGATTCGATCCGATCGGACGTCTGATCTAGAATCACATCGGACGGATTTCTAGATCAGACCTAAAACACCTAGTTTTCCGATCTGGTAGTAAAATGCTGAAATTGAGGCCTTTAATCGATGCGGCTTCACTCAAATCATTGAATTTAGGCTAAAAATTGGGTTAACTGCAAGTTAGGCTAAAAATCTTTCTGATTCTTTTCGTATTTAGGCTTTTTTTTAAGGATTTAAACGAAATTTGATAAAGTTTAAACAATTTAAACAAAATTTGATAAAGTTAAAGATATTTGTTGTTTGGAAAAGAAGAAAAAGGATTGTTTAGAAAGAAAATTGTTTGTTTAAAAGCTTAAGCCTAAGCTGAAAACCAGCTGACCTTTCTAGGCTTTTTAAATCGAGTTTTGAATCGAAGGAATCGACTTTTAAATCAACTTTTGAGTCGAAGGACTTTTTCGTTTCAAAAGCGTATTTCCATTAGTCATCGTATCAAAAAAAGACAAGAAAATTGACCGAAAAAGACGCTTAAAAAGCTTGGGGGTTAGGCAATGTCATCAGGAAAAAGAAAGAGAGGGTGAAAACCCTCAAAAACGACGATCGGCCACTCATCGAAAGGGGGGAAAAAAGAAAAGAAAGAAAAGCTAAGAGATTCGGGTGGACGAACGAAAAAACGAAAAAACGCTGAGGAAACGTTCGATTCTCGTCGGCCACCCTCGTGTAGAAATCCGAAGGGTAAACAGTGAATGAAAGGGGGAAAAAACGCAGAATGAAAGGGGAAAAACGCAAAACTTCATGAAGAGAATGGATAGGGGAAAGGTGCTTCAACACAACACACACAAAAATCCTCTAATATCAGCTAGAAGTGTTAAGAATTATTCTAAAACAAATTTATTTGAGATTTTATGATATTTACTTGACTTAGAGAGGTAGATTGGGTAAGGATTGGGCAAAGCAAAGGTTTTTCTTGTGACTGAAAGCAAGAACTCGAGCTTTGAAAGACTGAAAGCAAGAACTCGAGCTTTGAAAGACTGAAAGCAAGAACTCGAGCTTTGAGCACTTCTGGAATGGTAAATGATAAGGAAATGGTCTCAAATTTACTTAAAATCAACGAAATTGAGTTTATGAAAAGTTTATCTGTTTCTAAAAACGATGTAGAAGAGCAAGATTGAAGTTTCGATGTAGAAGAGTAAGATTGAAGCTAGCTCGGTTAGAAACAGTACAAATGGGCAACAATGACAGTAGAAATGGGTGACTGAACGCGAGAAAAAGAGCTGATTGGATGAACTGATTAAACTGATCAATGGTCGAAGGGTAAACAGTGAATAGGTCGAACTTATCGGGCTGAATTCAAGTTTAGACAGTTTATGGCCCACTAGTAGACAGTTTATGGCCCTCTAATAGACAGTTTATGGCTTTAGCGTTCAAGAAAAAACAAAAAAACTCGAAAAGAAAAACAAAAGGGACTTGAACAGAGATCGAACCCGGACCCCGTGGTTGAAAGCCTTTTCGTTGAAGTCATTGAAGTCATTGAAGTCATTGAAGTCATTGAAGTCATTGAAGTCATTGAAGTCATTGAAGTCATTGAAGTCATTGAAGTCATTGAAGTCATTGAAGTCAATTGAAGTCAATTGAAGTCAATTGAAGTCAATTGAAGTCAATTGAAGTCAATTGAAGTCAATTGAAGTCAATTGAAGTCAATTGAAGTCAATTGAAGTCAATTGAAGTCAATTGAAGTCAATTGAAGGCATTGGTCAATTGAAGTCGGTCAACGAAGTCCATTGAAGTCTATTGGTGTTGAAGTCAATTGAAGTCAATTGAAGTCAATTAAGTCAATTTGAAGTCAATTGAAGTCAATTGAAGTCAATTGAAGTCAACGAATGTCAACTGAAGTCAACGAATGTCAACGTATGTAGTCAACGAATGAATGTCAACGTTGAAGTCAATGATTCTAATTTCAGATTCGATTTCCTTATTCTATAAAATTCACTAGGTAGACAAAAGCTCGCCCTGAGTTCTACCTTTTCAGGCTTGTCAAAAGAGAAAACCTCTTTAAAGTACTTAAACGACTTATTCAATTGATTCTGCAAGTTCTAATGTACATTAGAACTGATCATTTTGTTCAATTGATCAATTGATCATTTTGTTTTGATCCATTGAATTCATGACTTTGAAAACACAAAGAATACAGATTAAAGATGTTCTAAAAGAAAAAAGAAAGGACTCTCCACTCTCTCAATTCACAAAAAGAACTGTCAATCCCCGATCGCGTCAACGTTTTTCTCATCGACTCTTTCACTTTTTTTTTTGTCTTTAGAGAACAACAGTCTTTTCTTTGGGTCAACACGACTAAATCTTTTAAGAAAAGATTCAATAGATCACGTTTGACCAAGTTTTTGTTTGGAATTTTGATTGGCTTTTGAAAGTAGAAAAGGGCGTTCATTTTTACAATCTAATGGCGCAACATCAGCCATTTGCCAGTCAACAAAAAGTTGGCTTTCCAAAATTGCCTTTGCATTCTTAAATTGAATCTGAAATTAATCCATAAGCTTTACTGTAAGATGTACTGCAAGCTATACTGTAAGCTATACTGTAAGCTATACTGTCAGCTGTACTGCAAGCTATGCTGTAAGCTATACTGTAAGCTATACTGTAAGCTATACTGCAAGCTAAACAAGGTAGTGAGTGAACTTTGTGCTCTTTGTGCTCACAAATGTAAACGTAAACTTTCTGTTTTACTTCACTTACTTCGCTTTCCCTTGCTTTATAACTAATAAAAGCTTAAAAAGCTTAAAAAGCTTAAAAGGCTTAAAAAGCTTAAATAAAACTAGCATTAAAGCTTAAAGAATGAAGAAACCAGTGCACTAGAAGTGGTATGTTTATCAGTTTACCAGCACAGGCTAGAAATAACTATGGTAAAGTGGTTATTGTAAAAGATAAACTGGAAAACAAACTGTAAAACAAGCTGTAATACAAGCTTTAAAACAAGTTGTAATGTAAACTGAAATACAACCTATAATACAAACAGTAATACAAACAGTAATACAAACTGTAACACAAGCTGTAAAACAAGCTGTAAAACAAGCTGTAATACAAACTGTAATACAAACTGTAATACAAACTGTAATACAAACTGTAATACAAACTGTAAAACAAGCTGTAAAAGATAAACTTTGGCCTAGAATGTTTTCAAAACTTTAAACTTTCCTACAATTTTAGGTCAAACCTGGTGACTTTTTAAAAAACAATAGCAAGTTGCAGAGATGGAAAAGAGTTGATTTATGGATGAAACTGGGCGAAGAGCCTTTTTTTTCTTTTCCATGACGTCATCTGATTGAACAAACGGGCCGATTGGATCCACAAAAAGCTGGATCAATGGATAAATGGATAGAGAGGATGGGGAGAAGAAAAATACTGGGGAATTTTGAAATTGATAAAGTCATGTAGCATGAAAGCGAGAGTTGATAAAAGTTTTTGAGCTTAGTATTAGGTTTTTTAGATTTAGTATTAGGCTTATTAGGTCTATTACTAGATTTATTAGGTTTATTACTAGATTTATTAGGTCTATTACTAGGTTTATTAGGTTTACTATTAGGCTTATGAGGTTTATTCTTAGATTTATTAGGTCTATTACTAGTTTATTAGGTTTATTACTAGATTTATTAGGTTTATTATTAGGCTTATAAAGTTTATTGCTAGTTTATTGGGTTTATTCTTAGATTTATTAGGTTTATTGCTAGGTTTATTAGGTACAAATTGTGTTAGAAAAAGAGAATTTCACTATCTTATTTCATTGAACGCTTTTGCCCAACAAGCTGAGAAATTTCAAGTTAAAAACGCAAATAAATCTAAAACTTCGACTCTTTATATACTGAAAATTCATTGTCAGCTAATACTAAAGTTGATATGAGAAATCGACTCCAAACAACCCAAAAAGATAACGAAAAGAAGAAGAGAAGAAGAAGAGGAAGAAGAAGAGGAAGAAGAAGAGAAGAAGAAGAAGAATAGAAAGAAGAAGAGAAAGAAGAAGAGGAAGAAGAAGAGAAGAAGAAGAAGAAGAGAAAGAAGAAGAGGAAGAAGAAGAGAAAGAAGAAGAGAAAGAAGAAGAAGAGAAGAAGAAGAGGAGAAGGAGAAGAAGAGAAGCAGAATGGCAAACAAAAAGTTATTCAATTTTAAAACTAAAAATTACGATCAAAAATCAAAGGAAATGACCAAAAAATAACCAAAAAAATGAAAAAAAATGACAAAAATGAAAAAAATGAAAGATTTTTCGAAAAAAAAAGACTCCATCATTGAAATGGATCCGTTTTTTTGCGTTTTCTTTGCAAACTGAAAGTTTTTGCTATTCGATATCCTTCAAATTAAATCCCGGAAAGGGAAAAATGACCTTGAAAAATCAGATTTCATTTTTTTCTCTGTGTTTTCACTCCCCCGGATCTCCTAAATTATCCCTTTTCATGCCCGGGGAATTCACGGGATTTTCACACACTTTTTTCCAATCATTTTTCAATCATTTCGAAGGCAATGAACGAGATTGGGTGACTTTCATGAATGGAAATGGAAACTCAAAGAAAAATAGGCGAAAACAAGATAAAAGCTTGATTTTTTTTTCACTCGTTAATCGACATCCTTTGAAGGCTTATAACTTTGTCCAGAGACAATATTTTTGCTAACTTTTTATATCATCGTACAGAGGACATTTTAAGCTTTCAAATGATCCCAAATAGAGCTTGATTGGATAATCGAGTCCAAGAAAATCAGAGCCAACTCTGAGCAAATGAGACCTATCCAACTCGGGTGTTATGTCGCCTGGTTTGTGTGGGAATAAAGAATCCAATCAAGCTCTATTTGGTATCATTTGAAAGCTTAAAATGTCCTCTGTACGATGATATAAAAGGTTAGTAAAAATATAATCTCTAGACAAAGTTATAAGCCTTCAAAGGATATCGATCCGTTCAAAATGCCGGGATTCTTTGAAAATACCGAATTCTTTCAAAATACTCGGAAACTCCGCAAGAGTCAATAGTTTAAAGGTTTTAATTTAGTTCAATCGTTTAAAACGAGATTGATTATTGCAATAATTTAAGTTAATGAGCTTAAAATCATTGGCTAAAAGTTATCAAAGGGAAATGCAACGATTTGAGAATGGAATAATAGATGATTGAACTAGAAAAGGTATATTGATTGAAGTATCTAAAAGTGTGAAAAGTTACCGTACTTTACTGGCTCAAGTATGATAGTTTTAGTTTGTAATTCCAGTTTAAGTTTAAGCTTAAGTTTGAAAAGCTTAAGTTTAAGTTTAAGAAGCTTAAGTTTAAGTCTAAGAAGCTTAATTTTAAGTTTTGCAAGCTTAAGCTTAAGTTTAAGAAGCTTAAGCTTAAGAAGCTTAAGTTTGAAAAGCTTAAGCTGAAGTTCGAAAAGCTTAAGTTCAAGTTTGAAAAGCTTAAGTTTAAGTCTAAGAAGCTTAAGTTTGAGAAGCTTAAGTTTAAGTCTAAGAAGCTTAATTTTAAGTTTAGGAAGCTTAAGCTTAAGTTTAAGAAGCTTAAGCTTAAGAAGCTCAAGTTCGAAAAGCTTAAGCTCAAGTCTAAGAAGCTTAAGTTCAAGTTTGAAAAGCTTAAGTTTAAGTTTAAGAAGTTTTGGAATCAAAATCAAATCAATCAAAAGTTTAAGAAGGCGTAGTATGGTCGAATTTCCATTTTCTAATTATTTTTAGCTTTAGCTTAACGTATCGATAGTTTAGCTATTGCTTTTTAAATAGAAATCTTCCTTAAAATAGGTTAAACTTCGATCTGCTGATCGAGCAAAAAAAAAATGTGTAAATTGATAGAGAAAAAAGGAGCAAAGTGTCAAAAAAAACAACAACAGGTGCTCCCAATCAGTCTAAAAATGCGTTTCTGAAGGAATTCGAGAAATTTTTGGGTTAACGTTAAAGAGTTTGCAATTGCAAAGATTTAGAAATTCAAAAACTAAAGAAAATTTAGAATTGCAAAAAATTTAGAAATTCAGGTGAAAAATATTTTAGCTAAGGCTTTGTTGAAAGTTTTTTTGGTTGAAAACAAGTCTCTTTCTTTCGTGTGTTTTTTTTTCGATTCACGGCCCTAACATTTGGATCTTGTGGACCGTAAAATTGAGGAAAGAACGGATGAGAAAGGGAGAAGGGAAAGGAAAAGGAAGAAGGAAAAGGGAAAGGAAAAGGGAAAAGGAAAAGGAAGAAGGGAAAGGAAAAGGAAGAAGGAAAAGGGAAAAAGAAAAAAAAGAAGGGAAACTATTATTCTTTGTCTTTTTCAACTAACGGACACTCAAATGAGGGAATTTTTTGAAATAAAAGCAAAAATAAAAAAAGTTGGGTCATTCGAAGGGAATGAATGGGTTGAGAATGAGGACAGGAGTTGGGAAAATTGGGGAAAAAAAGAGTTGAGATTGAAAATGAGAAGCTGAAAAGCTGAAAAGCTTTCATGAAAAGCAAAATCATTCCAACACAATGAAAAGCTGGAATCGATTGGTGCAGGCGAATAATTATGTAAATTACTATCAGATTTTGTTTGTTAAACTTCTATTGGATGTGGAGTTTGATTGGATTCGATAATTGGAAAATCAGAGGAGTCAAAACACACACTCTTCTTTCGCTTTTTCGCTGCCTTTTTGACAAAGAAAGTCCCACGGAAAACGGAGGTTTTGTGTTCTCTGCGAGTGCAGAAATTATTCAAGAATACAAAGGCCAAAAACCGTTCCGAAAACGACGTTTATCTTGGCTTAGATGGATATAGGATTTGTGGCAAAAATACAACCGATCTAATCGATCGATCGAGTAAAAATCGATTCCCAAGATTAGGGCATAGTGACGTCAAAAACGGCAAAGTTCGTTCACTAAGCTCCTCCTTCCACTTTAGGTCCGATCTAGGATCGATTCTCACCAAAGCCAAGAATTTGAGCATAATAACGGAAGCGTTTAACCCAGACGACGCACAGGTTACCGGCACCAAAAACGAATGCAAGTTATGCCAGGGCCATTTGCCAGATCGAGAGCGATTACGCCGCCGCACAAAGAGCGATTACGCCGCCGCACTTTTCCAGCCATTTACATTGAGATTTCTCTTGCATTGTAGATGGTATAAAACGAAGAGATTCGGCTGTAAATTTGTACCCTGGGGTTTTCGAGGTTGGAGAATCGATTGAGCTATTTATTTTTCCCTTTAACAGACCCTTTACTACATCTATTTGGCGATAATTTGGCTTTATAGAGAATCAGTCTCAATTCGTCCCTCTCCTTCAAGTAAACCAGTTATTTATCGTAAAAGAAGTCACCTTAAAAGGCTACGGTAGTTTTACGGTAG
Organism: Mesorhabditis belari; assembly: GCA_958450365.1. Taxonomy (NCBI): domain Eukaryota; kingdom Metazoa; phylum Nematoda; class Chromadorea; order Rhabditida; family Rhabditidae; genus Mesorhabditis; species Mesorhabditis belari. The sequence goes on along the minus strand of CAUEEP010000741.1, from coordinate 1,268,067 downwards.
CTACGGTAGTTTTCTAAATTGTGTATCTTTTAGAAATCTTATTTGTGTGAAATGAATGAGAGTTTTTCGAGTTTGAAATCGAATTTACCCATTATTTTGCTTCAAGAAGCGGATCACTGGTATAAAAATACTATTGGAATAAAAGAGACTCAACAACTGACTTTTAAACAACGCATAAGAACCCAAAAGTAAAGAGGAATCGTTTTTAATCGTTTTCGAAAGAAAAGAGTTCGATAGGATCTAAAAAGCTAAGCTGTTGCTAGATGGGAGAATTTTTTCGCTCAACAACTGACCATTCGCTTCAAAAAAGGGGGGAAAAGATCGAAAAGGAACCCTAAACTCTAAGTAGAAAATAAAAAAAACTCCTCAAAAAATGATCGACTAGTTTGTCAGTGAAAAGTTTCCTCAAAAAAAAAAAAAACTAAACTGTAACAATTGCTTATCCGACTCGGCACTTCCTTTTTGACAAAAAAAAACAAACTTTGGACACATAGTTAAGGGTTTTGTGCCTAACTATTAGGTTGTTCGGATATAAACGAGTTCGGAAACCTGTAAACTAGAAGAAAACCTGTAAACTAGAAGAAAATGAAAAGAAAAACCTTTAAATTGAAAGAAAAAGGACAGAAAAAGCTGTAAATTAGAAGAAAATGAAAAGAAAAACCTGTAAACTAGAAGAAAATTGGAAGAAAACCCTGTAAACTAGAAGAAAATGAAAAGAAAAACCTGTAAATTAGAAGAAAACCTGTAAACTAGAAGAAAATCAAAAGAAAAACCTTTAAATTGAAAGAAAAAGGACAGAAAAAGCTGTAAATTCGAAGAAAAACTTGTAAATTGCTTGGGTTTTTTGAGTTGAGAAAGCTCGTTTCCAATGAAAATTTAATGAAAACCCTAAAAGAAAGGTGCATACTTTGTGCTCTACTAAAGGCAAACTTTCTAGCATAGCATCTAGCATACTCCGGCATACTCAAAGTTCCCCATTTTACCAGTAAACCCAGTACCATCCGTGCCCAAAAAAGTTCGCTTTTATTGAAGCACAAAGTACATGAATTTCGGGTACTGTAACAGGCTTTAAATATATCCAAAACACATTAAAAACTTCATAAAAACAAAGCTTATATCTTTTTTTCGTGGGAAACATTTCACAAAAACGCTTTCTTATTTTCTAATGGTTTAAAGTTGATCACTTTTCGTCATTCCCATCCATCTATTGATCAAATGCCATCTGTTGGGCTTTGCGAAATGTCTTTGAACGTCTTTTTGAATGTCTTTGAATCAAATTTTTCACACCGAATGTCAATAAGATGATTCAACGATAGAAATTGAAAGAATCTAGAAGAGGAAGAAGAAGAGGAAGAAGAAGAAGAAGAAGAAGAAGAAGAAGAAGAAGAAGAAAGAAGAAAGAAGAAAAGAAGAAAGAAGAAAAGAAGAAAGAAGAAAATTGTTTTTAATAACAATTTTCTTTAGACCAGGGCCAGGCTAGGGCCAGAGCTAGGCTAGAGATTTACAGTAGTGGCTTTAAATTTTCTTGAGCTAGTTGAGGTCAGAGTTCAGTTTGATCAATGAGCTGAGAATTTATGAAGAGATGGGAAAGATGCTTGGAAAGCGAAAATATGTGGAAAGTTCACACAACTAGGATTTCTAATTCATAAGTTTAGTGAGTGAAAAGTCTTTGGATCTTTGATCTTTTAACTCATAGAGTAAGATGATGAGATTTATCATTAGTTGAATCTTAAAAATGTCTTCAAAATCTTTAAGCCTTAAAGCCTTTCTTCTGATCTTTAAAAAGATCAGAAGTTGCCAAGCTCTTGGTTCTCTGTTTCATTCTTAGAAAGCAAATCTAATTCAGGCAGTACCAAAGCTTTGAGTGCGCCAGAGAGCTTGCGTTTGTCGACAAAGTAGGCGCCAAATTTTGCTTACTGTAGCAGGATAGAGAGATTCAGAATACAGTTTACTCATCATATTTCTTAAAATAGTACAACTGATCGTACAAATAAAATAGTACAACAACTTGTAAGATCTATAAGCAAAAATCCGTTTCATATCAACAATTCAACTTTACAATGTTTGAGATAAAGTTAGAGCTAGATCTAGAGCTAGAGCTAGAGCTAGAGGTAGAGCTAGAGCTAGAGCTAGAGCTAGAGTTAGAGCTAGAGCTAGAGCTAGAGCTAGAGGCTAGAGCTAGAGCTAGAGGTAGAGCTGGAGCTAGAGCTAGAGCTAGAGAGCTAGAGCTAGAGCAAGCTTAACAGAAAAGTTATAAAGGCTACCGTACCTTCAGCTACTTCTTTTAAAGTTATTGACTGATTGCTATCAATTAATAACTTTAAAAGAAGTAGCCATCAATTAATAACTTTAAAAAATTATTGATTAATAGCCATCAATGAGTCGAAAACTTTTTTGATTTCAAACTTATAAAAAAGAAGCATGGAAATTCATATAAAAAATGGAATTTCGATTGAATCAAAGAAATGAAGAGAAGTGAAGAAGAGAGGAATGGAATGTGCACAGAAGAGAAGAGGGAAGCAATGATTGACAAATAGGAAGAAAAGAAGAACAATGAAAGGGGAACACACAAAGGACAACGAAAAGGACATCTGGATGTGGATTGGGTAATCAAAGAGATGAGATGAAGTGATCAAAAATCAAAATCATCATTGAAAAGAGGCAGAGGCTTAAGTTGTGCTCAAAAATAGAAACACATCCTTTCTGGTGCTCTTATTTTTAAAGAAGAAATGGATAATGAGGGAAAGATTCAATCTCGATTGATAGAGCTATTTAATAAAGGAAGAAAAGTTAAGCAACGTTGGGCTCGGTTAGTCTCGTCCAGCAGATGTCAGCAGATGAGGCAGGGATATCTTTCCTGAACCGAGTGCTGTAGGTAACTGGGTACCAAGACCGGTCCCTAGGCCATATGATGAACTGGTTCCCAAGTCCGGTCCCCCTAGGCCCCTTCCCCTCGGGATTGGGATAACCAGGGATCCAAATGGGTAGACTTGTCTAATGCGCAAGCTCCTATAAAGCGGGTAGCGGGTAGTTTATGAATTCTTAACTTTATAAGATATAACTACGGCCTTGCCACGTTGAAACACGGTATCCCGTCAGATCTACCATGTTAATCTGCCATTTGCTAAGCTCGGTTAGCCTCTGGTTCGAATCCAGCAGATGAGACAGGGATATCTTCCCTGAACCGAGTGCTGTAAGTAACTGGGTACCAAGACCGGTCCCTAGGCCATACGGTGAACTGGTTCCCAAGTCCAGTCCCTTCTAGGCCATACGGTGAACTGGTTCCCAAGTCCAGTCCCTTCTAGGCCATACGGTGAACTGGTTCCCAAGTCCGGTCCCTTCTAGGCCATACGGTAAACTAGTTCCCAAGTCCGGTCCGGTATACATTATTATTATTTATTTAGATTTAGATTTAGATCCAAAAACTGTGAAAATGATTTAACTTTTCAAAACGTTTAGCTGAAAAAAAAACCCCGTCAAGTGAAGCTTTCTGGTATGCAATTGTCTTTTTAACTCTCTTTCCACACACAGGGTGGTCTTCATTCGTTTTTCTTTCTTCCTTTCTTCCTTTCCTCCTTTCTTCCTTTCTTCCTTTCCTCCTTTCTTCCTTTCTTTTCTCCCATCATTTGTTCGCTCTATTCTCAAATATTTGAGCAACTTTTTCCCAGTGAGTGAACAAAAATCGTCGCAAAATAAAGAACGATTGTCTTTTTTGACGAACGCAAATCGAATTTTCTCCGGGGAAAAGTGATATCATTGTTTTAATTCATAGGAAAATAGTAGAGATTTTGAAAATAATAGAGGCTTTAAAGTTTAGAACTATTTTAGTCTTTTTTATAAAGAAAAAACGAATAGACATAAATAAATTGGGGAAAAGAGAGGGAAAATCGAAAAAAGAAATACATAAACAAAGTGTTTAATCGTAAAAATCAATTATCTTTTCAACTTTTCGACTTTTCAAAAAACTTTTCAAAAGCTCACGAAAAAGTTTGTCTTTGGTGTTTGAAAAAGTGAAATATGAAGAGAAATTTCGCCCTTTTAAGATCAAATTTCGGAATCATTAAAAGAGGATCAGAGTTCTTTGAGAAGTTGGTGAATTTTGGCTTTTCTGAGTTCCAATCTTTATTTTCAAAAGATTGCCTGTTACCTATGGAAAAAAGGAATGAGAAATTCGGATACGTGGACCGAACCTGTGAGCACCCGATGAAGTGCATCTCCGAACCCAACTCACTAACCACTACACCATACGGCCTCTTGGCACAAGAGGCGAGAAGCCTCTTTTAACCCCAATATTGCCTGTTGCTTATGAAAAAAAGAAACGAAAAATTCCAATTCGGGGATCGAACCTGCGAGCACCCAATGAAGCCGGCGTCGCAACCCAACTCACTAACCACTACACCATACGGCCTCTCTGCCCGAGGGGCGAGAAGCCTCTTTTAACCCCTCTTTACCCTCTTTTAACCACTAACTTCTAACCGTTTTCCAAGTAAATGCCTAAATTTGCAACACGTTTTTCTCGAAAACCATTGCCCGTTCGCAAAAACTAAAAGCGCTATCGTCCTCGCCGTACTCGACTTGTGTTTGCACCTCATTTTCATCCCGAAATCTTACTTCTGGCCATTCCCTTGTTAGTCGGAAGCTAAAAGGTTCAATCCCGCTGCTAGATTATTGGTTTTCTTTTCAGTTTTTAAATCATCAGAGCTTTTTTTAAAGAAGCCAGATCAAAAAAATTGGCTGGCAAAGAGCGTTTAACATTTCCATTTCATACTTTCTTACAGTATCATCGATAAAATTTCATGAGCAAGAAGATCTAGAAGTTAGAGTAAAAGTTAGAGCTTTTTAGTCTATTCCTTTCAAATATTTCCTCTTGAAATCCGAGCTTTAAGCTTTGGATCTCATTTTTAATCTTCTTTTCACTGTTCACCATAGATAATGAGAACAAAATTTGGTATTTGTAAGCTTTTCTCGAAATTTGATGCTTTGCAGGACCAAGGAAGAAGCTTAAATGAATTTAGAATGCTTAAATGAATTTAGAATGCTTAAATGAATTTAGAAGAAGCTTAAATGCTCTCAAAGCAACAAATAGCTTTCTAAGCTTCTTCCTTGAAAGCATAAAATCTCAAATGTTTCTGAGAAATTCGATTTCTCTAGGCATTTTTTAAAAAGCTTAAAGCTTAGAAGAAGAAGCTTAAGAACTTAAGAAGCTTAGAAGCTTAAGAACTTAAGAACTTAAGAAGCTTAAGAACTTAAGAAGCTTAAGAACTTAAGAAGCTTAGAAGCTTAAATCGAAAAGAATGGACCTTATTGCGGATCGTTTTAGCTTTGAAAGGCTCCTCTTAATCAAGATTTCAAAGCTACAAATCACTCATGGAATCTCAAGTTCTTTATATTTTATTTGTTTTCTTTTATTTTATATTTATCCCCATTATTTTACCCATTTCGTTTGTGATGAAAGGCTTCATTTTGAACAATGAATCAATCTAAAGAACAAGGCCAAAAAAAAACGAAAAGAATTTGCCTTATTGCAGGTCGTTTTAGCTTTTAAAGGCTCTGGAATCTACTCAGAAACGTTTGGGATTCATTTTTTCGATCGGAGGAAAATAAAATGGAACACAAGGTTTCAATCAACGAGAGAGTTCTTTGAAAAGCGAATTTATTCGATTTTTTTTCAATCAAATCAAACGAATTTGAAAGTGGGTTCATTTCGTAAAGTGGATGGTTTCATGGTTTCATTTGAATAGATTTTCAGCTACTTTTTTGCTTTATAGCTCAATTTACAATATATTCTATTGATTTAAATTTACAATTTACAATACAAATTTACAATACGAAATCAGAAAATCAGAAAAAATAATGATTTGGGTAAACGCTGGAATAGACCGATTGGCTGCATCTGTTTAGATGTCGTCAAATAAACTCTCAAAGACATAAACTCTCAGAGAAAATAAGCTTTTCAGTAAAGAATGAGTCTATTTTGAAATCAAAACTCAAGAACAGGAATAAGAAAATGGCGAAAACAGTTAGTCATTAGGAACATTGAAAGGAAAGAACTTGTTTTGGAACTTGTTTTTTACAAGGGAACGATTGAAAATGGGGCTGGCGCTTCAGGAAAAGCTCCGAGTGCAAACACCAGTCGGATATCGGCATTCCAAATATCTATTCAGTTTTTGCTCAAGTTAAAATCCTGGCGAGAAAAATGCATTTGAAGTCTCGGCTATTTTCGAAAAAAAAGCCCCCTAGCCAATAAGAGGGCGTCACACGCAAGGGAAGCGATAGCAGCGGTGGCCGAGGGGTTAGTGTGACAGACCTCAGACTGCACACCACCTTTCGGATCCCGGGTTCGAACCCCGCCACTGGCAAACTTTCTCGCTTCTTTGAAAAACAAAGAATTACCATTTTTGAAAGCTATTACAGTGCTTATCAACAGGAAAAATTGTTAATCATTAACATTGTTGTTGTTGGATTGTTGTGATTTGCTGGAAATATATTATCCCTTTTATTTATACTTTGTTTAGGGGATTGTGCGCCAATGTTGTAAAGAGATTTAAATATTAATGAGAATAGTTAATGAGCTTGATTCAGCAGGTAAATACTGGACTCCAGGATGTTTGTAAGCTTTTGTAATTCACAATTCACAATTCACATTCACAAATTTTCTAATCGCTCAAGTGTAACATTGCAGGATTGCTTTTTCTTCTAGAAATGAAAGTGTTTACGAATTCCAACAAGACATGAACACTATAAACTCGAAAAATGACGAACTTTTACACTACAAACGCTTCTAACTTGCTTTAAATCTGTCTCATTCATATGTTCTATAGCTCAAAAAATAGAGAATCTCAAGAGCTATCGAATGGACTAAAGTACACTAAAAAGATCAATTTTAAAGAAAGTTACAGTGGTTTGTAGTCTTTAATCGATTGCGAGTACGGTCCGGACTTTAAACCACTGTAACTTTATAACTATAAACTATAAAATACAAACGTGAACTACAAACGACTTCTAACTTGCTTTAAATCAGCCGAATTGACACGATCTATAGCTCAAAAAAATAGAGAATCTCAAGAGCTATCGAATGGACTAAAGCACACTAAAAAAATATCAATTTTCAAGAAAGTTACAGTGGTTTAAAGTCTGCAATCATTTTGCAAACAAATTACTAGAGATAATGAGATTGTAATGAGATTTTCTGATAGCAAAATTCAAAATTCAAAACATGAAATGGGGATGAGTGAGAATGATTCGAAAGATTGGAATGATTGAATTGAGTTCGACCACTGACTCTTGCAGGGTATTCTAATTGAAAGTAAAGCAACGCAAAGAACAGTTTGATTTAAAAACTGAAGAATTCATAATCTGTAAGCAAACTCTGCTAAATCTCTAAATTTAAATCTTTCTCTGTTATGAAAATAAAAATTCTTCAGTTTTTAAATCAAACCGTTCTTTGAGTTGCTTTTCTTTCAATTTGCTTTCAATTAGAGTGCCCTGCAAGAGTCAGTGGTCGAACGACGGAGTTGAGATAAAGATATCCACTCTATTTTGCTGTCTAATTAGATTTACTGAGTCTTCTGCGGGATTTTAGGAAAAAGAAATTGAATCTAAATTAGAATCTGAGCAAAAGAAGTAAGATTGATTTGGATTGGAGAATGGTTAGATTGAAAATAGTTAGCTTGAAAGGTGTTTAAACGTTTAAAGTGTCAACAAGGGATTTGTTTTCGTTATTATTATTGATTTAATGATTATGTGGAAAGGTGTTTAAACGTTTAAACGTTCAATGTGTCAACAAGAAATGTGTTTGAGCACTTGATTCAATGTTTAAGTATAAGATATTGATCGGCTGGAGACACAGCAAAAGTTGTTTGCTTGAAATGAGCAAGAAAATGGGAAATGAACAGATTCAAAGGTGATTGCTGAAGAATAAAGCGCATAAACTGTATGTTTTGTTTAAAAATAAACCATCATGTATGTTTTGCTTTGGGTTTTGGCTTATTTTGGAGATAATCGACAATGAGCATTCATGCAAGACGGTGCTCAATCACACAAAGGAAACACAAGCTAAGGAAACACAAGATTCGATTGCTCGATCAAATCAGTGTTGATATGATGATCAAGGAGATCAAGGAGAGCAAGGAGATCAAGGAGATCAAGGAGAGCAAGGAGATCAAGGAGATCAAGGAGATCAAGGAGATCAAGGAGATCAAGGAGATCAAGGAGATCAAGGAGATCAAGGAGAGCAAGGAGATCAAGGAGATTGACCTTTAGTCTTTAGCCCAATGGCATGGTTTGCAGTTGCGTTTCTGGGGCATAGATTTCATCGTGCTCGAGTCTCTTTACTGCTCACATCTACATACTTTGACATCTACTTTGACATCTACTTTGACATCTACTTTGACTTCTACTTTGGCATCTACTTTGACATAAAACCCCAGCATAGTGAGGGCATTTTAGGTTTACGCGAAGAAGTTTTTTAAAGCTTAGTTTTAAAGTTTTAAAGCTTAATTTTAAAGTTTTAAAGCTTAGTTTTAAAGTTTTAAAGCTCATCATTCAAAATACCGGATAAATCGAAAGAGAAAGGAAGAGAAAGAAAGGAAAAGAGAAAGATAGAGAGAGAGAAAGATAGAGGAGAGAAAGAGAAAGAGCAATAGAAAGAGCAAGAAAGAGAAAGGAAAGTTTTAGATTGATTTAAGATAGAAAAGATTTAGAACAGTAGCTGAATTGTTAAGAAAAAGGAGAATGAAAAGGTAGAAATCTTGAAGAAATGCTTTAAGCCATTTACAGTTGAAAATCAAGCTTTTCAACTCAAATTAGCTCAACTCAAAAAAGCGAATGGCTTAAGAATGGTTCGTGAATGGCTCTTGACTGGTGTATCTATCAGAAAATCGAGAGATTGAGAGCTTTCCTTCCGGCTCACTAAAATCGAGAGAAAGGAATGCTCGTTTATTGGTGGTACAGTCAAAACATTGACCATAGATGGAAAGAGTTTTGATGATGACGGAACGATCTCTTGCACTGTCCTCACAACTCAACTAGGAAAACACTTTTTATGACCTCGAAAAACTTGATCTCTTACTTTTTCTCATTTTGGTTGAAAGATGCAAGCATCTGGATCGTTTTGGGGTTATTTTTAGAAATAGAGACGTTCACAGTTAATGAACAAAACGGCTTCAATGGGGTTATCGAACATTTGGTACGCGCCCGGCTCTTTTTCCATTGTTAATCCAACTTTGAGCTCAAATATCTAAGTGTCAGGCTGTACAATTTAAACATTTTTGGTATTATTAGATGCGCCAAGTCTTTCTCTGTCGATTGGTAGAAAAACTATTTAAATTGAAAAGCCCAACACCAAGAAAATCGAGCTCAAAGTTGGATTGCCAGCTCGGCCGGGGTGATTCGATCCCGTTCCCTGGTCAACGATCGCTTAAGAGCCTCCAAACCAAACTCCAAACCAAACAAAAACTACTAGTCTAGACTTGTTGAAAGTACGAATTTGGTGGTTGATCTAGTGAATTTCTTTGGTATCAAATTTCTTCAAGTTATCAAGTTTCCTTTTTTTTGGGAGTAGAGAGTGAGATTTTGAGATCAACGATTCACTGAGTAATGCATGAAAAAAGAGAGGACGTCAAGAAATCAAGGGGAAATCAAAAGGGCTAATTTCAGAGGGAAACTTTGAAAGAAGTTAACCTGGAATTTCGAAAAGGAAATGGATTTAAGTAAAATTTGAAATTTGGAGGATTTGAGTGAAAGGAAATAGATCAAAAATTTTTGAATTTGAGCAATTAAAGCAATCATTAATTAAATGCTTAAAAAGCAAATAGCAATTAGCAATTAGCAAATAGAATTTGAGCTATTTGAGCTATTTTTTTTGATGAAATTGAAGCCATGATCTTTTGAACAATGAAAAGAAAAGGAGAAATCCGTTTTAAATCAAATGGAACACTGAATGCGTTCAAAATCGTTAAAAAAACAAAAGAAACACGTAAAAATGATGTGAAAAAGAGGCGAAGATTCCGGAAATTTGCTCAATTGAATGAATCAACAAAAAATCTCGCAAAATTTTCATCGAACGATCATTGAACAAAGAGAAAAAAGGAGGGAAAGCGGCGGATGATCGCCCAATAATTTGAACTTTTTGTGTGTCAAAAGAAGAGTAAAAGTTTAGCCTTAACATTGGCAAATCTTTTAGAGAAAGGGGTACATTAGAAAAAAGGCTCGAAAAACATGACGCACTACAAACTACAAACGTGAACTACAAACGCTTCTAACTTGCTTTAAATCTGTCTCATTCATATGATCAATAGCTCAAAAAACAGAGAATCTCAAGAGCTATCGAATCGACTAAAGCCACTTTTTGGGTCCCGGGTTCGAACCCCGCCACTGGGAAACTTTCTCGCTTTTTTGAAAAACAAACGATTACCACTTTTGAAAGCTATTACAGTGCTTATCAACAGGAAAAATTGTTAATCATTAACATTGTTGTTGTTGGATTGTTGTGATTTGCTGGAAATATATTATTCCTTTTATTTATACTTTGTTTAGGGGATTTTGCGCCAATGTTGTAAAGAGATTTAAATATTAATGAGAATAGTTAATGAGCTTGATTCAGCAGGTAAATACTGGACTCCAGGATGTTTGTAAGCTTTTGTAATTCACAATTCACAATTCACATTCACAAATTTTCTAATCGCTCAAGTGTAACATTGCAGGATTGCTTTTTCTTCTAGAAATGAAAGTGTTTACGAATTCCAACAAGACACGAACACTATAAACTCGAAAAATGACGAACTTTTACACTACAAACGCTTCTAACTTGCTTTAAATCTGTCTGATTCACATGACCTATAGCTCAAAAAATAGAGAATCTCAAGAGCTATCGGATGGACTAAAGTATACTCAAAAATATCAATTCTAAAGAAAGTTACAGTGATTTATAGTCTTGACTCAATTACGAGTACGGTCCGGACTTTAAACCACTGTAACTTTCTTAAGCATTGATATTATAAAAAAGGAGGGAAAGCTGCGGGTGATCGCTCAATTATTTGAACTTTTTGTGTGACAAAAGAAGAGGAAAAGTTTAGCCTTAAAATGGCAAATCTGTTAGAAAAAGGTACATTAGAAAAAAGGGTCGAAAAACATGGCGCACTACAAACTACAAACGTGAACTACAAACACTTCTAACTTGCTTTAAATCTGTCTGATTCATATGATCAATAGCTCAAAAAAATAGAGAATCTCAAGAGCTATAGAATCGACTAAAGCACACTCAAAAATATCAATTCTAAAGAAAGTTACAATGGTTTATAGTCTGGACCGTACTAGCAATCGAGTCAAGACTACTGAAAATTGGGTACTTGTCGGTTATACATCCATAAAGACTCATCTCGGTTAAGCATCCCCATCCGAGTCTTCTCGGTGATCGATCTTCGTTTCACTGATCGACTGAGCACTTCAGAACTCGTCAGCTCTATCTGATTCACATGATCTATAGCTCAAAAAATAGAGAATCTCAAGAGCTATCGGATCGACTAAAGCACACTCAAAAATATCAATGCTAAAGAGGATTACGGTGGTTTATAGTCTGAGACCGTACTCGCAATCGAGTCAAGACTATAAACCACTGTAACTTTCTTTAGAATTGATATTTTTACTGTGCTTTAGTCCATTCGAGCACTTCAGACGAGCACTCTACTTCACCGAACACAGTCATCCCACACAAGTTGTCACAATCACAGTTGCCAGCTCCTTGCTTAACCGAGATGAGTCTTTATGGATGTATAACCGACAAGTACCCAATTTTCAATCAATCAATTAATCAATTCCGGGAAAAAAAATCAGAAAAGAGAAGAGAAACATCAGTTTTTACAAGGAACAATAAAAATGAATGAGCAAGAAATAGAAAATGGATTGGCAGGGTAGAAATAGAAAATGGAGGGTAGCAAAAATTGGGCTAGCAAAATGGTAGCTCAAATTTTGACTATAAAGTTGGTTGTATCCTAACCATTTTCAATCAATCCTGATCTTTTTATTTTATTTTATGAGATTCTACGTCATTTCCTTAGCTTTAGCTTGATACTTTTTTTATAAAAAATTTGTGGAAAACCTTTTGGCTATTCACCAATAGCCTAGCGGCTCTCAAAATCTCATAAAATAAAATAAAAAGATCTCATAAAAACCGATAAACTCAAATAAACAATGAAAATAAAAAAAAGCTTTACAAAATCATCTAATTTAACAGAAAAATTCGGTACAAATGTACAGAGTGCTCTTGAACAGGTACAGAGTGTACATGTACAACAAATGTACAGAGTGCAACAGTGCTCTTGAAAATTCAAAGCACCTGAGCCTGCTCGCCAGCAGCCTCTGCTCGTTATTTTCAAACAATTATCGAACTGTTGAAAGTTTTTTAGCTATATCGAGGCTTTTTAAACTCTTTTATACAAAAAAATGAGTGATTTTAAAGAGTTTAAAGCAAAAAAAATGCAATTTTAAAAGTCTATATCCATGCATTTTCAGTTTATCAGTTGTAAATCGTGAATCATTTAAAGTTTTTGGTTTTCAAAAAAGACTCACTCATCATCTCCACTCATCGCCTCGTTTTGTCCACTATTCGACGCCGTTTCGAAGCCACTCGGATGAGAATCCTGAAGATTTTAGTTTAAAGGAGGAATCAGAATTGAAACTGATTCTCACTAAAAGCAAATTATCAGCAGATAAGTGTAGTAATATTTTTTAGGTTTTATGTAGCTCCACTTTCTGCTCCACTTGCTGCCTTGCTGCCCCACTTTGTGCTCCACTTTATGCCCCACTTTGTGCCCCACTTTATGCTCCACTTTATGCCTCACTTGCTGCCCCACTTTCTGATTCACTTGCTGCCCCATTTTCAGTCCCACTTTATGCCCCACTTTCTGCTCCACTTGCTGCCTTGCTGCCCCACTTTATGCCCCACTTTCTGCTTCACTTCTGCCGCACTTCTGCCCCACTTGCTGCTCCACTTCTGCATCACTTTCTGCTCCACTTTTTGCCTCACTTTCTGCCCTACTTTCTGTCCCACTTCTGCCCTACTTTGTGCCCCCCGTCTGCCCCCCTTGTGCCCTTTCTGCTTACTTTCTGCCCGACATGTCTGTTAAATTAACTACTAAACCCACCTGCTGATCGTTTGATTTTGGTCAAAATCGATCAAAATTCAGAGCTTCCTCTAGAAATTAAATTTTCTATATTACCTTTTGTGAATGATGAGAATCAGTGTCATTCTCCGTATTCACCACCTAAAAATTTCCCGGTTTTGTTGAAGTCTTTGAAAAGAAACTTGTCGAATGATCTCAAAGGTTTGTCCAGTTGGTGAGTTCATCAGTGGATCGTCTCGGATCTGAAATTGAAGAGGAGAATTTGAATGGATTTCAAGTAAAACGGTGTTTACGGTGTAAGTCATGAAGCTAATTTGAAGCGAATTTGAAGCGAATTTGAAGCTAATTTGAAGCAAAACTTGAATCTTACAGGAAATTCATTCACCATGGTCATCCCGGGCGCCGGGCGAACCGAGGTCACGACGATTGTCGATGAGGCGTTATCGAGAGGCTGAAAGAGTTTTTATCGTATTCTTTCTTTTGATTTCTGATTAGTCTTACTTTTCATAGCAAATTCTGAATCTAGTCTTTTCTATATTATACAACTTTACAAAGAAAAGCTAAAAGAAAAGTAATTTGACTTACTGTCATTCTTACTGTACATTTACTGTACTCTAACTTTCCAAATTTCTCTTGTAATGGTTTAAAATCGAAAAATGCAATTTATCTATTCTAATTCTATTAAATTATATCAGTTTTGTATATCTAAGGAACGTATCTGTCTTTGGATTTGGCTTTGGCTTTGGATTTGGCTTTGGATTTGGCTTTAGCTTTGGCTTTAGCTTTAGCTTTGACTTTAGCTTTGGCTTTAGCTTTGGCTTTAGCTGTGGCTTTAGCTTTGGCTTTGGTTTTAGCTTTGGCTTTGGCTTTAGCTTTGGCTTTAGCTGTGGCTTTAGCTTTGGCTTTAGCTTTAGCTTTGGCTTTAGCTTTGGCTTTAGCTTTGGCTTTAGCTTTGGCTTTAGCTTTGGCTTTAGCTTTGGCTTTAGCTTTGGCTTGCTTTGGCCAACCCCCGTAAGTGGTGATCAACTCCAAGAGATCATGGGATTGTTCCCATGGAAACGTATAACGATTTTGTAAAGTGGTTACAAATGTTCATAATAATAGTAAAAGTATTCTAAAAAAGAGTGCTTTTCAAGCAAAAAAGGGTGCTTTTCAAAGAGCAAATTGTTTTATTAGTAGAAAACTCACAATAGCGTGACTGGTGATCGCTTGTGTCGGTCGCTGCTCGATGATTGCTTTGATGTGCCCGGGCGGTTCTGCAAGAAAAAACGATTTGAAATTCCTGTTTGAAAAGTGAAAAGCATGCGTAAATCGCATAGTCTTTGGCTAATGAGTCATTTTATTTCACTTTATTTCACTCTCCCTCTCTCTCTTGGAGATCATTTTGAGACCTGTTGTCATTTCGTGGAATCGTGACGTCATCGCTCTCAAAAAGAGCAAAATTTGCATAAGAATGATGGTGAATGACGAAAAGGATAAGGTGATCTTTAAAGAGCGGATATATTTAGGCTTGAATGGTAAGAATTTGAGTATCCAAGGGTATTTATGAGTCTAATAGTGTGATTGACTTGGCTGTGATTGAGTTCACTGCAAAAGATGCTCAGTGATTAGGCTAGGCCAGTTAAACACTTTGTGCCTCACTTCTGCCTCACTTCTGCCCTACTTCTGCCCTACTTTCTGCCCCACTTCTGCCCCACTTTCTGCCCCACTTCTGCCCCCTTTGTGCCCCCTGTCTGCCCCACTTCTGTCCTACTTTCTGCCCCCGTCTGCCCCCCTTTGTGCCCCCCTTTCTGCTCCACATTATAATAATATTCACACGAATAATGTGGTACAAACAATACACAAGCACAACCTCTAGCACTCAACCTACAGAAGCCCTAAATGTAGGAAAAACCCATATATGTAAAACCAATAATCTAGCAAGATTGAATCCTTGACCCCCCGACTAAGATACAGGCCTCTTAGCCAGTCGGCCATGGCAACTGCTAGGCTAATTAGCTGAAAACCTAGAAAACCTATCAATCAGCTTGTTTCAAAAGTAATTCTTTCGGGCTAGACCAAAATCCGGGCTTTGATCTAGTGAAGGCTTGATCTACAACAATTCTTAGACCTGGCTTCTGTCCTTGCCTTGTCTGGCCTAGTCTGGATCCCATAACATTCCAGAATCAATTATCAATATGTTTCCAGTTCTCAATCAAGCGCTAAACTTCAATTCCCTACCTCTAGCCATAATTCTCTTCGCCGTTCCCGAGAAACCAACAATCGGCGAGTCGGCGATTTATGGGGTGGATTCTCCTCATCCGGATAATCACAACACCTCCATCGACCCCGGTGTAAATAGCTGGCACTTGGACTTTCTAAATAAGATATTGAATGAGATATTCAGCGACATTTGCGTAATCTTTTGAATTCTCACCGTGAATCTCCGCTCTTTACACGGGAGATTCGCATTGGCGGCAGCTACAAGCTCAACGGTCACCGTTCCAACATCGGTGACTCCCATTGTTCACTGAAGTTTAGAAGTTACTTTAGATTTGAAACATTTAACAAATATAGAAAATTGAAAGAAGCTTTTACAAGAAAGAAAGAAAGGAAGCTTTTACAAGAAAGAAAGGAAGCTTTTACAAAAAAGAAACGGAGCTTTTACAAGAAAGAAAGAAAGGAAGCTTCTGCAAGAAAGAAAGGAAGTTTTTACAAGAAAGAAAGGAAGCTTTTACAAGAAAGAAAGGAAGCCTTACAAGAAAGAAAGGAAGCTTCTACAAGAAAGGAAAGAAGCTTCTACAAGAAAGAAAGGAAGCCTTACAAGAAAGAAAGGAAGCTTCTACAAGAAAGGAGAGAAGCTTCTACAAGAAAGAAAGGAAGCCTTACACAAGAAAGAAAGGAAGCTTCTAAAAGAAAGGGAAAGAAGCTTCTACAAGAAGAGGAAGCCTTACAAGAACGAAAGGATTCTACAAGAAGAAAGGAAGGCTTCTGAAAAAAAGAAAGGAAGTTTTTTCAAGAAAGAAAGGAAGCTTTTACAAGAAAGAAAGAAAGGAAGCTTCTACAACAAGAAAGAAAGGAAGCTTTTACAAAAAAAACAAACAAATATTACATTCTAAAAAAAAGAAGTCAACACGAGGCCTTTTTCCGGAAATGAATACGCTCAATTTCTAAATATGGCTTTAGTCGAGGGAATGTTGGTGAGGAGAGAAGGGAATTCAGAGGGTTCAGGGAGTGAAAGGAGCTGAAAAGAGGGGGGCAAAGAGAGTGGGTGTGATGACCGAGGAGAGAGCATTCGATGGGTAACTTGCAGATGAAATTTGGATGCTTATTTTGATAGCTATGACACATGCAATTGAAGACCAGGGATAGTACAATAGAAAAATGAAAACATGATAAAACGGAATCAGAGAATCCTAATCCGACCCGAACTTTTTTCGAATGTTTAGCTAAGGAAACGGGTATTACAGATGGATATGGGGATAAGCAATCGACTAAAAAGCAACTAAGCAACTAAGAAGCACATTTATCCAAAATATTCTTGCCTGCAACAAGAAAATAGCTCGCAAAGGTTTGGTAACGTAGTCTTTGTTGCGAAAAGTTTAAAGAATACCTGCAAATTTTGAACGCTTGATGATTGTTTTTCATTAAATCAATTCATAAAGCTTTAAACAAAATCATTTTATTCAAATACTTTTCAATCAAATCATCGATTTTACATCTATTTCCACAAATTTTGAGTCGAATCCGGAGTCAAAGTTTAGTTCTAGGTTCAATTGTCAAGAATATAAGCCGGTGCTTGTATATAAGCCGACGCTTGTATATAAGTCGACGCTCTATATAAGCTGGCACTCGTATATGAGCCAGCGCTTGTATATAAGCCAGCGCTTGTATATAAGCCGGTACTCGTATATAAGCCAACGCTCGTATATAAGCCAGCGCTCGTATATAAGCCAGCGCTCGTATATAAGCCAGCGCTCGTATATAAGCCAGCGCTCGTATATAAGCCAGCGCTCGTATATAAGCCAGCGCTCGTATATAAGCCAGCGCTCGTATATAAGCCAGCGTTTGTATATAAGCCAGCGCTTGTATATAAGCTGGCGCTCGTAGATAAGCCGGCGCTCGTATATAAGCTGGCACTCGTATATAAGACAGCGTTTGTATATAAGTTGCCGCTCGTATAAAGACCAATATCTTCAAAAAAAGACTAAGTCAAGCTAAGGAAATGGTACCAGTAAAAGGGAAATTTAGAAGTTTTTTAGCGATGACTAGATTCATCGCTAGAATAGCCAAGCCAAGCCAATTGATCCAAATACTAAGCTAGAGGAAAACAAGTGTGGGGTGAAATAAGCTAGATCGAAATGGGGGACATCTATTTCCCCGTCTCATTTCCCTCTTTTTCTTTTCTCTTTTCTTCTTTGTTATTGCCGTCTCGTGGTTGTGGTAAACACTCGTTTGGCAAAAGGGAAAAGAAAAAAAAGAAACGTCTTGTTTCTTTTTCTTCTCTCAAAATCCTCCATTCTTTCAGCTTATGATGAAACAAAAAGGAAGGAAAAGAAGAAAAAGAAGAAAACTTTTGATCAAGATAATAAACCCTCTGGGCCCTTGTGAAATCCTGGATTTCTTGTTTTTAGCTTTGTCATTGTCTGAGCTCATTGTCTGAGCTGTTTTTCGAATCGAATCAGTTAGGTGTGGAAAGAAAATGAAAATTTTCTGAATTGAATCGAATTGATCGAATTGAATGGATTCGATTCGAAAAATTAGACCGAATTGACTCGTAAAAACGAGTTCTGTCAGTTCTGTCAGTTCTGTCAGTTCTGTCGAAGTCAAACTGATATTTTAGTTGATCAGTTTGGCTCGAAGCTGACAGGTCTACTAGCTAGCCATTACGCTAATTTCGCTTTTATAATTCTATTGTATTTAGTGCCAAAATCAGGTTTAGGGGTTAACCCATTCGAAACTTCTGCAGCGAATAATCGCTGCAACAAAAACTCAGGAACGGACCGCTGCAGCGATTATTCGCTGCAGCGCTAATTAAGCTATTTTCATTCAATTAATTGGTTTTTGCTGTTTTCCAGCATTACATGTATATTCTAATTGTAACAGATCTACAAATTACGTGGGCAAAAAGATGTTTCATATTTACCCGGAATCAATGCGGTCTGCATTGAAATGTTCCATAATAGCTCTAATCTTATAAAGCCGATCTCCTGCAGGATCCAGTTCATTATCACAAAAACGCAGGTTTCGAAGAATAGATTCAAATTTTGCTCTTGACATAATGTGGGGCATATGGGAAAATCCTCCTAATCCAGGCCTGCTACTCCAGTAGTCACGAATCCTCGGTAATTTGATGATTCCCATTTGAAGCCAGGAAGAGCTTGAAAGATTTTGCATCGAAATCCTGCCAGTTTGTTTTCCTTTTTCCATGTTTATTAGACTCGCCTACTAAAATATTGTCGTCGATAAAAATAAGAACAATAATCGATAGGATCTTGAAAAGTACTGAAGTCAAATCCAAATCGTTCTTCATCAAAAATAAATGGTGTAGGAGACTCTCTTACATCTTTCCAACCATAAATAAACTGCTTCGGAGTCAAAAATGTCAAAAAGGGCTTGGTCCGTAGACGAAAAAAAAGAAAAACGCTGCGGTTTCGAATGGGTTAAAGATAAAGTTAAAGTTAAAGCTACCGAAAGTTAAAGCTACAGAAAGTTAAAGAGATTTCAGTGAAAAAGTTAAGAAATTTGTGCCTCTTTTTTTTGACGCAATGTCGCTGTTTTTCAACAAGCTTTTCAACAAGCCTAAAGCATCATTCTTTAGCATCATTCTAAAAACAGTCCACCAACATCAGTAAGTTTCCAGTTACCGTCCTCGTTGCACAAGATATCCATGGATTTTGATGCATAAAGCTTATCAATTTAGCTGCGTGGATAGAAATCGTAAGAATTTCATTGATTTTTTGACTTTTATCCACGCAAATTTACGGGGATTAGTCAAAACAGCGCCATAATCGAAAACGTTCAAAACAGCGCTGTCGAAATTTCTAAAAATCCAAAAAACCAAGCTGATTCAAGTTTTATATCAAAAATTTCCTTGCGTTCTTGGCTACATGATGAGTGAAACAGTTTTTGAAAAAGTTAATATTTCATAGATAAAAGGGCACTCAAAATGTGTGTCGAGTGATACTCAGTTGGTTAACTGAATATCTTTAGAGACTCATTTTGAGTGCTCTTTACCTATGAAATATTAACGTTTTAAAAAAAACTCTTTCACTCATCATGTAGCCAAGGAAGCAAGGAATTTTTGAATATAAAACTTGAACCGGCTTCGTTTTTTGGATCGTGAGAAATTTGACGGCGCTGTTTTGAACATTTCCTGTTATGGCGCTGTTATTGTGTCTATTATGGCGCTGTTATTGTGTCTATTATGGCGCTGTTATTGTGTCTATTATGGCGCTGTTATTGTGTCTATTATGGCGCTGTTTTGACTACGCCCCGATTTTTTCAATCCATTAATGAATTTAGTGCAGGAATTGATGACATTGAAGTGAGGTTTGGCAATTTCGTCTACCCTATTTGTTCTCGAAGATGGACAACTACCGTAACCTGGTAGTCAGCTTTATTGCCTCAAATAGCCGGAGTTCCATAGCTGAGTGGTCTTCAGATTCCATAGCTGAGTCGTCTAAGGCGCGTGAGGCCAATCTGAGACTATAATAGGGTACATTTGATTCGGTACATTTGATTTGCTTTCATTCTATCAACTTTAGCTAGCTAGTGGCAATTTTGAATTCAGCTTCGCCTTCAAAAACATTTTAGTGCTTTTGCTAAGGTATGTAGCCTTAGCAAGGAATTTTTGAATATAAAATTCCTTGTAACCAAGGAAGCAAGGAATTTTTGAATATAAAACCTGAACCGGCTTCGTTTTTTGGATCGTGAGAAATTTGACGGCGCTGTTTTGAACGTTTTCTATTATGGCGCTGTTTTGAACGTTTTCTATTATGGCGCTGTTTTGACCTATTATGGCGCTGTTTTGACCCCCAAATTTACAAATTTCAGAGCTAAACTCTTTTTTGCAATTCTAAAAGTAAAAGATAAGCAAATTTTCGTTTGCATTTCTTTGCGTGGAAAGAAAAAAAATCCACAAGTAATAAAGGTAATTTTAGTAAAAGCAAAACCAGCTCGAGAAAAGATAAAAAAGATAAAAAAAGGAATAAAACGTCGCAAAATTCGTTAAATTCTTTCAAATTTCACCATTCACATTGTTTTTTTGTTGAAAAGGACAAGTCTGATGAAGGGAAAAACGTCAAATTGTGGAGCTAGGGAACCAAATTTAGAGAGATAAGGAACCAGATTGATTTAGAGAGGTAAGAAACCAGATTTAGAGAGGTAAGGAACCAGATTTAGAGAGGTAAGGAACCAGATTTAGAGAGGTAAGGAACCAGATCTAGAGAGGTAAGGAACCAGATTGATTTAGAGAGATAAGGAACCAGATCTAGAGAGAAGACGATTCAGAGGGGAGGGGGAAAAAAAAAAGGGGAAAAGAAAATGGTTTGAGATAAGGGAAAAGGATGATAAGGAACCAAGTTTGTTGAGATAGGGAACAAGGTCACAAGTAATAAAGGTACAAGGAAAACCAGCTCGAGAAAACAAAAGGAATAAAACGTCGCAAAATTCGTTAAATTCTTTCAAATTTCACCATTCACATTGTTTTTTTTGTTGAAAAGGACAAGTCTGATGAAGGAAAAAACGTCAAATTTCCGTTTTTCCCAAAACAAAAGTTCAACGGGTAATGAAAAGGAAAAGAAAAATGAAAATGAAAAGGAAAATGAAAAGAAAAAGAAAATGAAGCTATTGAGCTACTAAAATAGCAATAAAATATTGAAAATTTGAAAAGATTAGATTAAGATTCGAAATTTTAAAGCCTTTAGTTTTAAAGCCTTTAGTATTAAAGCCTTTAGTTTTCTTGGAAAACTAAAGGCTCTTCTAGCTCGAGTTCTATAAATGTGAAATCTTGCTATATTCCTGTGAATAGTGGAGTCAAGGCTGATTTACAAAAAGTCAGAGACCAAGCCTGAATCTGCTTTCTAGTCTAGAAAACTTCTAGCTCGAATTTTCTAGACTTTCTAGATTTTTTTTTTGATTTCCAACAAAGTATAGACACTTCTAAAGCTTTTAAAAATCGTTGTGCATTAAAATTTTTTGATTTTTTTGAAAATGCTGGAGGAAACAGGCAAACTGGCAAACTGGCAACACAAAAAGAATTCGATTCCGCGTGAAAAGGGCCAGATGTTGATGGAAATGGGAAAATGAGTCAAGGAAAAAGGAAAAAAAGGCAAAGAAGGCAAGAAAAGCGAAAAAAAGGGAATGAAAAGACAAAATAACACAAAAAGATCGGGTTCACAGCACTTTTTCCAATTTGGAAATCGATATTCAAATGTTGGTTGGTTCAAAACGGCTTTTGAAAGCGGTTTTTGAAAAAAGAAAGGGACGAGAACGGAAAGGGAGAATTCTATAGAGAAATGAGAACTGAATTCAACCAAAAAAGGGAATTTTGTTACCCAAAAATAGACATAATCTGGTTCAACTTTTTTTAGAAGTCCAGTGTGAAATGATCAACTAATCAAAGCTCAACTTTCTAAAGCGAAAGCTCAAATTTTTCTATTAGCTCTCCGTACAATGATTTACAAGTCATCTAGCTTTTCTATTAGAGAGTCTTCCGCGCGAGTAAGTAATTACTCGACTCAAATTTATATGAGTAATTTTTACTCGATTAATCGACTTTTTTTGCTCGAGTAACTCCGAGTAATCCTCTTTACACGTCGAATAAATTGAATATCTTTAGATTTGAAGGGAATTTGCCAACAAATCCGTTAAACGGCTGATTATCTTTAAAAGAAGTCGTATATAAGGCGCTCGTCTAAAGGGCGCCCGTCTAAAAGGCGCCACTCGTTTATAAGGCGCCCGTCTAAAGGGCGCCGCTCATTTGTAAGACGCCGACGAAGTTCGTGACGCTCGTATATAAGGAAGGCGCCGCTCGTCCATAAGGCGTCACTCGTCTATAAGGCGCCGACGAAGTTCGTGACGCTCGTAAGGAATAAGGAAGGCGCCGTGTAAAAGGCGTCACTCGTATATAAGGCGCCGCTCGTATATAAGGCGGCACTCGTACATGAGGCGCCGCTCGTTCATAAGGCGCCGCTCGTCCAAAAGGCACCGCTCGTCCATAAGGCGCCCGTCTAAAGGGCGCCGCTCGTTTATAAGGCACCGACGGCGTTCGTGACGCTCGTATATAAGGAAGGCGCCGTTCGTATATAAGGCGGCACTCGTATAAAAGGCGCCGATCGTATAAAAGGGGCTGCTCGTATATAAAGCGGCACTCGTATACGAGGCGGCGCTCGGCGCTTATGCGCCGATTTATTTTTGCAATAATTTTCGCTAAAAGTACGGTAATTTTTCCCAACTTAAAAAGCGTATTACTCGCGAGGAACATACTCTATTTTCTATTGTGAATTACAAGTTATTGTATCGCGGATTGTTAGAGGTTTGCCTGCATTGGGCACTAGAATTGTTGAAAGATAAAAATTAAGTTTATTTAGTCTGTGTTTCCTTGAGCAACCAGCAACACGATACAAAATAGCTCCTCAAAAAACCCTTGCAGAGCATTGATTACACTTGATGTCAGCAATTAAACACATACTTTAAGCTACAATTGAAAGAGATGAATTTTCTAAGAAATTCGATTTTATTTTGCTCCATTTCCGCGGTCAAAAGCCAACAAATCCATAATTCGGAGGAGTACTCGAGCGTGAAAAATCCGCGCACTTTTTTGTGAAGGTGAGAATGAGAATGAGAATGAGAATGAGAATGAGAAAAGAGAGATGAAAAAAGAGAGATGAGAATGGGAAAAGAGGCAACAGGTGAAGTTCGCTTCATTGTTTTCGACTCTTTTTAGGAAACTTTTATATTCGATCTATTTTTGAGGCTTTATTGCCTTGTTTTCTACCTTTTTATCGAGGCAAATTTACATATTTGAAATTTAAACTGTTTTGTACACAAATACAGATGTGGAGAGCTTGCTTCTTCTTCTTTTAAGCTTGCTTGCTTCTTCTTCTTCTTTTAAGCTTGCTTCTTCTTCTTCTCTTTTAAGCTTGTTCTCTTCTTCTTTTAGCTTGCTTGCTTCTTCTTCTTCTTTTAAGCTTGCTTCTTCTTCTTTTAAGCTTGCTTCCTCTTCTTTTTGCTTGCTTCTTCTTCTTCTCTTTAAGCTTGCTTCTTCTTCTTCTTTTTAAGCTTGCTTGCTTCTTCTTCTTCTTTTAAGCTTGCTTCTTCTTCTTTTAAGCTTGCTTGCTTCTTCTTCTTCTTTTAAGCTTGCTTCTTCTTCTTCTTTTAAGCTTGCTTGCTTCTTCTTCTTCTTTTAAGCTTGCTTGCTTCTTCTTCTTTTAAGCTTGCTTGCTTGCTTCTTCTTCTTTTAAGCTTGCTTCTTCTTCTTCTTTTAAGCTTGCTTGCTTCTTCTTCTTTTAAGCTTGCTTCTTTTCATGATGTTCTTAACAAAATACATACATTTTTGTAGAAAACATCCAAAAATACATATAAAACAAAACATAGAATAGAAAAATATTGATTCTTTTCCTTATCAGAGGGAAATCTTGAGCAGCCACAAATTTGTTAAAGTTGTTAAAATTTTGTCTGCTACACTATAAAAAAAAAGCGGTTAATGCCTTTTTGAATAGTTTAATTCATAATTAATTTAATTTACTTAATACAAAACCGTTTAAATGCTAGAGCGGTCTTTATTTTAAAATACAAACTACAAACTATGTTACTTAATCTTTTGCGCAAAAAAAATAACTCAATTCTAAAGCGTTGTCTCAATATTTTCTTCCAATAATTTCCTTATTAAAACGATTTTCAAAATCTTATCGCTCCCTTTGAATTTCCATTTAACAATGCCATTTAACAATATCATTTAAAAGGATATCTTTTCTTTGATAAGATTTACGCAATGTTTTCCCTTTTGCCAATGACTGAATAGCTTTTGCCTAAAGGAAATTGAAATTTAACTTTAACAACAGATTGAGACAACGCTTTTCCACATTAAACTTCTTAGGGTTTCAATGAAAAACTTACATAGTAGCTTACACACAAACTTCAAACGGATTTGAATCGAAAATTTGAATCCATCACACACAAAAGACTTAAATATTCGGAATCAGGGTACTTGTGGAGTATCCGGGGGGGTCTTTCAATATCCGGGGGGGTAAAATTTCAAGATCCGGGGGGGTAAAATTTTAAGATCCGGGGGGTAAAATTTTAGCTTTTTTATACTTTTTTTTTACTTTTTGACCGTACCTTTTTTGACCATTTTGCTACTTTTATCAATCTTTTGCACCTATCGCTTTCAGAGTTTAAAAGAAGAACGAAAATATTGCTCATTGATCTGATTAATGGTCTAAAGATCAATAGATTAACGCAAATTCCGTGAAATTTGACATTTACCATAGGCTTTGTAACTAAAAATGAAATTCTTGAGGCAAATGTTTAACTTTTTTGTTAAACCCTTAAACTTAAAACCTAAAGGGTTTAAGTTCACTTATATCATTTTGGCGTTAATTTTAGCGTTTTAAATAGAATTTCATCAATTTAGTGTGAAAATGTTTGCCGCCAACTAGGATATTATCAACATTTCTAATAATGACATAAAAAAATTTTGTAGAAGTTACGTTTTTGACCGAGTATCACCTCGAATCACGTAATCAAGTAATCACCTGGAATAAATTGAATATCTTTACATTTGAAGGGAATTTGCCACCAAATCACTTAAGCGGCTGAATATCTTTAAAAGGGGTCGTGTATAACGTATATAAAATTTTACCCCCCGGATCTTAAAATTTTACCCCCGGGATCTTAAAAATTTTACCCCCCGGATATTGAAAGACCCCCGGATACTCCACAAGTACCGGAACCAGCGAAAAATTTGCTATAAAATAGACTAGATGGTAAATAAACAAGAATCTCTTGACTTGGAAAAAATCATCTTTGAATTGCAACCCCAATTGAAGCCCATTTCCTAGAGCAGATCCATTTAATCGCCTAACAAAAACGGTTTTAAAATGCCATTTTATTAGCTATCAATATCTATCTCTATCAAGAATTTAACTATTAGGTAAAACAAAATGCGAAATGCGGATTTCAACATTTTCATAAATTTCCAACGATAGAAAGCGGATGTTGTAAACTAGAATCGATGAATGTTATAAACTATTTGAAAGTCGTAAATCTCCTCTACAAAATAGGCTAAAGCGTGTTTCAATTGATCGAAGCATCGAAGAAATTTCGAGGGCGAAATGCGAGTGACCAAAAAAGGAATCGAGTCACTTTAGGGACAAGTTTAGTCAAAACCGAACTCTTGTGAAAGCGGGGGTTTCAAAAAGTGCCCTTTTTTGGTCACTCGCATCTCCCGTATATAAGGCGAGCCTTTCCTGTATATAAGGCGAGCCTTTCCTGTATATAAGGCGAGCCTTTCCTGTATATAAGGCGGGTCTTTCCCGTATATGAGGCCGACCTTTCCCGTATAAAAGGCGAGCCTTTCCTGTATACCAGGCCGACCTTTCCCGTATATGTGGTGGGCCTTTCCTGTATATAAGTCGATGAATGTTATAAACTATTTGAAAGTCGTAAATCTCCTCTACAAAATAGGCTAAAGCGTGTTTCAATTGATCGAAACATTGAAGAAATTTCGAGGGCGAAATGCGAGTGACCAAAAAAGGAATCGAGTCACTTTAGGGACAAGTTTAGTGTCGTCAAAATAGTTTGGCTTTGACTATATAGTGGAGAATGAGCGCCCTTCATTCAAAATCATTCAAATATCATTCTAAATCATTCAAAATAATTAAGAGTTCGGATCATTTCATGGGAAAACTTTGTTTTTACAATAATTTTTCTTTTTTTGTAAAAAGCCGGTTTTTTGGGAATTTTGAGGGTTTTGAACTTGCACCTCTATCTAAATTTCTGTAAATGCATTTCCGTTAGACTTTTTAAATGAATTCATATATAGTTATCCTTTCTTTTTTTAAATCTTCAATTTTGGGAAGCTAACTCTATTTTAACCACATTATTTGCCAGATCCGCAGCGTTCACAGACATAGCTGGCTGGCAGTTGGCTTGGCTGATAGTTGGCTTGGCTGGCAGTTGGCTTGGCTGATAGTTGGCTTGGCTGGCAGTTGGCTTGGCTGATAGTTGGCTTGGCTGATAGTTGGCTTGGCTGATAGTTGGCTTGGCTGATAGTTGGCTTGGCTGATAGTTGGCTTGGCTGATAGTTGGCTTGGCTGATAGTTGGCTTGGCTGATAGTTGGCTTGGCTGATAGTTAGCTTGGCTGGCAGTTGGCTTGGCTGACAGACCCAGTTAAAGCCCCTAATTCTAAGCGTTTAAAGGCAGACATCCGTATTTGCGTTTCTGGGAAGAAGCCTCCAAAAAAGGCTGCTGATGAACACTTGGCATGTCATTTTTGGGCATCTTGTTATGAATCTTTCTGTGCCGAAAGACGCGAGCTTGCCACCTCTTTTCCCCTTCTTGTCCCCAAGCACTGCCCCTTCCCCTTCTCCTTC
This sequence comes from Mesorhabditis belari, assembly GCA_958450365.1. Lineage (NCBI taxonomy): Eukaryota > Metazoa > Nematoda > Chromadorea > Rhabditida > Rhabditidae > Mesorhabditis > Mesorhabditis belari. Next base: position 1,241,368 of record CAUEEP010000741.1, on the reverse strand, counting down.
CCTTCCTCTTCCCTTCCCTTCCCCCCCTCGGAGCAGTAATAATAGCCTCTCGTCTTCTTATTTTTCTTCAGATATGTCCCCTTTCCCCTCCTCATCATCCTCAGCTTCCGACATCTTTCTCTCTCATCTCATCGTCTTTTTTCTTCGTTTTCTTTTTTGGTCTTTCCAATATGAGCCTCCATTTCTCTTTCCTCAACAACATAAACATGGATACCCATAGATATTTGTTTTTTTTCGATTCAAGATCATCTTTTATATATTATTTTACTTATTTTCAACAGCTTTTGAGGAAGAAGACTGGAGTTTTTAAGAAATATTGTCTCTTGCGTTCTGCTGACCTTTCTGCTTTGCTGAATTCTGCTGACCGGGTTTTTGTTTTCTTTTTGGCAGGCACTTAATAATTAGATTGACTTTCGAGATCAAGCTTTCTTTTATTTGAATCGTTGAATTCTTAAATTTGATTCTGATTGGTCTGTCTTTCTCAGCCATTGATAGACAATTTGATAGACAATTTGATAGACAGTTTGATAGACTAGTCAACGCTGACAGATTGCCCGAAATGCTTACAACTCTACAACTTTTGTTAGTTGGCGATTGTTTTCTGGGTTTATTTGTTTGTTTTCTCATCTTTATTGATCTACATCGTTTTAAATGCAAATTTGACAATTAGATTTGCTTTCGAGATCAAGCTTTCTTTTGTTGACAATTGATTTGCAAATTTGACAATTTGATAAAAGTTTGACAATTTGACAAAAGTTTTAAAAACGAATTTAAAAGCTTTAAAGTCTAATTTAAATTGCGATGAATGGAAAGCTCAATTGTAAATGAATTTTTAATCTTGAGATTATGCATTAGATCATCAAAAACTCTAAGCTTTCAATGGCTGTCAGTATGATTTTAAAATGTCTATAGGTCTTTGTCTATAGGTCTTTGCCTATAGGTCTTTGTCTATGGGTTTCAAAATGTCTATACTGTAAATACTGTAATAGTACCCCACCCCCTCGTACAGTCGCGTAGTCGCAAAAGTTTTTTGTATTTCATCTTTTGCAAAGCACCCGTACTTTCAAAAAATGCGTCTTTGGTATCAAAAAATAGCCCTGAATTTCAGCTATTTTTTGATACCTAAGCGCACATTGTAGCATAAACCAGTGTCGAGAAAAACGCGTTCAAAGCTAGAGCTACTCAACACTCCGCACCGTCATTATGGGGGTGGGGTTCAATTAGCTTTGAACGAGTTTTTCTCGACACTGGTTTATGCTACAATGCGCGCTTAGATATCAAAAAATAGCTGAAATTCAGGGCTATTTTTTGATACCTAAGCGCGCATTGTAGCTTAAACCAGTGTCGAGAAAAACGCGTTCAAAGCTAGAGCTACTCAACACTCCGCACCGTCATTATAGGGGTGGGGTACTATTAAAGTATTTACGGTAGCTTCTGTTATAGCAGTTGATCTTGATAAATTTACGATGAAATGACAAAGAAAAACGGTGAAAAATGAATAAAAACAACGGGAAATTAAGCTTTAAGCAATGGAAATTGCGGATTACGGTAGCTAGTGCATTTTAGAATGCGTCTCCAAAAGTTGTCTCTGCGAACGCTCTTGCGTGGCCAAATCACATGGGCCATAGACTTATCGAGCCATGAGCCATAGACTGATTACGTTTCTGATCATGCGTCTTTGGTATCCAAAAATAGCTGAAATTCAGGGCTATTTTTGATACCTAAACGAGCATTGTAGCATAAACCAGTGTCAAGAAAAACTTGTTCAAAGCTAGAGCCACGAAACACTCCGCACCGTCATTATGGGGCTGGGGTACTATTACAGTATTTACGGTAGGTTTATAGGTCAGCTATAGGTCAAAGTCTATAGATTTCAAAATTTCTATCTTTCTTTTGGTCTAAATTTTGTAAAATTACGCAACTCAATAAAGTACAAATGCTCAGAAATCTCCTTTACTCTACTTATTTAATTAATGGAGTAGCCATGGGATTCACGGAGAACATGTGTTCTCAAAGCGGAGTTCATCAAAGAGGAACACAAGCAGGAGGAAAACTTTCAGCTGTCCCTATTTTCCGTGATTTCTTTTCCTCAAGTTCTGTGGCTTTATTATTTTTCCTATTCACATATTGCTTTCTCCCAGGAACAAACAAGAACATGGCTCTGATTCATCGCTCGATTTTTAGCGCTGAGCAAAAGTCCATTGAGCAAAAGTTTCATCGAATAATCAACAATTCCTAATCAACTATTCACTTTACTATATCGATTCGAAAGCTTTTTTATGATTTATATAATAGATTTATATAATAGATTTATATAATAGATTTATATAATAGATTTATATAATAGATTTATATAATAGATTTATATTAGGTTGGCCGGAAAGTTCTTTCCGGTGTAGCCGTAGTTTTTCAGCGCTATTATATATATGCTTTATTCAGGAGGGCGAATAGAAGCGAATCAGATAATCATAACCGCATATAATTGCTACAATACTTTCACAAAAAAAGAAAGAAACCTAGAGATACAGTAAGACGATAGTCAGGAAAAACAGGTACAAAAAGATTAAATATAAGGCAGATTTGACATGGCAATTAGATCTAATTCGTTTACAGATACTTTGAATTTTCCTACAGACGAGAAGATACCAGGCGGGAGCTTATTCCAAACCCTACTAATACGGTTCGCGAAAGAATGATAAAGGGAAAGGTGGTGGGGATGAGAACCGAGCGAAATTTGATAAGGATGACTACGGGTTCTTCTAGGACTTTCCACAATTTTGTTATTGCTATTGTTTTTCTGGAAGATTTTTATGTCGTTAGAAAGCGCGTTTCCGTGCGATCATTTTGGTATATAACTTCCCTATACTTGTTTCAGGCAATCAGTCTCTCCAAGGAGGAAATTCGTGCTCTGTTGTCTGCTCTGTTGTCTTCAATTGTTTCCAAAACTGCATGACGATCAACTTCTCGTGGGCGTCCTGACCATCGGCCAAACATTCCTCTCCTTCACGAAACTTTGCGAACCAATTTCGGGCTGTACGATCCGTAACAATGCCTTCGCCAAACGCCTCACAAACTTTTTGTGCAGCCTATGAAGCATTCAAATTCAATTTCCATTGAAACAAGAGCAGCAGACGAATTTCCTCCTTGGTTTTGATTGATTGCCTGAAACTGATTGCCTGAAACAAATATAGGGAAGTTATATACCAAAATGACCACGGAAACGCGCTTTCTAACGACATAAAAATCTTCCAGAAAAACAATAACGCTGAAAAACTACGGCTACACCGGAAAGAACCTTCCGGCCAACCTAATACAACCTAATGTATAATAGATTTATATAATAGAACTATCTAAAAACTCAAACTCATTTTTGTTTCAGTCTCTTTACCATCAACAAATCTAGAAAAGTATGGTTTAACTTGTAGGAAACTGATTGAATGTTTAGCTCGTAGAATGGAATATTTTGGCAATTTAAAATTCTATGATTATATCACAATTCAGCTTTAAAACTAACAAAATTCTAAAAGTAATCGAAATTTTAAAACATTTCTTTCTATTTTTCAATTCTTCTTTTCTATTCTTCTTTTCTATTCTTCTTGAAAATCTTGATACAGATTTTCGTTAAAATGGATCTTTTTCTCTAGATCTAGATCGCTTTAGACTTTGTTTTTGTTTTGAAGATCAAAGAAGATCAAAGAAGATCAAAGAAGATCAAAGAAGGATTCAAATCGTCTTTCTTTTCAATTGCTCATTTGAAATCGAAGCGATTACTATTGGGTTGGTGAATTGAAGAATCTACGTAAAATTTGCAGCAAAATGAGCCATTGTACAACTTTTTTGGTTTAGTGGTCAATTTTTTATAGCTATTGGGCTGGTGAATTGAAAACCGCGGGACTTTGAACTAAAATTTATTCAACATAAAACCATGAATTCATTCCAAATAATTTCCATTATTATTGACGACTTGTGCCCATTTTATAGGCAATTTGAGGCTTCCTCTTTAGTAGGATTTTGGTTTGTGTGTGAGACAAGTGTGAGACTCAAAAATGGAGGACTGGAGATGGAGACTGGAGATCCCAGTTTGAGCACTTTCTTCAAAAGAAACCCATTTTTCGTGTCAATAGAAAAGTTGTAGAGAATCAAAAATTAGGTTTATAGTCAAATTTCCCAAAATATACACTTAGTAGTTTCGCTTAAAATGCAAGTTTTGTGAAAATTCGTAAATTTGGCGTAAATTTGACATTTCTTGAAAACCAGTTTTTGAATCGCTCTGAAAATTTGGATATAAGCTTAATTTTTGATTCTCTACAACTTTTCCATTGACACCAAAATGGGTTTCTTTTGAAGAAAGTGCTCAAACTGTCACATATGACAATAGCCGGCAGTTTTCAATTCACCACCCCAATAGACACCAACTTTAGACTTTGTTTTTGTATTGAAAAATCTAACTTCGATATTCTTCATCAAATTCTTCAACATTCTATGTAAAAACAAACCTTCTCTAAATACTAAAATCTTAAAATATCCATTCATTTTCTACCTAATCAGTAGATCTACTGATTATCCTTTTCTTTGGCTTTCTTTTTGTTTTGTGTTAGTATGAACTAGGAGAGTGCGCGTCGAGTCTTACACCAATTTTATGATGTATCGTTGGCGTTGGCCGTTAGCCCGTTGGCGTTCGTGTCTCTTCCGGTGGAAAAGAAAAGAAGAAAAGAAGAAAAGCATAAAAGAGATAAAAAGAGAGTCAGAGTTCGGCCATAAGCAATGCCATTCTGCATGGGGGGAAAGAAAGAAAGAAAGAAAGAAAGAAAGAAAGAAAGAAAGAAGAAAGAAAGAAAGAAAGGAGACGCCTGTTCCTCAATGTACTAAAGGGGATACACAGCAATGAGTAAACGCGCCACAAAACAACGCCTCACCTCGAATGAGCTTGATTTTCGGCAATAGTTTTATCTGAAAACTTCTAGATCTTCATATTGATGACGAGCTTTATCTTTTTTACTTCATATTTCTTGAGAATCTTCAAATCTTGTCTTCAGATCACTTTAAGTTCGAAAGTTTGGATTTTTAGGGGCTCTTTGACCACCTAACTATTAGCTAAGTATGACAATTTTTGATGATATTTTGATTTTTTCTGATCTACTTTTCAAATAGACGTTTCGATTTGATAATTGCTTTACAAGTTGAGTAGATTTATTGATAATTATTTGATGTTGTTTGAATTGAGTTGTTTTAATTTTTTTTTTTTTATTTTTTTTTTTTAATTTTTTTTTTTTAATTTTTTATAATAAATTTTTTTTATAATATTTTTTTTTTTATTTTTTTTAATTTTTTTTTTTTTTTTTTTTTTTTTATTTATTTTTTTTATTTATTTTTTTTTATTTTTTTTTTTTTTTTATTTTTTTTTTTTAATTATTTTTTTTTTTTTTTTTTTTTTATTTTTTTTTTATTTATTATTTTTTTTTTATTTTTATTTTTTTTTTAAATTTTTTTTATTTTTTATTTTAATTTTTTTTTTTTTTTTTTTTTTTTTTTTTTTTTTTTTTTTTTTTTTTTTTTATTTTTTTTTTTTTTTATTTTTTTTTTTTTTTTTATTATTTTTTAAAAAAAAAATTAATTTTTTTTTTAAATAAATTTTTTTTTATTTATTAAAAATATAACTGGCTGTTTGAATTGGGTTGTTTGAATTAAGTCATTTGAATTGACCCATTAGAATTGAGTTGTTTGAACTGAGCTGTTTGAATTGGGTTTGAAGTCATTTCAATTGAGTTGTTTGAATCGAGTTGTTTGAATTGAATCATTTCAATTGAATCATTTTAAACTGAGTCACTTCAATTGACTTGTTTGAATTGAATCATTTAAACTGGGTCACTTCAATCGGGTTATTTGAATTAAGTCATTTGAATTGAGCCAGTTCAATTGGAGTTGTTTGAACTGAGCTGTTTGAATTAAATCATTTCAATTGAGTTGTTTGAATTGATCCATTTGAATTAAGTCATTTCAATTGAGCCATTTGAAATGAGCCATTCGAATTGAGTCATTTCAACTGAGTCATTTCAACTGAGCCATTTCAACTGAGCCATTTGACTGAGTCATTTGGAAAACTAGTTTGCAACGAGAAAAAGACTTAAAACAACTAAGAGTCCAGTACAATACAGTACAATATCCGTACAATCTTCGTAAGCATATCCGCAAAACAGTACCATATCCGTAAGCAATACCATATTTCTCTAGCTCAGTTAGTTTACCATATTTCTCTAGCTCAGCGGTTAAGAAAATCGAAATCTTCTTCTCCTGGTATCAGAGAATGTTCAAATCTATCGTATCAGAGAATGAACGATCAAATCTTATTCCCAATCCAATCAGTAATTCGAGTACATCAAATCTTGTTAGAGCTTTGAATTGCACAACCACTGGACAATTAACTTATGTTACTTGTTACTATTACTTATTTAGTTAAGTAAATGAAATTTTAAAAAAAAGATCTTTAATCTTTTGGGATAGAAACTAACAAGATTACTGTTTAAAGCCTGATTTTTTATCAGCCTGAGATTGGTTTGTGACTCTTGTCCATAGCTTCTCCGTAGCTTCTCCGTAAAACTTCAAATACTCAAACTAAAGTACACAAATTTTCTCACCAAAGCCTTCAAATCGAATCTTCAAATCATTTTTCACGTATGATCAAAGTGAAAATTTGAATTTGAATTTCATTTCCTTTGGTTTAATTGAATTTAATTTGAATTTAATTTGTTTTTTATTATTATTATTTAATTTCCTTTTCTTAGTTTATTGAATTGATTGATTTTAACTTGATTTTAAACTATAATGAAAGTTTAAAATGAAATGAAATCAAAATTTAAACTTTAATGAAATTTTAAACTTTCATTACAATTTAAAATGAAAATTTAACCTTCATTACAGTTTAAAATGAAATTTCTAAACTTCCATTACAATTTAAAATGAAAATTTAACCTTCATTACAGTTTAAAATGAAATTTCTAAACTTCCATTACAGTTTAAAATGAAAATTTAACCTTCATTACAGTTTAAAATGAAAATTTAAACTCTCATTACAGTTTAGAATGAAAATTTAACCTTCATTACAGTTTAGAATTAAATTTTAAACTTTCATTACAGTTTAAAATGAAAATTTAACCTTCATTACAGTTTAAAATGAAAATTTAAACTCTCATTACAGTTTAAAATGAAATTTCTAAACTTCCATTACAATTTAAAATGAAAATTTAAACTCTAACGAATTGTAATGAATGTAATGAATGAAATTTTAAAATAAAACCTTCAATTCTATTTTTTTTCCGCACTTTTATGTTTTCTGAGTCATAAGCTGTGTACATAATTTACATATTGGCTCACTTTTCTTCATGAACCACCTATGATTATAATTCTAACTACCGTATTTTCTCTAATAGTAGTGCACCCTGAAGCGTTGCCTAAATTCCTCGAAATCTCGAGAAGCGCTTATCAGAACCTATCGATGTGGGGTCGGAAAATGTAGCTGACGATGAGATCTTGTGGTGAGTTGAGTGTTGAGTTTCTGTGAAAACTTGGGAACTGTAAATACTGCTGAAAATTTCAGCTGGTGGCTGAAACTTATGTGCGCCAAAGAGAAACATACATAATTTAATTTTCTTTCAAAGAACATGTAAAAATATTTATTTATATAATAGTTGTAACAAAAGCATTTAATAATTACAAGAGATTTTCGAAGTGGCCTCTATTCGCGCTTTGATACAGCCTCGGCCGGGCGGAGGGGGAGAGGGCACCACAATTAGAGAAAATACCTTATTTTCTCTAATATAGGATACTTTATTCTCTCTAATAGTAGTTTTTCAAGAAATTTTCGAAGTGGCCTCTATTCGCGCTTTGATACAGGCTTCAATTCGCTTCTTTACAGAATCGACGGTGCGGCGGGAGATAATTTGCATCTAGAGTCGTTCCAGATTTTGATCAATTCCTCGACGTAAATCATGCAAATTGTTGATTTTCCTATTTCTCAATTGTTCTTCCATAAAACCTCAAACCGAAAAGTCTAACGGATTGAGATCCGGAGCTGTTTACTGAGTCATTGATCCTTCGTCAAAAAAGAGTCAATTTTGGTTTCGAGAAAGCGGATTGTTGTTTTGGCTCTCTGGGTCAGGCATAATATTCTCTCCTATAGTAGTGTACCCTGAAACGTTGTCTAGATTCTTTGAAATCTCGAGAACCGCTTATCAGGAACCTATCGATGTGGGGTCGGAAAATGTAACTGACGATGAGATCTAGTGGGGGATTAAAGTGTTGTGCTTCTGTGAAAGCTTGGGAACTGTTAAATAGTCACCAACTCGGCCCGCCCGGGAGTGCACTACGATTAGAGAGAAAGAGCGGTAAATGTCTTCTCATTTTGGGTTCATCTTACTTTAATTCGGCTCTAGTCTTTGCAAGGGTTTTTGCCCCTCTTTCCCCTCGCAATAGAGGGAAGGGGTTGTGTGCTAATTGGACTCATCCCCGACTCCTTTGCCATCAAAGACTGAAAACCACTTTGTTTCTTCACCGGAAGGGTAATGAAAAGAAAAAGAAAAGAAGATGGGTAACACAAGGAGTCCCATAGTTCTTAAACCCAGGAAACCGCTCCATATATTACTCAAGTGACTCATTTTTTTCTCGATGACCATCAATTTGTGATGTGACCCCCTAGATTTGTACCAATTCTGGCTGATGAACTCTATTCTACTGAAATATTTAATTATTTGATAATTTCTTTAAAGCACAAGATGAATTCGACTTGTTACAGTATCGATAAGGACACCACCAGAGTCCGGGCCATAATGTCACGGGAAATAGCTACGGGAAGTAGCTACACGGGAGAATTAGTTACGGGAAATAGCTACGAGAATAGTTACGGGAAATAGTTACGGGAAATAGCTACGGGAAATAGCTACACGGAAAATCTAAAATCTTGGAAAACCTAAGGGAAATCTCCCGCTGGCCGTTTTCCGCGTGAGCGCTAAAATTTCCCGCTGACATTCCCGCGGAAGAGTACTATAAGGGGAATTAGGGAGAAACTTTTTCGGCCAGGAGAAGCTCTTACGCCATCATCTTTCCCGCGGAAAACTTTTCCCGAAAGAACTTTCCCGTGAGATGATAACATGATAAAAGGACAGGAAGGGGAACTATTTTCCGCAAGAAAAACTAGAGGAAATTTATTTCCCGCGGGAAATTACCTGACATTATGGCCCGGGCTCAAGACATCGTTTGACCTTTTGACCAACTTTTGGATACTTTTTGAGTAATAATATCTTCCAACTCAAGTTACCGTTATCTATAATTGTTTGCCATCTACCGTAAATCATTCTATTTATCGTACTCTATCGTACTCTATCGTGCCCTACTTCGTACCCTACTGTACCCTATCGTGCCTTACTATACCCTATCGTACCCTACTGTACCCTATCGTGCCTTACTATACCCTATCGTACCCTACTGTACCCTATCGTGCCTTACTATACCCTATCGTACCCTCACTGTACCCTACTGTACCCTACCGTGCCCTACTGTGCCCTATCGTGCCTTACTATACCCTATCGTGCCCTACTGTACCCTATCGTGCCTTCTATACTATCGTACCTACTGACCCTATCGTACCTTACTATACCTATCGTACCCTATCATTGCCTTATCTTTACCCGACCTTTCTCCCTACCCTGCCTATCGTGCCGTACCCTATGCCTGTATCCTACTCATACGCCTTGCTATCGTGCCTCACTGTACTCTTGCACCCTATCTTCCTTTTTGCCTATCGTTCCTTACTGTACCCTATCGTGCCTGATCAGTACCCTATCATACCTTTCTCCTCTATTGCCCGCCTACCCTCCTGTCTTGTCTCTCTTCCCCCTTACATTTCACACATATCCTCTCATTGCCTATAATCACCTCTACCTTACCTATCAGCCATTGTCCTGTTAATGGCTCTGCCTGGGAGAAGGTATATTGTTAGGATTTTAATTGTTAATAGTTCAAGTTAGACCCGCCTATCGGGTTTTGATGGATGTTTTAAGGTTGCAGCTCTTTTCACTGTGGCGCAGTCAGAGAGCGCGGCTTATCTACGAGCTCACACATCCCCCGTTTGACCCCTCGTAATGCCACTCAATGTTGGCACAATATTTTATATTATCTTTTGTTTTTTTATTATATTCTATTATATTTTATGACTTTAAAAAAAATTTTTGAATCTTTGATATTCTAAAAACAGCTGAGAAAAAAAGCCCTTACAGATAGATTCTGATGCTGATCTACTATATATAAAAGAGTAGATCTTTTTTTCTATATAATAGATCTGGAATATGAAAATCTTCAGAAAACAGTCTATTTTAGGAGCTCTTGGGATGCAGGACTGAGTCTCAAAGTATCAAAATTGGGGTTCAATCTGAAAAGGCGATTAGAAGTAGCTCTAAGGCTATAGAAGTTGACAAGGTTCTTGTAATCAAATCCAGTTCTTGATTTTCTGAAGTAACAAATGGCATATCTGTTTATGTGATAAAAGAGAACTAGAGATGGGGGTGAGAGCCAGTAGGAGAGCTGAGAGAGCCAGTAAGAGTGGGAGGAGGAGCCGGTAGGAGTGCAGAGAGAGCTCAGTAAGAGTAGGAGATAGGAGCGAGTAGGAGTGCCCAGCATGAAAGAGGGGATGCCACGTTCACGCGATACTTATGGAGCTGAATAGGCGTCTTTCGCCTCTTCGAGGAACGGAGAAGAGGCTCAAGATAGTGGCTAAGTCCTTCCTATGTTTGGGGTGAAGGGGAGAATTCGGCCGAGGTAACGCCTCATAATGGGGCCAATGAGGGCCCGTAACCCCCATCGCTCGTAAATCCCCCAATGACTTCTTCTCTTCAACCCTTTCTCAAATCGGATCCCACATCTATATGCACCCGATAGGAGCCATGACTAATTGGATCTTTTAATCTTTCGTCTATGATTCGATTTGATTTAAAGCTCGTGCTTTTCTGTAGCTAATTGGCTGTAGCTGCCAATGCAGCTGTAGATGTGGCTGTAGCTGTAGCTGGGCTGTAGCTGTAGCTGTAGCTGTAGCTGTAGCTGTAGCTACTGTTAACTAGTGACTAGGCACTACTTTAGCTTTACTTTTTCCACTAACCTAACTATTATTTATTATAGAAAGATCTAAAGAATATTTTGAAGCATAATTATTATCTAAGGAAGAGACAGAAGGTCAATAAACGGGCTTTTGTTAATACAGTTATTATTTTCAACAATACACTATAACTTCTAATCTACCTTATTCTCTCCAATAGTAGTGAAGCGAAGTGTTGCCTAAATTTCTCGAAATCTCGCGAACCGCTTATCAGAACCTATCGATGTGGGGTCCGGAAAATGTAGCTGACGATGAGATCTGAGTGGGGGATTAGGTGTGTTGAGCTTCTGCGAAAGCTTGGGAACTGTTAAATAGTCACCAGCTCGGCTCGACCGGGCGGAGGAGAAAAGGGCACTCTATTAGAGAGAATACGATATTTTTCACTCATTGTTTGCTTTTTTTTCTTTCACTCACTATTTTGTACTCATTGCTGCTTCTGTTTTTTTTTGTTTTCATTTCTCATCTAAAAGGTGTTCTAAAATTGTTTTTAACACCACGCTAAGGGTCATAGTTGGACGCTTTGGGTTGGGTCATCGTTGGGTACGCTGGGTATGAGTTGAGGCTGGGAATGGTCGGCGGGAGTTTTCGAACCAGACCTCTTGCTTGTCGCTTACCGAACTATCTCGCTTATCAGGCAAACCCTTTTACAAATGAGCTACACGAACATTCTATTGCTGGGTTAGAACATCCCATTGCCGGGTATCTTATCGCCGTATCCCATTGCCACCAGGTACTTTATGCATTACTCCATGATTAATCCAATATCTATAGTGAAATTCTATGATAAACCAATGATAAACCCATACTTTTATGGGTATTTTGAAGTATTTTGTACTTGGAAACTAATAAAGAAAAGGACTTTGGCCTTTACTTGTGCAATTCTCATCTACTTTTCTCTTTTGAAAACTTCTGTAATCCAAAAATTTACACAATTCCAAAGCTTTCACCTACTTTATCTGTGTTTTCATCAACCAATGAATAGGTTTTCTGACTAAAACTGAGTGAAAAAAGAAAATTTAGAGGATTAAATATCAAATAAATGTTTAAATATCAACAAAACATTTAAATATCAAACAGTTTTTCGATTTCCGTCTTTGTACTGAGTGTGTGGAGTGATGAGGGTACAATTTTCGTGAACGCGTTCTCTCGCAGCTCTATCCCCCACCCTTTTCTTCTCAACTCTGCCCATTTATTGTGATAAGAGAGCCCACTTGAAGGCATGCATTCCCCAAGTGGATCTTCGTCTTCTCCTTTTTTTTACTTTAAACATCCAATTGCAAAGCGTTTCCTTTAGTAATTCCAGTTCAGATCTGTCAAAGTTGAACTACCTATCGGAAGAGTAGATCAACCCAACGATCTATAACTCAAGGTAGAAAAGTTGAATCAACTTATGGTTGGTTTAAAGAATCCTGATCAAATTTGGCTAGAAAAAAGTAGAATTTGTTTTGTGAACTTACCGATAAAAACATAGAAAAAATTAGTGTGAAAGTTGACCTTTCAGATAGGAATCTCAGGTTCCCAGAACCCTTCCAAATTCCGTGTTCGGGTTTTTCAACCCGAACTCAATTTTCAAAATCAATTTTCATTTGGTAACCTTATATAAAATGAAGGACGCCAAACGATTTTTGATCCTGAAAAGCCCGGGGGACAAATTTAAGCTCAATATCTTCTTCATAAACAAAGAAAGAGAAATCTTTGCAAATGGCGAGATGCTCTTTGTGCGGCCGAATCGTCGCTCGCAATCTGGCAAAGCGTCCCCCCAGAAGAAGCTGCTTTTTGCTTTTCGTAATCCATCCGTCTAAATCGTTCAATTTAAATCCATGCCTCGAAATCTAATTTAAATCTATGCATCTAGATCGTCTAATTTAAATCCATGCGTCTAGATCGTCTAGTTTAAAACCTTGCCTCGAAATCAGCTAGTTTAAATCCATGCATCTAAATCATCTAATTTGAAATCCATGCGTCTAGATCGTCTAATTTAAATCCATGTCTAGAAATCGTCTAATTTAAATCCATGCATCTCGATCGTCCAGTTTAAATCCTTGCCTCAAAAATCGTCTAATTTAAATCCTTGCCTCTGAAATCGTCTAATTTAAATCCTTGCCTCAGAAATTGTCTAATTTAAATCCTTGCCTCACAATCGTCTAATTTAAATCCATGCATCTAGATCGTCTAGTTTAAAACCTTGCCTCCGAAATCAGCTAGTTTAAATCCATGCATCTAAATCATCTAATTTAAATCCATGCGTCTAGATCGTCTAGTTTAAATCCTTGCCTCGAAATCGTCGAATTTAAATCCTTGCCTCGCAATCGTCTAATTCAAATCCATGCGTCTAGATCGTCTAGTTTAAATCCTTGCCTCAAAATCATCTAATTTAAATCCTTGCGCTATTATGCTCTTTTGCAATACGTATCATTTGAAAGCCCGAAGTGTTCTTTTCAAAATCCTTAGCATCAAAGTTAATGCTATCTTCAGTATTTTTGTCATCGTGTCATATTGTCATATTTTTGTCATATTTGTCATATTTGTCATATTTTTGTCATCGTCAATCTTTTAGTCAACAAATTTCACCATAAAATCGAATCTCAAAAATGAAAAAACCCCCCCCAAAAAAAGCGCTAAGCACGGGTGGGGAAAATGAGATTTGCATGCGCAAAAAGTTTTCACTGATCTAAGAGATGGGGTAAAGGGTGAAAGGGGACAAAGCTTTTCTCCACTTCTATTTCATCCTTTTCCATGTCAAGACTTCTCTCAAATATTTGCCAACTCTTGCTAACGATTGCATCTTTTCAGGGTTCTGATTTTTTTCAACTGAACTTTTTCCTGAACTGTCAATGTTTTTGTACTTGGTTTTGGCTTTTGTACTTGGTTTTGGCTTTTCGAGCGCTCAAATTTGCTTTTTGAACCCCGAAATTCCCGACTTTTTCTCGAGTTTCCCTATTTTTCATCCTTTTTCAGTAATTTCTATTATTTCACCCGTTATTCACTAAAAGCTTTGTTGTTTTATATCTAAACTTACAAGTAATAAGTACAAGCACAAGTACAAGTACAAGGAAAAACACAAGCACAAGGAAAAACACAAGTACAAGCACAAGTACAAGCACAAGCACAAGTACAAGCACAAGTACAAGCACAAGTACAAGCACAAGTACAAGCACAAGTACAAGCACAAGCACAAGTACAAGCACAAGTACAAGTTCAAACACAAGCACAAAGTACAAGCACAAGTACAAGCACAAGTACAAGTAAACATCGTACAACTAACACTTATTACCCCTAACTTACAAGTAAAATTAAATTGTAATAAGTGTACTTAATCCAAAATAAACCAGAAAAAACGCTTATTATTGATCTAAAACAATTTTAGTCTCGAAATTTATGATTTCTTCTTTAAAAACCAGCTTAAAAACCAGTTGACCATTTCCTAATTTTACGTTTTTTTAGACTGAATGCTTTTGCCCCTTTCGTCAGATTGTCAAGGCCAAATGAAGTCATCTTTCAAGTGTTTTATATACAAATTGATTGATTTAATGGCAAAGTGTTCAAAATTTTGATTCAATTAGAGTTTGCAACAAAAAGAAACACTCAAATTTACTGTTTTTACTGTTCAAACACTCAAATTTATTGTTTCTCGATTGCTCTCGATTGCTCATCATAATCTGCGCAACACTACCTGCCCGTTTAAGATATTCAGCCAAAAATAAAGAACAGTTTCTCTTTGAAATCTTTCAAAATCTTCTCCATCTCTCCAAAAATCTGAAACAGAACTTTCCCCGAAAAAACTCTCTTTTTTCCAAGATTCGCAAACTTCTTTTTTTGTGCAAGTGTCGACTCAAAATCCCCGGGAATCAGATGATTGAAGAAAATTGGGGGATGAGGCATTTGAGTGTGTTTGCAGGGCATTGATACCAGTGAAATCCCAGCGTGTATCCACACTCGAAAAAAATGGGATGAGAATTGGAGGAAAGGTTGGAGGAAAGGTTGGAGGAAAGGCTGGAGGAAAGGCTGGGAGAGAAGGTTGGAGGAAAGGCTGGGAGAAAAAACGTGATCGAGAAAAAAGCTGCCTGGGATGACTTTGTCGATGTGTACCTGGATGACTTTGTCGCAAAAATTTTCTTGTTTTTTCAAAAACTTTGATTTGCTTTGAACTCTGATTTGCTTTGTTTCTGATTTGCTTCGATCTTGATTTGCTTTGATCTTGATTTGCTTTGATCTTGATTTGCTTTGATCTTGATTTGCTTTGCTTTTGATTTGCTCCGCTGCAGATTTGCTCCCCAGCTTCTTTTAAGTTTACTTGTTCATGTTTTTCTAGAAGATAGTGAAAATCTGATGTTAGGAAATAAAACTATAATTCCACTATTGCTACCTTTTTAAAATTCTGCAGTAAAATCCATTTGTTCTTCAAAATTCTTCAAAGAAAACCATTTTTACGTATCCCTTTGATAAATAAGAAGGAATTTAGTAAGTAGAAGTAGTAAGAAGAGCTGATAAGGAAGAGCTGATAAGGAAGAGCTGATAAGGAAGAGCTGATAAGGAAGAGCTGATAAGGAAGAGCTGATCAAGGAGAGCTGATAGGGAAAGGCTGATAAGTATAAGAAGACTAAGTATAAGAATGTACTGATATTAAGAAAGTATATGTTTCTATACGCACAAAGTAAATCCATCATCCACAAAGTACATCCATTTCTGCCTTGTGACTTTTCAATGTGCTGCAGAAATCTGGAAACAAGCCTGGATGCTACTTTATGATTTGTTTTGCTATTTCCAACTCATTCTCCATTCCCGGACTTATATTCTGCCCATTCTTTGCCTTTGACTTTTCCCATTCCTCTATTCCCATCTTTGTTCAATATTCCAATATTGACCACCCCTTTCCCCTCGTACAATAAACAGGCAATAACGCCATGCCGATCGGAAAAGCCGACTGATAAGCATGCGTCAATATTTGCAAAAATTATTGAAACCTCGTGAAACTCGGCTTTTTTTGCTTGTTTTAAACGAAAACTATATTGTTATCGATTTAATTATTAGGTTTTCCGAGAGTGGGACAAATGCGACCTTTTCTTGCGCACCCGGACATTTGCGCACCTTTTTTTCCGCACTTAGCCCATTAGCGCACCTTTTTTCGCGTTTTAAAAAAGCTCTAAAAACTAATATTAGCCAATTTCATATTCCAAAAGAAGTTGTTTTTCTAGGTATTCTAGGTAATTTGAGGGTGTCGAATTCAGAATTTTGACATAGCAGAGCTTGTGGAACCAATTTGAAAGACGGCTAGATCAAATTACGGAAAACTCTTGATTTTTCTCTTTGTATAACTCTGTCCGTTCGCTTCCACAGCTCTAGTATATGTCAAAATTTCGATTCTACGCCCTAAAATTACCTCGAAAGCAGCTTTTGCAATTGAAATGGTTAATATTAACTTTAAAAACTTTTTAAACACTCCAAAAAATCTCCCCTATATGGAGCTAAATGCGGAAAAAAGGTACGCAAATGTCCGGGTGCGCAAGAAAAGGTCCGCATTTGTCCCATTCCCGGTTTTCCAGAAAATCTTTTCGTTTCTTTTCATAGTGCGTTTTAAAATCAATTGAACTACGGTTTTTTCCATCAGAAGAGGCCCTGTTTCTTCAGCGACGACCAGCGACGAAAAACAAACGTTAACACGAGTTTTAAAATGACCCATTCGTTTTAAAATGACTCTATTCCCATCTTTGGCTTATGTCTGGCTTTTTTTTTTTGGTAGCGTGAAGTCAGGTAGTCAAAAAAGGGCGACGTGATGCAGTTTCGACGGCTCGATGGTACGTTATAGACATTTTAGCTAAGGAAACCTATTTTGGTGTCAATAGATAATAGATAGAAGCGTAAAAAGTTTGGTAAATAGTCAAATTTTCAGAGAGAAATTAATTCAGCCAATCTGCTTCGTGGAGGTTTTTTATCGATTTTCTCCGAAAACACTTTGTTTTTCACTCTCTCGAGGTTTGCTAGGAACTGAACCGAAGATTTGGAAGTGAACCCAGTTCGACCCCCAAAGGATGGGAAATAGGACCAAAATTGGCTTAAAAAGATGGGAAATTGAACAATAAACACTCATTATTTAATTGGAAACTGCCTTAAGGGTTAGTTGGTGAGTTTGTTAATTGGTGAGTTTGTTTTCAACAGAGTATGAGAAGAAAGGGAAAAGATTTTTCTGGAAAGTCTTCTGGTAGTTTTAAGCACTTTCTGGTAGTTTTTCATATATTTAGAATCCCACTTTACTTGTTTGTTCTCGTTTATGAAAAGTTGAGTATCAAGATGGTGAGAGATAGCGCACTAGTAGAATTATTCAAGCTACGTATTAATGGATTAAATTAAAGAAATAGTAGATAAACTGATATATAAAGGAGTTGAAACAAGGCGACGCTGGTGGATAAGGCGATAATCGTAGATGAGGTGATGCTCGTATGATAAGGCGATGCTCGTATATAAACCGGTGCTCGGATATAAGCCGGCGCTCGTAGATAAGCCAGCGCTCGTATTATAAGCCGGCACTCCGTAGATAAGCCAGCGCTCGTATATAAGCCAGCGCTTGTATATAAACCGACGCTTGTATATAAGGCAGCACTTGTATATAGTCTTGAAAGATATGCAGGACTAAAAGAGGTATTCCACTTTGAACCCGGTGACACTTTGAACTTTGAACTTTGTTGAAGAAAAGCAGATCTGTTCGATTGGAGATTAAACAATTTGCAGGAAGAGGTAGTGAGAAGTTGTAAGGAATTCGCGGTGGGGGGGAGAGCAAGGGAATTCCTCGTGTCTGGCCAAAAGACGGGGTGGGGGGGTGCGCGCGATGAAAGCCGATCCGGCAAGAGCCCCTTCTCATTTTCTTCTTTTTCTGCCGAAAGACTCACCTTTTCTTCGTCTTTTCTTCGTCTTTTTTGCTTCTTTCTCCATCTTGGATTTACGCTTTGGCGGCCGAAAAGCAAAAAAAAAAGCTGAGGCCAAGGAAAAGTCTTTTGAATTTTTTGGAAATCAAATCCATCGTTGCCCGTTTTCCGATATGAATATTGCCTTTATTTATTCTTGCAATTTTTCAGAAAATCTTTATTTAACTGCTAACAATTGGGGTTTTTTTATTGGATTCAATTCTGATTTAGTCATTTTTCTTGATGTTATTTTAGCTTACTTTTACTGTTACTTTGTGCTCTTTCTAGTGCTCTTTCTCTTTTTAGTGCTCTTTCTCTTTCTAGTTCCTAATTCTACCCTTTGAGTGTGCCAGAGTGAGTGTGTTTTAAACAAAGTAACCCCAAGGGACGCGACCTCAAAAAAGAGGCAGGGTTTGAAAAAGGAAAAAAGTTCTCATTTTCAAGCATTTTCACAAATCTCCTATACCTTTTTGAAACTTTGCTTTAGCCTCTTCTGTAGCTTCGGTGGCTTCTGTTAAACTTCTGTAAACTCCTTTTGTAGCTTCTGTAGCTTCTTTTGCAGCTTCTGTAGCTTCTGTAGCTTCTGTAGCTCCTTTTGTAGCTCCTGTAGCTCCTTTTGTAGCTTCTGTAGCTTCTTTTGCAGCTTCTGTAGCTTCTGTAGCTTCTGTAGCTTCTTTTGTAGTTTCTGTAGCTTCTTCTGTAGCTTCTGTGTAGCTTCTTTTGTAGCTTCTTTTGTAGCTTCTGTAGCCTCTTTATCGAACTTTTTAAAGATTTTTTCTCATTAACCTATTGAGATTTATATAAACAATTATCAACGCTTTTCCCAAAGCTTTCATTCAAAATTTTTCTTTTTCTCTTGCTTTCAGTGACGCGTTGTTGCACAGGGATGAATAATTCCCTCACTCACTTCCCTCTTCAAACATTTTGTTCTCTTTCTTTTGTTTTTTTTTCTTTAAATCGTAACTAAGCATTGCTTGCAAAATCTCAATAACTTTAATGATGGCTTTATTAGAATTATCCGCTTCATAACTTATTGTAAAGTAATTAGATTGTTATTTGTTCCATTGTTATTTGATTTTGTTTTAA
The DNA here is from genome assembly GCA_958450365.1 of Mesorhabditis belari. Classification (NCBI taxonomy): domain Eukaryota; kingdom Metazoa; phylum Nematoda; class Chromadorea; order Rhabditida; family Rhabditidae; genus Mesorhabditis; species Mesorhabditis belari. The sequence continues at coordinate 1,222,243 of CAUEEP010000741.1, read as the reverse complement.
TGTTCATTTCAATTGCAAAAGTTGCTTTTTGTTTTCACTCTACTAGTTTGGATTTACCGTCTTTTCTCTAATCGTAGTGCACCTGGCCGAGCCGAGTTGGTGACTATTTAACAGTTCCCAAGCTTTCACAGAAGCTCAACACTTTAATCCCCCACTAGATCTCATCGTCAGCTACATTTTCCGACCCCACATCGATAGGTTCTGATAAGCGGTTCTCGAGATTTCGAGGAATTTAGGCAACGCTTCAGGGTACACTACTATACGAGAGGAATATATGGGCGCCGGCTCACAGAGCCAAAACAACAATTCGTTTCTCGAAACCAAAATTGGCTCTTTTTTGACGAAGGATCAATGGCCTGCAAACAGCCCGGATCTCAATCCGTTAGACTTTTCGGTTTGGCGTTTTATGGAAGAACAATTGAGAAATAGGAAAATCAACAATTTGCATGATTTACGTCGAGAATTGATCAAAATCTGGAAAGACTTAGATGCAAATTATCCCCGCTGCACCGTCGATTCTGTAAAGAAGCGAATTGAAGCCTGTATCAAAGCGGATGGAGGCCACTTCGAAAATTTCTTGAAAAACTACTATTAGAGAGAATAAAGTATTCTACTATTAGAGAAATAAGGTATTTTCTCTAATTGTAGCGCAAATCTCCCTCCTCCGCCCGGCCGAGCCGAGTTGACAACTATTTTACGGTTCCCAAGCTTTCACAGAAGCTCAGCACTCAAATCCCCCCGCTAGATCTCATCGTCAGCTACATTTTCCGACCCCACATCGATAGGTTCTGATAAGCGCTTCTCGAGGTTGCGAGAAATTTAGGCAACGCTCAGGGTGCACTACTATTAGAGAAAAAACGGTATTAAAAAAGTTCAAAGATAAGAGTTGATACTTTTCTGTTAGCTTGTTACCTATCTACATTCTGTCAACAAATTATAAACGCACCCTGTTTTTGCTAGTTTTGATCGCTTCATGGCTATCTATCTTTAAAAGGAGCCGTATATAAGCCGGCCCTCGACGCTTTTACGTTAATTTATTCCTACAAGAATTTTCGCTATTACGGTCATTTTTTCCCAATAAAGGTGTTACGCAAAACTTTAAAAATCGTTGTTAAAGTAATACTTTTTAAGAAGACGTTTAAGTTTAAGACTTTAAAAAAGTTTAAGACTTTTTTCCCCTGAAGAAAGAAAACTCAAACTTTTTAATTAAACAAAGAATAAGAAAAATGGCAAGTAAATAGTTCTTTATACAGCTTTTCTCTTGCAAAATACCGTTGAAAATATATTCCCAAAACCTCGCGCTATTTCCAGCTTTCGCTCACTGATTTGGGCTCTCTTTTTTCTTGCATCTTTTCCTCTCCTTTTCCCCCAAATTCCAGAATATGAGATTTGCAATTTGCCCGTCCCCATTTGTGGATCTTTCTCGTCTTTTCGTTGCTCATAGACCTCGCAAAAAAAAATTTCAAATCTTTCAATTTCTATTCTAAAAATCTTTTCCCATTTGCGGCCCTTCCCTCGGTCGTGTGTGACCATTGTTGAGGCGCTTCTTTTCATCAAAAAAGATTCACGCTTCTTGATCAAATTTTGCATTTTTTCCTTTCACGTTCCCTCCTTTTTTCTTTTCTTTTTGAGCCTCGAAATCTTTTTGAGAAGAAAACATGTGAAAATGTTTTCATATTTGCGTTTTCTTGTGAGTTGGGATAGATTGAAATTTTATATCAGAAGACTGACTGATTCGCTGACGAAATTTTGGATGCACATCGATTCAGGCGAAAATTGCGATTCCGTTCTTATCAAAATTGCAATCTACTCACAAACTGAATACATAAAATCTGATATTTATGAGAGAGCTTTCTTTGTTTTTACACAATTTCGATATCAGCCACCCAAACATCGTGAATCAATCAGTTAAAAATTGCTATTAGGATTCCCTGAATCATTTGATACGCCGCCTTATATACGCGGACGGCCTTATATACGCGGTCGGCCTTATATACGCGGTCGGCCTTATATACGCGGACGGCCTTATGTATGAGGGCCGCCTTATATACGCGGACCGCCGTATATATGCGGACGGCCGTATATATGCGGACGGTCTTATATACGACCGCCTTATCTATGAGGGCCGCGTTATATACGCGGACGGTCTTATATACGCGGTCGGCCTTATATACACGGACGGCCATATACACGAGCGCCGCGTTATATACACGGACGGCCTTAGATACGCGGACGGCCTTATATACGCGGACGGCCTTATGTATGAGGGCCGCGTTATAAACGCGGACGGTCTTATATACACGGACGGCCTTATATACGCAGACGGCCTTATATACGCGGACCACCCTATATATGAGGGCCGCCTTATCTACGAGCCAATAGAAAATTTTGATGGTAAATACCAAGCCTATGTCTTGCTTTTCCTGTTTTCTTTTCACATAGCTCAACTTTTTCTTGTCCTTGTGCAAGTAAATTTGTGCACATCACTGAAATCCTTCCGAAAAACCTTATCAAATCTTTTCATCTTCCCCGCCTAGACCAATCTTCGTCTTTAGAAATCAATTTCCACTCAAATTTACGACTTAAACACTCCCCGGAAACAGAGATTGTCTCTACAGAAATTCCGGAAAAGAATCCCGGGGCATTGGCTCAAGCAAACGAACATGAACTCAGATAAATGACCGTTTCGTGAAAGGACAGTTGTTGTGTTGAAGCTTTCCGCTTGTTTCCATTCACTTTTTACATCATGTAGCGATTTCTTGTGAACCTTTTTTCCCTTTTTCAGTCAGCTGCTCGCACTTGATTGAATAATTGCAAAAATCACATAAACGCCTAAAAGTTGATCGAGTTTTTTTAGCTAGCAAGGATTTGGGGTGTACTTTGTGCTTTAAGGCCTCTAAAAAACCTTTCTGGCACACTGAATTGCAGGTTTTTATGTTGAGAAATGAAGTTTTAAGTGCGCCAGAAAAGGGGCTTTTTCCAGGCCTAAGCCTAGCCTAAGCCTAAGCCTGAGCCTAAGCCTAAGCCTAAGCCTAAGCCTAAGCCTGAGCCTGAGCCCCAAGCCTATAAGCCAGAAAAGGGGCTGTTTCCAGCGCAAAGCAGACATTGTGACATTGTAAACAAAGCTTCAAATAAGTTAACAAGTTAACAGCTCAAGTTAACATTATCTTTCAAAGTTTAGAAACATTTTTTTTGCTTTAACAATTTGAGATTTGTTTGTTAACAATTTGTTAAACGATTTTCTTAAATCTTATTGTCATTCTGAAAGCATTCAACTCTAAACTCTTCTCCAAGCTCTTCTCCAAGCTCTTCTCCAAGCTCTTCTCCAAGCTCTTCTCCAAGCTCTTCTCCAAGCTCTTCTCCAAGCTCTTCTCCAAGCTCTCTCTTCTCCAAACTCTCCTCTATCGTTTCCATTCGCTCGTCTTTAACACCAAAGTTTCAGCTCAAGTGAGGCTTTCCCCGGGAGCCTGCTTATCGTGTAGCGCTGCAATAGCTCGAAGACATCTCTACCATAATTTCTCCACTATATTCCCAAATTTCAAATCAAATTCGATCATTTGTGGGGGAGTCGGAGGGGTATGAAGAGAAGTGAAGAGAGGAATGAGCCTCTCCCTCCCCCACTCTTCATCAATTGCCGCATCGTTGCATCAACCGCCGAGACCCCAAGAAACGGCTCTACTCGCACAGCAATACCATCTAGGACATGTTATAGAACGGTTGGTTTTAAGGTTTGAAGCCATAAGTAATAGTGTAATTCTGCGTCTGTTTTGGTTAACTATAAGCTAGATTGGGCTAAGATGGATGAGCTTAGGCTTACAGGGAGGATTGGAACATCCACTAGGGATGTTTCAATCCTCCCTGTAACTGTACAATTGCTATTGTACAATTGTTATTTACGATTTCAGTGGCCCACTTTCCGTCATTAACCATGCCATTCACCGGACTTCTCAAAAATCGTACGCCATTAAGACGGTCGACTTGCAAAAGTATGAGCAAAGCACTGGATTGGATCGACAGGGTTTGTCACTGTTTCCAAAGCTAAATAGTTAAGAGATCGTACAATTCTCCAAACGTTTAAACATTCTAATGCATCAATCACTACTACAGGATGACGCGCAAAGAAAACCAATATATTTCTGATTTCTTAACCACTTGTTAACAATAGTCCTAGGTAAAAAATTGATTCTTTATATCCAAAAAACAAGAAAAGTTAGTTCTTTTCAAAAATATCTCCTTTCGTTGCGATATCCGTCTATCCGTCTGTCTGTCTGTCCGTCTGTCTGTCTGTCTGTCGTCTGTCCGTCTGTCCGTCTTGGTTCCGTCTGTCCGCTATCGTCTATTCCGTCTGTCCGTCTGTCTGACCATCTGTCTGCCTGTCCGTCTGTCCGTCTGTCCGTCTGTCCGTCTATCCGTCTGTTCGTCTATCCGTCTGTTCGTCTGCCCGTCTGTCTGTCCATCCGTCTGTCTGTCCATCTCTCTGTCCATCTGTCTGTCTGTCTGTCTGTCTGTCTGTCTGTCTGTCTCTCTGTCCGTCTGTCTATCTGTCCGTCTGTCTGTCTGTCTGTCTGTCCGTCTGACCATCTGTCCGTCTGACCATCTGTCCGTCTGTCCATCTGTCCGTCTGTCCGCAGCCATTGACAAAAAGGGGCAGGGCTTAGATTGCGTGAAAAATGTGGACCTTCTCAGTGAAAAACGTTCACTAACGTTCGCGTTTTTCGCTGGTAAATTTAATATTTCAGTTGTGGAAGAGGAGATCTCGATGTGTGCCACCTTGAAACATCCTTTTATTTGCGAGCTGAAGGATGTGATTTCAGGTTAGACAAGATGGATAATTTATGAAAAAAACGCTCATAAATCCACAGATTCACTAATACAATGAAGTGGATTCTGGATTGAATTAATTTTCTTCAAAATTCATTCCTTTCATTCATTCCCTTTCAGGCGACACCCTTGCCCATCTCGTTTTCGAGCACCTCGACGGAGCAGATCTCTGCTTTGAAATCGTGAAAAGAACAATGAATGGTTTTGTCTATTCAGAAGCAGTTATTAGGTAAATCACATAACTCAAAAAAAGCTTTGATCCAATCTTTCATTCAATCTTTCAGTCATTACATGAAGCAATTACTTCAAGCTCTTGAATATCTGCATTCAAATTTCATCGTTCATCGAGATATTCGACCGCATAACTTGGTCTTGGCTAGGTAAGCATAAAAAGCATAAGCATAGCAAAAAGCATAGTAAAAAGTAAAGTTCGGCAAACAAAACCAAAACCAAAACAGACCAAAACCAAAACCAAAACAGACCAAGACCAAAACCAAAACCAAAACCAAAACCAAAACAAACCAAAACTCAATTTGCAGATAGATTAACATGTAAATTTCAAATTGTTATGTAAATTTTAATCTGGAAGAGCAAATTTTGATGTAAAATGCAAATTTGCCTTTCACTTTTTCTCACTCCCCAAAATCTCGCGGCCGAAAAAAGGACCAAAACACGACCTCGAAATTTCGAAACAAAAATAGCCTCTGGGATAGATTTTTGGATGCTGATTTCAAATCTGCAAACAGATTTTCGCTAGCTCCTCCCAGTCGCAAGATATTGGCGAGTTTTGGTTAGTTTTGGTTTTGGTTTGTTTTGGTCTATTTTGGTTTTGGTTAGTTTTGGTTAGTTTTGGTTAGTTTTGGTTTGTTTTGGTTTGTTTTGGTTTGTTTTGGTTTGTTTTGGTTTTGGTTTTGGTTTGTTCCTTGGTCTTGTTTTGGTTTGTTTTGGCCTGTTTTGGTCAGTTTTGGTTTGTTTTGGTCTTGTTTCTGGTTTGTTTTGGTTTGTTTTGGTTTGTTTTGGTTGTAGTTTTGGTTGGTTTTGGTTAGTTTTGGTTAGTTTTGGTTTTTGGTTTCCCTGGTTTTGGTTTCTGGTCCTGTTTTGGTTTTGGTTTTGTTTTGGTTTTGGTTTTGGTCTGTTTTGGTTTTGGTTTTGGTTAAGTTTTGTTTTCCGAAGTCTAGTAAAAAGCATAGCAAAAAGCATAGCAAAAAGCATAAGCAAACGCATTAAAATTCGATTTAAAAGGCTAATATTTACTGTTAGAACAAAAGTTAATAAGTTTTCAATTTCAGCAAAGACAATAGTGCTCCATTGAAAGTCACAGGCTTTGGCGTTGCACTAAAGTTATCAGAAGGAAATGGGCGATTAGCGGGAGGTGAGAGAAAGGGATATAAAAAAAAGAATTTGTGAAAACTGTAAGTTGAGGTAAAATAAAGTTACAGTTACAGGAAAATCAAGTTGCAAAGTTGGACCCTGTATTTTAGCAGGCTTTGAAAATTTTATCTGATTTCAACAGCACACCAATTTAACAACAACAACAAGAACTCGATGAAGAGCAAGAATATTGAGAAGTTTCAGGCCTCGTTGGTGTTCCTCATTTCATGGCTCCTGAGATCGTCGGCAAGCGTGAATACGGAACAAAAGCCGATGTGTGGAGTGCGGGAGTACTTTTGTATCTCTTGCTCTCCGGTCGACTACCATTCTCGGGCAGTAATGCGCAAATCTATGAGTCGATCGAGAAGGGACAATATAGTGTGAGTAAAATTGGATGGACTTGATGACTTGATGAACTGGACAAATCCACTGAAGATTTCAAATCAATCAAATCAGATTTCAAATCATTTCATACATATTTCAATGATGAACAGATCATTGCAGACAGACTTTTGAATTAAGGCTCTTGAGGCAGGCAAATTCTTTTGAAAATTTAGGTGAGTGGCGGTATCTGGAGTTTCATCTCGAATTCGGCTAAAGATCTACTCATTCGTTTGTTGACGGTTGATGAAGAGCAACGATTCTCGGCTACAGAAGCCTTACAACATGATTGGTTGCGGGATAAGGTAAAGATTGAAAAAAGGAATTGTTCAATGATTGTGCAACTATGAAGCTCCATGCGCTTTAAGCGCTTTAAGCACTTTCATTTACATGCTTTTACTTGCTTTCACTTGCTTAACATTTCTTAACGTTTCTTAACGGTTCTTAACAGTTCTTAACGGTCCTTTACGGCTCTCAACGGTTCTGAACGGCTCTTAACAGTTCTTAACAGTTCTTAATGGTCCTTAACGGTTCATAACGTTTCTTAACGATTCTTAACGGTTCTTAACGGTTCTTAACGGCTCTTAACGGTTCTGAACGGTTCTTAACGGCTCTTAACAGTTCTTAACGATTCTTAACGCTTCTTAACGATTCTATTTTTTTATTTTTTTTTTTTTTTTAACGGTTCTTAACGGCTCTTACCGGTACCCACACAACGAGGGTTCGATTCTGATCACGGCCAAGGTGTTTCGTTCTTTACAGGCTTTTGCATTAAATCTGAAGATGCTAGCAAAGTAATTAGTTTTTTTAAAAATATTGCATTTTAGCATACTTATGCCAAGTTTGAGTTTAGGAGCGTTAAGAACGGTTAACGACCGTTAAGAACTGTTAACGACTGTTAAGAACTGTTAACGACTGTTAAGAACTGTTAACGACTGTTAAGAACTGTTAACGACCGTTAAGAACTGTTAACGACCGTTAAGAACGGTTAACGACCGTTAAGAACGGTTAACGAGCGTTAAGAACGGTTAACGAGCGTTAAGAACGGTTAACGAGCGTTAAGAACTGTTAACGACTGTTAAGAACTGTTAACGAGTGTTAAGAACTGTTAACGACCGTTAAGAACTGTTAACGACCGTTAAGAACTGTTAACGATTGTTAAGAACTGTTAACGAGCGTTAAGAACGGTTAACGACCGTTAAGAACGGTTAACGAGCGTTAAGAACTGTTAACGAGCGTTAAGAACTGTTAACGACCGTTAAGAGAACCGTTAAGATACCGTTAAGCAAGTCTACTTTCATTCTGTCTAAAGCTTAATGTGTAAATCAACTTCAGGATGTTTACGCCCCAAGACGGCACCTCCAGGAAACCGTTGATAACATCAAGCGATACAACTCGAGAAGAAAACTAAAGGTAAAAGATTGGTGTTGAACGCAAAAGATTTCATTTTCTAGAGTACAATCCTTTCGGCGGTGAACACCGACAAATGGAGCAAGTTCCCGATTATCTCTGGTCGTGATGGAACGATTTCAGCGTCAAGTTCGACCTTTTTTCAAGGTAAATCTTTAGAAATATGTCTAACAGTTGGAAATTTGACATTTTCTAAGATCTAAGACTAAGATTTGATGACTTGATTTGATGACTATCTCTTGTATATAGACAATACTTGTTATATTTCCTTCGAGTAATGCCCCTCCTTCTTTCTCTTCAATCCATTTCTCCACTTTTTGGGTGTTTGTGTGCAGCATTGATCCCACACTTAGAGCTGCCCCTCTTTTCTCACTCTTTCAGACCGATTCTTTCAGTCTTCTCCTTTTCACTCGTTACTCTTTAAAGGGTTTTTTCAGAAAAGGCCCCCCCCCGAAATGCACTTTGCATACCTAAGCATTTACTTGTGCGTCTCGCTTTCCTCGTTTTCTCTTAGCCAATAGAAATCTTGCAGTGATAGGCTTTTGATTGTGGGACATTTGATACGCGCCTCGCCCCTTTTTCCATCAGCAATCCAACTTTGAACTCAAATTTCTTGGTGTTGGGCTGTCCAATTTAAATATTCTTGGTATCATATGGATACGCCAAGTCTCTCTCTGTCGATTGGTACAAAAACTATTTGAATTGGATAACCCAGTACCAAGAAATTTGAGCTCAAAGTTAGATTGCCCATGGCAAAAGGAGCGGAGCGCGTATAAAAGGTCCGTCGGTTTGAACTCAAATTTCTTGGTGTTGGGTTGTTCAATTTAAATAGTTTTTGTACCAATCGAAAGAGAAAGACGTGGGGCATCAAATGATATCAAGAATATCTAAATTGGACAGCCCAACACCAAGAGATTTGAGTTCAAAGTTAGCTTGCAAAAGGGGCCGGGCTTTTCGATAACCTGTGACAAGAGGTTGTGTTTATTTCAATCTGAGCTTTAAAGCCAAACAAGCACTCGTCCTTCTCAATAAATTGGCTTTGCTTTGCTCATTGCTCATTTGGCTTTGCTCGTTTTAAGTTCAACGAACAAGACTGAACTTCATTCATAACTTCATTTTTAGAGCGCTTATTTTACATAATATTAAATGTATTTTAATTTAAATATAATTTAAATCATTTAAATCATTTAAACCATTTAAATCATTTAAATCATTTAAACCATTTAAACAAAGATAATATAATTTAAACCAAGTGAATATCCTTTCTAGGTGATCTTCCCGGCGGTGATACATGCCATCCAGATGGTTGCACAAGAGCCACACAACCAACCGCCACCGATTTGATTGGAGCTCATAAAGTGAGTGAATAAATTTACCGAATAATCTCTTTGTTTTGTGTAATAGTACCCCACCGCCCTCGTACAGTCGCGTAGTCGCAAAAGTTTTTTAGTATTTTTAGTATTTCATTTTTTCAAAGCGCCCGTACTTTCAAAGCGCCTGTCTTTGGTATCAAAAAATAGCCCTGAATCTCAGCTATTTTTTGATACCTAAGCGCGCTATGTAGCATAAACCAGTGTCGAGAAAAACTCGTTCAAAGCTAGAGCTACTCAATTCCATTCTTGTAACTTCTTTTTGTCTCTTGTGTCTTTTCTGGTGCACTCAAATTCAGCGAAAACGTAGTCTAGCTTTGAACGAGTTTTCTCGACCTGGTTTATGCTACAATGCGTGCTTAGATATCAAAAAATAGCCCTGAATTTCAGCTATTTTTTTGCTACCTACGCGCGTATTGTAGCATAAACCAGTGTCGAGAAAAACTCGTTCAAAGCTAGAGCTACACAACACTCCGCACCGTCATTATGGGGGTGGGGGTACTATGACAGTCTTTACGGTAACAATTTCTCATTTCTCATGTTTATCTTTCTCATTTCTCTTTCTCAAACGGGAAAAGAGAGAAAGAGCATTAGATTCAGCATTAGATTGCATTTGTTATGCTATTTAACTAGATTAAGATATTTAAGATGCTACTAGATATTTAAGCCTCAAAAACTGGCTTTGGTTTTGCGTAGCGGGCTGAGAACCACCCTCTAATACCCTCTAATAGAGAACAACCCTCTAATTAGAAATAAAAACGGAACTTGATCGGACAAAATAAGAATTGAGCTGACTATGAGGCCAAAATCTAAAGAAAACCTGAACTTTTTCTCATTTTCTATCATTCGTTCTATCATTTCTATGATTCGTTCTATCATTTCTATTCTTTCTATCATTTCTATCATTTCTATCATTTCTGTCATTCTTTCTATTATTTCTATCATTCCCTTCTATCATTTCTATCATTCTTTCTATCATTTCTATCATTTCTCCCATTCTTTCTATCATTTCTCTCCATTCTTCCTATCATTTCTATCATTCTTTCTATCATTTCTATCATTCTCACCTCATCTCCCCAATTCTTACATCAAAATCAATGGCCCACTTGTGTATATGGGAAGAAATTTTGAGGGATTTCCATTGGACTATCCCTGGGGGATTTAAACCATGCCATCCTCATCTTCTCCTTCTTTCCATCCCCTTTCCCACCCCACTTCTCCCTGGGATTCTCCCCAGAAAAAGAGCACACTCTAAAGAATTTCCAGCGCACTTTATTGGGCTTTGTTCTGTGTCACTCTAGAACTTTTACCTAGCTTTTGCAAAGCTTTGAGCGTTCTTCTTTATCAGCAACCTTTAAGCAAACAGGATTTGCTGATTTCTTAACGATTAAACTACTTAACGATTAAACATTGATCTATTCCTGTGTCCTGAGTTTTAGGAAATTCTTTTTCTCAAATAAAACTTAAAGTTGGATGATAGGAAGTGGGATTGACAGTGGTTGGGTGATTAATGAATGGGTTTTCGGGGACATTGTGACACCTGGAGGTCTTTTGGTCTTTTGGCCCTTTGGCCCTTTCTGTTTCAAGTCGATGATCACTCATCAATCCACACAAAATCAACAGACAACTTTTTAGTGTCCGGGATTTGAAAAGTAGTGAATGAGTTTGGTAAACTAGTGCCGAACGCCAGAAACTACGCCAGAAACTACGCCAGAAACTATTCACAATCAGAAACTTTGCTTACTAGAAATTAATAGCTTTCAAACAAGCTTTAGAAATCTTTTCTAGCATCTTCTAGCATCTTCAGCATCTTCTAGAACTATCTTCTAGAATCTTCTAGCATCTTCTAGCACCTTCTAGAATTCTAGAATTCTAGAATTATCTAAAATATCTAGCAGTTGTACTTATCTTTACCTCCAGATTGTACCAGTCAAATGCCTTGACTTATATCATAATATTATCCAAAGAACCCCTTGAAAGCATGTTTTGGAGTTAAAGATTCGAAAGATTCAAGATTTAAAGTTAAAGATACGTTACGACTAAAATATACTGAACATAAGAATATTTAAGCTTGAAAGTTTTTATTGCAATTAGAAATTGTAAGGATTCAGCTATTCAGCTAAATACCTTTTATTCTAGCTACTAGAATGAGCTAGAATAAAAGCTCTCGTGCCTTTTCAATACTTTTACATCAAACTTCTACGGGGTGCCAATACAGTTCCAATACGGTTCCAATACGGTTCCATTATTTTGATCTAATACAGTTCCAATACAGTTCCAATACGGTTCCTATTTTAACGATTTTCGAAACCGAACCTAGCTACAAAATTCTAATTTTAAGAAAGCCCGTAGAATTCTAAGAGACAAGTATTTTTAATTTTCTCCCCATGGGCCCTGGTTTTCAAGTAAAATGTGTTCGAAGTTTTGGCATTTTTTTGGCAAACTGCGACCTCACCTATAGGGCGCCACGCCCGAAAGCAACAGAAGCAGCGGGATAGTGTGCTAGACTCCGAAACTAACGCCATTTTCTCTCGCTGGTTCAATTCCGCTTGCCGCCAAAGTTTTTCCCTTTTTTGACATGTATAAAATGTATTAAGAGGAACACTAAGATGAATTTTAAGAAATCAAAAAACATCTTAATACTTTGTGAGTATTAAGATGTTTTTAAAGTACCGGGTGAGCCAAAATTACCGTTACATATAAAAAAAAGTCTGTATAAAAAGCAAATCAAAATGTCAAAGATTTTTCTTAAAAAATAACCTTTATTGTCTCAGAACAATCAAAAACTGAACAACAAAATTCATAAAAACTATTTCTATTCAAACAAATCTTCATTAGCTTTTACACAAGCGTCCAAAAGTCTTGGAAAAGCCTCGACCGTGGCGAAGAGGTATAGGAGATTCAGCTCTTCCCAAGCCTTTACATTAGCGTTTACACAGGCGTCCAAAAGTCTTGGAAAAGCCTCGACTGTGGCGAGGAGGTATAGGAGATCCAGCTCTTCCCAAGCCTTTACATTAGCTTTTACACAGGCGTCCAAAAGCCTCGACCGTGGCGAGAAGGTATCCAGCTCTTCCCAAGCCTTTTCGAGCGCTTTTTTCAAACTATCAACAGTTTTGTGGGGTTTTGAACATGCTTTGGCTTCAAGGAGACAGAAAAATCCATCGGATTAAGATCCGGACTACTTGGCGGCCACTCATTGCATGAGATAAAATCTCGGAAATCCGAAAAACAGCACAAGTTTGAAGATCTGCGCATTTGCGCGCGAGCATCGTAACGGTGATTTTGGCCCACCCTCTAGAACAAGCATTACCCACCAGTTTTACTTATCTTTATCACTTCCTCCCTCAAATAACCGACTAGACACATTTCTCGTAGTGTGAATGAATCAGGAGATTGTCAGTGAGAGAGAAAAGATTGTGTCCCAGTGTGAGAACCTGGCCTGTGTTGAGATGTTTACACGTAATCTCGAGAAATCCTCCCATTCACTGACCATTCCCCCTTTGCTTGCACCCGCCAAATATTCTCGGCCCAGAGATTCTCGATTTCTCGAATTTCTCGTGTTCATCTTTGTTTCCTGCTCGGCTCAGCTATGGGCAATTTTCGCTGAAACTTTTCGCTGAAACGCTCCAGTTGATTCCCTCAAACTCTGATGGGCCAATGCGCTCACCACAGCAGCCGATACGAGAATTTTAGGCACAATTTGGTGCCATTACCAAAGGTAAAGCCTAAAACCAAACTTCGCCAAGGTTTAGGCACACTAATATCTTGTACTATCTTGGATCCTAGATCTTGGAGATCTAAGATCCAAGATAGGTTAATAGGCTCTTGAAAAGTTTAGATCAAACAAATCCGAGTTCTAACTGGTAGACTCAATAAAATGAATAGTACCAATCGATTCGCGACCCTTAAAACCATAAATCTAAGCTCAATATCTTCTTTTTGTATCATCAACAGAGAAATCCTTGTAAATTCCTGCCGAAATGTTCTTTGTGCGGCCGCGTAATCGCTCTCGATCTGGCAAATCGCCCCGGTAGAACTTGCTTCGTTTTTGGAATCGATGCGTCAAAATCGTTTTGATCTAAATCCCGGTCTTATTATGCTCAAATTCTTGGTTTTAGTCAGAATCGCTCCTAATTCAGACCTAAGGTGGAGGAGCGGTGAGCGACTTAACCAGTTCAGCCTTTTCTTAGGCAGGACTATACCCAAATGTTTAGAATCGATTACCTTTTGGAATTAGTAATGCGTGCGTTGAAATCATTTAATTTAAATCCCTGCCTTATTATGCTCAAATTCTTAGTTTTAGTGAGAATCTGTCCTAATTCGGGTCTAAGATGAGACCGCTCCCGTTGAGCAACTTAACCAGTTCAGCCTTTCTTAGGCATCACTATACCCAAATGTTTAGGATCAATTTTTCCCTTAAATTTGGCTATATTTTTGCTAAAAATTCTACTGCTTGTCAAACCAGGCCAAATGGCAAGCCGAGACACTCAAAACCCTTCTGAAAAGCTGATATTTGATCTTAAAAGATGAAAGAATTGCCCTCGTCAAAGGTATATAAAAGTTTAAAATAGTATGATTTTAAAGATCATCTCAGGCTTATCTGTTTATATGGCTTATCTCAAATCACTCACTGCATAAATCATAGTTTGTTGGCGCATTTTTCGCAGTGTTCGTCGAAAATTGTCGGCGACACGTCGGGCAATTGATCGGGTCCAATAAATAGTACTGGAATTAAGCCAAATTTTTGAAAATTCTCTCAACTAGGCTCCAAATTCTCCACTCTTTTCTGTTAAAGAACAAATTTGACCCAAAATTTGCATAATCGCTACTTTATTGCACCCATTCTTCTTGCGTAAATTGAGAAGTATATGGTCCCCTTGTGGGTATTGTACTAGAACCATTTTGTTACTTTGAATCAAGAAGATTTGCTGTTCTTCTGTTTTGTTCTCTGTTTTGTTCTCTGTTTAAATTAGACGAACTCATTGTTTTTGAGATAAGAATTGAGAATACGAATAGTTGCAGCTAATTTTGTTAATTTGCTAATAGGCTAATTTTGTTCACTTACCTAATTCTCACCTTTCATCCCTCACTTGCCAAAAACAAGCACCCACATAATTGACGGGTTGAATTTGAAAGAAAACGAGGAGGGCAAAGTTCTCTTATTCTTTTCTTTAAGCGTGATGGATCAAGTTTCACTCCATCTTTAAGGCGACCCTTAGATGTTCAAAATTGATTTCCCTTGCCTAGCTTATATTTGCGTTTTTCTAACGTAAAATTCTCTATTTTGACTCTTTATTGTGACTCTTTATTTTGACTCTTTATTTTGACTCTTTATTTCGACTTTTTATCTATTCTTGATATCAAAAAATGTTTGGGAAAGTACTGCCTTTTCATCCAGCGGTTGGTTTCTTTTAAAAGAGATGCAAGAAGCTATATTTGGTTTAGCTGGTTTAGTTGGTTTAGTTGGTTTAGCTGGTTTAGTTGGTTTAGCTGGTTTAGTTGGTTTAGTTGGTTTAGTTGGTTTACTTGGTTTACTTGGTTTAGCTGGTTTAGTTGGTTTAGCTTCAAAAAAAACCGCTAATGTTTTGATTGGAATTTTTAAGGATTTGTCTATGTATCTTCCTAAATAATCAATCAATATTTTAGATTCTGGAGTCTCTCGATCGAATCGCCGTCTTGACAGACGCGCCGGTGCTTCCACAACTTGCTCAAGGACATCTCATGGAAGATAGCTCTTTCAAGAGGCTACTACTGGTTTGTGAATTCTATTTTCATGAATAATCAAAAACTAAATGAATTTCTAAGCATTCATTTATCAAGTACCGAGTTCAAAATTGTCCCACAAACGGTGTCAATCCTCAAAGCTTTAAAGATTGCCTAAAAGGTGCTGGTATTCTAGAGCTTCAGTAACTCTAGAGCCTTTCAAAATAGAATCTGTTTTGAAAAGTAGTTTTTAACTTTTCAGTAGTTTTTAATTTTTCAGTAACTTTTAACTTTCCAGTAACTTTTCAAAACAGAATCTGTCTGTAGTTAATAAATTGATTTATCCTTTTCTTAAATGCAAATTTGAAATAACTCTAGCTAGAATCTTGCTAATCTTGTTTTTCTGTAGTAAACAAAATGACACTTCTTCCAAGTGAACTTGAAAATCCCTCTCAACTCCCAATTCCAATCCAATTCAAATGGGTACTCTAATCCAAACATGGCTTATCCAAACATGGCTTATCCAAACATGGCTGATCCAAACTTCCCTCTCTTTCTTCCTTTCTTTCTTCTTGTCTTTCCTATTTCTTCTTGGGAAAAACAGGTGCCAATAGCTCAGTGGTAGAACATCTACCGGTTAAGCACAAGATCGAGACTTCGATTCCCCCTAGCTTCTAAACTCTTTGCCATTAATTTTTTTACTTTATTAGGTTATTCCTGTACTTGGCTACTTTAGTACAGTACTTATCAGATTGCATTGTTTGCTTAAATAGATAGAAAAGGATTTCAGCTAGAATTTCATTGATTTCAGCTAGAATTTTCAATTTCCATTGAAATCCTTTTCTATCTAGACGACAAAGTCCAAAATCTATGACGTTTTTCCAACGAAAGAAGAAGACTTTTAAAAACGGTTCCTCAATTGATTCTCCATCTAATTGATCTCAAACGAGTGTTTGAGGGGAGAATGAGCTTGTGGGGATGAGATGAGATGAGATGGGATGAGAAATAGAAGGGAAAGAGCCCAGTCTATTCCCCTTCCCCTCCATTTTCCTAACTCTATCGAGCAACTGTGTGCATGTGTATCTGCGTGTGGCTTTGTTCATTTTTCTTCACCCTTTTCTTGGCCCTTTCCTTTCCCCTCAAGGGGTTCTTCCCCATCTTCTCCCAGTCCAGGCAACTGTTTCAGCCCCAAAGCCCTTCTCTTTTTCCATTCGGAAAACCCAATTTTCTCCCATAAAAGTATACGCTCCTTCTTTCAGAAAACATTTCTGAGCTTTGTTTTCTTTCAAGCTTTGTTTTCTTTCGAGAAAAGCTTTGTTTTTTCTGTTTCAACTGATGCCATTTTCGCCATTCCACTAGTCCAACACTAATCTCTGGTTTCCAAGCCGCTTTCAAAGGACTCGATTTCTAAAAAAATTCGGCTGTCACTCAACACCTCGACGCAACTCTCGTGGGAATTCTAATCGTGAAATTTCTTCCGAGTCTTGTCTTTGCGAGATCAACTAAACCGCAAGAGATTTTCGACTGAAAAGGGGAAGAGTCACGGCGGTGATCGATCTCCGTTGATGCTCTCCCCGACACTCACCACGTTCTCCATTGGACGCCAGGTGAGAGGCAACCAGAGGAAATTTCTCCCTTTTAGCAAGAGATTATTGATGTGCTTGTATCAACTAACATTTCTTGCATTCATTTGATTAGAAAGTGCTAGTATTCCTGCATCTATTCTTGCATCTATTCTTGCATTTGGATCGAAGCTAGTTGGCTTGCTGGATCGAGTCTGGTTTCAGTTCTTTCAGTCTTTTCCAAATCGTTCAGATTTGAAAGACCGACCGTTTTGAGTTATTCTTTGATATTTGAACATTGAGAAAAGTCTTCAACTTCAACTATTCACTGAATTCTTCAGGTTCTATTAAATTTCTGAAGTTTTTTCTGAAAAAAAAAACAATTCCTGAAGTGTTTCTATTCTGAAAGTGTCTATTATCGCTAAAATTTTAAAGCCGCAAGATTCAACTATTCCAAAATCTTGCAAGGACTACTAAACTATTCAAAAATCTCATCTAGAGGACCACGAATTCCTCTAAATCCTATATCCAGCTTCTGCCAAGTGGATGGACTCAACCCTGTACCAGAATCTGTTACTCGCCATCCTCATCGGTGATCCTTGTTTATTCTTATATTTTATATATTTAGTTAGTAGGTTTATTCAAAAGAAACAGACATAAAATTCATTAATCAAAATCACAAGCAAGAACTAATACAACAAAATTGTTAAATGCAAAAAGAAAAGAACAAAGCAAAATGATACACAATTACAAGTTAAACTGGCACAGTTTAATTTGTAGTTGTGTGTCCGTGACAACAATAAACATGCTTACATACCAAACAATATTTCTTCTGATCCTTGTGGGCTGAGATTGAGCATCGAAGAGAGTCGATTTGGCGTCTGATCGGCTTGTAGGCGGCAGTCTTTGTAGTGTATTTATCGGTTTTCTTGTATTTGGCTTCTGCTTTTCGCTCGATCACTCTGCCAGCAGTCGTTTTGTGCTTGGCACCCGACTCTGCACAAATTTGAGCCGCCACATCAGGGAGAAGCGACGTGTAGTTGCCGTTCCATTTAACACCACCTAAACAACAAACAATTACGGTTTAATATAAAATAATCAATATAAATACAAAGATACCTTTCATCAAAGAAGTGAACGTGTCCTCAAGCAACTGACCGGCCACTTAGACTCGATTCTGCCCAATCGGGAACATTGTAGGGTTGAATCGGTGGCATATAAACAAATGACTACTAGAATCTCAAGAAACAAGAACACTTACTTCACTGTTGGCAGACGGGAGCTCAGCGAGAAACACAACGAAGAAATCCAGAAGTGCCGTCTCAAGAAGCTTCACCTATGCTTTTGAAAGTGATGAGGCAAAGATGATCACTCCGTTGGCGGCGTTTTTGCCGCTCCCGTCCCGTGCGGAGACTAAAGTAAGGTAATCAATCGTAAAAAAGCCAAAAAAAAAGATAATTACCTCAGAGCTTTGATTTGCATTTGATGTATCCAGCCGCCGTCCCTGGCCGTTTCGGATATACTCATCCTCCAGAGCGGAAATGAGATCATCGATGTTCTATAAAATTAAGTGAATCATTAATTATCTAGTTAAAAGAACTAACTTTTATGGTGTCCCTTGAAGCGGTGGGCAATAGACCATATAGGAAATGATTCAAATGCTAAAAGAAATAACATAATTGAAGAACAACAACAGAAGAACTCACTGGAGAGGATGAAGAGTCGCGTGATGAAGTGGTGACGGGCTAAGATCATTGATACAGATATAACTTTAATCTTAAAAAGACTAGGAGCATGCAGTTCAATAACTAAATCTTAAAAAGTATCCTTTTTGGTGCTTTTTACGAAAACCTCTACAAAAACTGTCTAATTTATTGCTACCTAACGTCAAATTATTAAAACTATTCTTAATATTATATTAAAAACAAACAAAACCAACCTTTGTGAAGGCCTCGATGAAGCTTTTAATGAAGATGAAGCTTTTCATGAAGATGAAGCTTGTCTCGATGTGGCGAGAACCACTCCTCTTTGCTGATCGCTTTCTTTTCTTGCTTTCTTCACTCGTCGAGCCATCTTATCGCCGAAGACCAAGTCGGCTTTACCTAAAAAAAAGAGAATTAGTTAGAAATAAAAAATAATAAAATAAAAAGCAATAAAATAAAAAGCAATAAAATAAAAAAGCAATAACATAATAAATAATAAAGCGCATCTCCAAAAAAAAGTAAACACAAAATATCGATGGGCACAGCGGTTGTGGTGCATTTTAGAAAACAGAGGATGATGTATAGACTTAGGCTCCTTTCTGGTGTTCACCGTTTGCGTGATTTGCGTGGGGATTCTCTCGGATCGTGGTTTTTGTTGTCACGACTCTCCGCGTCTCAATCATCCATTACCCTCCGAAGGTTGTCCCTCGGAAACTCATCTCGACGTCGAATCACATACTCCTCAAGACGTCTCCTCCGCCGAGCCACCCGAAAAGCACTCGGTCACTCCGTCTGCGCCGTCAGAATCGTATCTCTCTGGACAGGTTGGGCAAATTGTTGGAGTTGTTTTGAAAAGACAGTTTCTTAAATTTAGCTTTCTATAGGTAGAGTAATAATCAGAACTGTTCCAAAAAACACAAAGGAAGGTCAACTCGATGTTCTGGCCAAATCACAATAGCCATTCGATGCAGCATTTCACATTGATCATGATGCTGCTTTTCTTTTTTACTACGGAACACTCTGTCAAAAGTTATGTGCGTTTAAAGTTTTGCAAAGAGTTTTAAAAATCAAAACGCGAAATTACAAGTCTGTCTTTCGTGAGTTGATCGATTGCAACGATGGCCGAGTGGCAGTGAGTTAGGACGCAAAGCTCAGCGTGAAATTCTGCGTCGAATGATCTATGGCTCATGTGATTTGCATTTTCAGTTGACCTTTTCTTGTAAGATCTTTAAGCTAGACTTGGCTATAGCTGGCTATGTTAAGCCTTGGCTATGTTAAGCTTGGCTATAGTTGACTGAAACCTCAAGTTAGCCTAGTTGATATTTCTAATCAATCTAGCTATGTGTCTAGATACCGTTGACACAAAGTTTCGAAAGTTTGAAATCACAAGAAACTGGATTTTCTGGCAAGAAACTTGCTTTGCTGCGTTCTTCACAAATTCCCATTCTCTAGCATAACAACTATCAACTGTTGGGAGGGAACGGCTCGTGCACGGGGACGACGTGCTCGAGTCGATCAGCGACCAGCTCATCGAATCCCTCGAATCCAACACACGCATCTCAGTCTCTCATTCGAGGAATCGCTCGCAAATCCGTCGATCTACTCGAGAGGAGCTCGTCCGACGAGCGCTACGACATTGTCGTCATCGACGCCCGACAGGCGGGAATCCTCCCCGGAGGAGACACTGACAGCCACGAGAACTCTCCCTATCTCACCCGTATGTCGAAATCCCGGAATTGTTTAGGGAAAGGTTTTGGTGAGGCTGTTGATTGGGCTAGTGAGTAGTTCTAACATTTGTATTGTGTAGGCATTAATAATTAGCGAAAGTGAGTTAAGCGAAAGTGACTTTAGCTTTCAAATCGACTAATTATTAGCCTTTACTCTTGAATTTTCTACTCAGACTTAACTTTTTTAAATTGCATAGAAAACAGTTCAAATCTAGTAAAGTAGGATATTTTTCAGCTCTCTCAGTTCAATTTTTCAGTTCAAATCCAAAGCTTTCTTCTCTTTTGACATTTTTGCATAAACTTTTTCACGATTCAGATGTTTATGCTTAAAATTTTACAATTTTACAAATTAATTCACCAAAACCTTTCCGATGATCACACTCTTTCTCTCCAAACACTAAAAAATCAATCGATCGTTTTCCCGTGATTATTTTGAGCAGGAAAAGCATTTGTTTTTCCATTTGCGAGTGTGAAGTGAAATTTGACCCAATTTAGCACTTCTGTTAGTTATGCACTGAAAGAGAAAAAAAAAATGAGAAGCATCTTTTTCGAAGTGTAGTTTACCGCTTTCAAGGTGTTCCCCAATGGGGATTTCTCGGGTCGATAGATGGGGTCAGCTGTTCCCCTTTTGAAGAAAATCCCGATGTTTGTCTCGATCTTTTGCCTTTTCTTTGCTTTTCCCCGCTCTTTTCTTCCCGAATCATGATCCCCATTACACTTAAAATAAACGTGGATGACAGAAAATCGTTTTTGAATCGAAATTTGTGGTTTTTCTATAAGTAAAACTTGTTTTAACAAGTCAAAATCGAGTCGAAAGCTTCACCAACAGGAATATTTCTTATAATATTATAATAGTATAATATTTCTTTAAAGATTGTGTAAAGCCAAGCCTGTTTTCTAAAAGGTGAACAATTCAGAAGATTACCGTACTCTTTTCTTTAAATTCTAGATTTAGATTTAGATAGATTTTTAGATTGTTAATGGCAAAAGGAGCGTATCAAATGAGCATATCGCCCCCTTTGTCATTGGCAATCCAACTTTGAGCTCGATTTTCTTGGTGTTGGGCTTTTCAATTTAAATAGTTTTTCTACCAATCGACAGAGAAAGACTTGGCGCATCTAATAATACCAAAAATGTTTAAATTGTACAGCCTGACACTTAGATATTTGAGCTCAAAGTTAGATTGCTGATGGAAAAAGGGGCGAGGCGCGTAGAAAAAGTCCGATAGCCTCTTTGACGCATCTAATGATACCAAGAATATGTAAATAGTCACCAAGAATAGTCAAGCTGTGAATGGGATCAAATTTAAGTATTAGAGAAGCTTGAAGTAAAGTTTACGATAGTTTTCTAAATTATCCAACCTTTAGAAAACATACTAAGTTCTAATCTTTACGAATACTGTAAAGTCCCTATTCTTTGGCTAGATTCAAAAGTATTTTACTACTATAGAATTCAAATATAGACTTTAAAAAAAGGTGTTTTTAGAGGTCTTCATAAATTAAGACTGAATATCTTTCTCTTTACTTAAAATTTTAGGAACTTTAGTGCTTTATCTACATAAATAAAACATAGGAACTTCATAAAGTCTTCCATAGATGCATAAAACTTATTAGATTGCTTTGTTTACGATCTTTTTAGGGTAAGGTCGTACTTTTCCTTTCCTTTTCCTTTACTACAAAATCCCTTTCATCTTCGTATCCATAAATTACCCTTTTGCTCTATACAGAATCCTCTCATTTCACTCGATTCACTCGCCAATCGAATCTCGTTTACTTTCAATGAAAAGTCTAGGTAGCAGTCAATCTCCTCAAAAGATCTCCTCAAAAGATCTCCTCAAAAGATCTCTTCAAAAAGCAACTTTGTCAAATAAAAAGAGCTTTGGGTGTTCCCCCTGGAGGAGTGAAAAGGAGTGGATTTATCCATCGGGAATGGCTTGGGGAAGGAGGGAAGGGAAGGCAAGACGCGTCTGTCCCAAAGCTAGTTATCGGGTGCTTCTTTTCCTTTTTCTCTGAAAAATGTTTGCGAATTTGCTGCCAAAGGCGAAAAGTTCGAATCGGAAAAGAGATAAGGGATTTGGGATTTGAGAATGGAAGGGAAGGGTTAAAGATTGGAGAAAGTTTGGGCTAAGGATAAAGCTAGGAAGCAAAGAATTACGAGAAGCCGGGTTAAAGACTCAAGCTTAGAGAAACAAGGACAAGAAGCTAGGAATCAAGATCTTGCAAGCAGACAACAAAGGCCAAAGATTTAACTAAAATCGAGAACTAGACGTTGAGATTAAAAGCTAAAGATGCCAGACGAGAGAAAGAAGTGTAGAAGTGAGTAGAGAGAGAGAGAAAGCAGAGAGGCGGGGGGTGAATCGACCTCGAGCTCCCTGTGCCCATCCTCACCCATCCCTTTTACCCTTTTTACCCCTTTCTCTCATCCGTACCCATGAAATGCTCCCATCTTCTTCGCCGTTTAAGCATGAGATGAACGATGATGAGGATGAGGAGCTGCCTGGACCGTCCGGCTTACCGGATTCTCCCGATTTCCCCTTGCCACCCCCATTATTGCCTGTTTTCAGCACCCAGTCCGCCGTTTGTACGGTTCAGTTAAGGAACTCGGTACGATTTTTTCATTTCTATTCCTCAATTAGATGAAAAACCCGCCTAACGGATTTTTTCATTTCTATCCCTCAATTAGGTGAAAAACCCGCCTAACGGGGGTGGTATTCGTTTGGTGTATGGCGCAGTTAGGAGAGCAGTGGTCTACAGCCCAGGCTAACCGGGGTTCGATTCCCCTCGGCGCCGTTCGATCTTCAATTTTGAATTTTTTATCTTAAATGGCGTAACTACATTATATTCTAAGGTTTTGTAAAAAAGTTTTAGCTTTATTAGTCATCGTTTTTACCCGTAAAGTCAAACAGACAGATGCGGCTCTTTTATACCGTATTTCTTCGAATAGAAGACCGGGTAAAGAGAATCATCGCGTACTCCTGCGTAGCAGCCCTTTTTAAAAGGCAGCCCTTTCTTTTCTGCATAAAAGCTTTCAATGAAGTGCTATAGGGCTGGAAAATGGCTCAAAAATACCACATGAGCTAACAGATTTTTGAGCCATTTTCCAGCTCTATAGCCCTTGATTGAAAGCTTTTATGCAGAAAAGAAATTTTAAAAAGGGCTGCTACGCAGGAGTACGCGATGCCTCTATTCCGATGCCGCAGGAGTACACGATGATACTCTTTATCCGGTCTTCTATTCGAAGAAATACGGTATATACTAAATGGCTCTTTCAGTTGGCCTAAACAACTTTTAAACCAATCTGTTTTAGGTAACGAATTGCGCTTTTCCCCAGCAATGAATCCAGTTGAATCCAATTGAATCTCATTGCTAACTAATACTGACAAATTGCGTCTAGTTTTAAGTGAAAATTCATTATTCATTTGAATTTTATCATTTTATTTCAGTTGTATGAAAAGATCTCCCAGCTCAGCACGCATCCAATCGTTTGTGGAGAAGATGCATCACTTCTAACGAAAGATGTTCGTTTAGAAAATTTGATTTAAAATTTGAAATAACAATTTTAAAAGTTTCAAACTTTCAAAAGACAATTCAAAGTATTCAAAAGCGTTATTAGATTGCACTTCAATTGCGATTCATTGATTGATTTGCGTCTAATGATTAAGAAAGCTTACTTTTTAATGGATTCATACAAGCTATCAATTCATAGCTTCTGATAGATGATAGACAGCGCTGCTTCTGATAGATGACAGCGCTGCTTCTGATAGATGTTAGATACAGCGCTGCTTCTGATAGATGATAGATACAGCGCTGCTTCTGATAGATGACAGCGCTGCTTCTGATAGATGATAGATACGGCGCTACTTCTGATAGATGATAGATACAGCGCTGCTTCTGATAGATTTTGTTTTGAAAGTCAAAAGATTCATATTATCTTTGCTGTTTTCGTCTCATTTCTCGAATTCCAGGTAATCTCCTATATTGAGACATTGATGGCACCAAGTGGAGAAGCGCTCGAGTTAAGGCAATTACTAGCCATCAACGATGTGGTGGTGGGTTGAAAAATTTGTTTTATTAGGTTGAGTACAAAGTCTTGCACCCATGATTTCATTATCTAAATAAACGAAACTATCAACGATCTTAAACTATCAAATACCAAACGATTTTTTTCATTATAAATCTTTATCGTTTACTTTTTGTCATTTTAAAAACAATTTTTAGTGTTTTAGAAGAGTCTGCGAGAACGAAAAGTGATATTTTTAAATAGAAATATTGAAAAACCAGCAATAAACGATTGCTAACGTTCGCGTTTTCCACTGTCGAGGTCCACGTTTCCCGCGCAATCTAAGCCTCGCCCCTTTCTACCAATGGTTACGCACAGATGGACAGACTCTGTTTTATATAGTAAATAAGCGCATCAAGAAAACAACTAAACAGATTATTGCGAAATTTAGATTTTAAACGTATAGTACTGGACAATGAAGTATCATATTTGAAAAAAGATCGTCACTTTCGCGCGTCTGTAACTCCCTTGTCTTTGAGTTTAAACTATTAGTGTTATACATTTTCTGAAAGCTCTTTTCAAGGGCTACACAATGGTAATATTAATATTTAGAAATACGGTAAAGACAAGGGAGGGACAAGGAGGGACAAGGGAGACAAGTAGCGGCCTTTTTTCAAATATGATATTTCATTGTCCAGTAGTGTAACTTTTTGTGCGCTATCTTTTTTTATTTTTCTCATCAAAATAGGTTTCATTGAAAGAAACGATCGAAATCGCATCATTTTTGTCGTTTTTAAACACTCGGCTTCTTGTTAATGAAAAACCTTCAAAAAAAAGCTTTTCAGAAACTTTCAAAAGTCATTTGTAAGAGAAATGATTGGGCTATTTGATAAAAAAATTGTTTCATTTGATAGCTTGAAACTTATTCAATTTGAAAATGAATTTGGGTGAAACACTTTCAAGGTGCGAAGTAATTATGAGCTTAATAGACAGCAAGACATTAATTATGAGCTTAATAGACAAAATTCCACATAGTCATTGTTTTAAATCTTCAATCTTTTACAGAAATATATTGTTAAACTAGTTTATTCCACAAAAAGTTTCATTAATTGCATCTCTCGCTTCTCTGAAGGCAATTCCTGTGCAAGATAGCCAGAAGAAAGTCTTTTTTGAGGTTTCGCTTCAATTTCTTAGGCATTTCTTACTACTAATCACGATTAGCTAAAACTAATAGTAACTAGTATGTTTACTAAGTAAGTAAACAAGTAAGTAAGCAAGTAAGTAAACAAGGAAGTAAACAAGGAAGTAAGCAAGTAAGTAAACAAGTAAGTAAACAAGGAAGTAAACAAGGAAGTAAACAAGGAAGTAAACAAGGAAGTAAACAAGTAAGTAAACAAGTAAGTAAACAAGTAAGTAAACAAGTAAGTAAACAAGGAAGTAAACAAGTAAGTAAGCAAGCAATTAAACAAGTAAATAAGCAAGGAAGTAAACAAGTAAGTATGCAAGTAAGTAAGCAAGTAAACAAGTAAGTAAACAAGTAAGTAAACATCTATCTTTAGTCCTCTTTGCAAGCGCATGATGTCATCGTTGAAGAGGTTTACGGAACGGAGAGAGATCTCAGCGCTCCATCAACAAGCACCGCACATCAACAGATTGAGCCACAGCCATCAACGGTTAGTGAAATGTTTAGAATTGTACAGACAAATCAGCCTATAGTATTTCTGTGTTTATCAATGATTTATAAACACTTTCCTCTTTTTTGCAGAATAATTTGAAACTTTGTAGATGCTTGACTAACTAAATCTACTCTCAGTTAGTAGTTCTTGAAACCTTGAGTAATCAATTCTTGAGTAACCAAATAATGAATGGCTTTACATCAAAGATGTTTGATGCAAAGCCATTCAACCAAAATCATCCCCAAAAATGTTATATCATTTCTCTTTTTCTTAAATTTCGAAGTGCAATTTGTTTCCCCTAAGCCATTTCGTTTGGCAAAAGGGGATTTTTGATAAATTTTCCTTTGATCCATTCATTGCAAATCTTTCTTTTCCTTCTCAATCCGATTGGCAGTCAGTTGTCTCTCAAGTTTTGATCACAAAAAGAGAACCAAGAAAAGAACCAAGAAAAGATTGGGTTGAAAAAAGAAACGATCAACTCAAAGCCATCATTTGAGTCTCATGCTTTTTCAATGTTAAAAAAAGAACAAGAAAAAGTTGAGACTTTTAGCACATTGACCTAAAAAAGCTGAAGGGATGAGGTGCTTAAAAGTCGACTTTTTTCACGAGTTTTTAGCAAAACCTGATTGAAGTTTCGTAGTTTTTATAAGCTGGACAAAGATTTCTTTTAGATAATTTGATTTATAATATATTTAAGTTTAATTAATAGGTAAAAAATCCGATTGAATTGCGAAAAAGCACGTGAATTAAATTGTGCAATTTGGCAAAATTCATTCTTTTTTGACATGAACACAAGAAAAAGTAGAACTTCTTTAGTACTTCTTTAGTACAATAGTACTTTAGTACTTCTTTAGTACAATAGTATTTTAGTACTTCTTTAGTACAATAATACTTTAGTACTTCTTTAGTACAATAGTACTTTAGTACTTCTTTAGTACTTCTTTAGTACAATAGTACTTTAGTACTTCTTTAGTACAATAGTATTTTAGTACTTCTTTCGTACAATAGTATACATTATTATTACTTAAATTGCTAATTCTGAAATTACTAAACTACAATTATTAAACAGGCAGACCTGACAGACTCATCAGTGCTAATTACGCTTTGACAAAGTCTAGAGTTTCATTTTTGATCGCTTTTCTAAGAGTAAAGCATAAGGCCCTACTCTGGCGACAATGGGATACATGTCAATGTATCTTATTGGTAAAGTGTTCGCCCGAAAACTTTGCAATGGGAAGCGAGAGATCGGTTCGCATCTTGGCCCCGACCATGTTTTGTATTCCTAGCCCATCAAAGGACTAGCTCAAGCTTTGTCTGCTAGAATCTCAATCAATACGCGAAATGGGTTCAAATTGAGATGCGTAAACTGGATGGCGTCCAAAATTGGGGAGACACGGGGAGAAGAGGAAAGAAATTAGGTTCAAGGGTATTAGGTGATGGGCCTTGGTCTTCGAGGTGGTCGTGAAAGGAAAAAGGAGAGAAGAAAGGGGATGAGAAAGGGAGAAGGTTGGGCTAGACAAGGAAGAAGAAAGGAATGGAAAGGAAGAAGGGAATGGAAAGGAAGAAGAAAGGAACGGAAAGGAAAAAGAAGGGAATGGAAAAGACCTCTTGACTCTAATTTGCGCGATTGAATAATGGGAAAGAGCCTGGTCCCTTATTCGGGAAGAAAATGGGGATCTCCCAACCATTCGACATTTCGAAATTGGGTCTTTGTGATAAATTGGATAATAGCTTAATATTAATATTAGTTTAATATTACCGTAAATACTGTAATAGTACCCCACCCCTCTCGTACAGTCGCGTAGTCGCGAAAGTTTTTTAGTATTTCATTTTTTAGCGCTCGTAGTTTCAAAAAATGTGTCTTTGGTATCAAAAAATAGCTGAAATGCAGGGCTATTTTTTGATAACTAAACGCGCATTGTAGCATAAACCAGTGTCGAGAAAAACTCGTTCAAAGCTAGACTATGCAACACTCCGCACCGTCATTATGGGGCTGGGGTACTATTAAAGTATTTACGGTAGGTATTAGAAGTAAAAAACGATAGCTACGCGTATCTTTTAGAAAACAAGAACATAATGTTCGATTTTTCTTCATTAATATCCTTTCTAAAAGTCCTAAAAGACTAAAATCTAAATTTTAGAAATCTACCGTAAATTGGGCTCAATTTACGTTACATAACTAACGAGTAAACTACGGTAGTTTTCTAAAATATTAGCTTAAAATTTAGTAAAATCGGCAAAACAAGCGGCAAAACACGTTTTATTCAAAACTTTTAACAAAACTTTAAAGACGAACTTTGTCTTTCTTTTCGTCATTTTTTTTTTCCTCAAACTCTCAGAAAATGTTTCTTCTTTCCAAAAATAGTAATGGAAGTGCCAAGAAATTTATGCAAAATTGCGGAGAAAAGCTTTTCTCTGAAGAAAACTCCTGTTATGATGAGAAAACAAAGTTATGATGATTTCTCTTTTGCAGAGTGGCGTGTCGACGAGTGGAGTTGGAGGTGTGGCGAGTCTTCGAGAATCAGTCAGACAAACCACCGGTTTTTCCACATCAACGATGGAAAGTTCTTCAATGAAAGAAAGAGATCCTTCTGCTCCTTTTTCATACCTCAATGGAGGCGTGCTTCCGCTTGGGGCACATCGAGCCGGCACGAGTCACGATGACTTTTTGCCTACGAGTTTCACTGGTACGTTGTTTTCAATGTTTTCCCTAAGCGCTTTAAAACGTGACCCGGCTGCCTTAGGCTTAGGCTTGGACTTAGGCTTAGGCTTAGGCTTAGGCTTGGATTTAGGCTTAGGCTTGGACTTAGGCTTGGACTTAGGCTTATGCTTAGACTTAGGCTTGGGCTTAGTGCGTAGGCTTAGGCTTTTAGGCTTAGGCTTAGGCTTAGTGCGAAGGCTAGCGACTAGCGCCTAGCACGAAGTTTATTTGGATTTGGGCTTACCGCCCATTTTCTGAATCTCGGCGAGTTCCCAGAGCTTTTAGGCTTAGGCTTAGGCTTATGACGAGTGTTAAACAGCAACCAGTTAGATATTATATTAAGTTAAGAGTTGTAAACGTAGTCGTAAAAATTATCATCCATCAGCTGCGATCGTGCTTTAAAATGTCTTCCAATTTGTTTCCTACAACTTTTGACACTTCTAGAGCTTTACATCAATTTCAACTACTTTAAAATAAGCTTCTGGATAAATTAGATATAAATCCAGGAATAGAAAGAATGATTCTCATCTAGATTTCCCAGAATTAGACCCAGAATCCCTAAATTACTATAAGATTTAAATCATATCTTGAATTATAATGAAAGTAATTTCACCATCCAGGGTGTTCAACAATTACGGGGACTACTTTTGAGAAAACCTTTGATACCGAAAAAATTTTCGATAAAAAGTAGGAGAATCCTTGGGGCGGACTCATTCCGAAGTGCCTCAAAAGCTAAAAATTGACGAAACATCTTTAATAGATTAATGATGTCGAGAATTAGAGCTTTCAAATGGTATATAATACATTTTACTTTCTATGGAATGTTTTTTCACTATCAAAGTTTTTTTAAAGACTAGTGTTGAGCTAGTGTTGAGCACTCTGTATAATTTCAATTGTTGACTTTTGACATGAACTAGCCAACTTCTTCACATCATTTTTTCCTTAGGATGACTCAAAAGGACTAGTCTGCAACCCAAAAAACACTCTTTGGCCTTTTAAATAAACAAACTCCCATACATACAAACAAAGTCTCGGTTTTGCTTTCATTTTTGCTTAGGCTTTTGCTTTCATTTTTGCTTAGGCTTTTGCTTTCATTTTTGTTTTTTTTTTAAATTTCTTTATTTTAGGTGATGATGATGACGATTTGTTGATGGATTCGGTTTCTCGCGTTCGTCTTGTACAATTCCAGAAGGATTCTGAGGAGCCGATGGGGATCACGTTAAAAGTGAGTGAACTTTTTAAAAATTTCTTAAAGGAGAGCTTTTGGAAAAGATTTATAAGTAGTAGAGCATTAGAATTCTTGAAAAATTAAAGATTACATTCGCTTTATACAAATGAAACGGATTTGTGTCTACCTTTCTAGAGTTAAACAACTTAAAACCAAGTTAAAACCATTTTTGAATGAGAATTTGAACTAAAGGAAAGCTAGTGCAATAGAAAATCTGTAAGTGAAATATATGAATGGCTAAATTCTTTAAATTTTTCAAGAATTCTATGTTCTACTGCTTATAAATCTTTTCCCAAAGCTCTCCTTTAAGAAATTTTTAAAAGGTTCATTTTTAAAACCATTTTTGAATGAGAATTTAAACTAAAGGAAAGCTAGTGCAATAGAAAATCTGTAAGTGAAATATATGAATGGCTAAATTCTTTAAATCCTTTAAAATTCTTGTGGTTATTTCTAATTTTAAGAGCCAATTTTGACTCATTTCCTTTCGCCGCTGATAAGATTCCTTTTAAAAACATGAAAGAAGTTTCCATCTTGCTTAAAAACCATTTCACATCCAAATAAAGTTATTTTTCAATGTTTTTCTTGAAAATTCTTTCCACTCGGCTGCTCGTCGAATCCATTTTTCACTTCCGTTTCAAAGACCGACATTTAGGCAAAAAAGGGGATTAGTAAGCTGAGAAGTAAACAAAATGAGAAGTAAAATGTTTAGAAAAGAGAGAATTGTAGATATTTTGTAAACAAATCAAAGTAAATATATCAAAAGTATAAACAAATATGGGAATTTTAAGTTTAAATGATAGTTTAGAGTTATTGAGGCTCTAAACTGGCAAGTATTGGAATCAAATCAGTGCTTTGCTTGTCCCAGGAGACCTTTGGGAATATGGGAACTTGTGTCAATACTTAAATTGAACTTAGAACTTAAAATTTTCAGATTTTTAAGAAATCAAGCGATGATTGTATTTCTTTTATCTAGAAATTTATCCAACTGATTTCTTTTATCTATAAGATTATCTATCTTTTATCTTTTAACTTATTTCTTTAGGTGACAGAAGATGGACGGTGTTATGTGGCGAGGATAATGCACGGCGGGATGATTCACCGACAAGGTTTGAGCTACAATTACTATTGAATGGGGTCTTGAGCCATGATCTAGAAACCAGACTCATTCTTCGTATTCAAAAATGCAAACACGCCATTTCTAGTGCATTCAATTTAATATTGTACGGCAATAATTTGTAAATATCGCATCGTTGTCGTGAAAAAATATAAAATTGATGTGCTAGAAAGGGGTCAATGGAAAAGAACAAATCTGGGAGTGGGACAAATGCGATCTTTTTTTTTTGCGCACCCGGACATTTGCGCACCTTTTTTTTCCGCACCTTGCCCATTAGCGCACCTTTTTTCGCGTTTTAAAAAAGCTCTAAAAAGCTAATATTAACCAATTTCTATTCCAAAAGTTGTTTTTCTAGGTATTCTAGGTAATTTGAGGGTGTCGAATTCAAATTTTGACATATCAGAGCTTGTGGAAACAAACGGACGGAGTTATACAAAGAGAAAAATCGACAATTTTCTGTAATTTGATCTAGCCGTTTTATCTTTCAAATTGGTTCCACACGCTCTGTTATGTCAAAATTTGAATTCGACACCCTCAAATTACCTAGAAAAACAACTTTTGGAATAGAAATTGGTTAATATTAGCTTTTTAGAGCTTTTTTAAAACGCGAAAAAAGGTGCGCTAATGGGCAAGGTGCGGAAAAAAGGTGCGCAAATGTCCGGGTGCGCAAAAAAAAGGTCGCATTTGTCCCACTCCCACAAATCTGACATAAAGAATACTTACTTTCAAAATAATAAATCATTAAAATAATAAAAATTTAAATTATTAGCGAACTATATTATTTCTTGTTTTTAGCAACTCTTCATGTCGGCGATGAGATCCGGGAGATCAACGGTGTTTCGGTGGCACATCGATCAGTGGAGTGTCTTCAACAAATGTTAAGAGACGCGAGAGGACAGGTATTCATTTAGATATGTTTAGAATTAGATTAGAATTAGATTAGAATTAGATTAGAATTAGATTAGAATTAGATTAGATTTAGATTAGATTTAGATTAGATTTAGATTAGAATTAGATTAGAATTAGATTAGAATTAGATTAGAATTAGATTAGAATTAGATTAGAATTAGATTAGATTTAGATTAGATTTAGATTAGATTTAGATTAGATTTAGATTAGATTTAGATAATGTTCACTTGTTGGTGTTGTATTAGGTTAAGTACTAAGTTTTTCACTCAAATTCATTTTCTAATTGAATAAGTCTCAAACTACCAAATGGAATACGGCTTTTTTTTTCATTTTATAGCCATTTCTCTTGCAAACGACTTTTAAACGTTTCTGAAAAGCTTTGTTTTAACGAGGAATTGTCTCGATAAGGTTTTTGACCCACTTTTTCAAAAGAAAATATAAGTGATAGGTATCATTAGATAGCTTAAAGTCTTGGATTTTAAATAAAAAAAAGTTCATTGAAATCCGATACTCTGGAGGCTAGATCAAGCGCCTGAAGTTGGCGCGACCCATTAGTCTCGTTAACTCTCGTTAGCCAAGTCTAATACCTACCGTGCTGATAACAATATTCATCTAAGCCTTGGCACAATGAGGACTGATTTTTTTTTGTTTTTTTACGGTAATCAACACCTGAGCGGAAAATGATAAAGCAATGCGATAACCACCAATAAACTTTTGCCTTAGTATTACACTGAGCTTTTCAGGTAACGTTCAAAATCGTTCCCTCCTATCGATCAGCTCCGCCAGCATGCGAGATCTTTGTGAGAGCTCAATTTGACTACGATCCCACGCAAGACGATTTGATACCATGTCCACAAGCTGGAATGCCTTTCAAAACTGGCGACATCTTACAAGTAATTGATTAATCATAATAAAAATCATAATAATAATCAATTGATAATTGATTAATCATAATAATAATCAGCTTTGTAGGTGATATCAAAAGATGATCACAATTGGTGGCAAGCGAGGTTCATTTCAACGTTTCCTTCACTGGGAAATCCGAATAAAGACTCGCAGGTTGGTTTTTGGTTAGAGTTCTTTAAAAGTGAAATAAAATGTCGTGGTTCTAATAAATACATACAGTACTTTACCCAGAACTAATTTTAATTTATTTAGGCTCAAACCGCCGGCCTGATTCCAAGCCCCGAGTTGCAGGAGTGGAGAACGGCTTGTTTAGCGATGGAAAGGCACAAAGATAACTGTAAGTTGCATTGTTTATTTTGATAAAACTATCTACTTTCAGGTCTACCAGCTCATTGCATGTGGTTCAACAAGAAAAAGAAGTACTACTCGACGAAATACCTCCAAAAGCATTCCACACTCTTTGATCAGCTCGACCTTGTCACGTATGAAGAGGTGAGATTGGAATTTCACTTGTCTTAATAAAATAAAGTAAGGAATGGTAAAGGAAGATTTCCGGAGAGGGGATTGAACCCCTCAGCCCTTTTTGCTTTCCAGGCAGATGCTTTAACCACTGAGCGTATCTTGCCAGTATCCGGTATCTTGCCAGAGAAGAAAGAGGAAATACAAAGGGGAGAGAAAGGAAGAAAGAGAAGGAAAGCTAATGTTTCAGGTTATGCGATTATCACAATATCGACGTAAAACATTGGTATTATTGGGTGCTCACGGAGTCGGGAGGAGACACATCAAGAACACGCTCATTCATCGACATCCACAGCGATTTGCTTATCCGATTCCACGTGAGTCAATTCGTATTAGAAAATGCTTTCTTAGTATTCTCGATTTTTGAAGAACACACTTTGAACTAGACTTGTAACGAAAACATCTGTCGGTCCTTTTTTGCTGTTGGCAATTTAAGGTTTTTTGTTTTTCGCAGCACCAACCCTACGATTTTGACTATTTTGACTATAATTCGATGCAGATTAAAATTGCGCGTTAAATGATACCAAAATTAACTCAAAATGTAATATCCATGCGAAGTTATGAAGCAAAAGGTTAAGTTCCGCAAATAATGGGCGGGGTTTAGATTTTTAGTCAACAACTTTGTGTAGATATTGCATTTTGAGTTAATTTTGGTATTATTTGACGTTTATTCTGCCTCGACTGATAGTCAAAATCGAAGGGTTGGTGCTGAGAAAAACATGAAAAACTTTAAATTGCCAACAGCAAAAAAGAACCGACAAATGTTTTTGTTACTTTGAACGTCTATACTGAGTATCTCCACTTTTAGGACTCTTTGATATGTGCCAATGATCCTAAGTAGTGTGAAGCCTGGATTCTTTGAGTTCAAATTGAGAAGCTGAATTTGGACGGGTATTTTGAGCAGGGCAGCTCATAAGCCATGACTGGCCAAGGTCTAACCAGGCCAAGGTCATGGGTATCTCGAAAATCTGGTCCTAGAACCGGATCTTTTTGATACCGGTGCAGCTCAAACAAACTTGGCACCATTCCACACAGCTCGTGGCATTTCATTAGTCTATCTAGAAACCCCAAAAGCTATTTGATCATAATGCTAAATAAAAAAATTATTGACCATTCACCAAAATCTCTTAAGAATACCGTCAGAAGATTCATAAATTCTCCATTTCTAGATACTACTCGGCAACCGCGCAAAGATGAGGTCGACGGAAAGCACTATTACTTTGTATCCAATGAACAGATGATGGTCGATATTCAGAATAATGAATATCTCGAGTATGGGACACATGAAGAAAGCATGTACGGGACAAAACTTGAAACGATTCGGAATATTCACAAAAGTGGAAAGATCGCTATTCTGGATGTGGAACCGCAAGCGTTGAAAGTGCTTCGAACAGCCGAATACTCGCCATTTGTCGTTTTCATCGCGGCACCAAACTTGCAGGGGTTACAAGATGTGAGTGAA
This sequence comes from Mesorhabditis belari, assembly GCA_958450365.1. Taxonomy (NCBI): domain Eukaryota; kingdom Metazoa; phylum Nematoda; class Chromadorea; order Rhabditida; family Rhabditidae; genus Mesorhabditis; species Mesorhabditis belari. The sequence goes on along the minus strand of CAUEEP010000741.1, from coordinate 1,187,681 downwards.
TAATTATAAAATAGAAAAACAAACTTTATGATAACCTAGAAAAATCGGTTTTTTTTATCATCACATTGTCTTTGTCATTGAGTTTATCTAGTGTAGCAGATTAACTGCTTTCAAAAAATTAGATTGCATTTTTAAATTAATGATCCTATGAAAAAGTTACTGTACTTTGAGATAGGGTTGTTCCATCTGGGCTAGGTCGGAAGCCAGCTCCTTGTCCTACTTTATCTAGACTTTGCATTGGGCGAGTCCTGGCTTGATTCCTGGCTTTGCGTGGCCCAAAAAATTGCTGAAACAATTCTTTGGAGCTTGTCCACTGGAGTATCTTACATAAAATATTGGGTTGGGGAGTATGAAATGGCGGCGTTATCGGAAGAACTTTTGAAAAAAACTAAACCATAACTTTTTCTCTAATAATAATTGAAGTTTTGTTGCTTATACGCCAAAATTTCATCCCAATCTGATGCACAGTTTTTGAGAAATGGGGATAGATGTGATGATCGACTTTTGACTACCAATTAACGTAACGATGTTTGCGACAAAAATACTCGACTAGAATTCAGTTAAAATGGATATTTTATAAGATAATAAATCAAATTCAATAATAAGAATTAAAGATTGAAAAAAGATGGCTCTAAATCTGCTCTGAAATTTTGTTTACAAATAGAAATTGGGATTCTCTGCTTGTAGACAAAATTTCAGACCAATCGGCCAAGAGACGGCTGAGAAAATAAAGGTGGAATTAGGTTCGAGTTGGAATTTTCCCATATCAACTACCTAATAGATATTTTCAAGTAACCCGTCAAAATTTTCAGCCGGATGGTTCACTCGAGCGTCTCTTAAAAGAGTCGGAGATCCTTCGTCAAGCTTTCGGTCATCTTTTCGACTACGTCATCGTCAACAATGATATCGATGAGACGATCGCCCAATTGGAGCGTCTCGTCGAGAAGTTGAACGCCTCTCCGCAATGGTTGCCCGTTTCTTGGGTTTATTGAGTTTATTGAGTTAGTTTCAATTTCAATTTCAATTCTTTCGTTTTCTTCTCACTTCCACTCCATTGCCTCATCTATTTTTGCTTTTGTAGGTAAAGACTTTTGATTTTTCTGATCCACAACAGATTTTCTCTCTTATATCACGCACACTCATCTTCGGGTTTTAATTATGTAAATGTTTTTCTAATTTCTCTGAAAAGATTAGGCTTATTTGAATTTTGCTTAACTTTTTAAAATTGATTCATTCCTTTAAAGATGTTGGGTACTGTAAAGTGAAGAGGCAGATAGTGCTTGTTGAGAAAATTTGAGGCATAATTACCGTAAATACTGTAATAGTACCCCACCGCCCTCGTACAGTCGCGTAGTCGCAAAAGTTTTTTAGTATTTCATTTTTTCAAAACTTTCAAGTACTTTCAAGAGATGCGTCTTTGGTATCAAAAAATAGCTGAAATTCAGGGCTATTTTTTGATACCTAAACGCGCATTGTAGCATAAACCAGTGTCGAGAAAAACTCGTTCAAAGCTAGACTACGCAACACTCCACACCGTCATTATGGGGCGCGGGGCCCCCCCCCCCCCCCCCCCCCCCCCCCCCCCCCCCCCCCCCCCCCCCCCCCCCCCCCCCCCCCCCCACCCCCCCCCCCCCCCCCCCGGGGCCCCCCCCCCCCCCCGCTGGGGTACTATTAAAGTATTTACGGTATTGTAAAGTGTCAATATTCAATTTCAATACAGTAAGTTTCGATAAAAAAAGATTTAATTAAACCTAAATCCTTTTTTGACACATTTATGAGAGAAAAATTTTAGATTTAACAGTAATCCTTTCCTAAGCTTTACAGTAACCCAAACACCAAAAGCTTTAACATAAAACGGATCGGTTTTCTCAAAGTCCACTCGCAATCGAAAATTTCTCAACTTTGAGCCAACTAATCCTACAGTAATCCAGTCATTTTCCCCAATTACCCCATCCACAAAAGTTCTCCCCTTTTGTGATACATTTTCTGCCATTCAAATTTCATGTTTGTGCTAAAGTTTGTGCCAATACTTTTGCAAGATTTTCTTTTTATTTTCGATGTGGCCTTATCTTGAAGAAACTCGTTAGCCAAATCATTTATTTTTTTTTCTTTGCGAATTGAGAAAGAGTTTTCAACGAGAATAAAGAGTTATGAAAGATTGATGAAGTGGTTAAAGCAAGATAAGTTTTACATGTTGATGAATAGTTAAAAGAATGAGACCGGGCCATGAACCGGTCTACAGGGGGAGGGGCGGGATCGAACCTGGGGCTTTAACCCGGTCCCCGGTTCCAGAGACAGCCACACTGGCGTTGCGCCAGAATGAGGAGATGCGAACTTTCTCTAGTGATCACTTTTTCAAAAATTAGTCACCAAAATCAACAGAACAATGGCTTTACAAGGTCTTGAAGTCACTATGAAGATGAAATCGCCTATCTTATTAATAATAAGCGATTGAAAGATAAGCGATTGAATTTTTCAGTATTATTATCAGACTATCAGGCTATGGAGTTCCAAAACTTGAAGATAGATAGTCTTAAGTTTAACCCATTCGAAGCTTCTGCAGCGAATAATCGCTGCAGCAAAAACTCAGGAACGGACCGCTGCAGCGCTAATTCAGCTATTTTCATTCAATTAATTGGTTTTTTTTGCTGTTTTTCAGCATTACATGTATATTCCAATTGTAATAGATCTACAAATTACGTGGGCAAAAAAGATGTTTCATATTTACCCGGAATCAATGCAGCCTCTGATTTTGCATTGAAATGTTCCATAACAGCTCTAATCTTATAAAGCCGATCTCCTGCAGAATCCAGTTCATTATCACAAAAACGCAGGTTTCGAAGAATAGATTCAAATTTTGCTCTTGACATAATGTGGGACCTGTGGGAAAATCCTCCTAATCCAGGCCTGCTACTCCAGTAGTCACGAATCCTCGGTAATTTGACGATTCCCATTTGAAGACACAGAGCCAGGAAGAGCTTGAAAGATTTTGCATCGAAATCCTGCCAGTTTGTTTTCCTTTTTCCATGTTTATTAGATTCGCCTACTAACAGATCGATTAATTTGTCGTCGATAAAATAAGAATAATAATCGATAGGATCTTGAAAAGTACTGAAGTCAAATCCAAATCGTTCTTCATCAAAAATAAATGGTGTAGGAGACTCTCTTAAATCTTTCCAACCATCTGGATAAAAAGAAAAAACGCTGCGGTTTCGAATGGGTTAAATGGTTTACAGTTTTCAGGCAAAGCCAAGCGCTTAAACAATTGGATTCTATTCAATTATATCTCCACAAAAGCTGCCGTGCATCAATTTAAATAAAGCCTCACAAAATTTGCATTTGAATTTGGTCTTCAGTTGGAATAAGTAAGATAACGGCATCACACGACACCACCTTTCGAGTTATCTGGATGAATTTATGGTTAGAAACGAAAGCTCGGAAAGCTTCTACTACAATTGGATTTTAGAGCAAATCCAAGCAACAATGACCCCCTTGTTCGTGTTGAATCGTGAAGAAATTAAGAGCTTAACTTACCCAAAATGATTCCTTCGTACGCTTGCTCTTCCTTCTTTCTGACTCGAGCGCTTTGTTCGTGAAATCCCTCCATCGTTTTCTTCTCTTCCTTTCCCCCCACTACTCTCCACTTCTTCCCTTTTGGTGCTCAACCAATCTTCCTTTTCTCTCAACTCTCTTCAATTCCCCTTATCTCTCCTTTTCTTCCCACTTCCTTTCCATCTTTCTCTTCCTTTCCCTTCCTTTCCATCTTCCCCTTCCTTTCCATTGCTTCGTACGCTTGCTCTTCCTTCTTTCTGACTCGAGCCCTTTGTCCGTGAATTCTCTCCATCGTATTCCTCTCTTCCTTTTCCCTTCCTTTCTCTCCTTTCCTCTTCCCCCACTCCCCTCCACTTCTTCCCTTTTGGCGCTCACCCAATCTTCCTTTTCTCTCAACTCTCTTCAATTCCCCTTATCTCTCCTTTTCTTCCCACTTCCTTTCCATCTTTCCCTTCCTTTCCCTTCCTTTCCATCTTCCCCTTCCTTTCTCTCCGATCATTCATTTTATCGATCTTTGTGAGGTCTATACTTAGCATTACGCTGGCCGTTAAGTCTTTTCGCTTTTTTTTGTATACTTCCGTTTAGAAAAGGTTAATGCACCGATTAGCATACATACGATTAGCATTTATTTCTTTAGGAAGGTTAATAAAAAGGTTAGGTTTTTCTTTTTCTATAAAAGAACATTGAATTATTATGAAAATGTTAGGTTTTTGAGTTTTTTAGAGGCGCAAAGTCGGGTAGTCAAGAATGGCAACGACTCAATTACGCGATTTAGACACTTTGATCCATGAAAACCTATCTTCGTGTCAATAGAAAAAAGACAGAGCGTCAAAAAGTTAGATTTATATAGCCAAATTTTCACAACGATCTGTTCAGTCAATCTGTTTGTAGAGTTTTTCAAAGGATTTTGCCTAAAGCTCGTTTTTACACTCGAATTTGCTTCGAAACAAACCCAAATTTGCTGGAAAAAGGTAGGAAAATGAGCGATAAACATTTTCTATTTGAAGCAAACCGTAGGTCAATTGGTGAGTTTATCATTTCGAAATGAAAGTACGAAAAAAGAGATTTCTTTGCCAAAGTTAGAATTCGATTTTCGTGCGGTTTAAAGGGACTGGCGCAAAAGCGACGCGACGCGTTTTCTAAAGCGTGGATGCGCTACCGTAACCCGCACAAAAATTCCCTTTTGCCATTCTTTTCATTTTTCTGCATTCCATGATGGAATCGGATACTTTTCCGGCTTTTATGCACAGTTTTCTTACCTTCTTAGCAGAGCTAAGTTATCTTACCCCGTCATAAAATCTATGGTGCTATAGGGGGGGGGGGGGCAGTCTGGAACTTGACCCAAAATCAATATTTTTCCACGAAAACTTGCACATAGGGGTTTTTGACTATGCTGAATCGATTAGTAATACTTTTATAACTTTTTGTTTTATTAGTTTTATTAATTAATAGGCTTTTTAGTAAAAACTCGAATACGGGCAATTTGTCGAAAAATAGGTGCGCTAAGCTGTCAGGGAGTTCTTTTATACACAACAGTTTTGTTATTGTTGTTTCTTGTTATTGGATGTTGTTAAAATAAAACATAAAATTAATAAAAAGGTTATAAAAGTATTACTAAAAAGTTATAAGTAGGTTAGGACCTGTTTCTCAGCAAATTGCCTGTATTCGAGTTCGAGTTTTACTAAAAAGCCTATTAATTAAAATTAATAAAACAAAAAGTTATAAAAGTATTACTAATCGATTCTGCATAGTCAAAACCCCTGTGTGCAAGTTTTCGTGGCAAGATATTGATTTTGGGTCAAGTTCCAGACTGCCCCCTACCTACTCTAGCCCTGGTTTTTCTTCGTGGGCTTGTGTCTAATTATTTAAAAAAGGATTAGTGAGTAAAAAGGTATTAGGTAAGGCTAAATAGTTATTAACTCCATTATTAACTGATACAACAGTTACTAACTGATACAACATAGACTAGCTCCTCTATAGCAAGCTTAAGACTTGCAACGTTTCGGTTTTTTGTAATATTATTTATTTTTTGTTAGAAATTTAAATGCCGACTTTTAGTAGCAAAAAGCAAATTCCGTTGCAAGTTTCTCTCTCGACAAAAGTTCTTGTTCTTTTTGTAAAATTCCAATTTGCCATTTTGCCATGAATTGTTTTTCTGATACTATGTTGATCTATCTATTTCCAGAATTTCGAACAATGTTAGTCGCTTGGTATTGTTCGATTTGCTGCAAGAAAGTCACGTTCTCGGGAGTGTACGCTCCAAAAAGTGATGCGGAGATGGACGAATTCGAGATTTGTTTGAGAGCATCTGGGGTGAGTATTTTTGGTATTTTAGTAGTAAAATATTTTTGGCTGGTTTAGAGTTTTCAGGTATTCCGCAACGATGATTAGATTTAGCTTTAAGCAGAATACCCAATTTTTTAAAGAGAGTGGAATGCCCAATTTGTCTGCTGACTACTTTTATTTTGAATGAATAAATCTCATACATTTTCAGTTGAGCGAAAGCGTGATCGAATACGTTCGAATGAAGAGGAGAACCCTGTCGAAAGTTCGCGTTTGCACATGGCATGTGCCGACCTACAGCAAGCTGGCCGAACCTCAATGTAAAGCGGTGGGTCTTTGTACTTTGTACTTTGGTGTACTTTGGTGGTTGGGAGGGACCACTTTTATCCGGGCTTAGTTGGATCTAATGTTTTGAATGGTTCTATTGATACCTTTTATATATTCTAGGGTAATCAAATATGCTTAATAGATTAGTGACTATTTTAGCAAGTTATTGGCAATTCTAACCTAATCTCATGTACTCTAACCACCAAACGCTACCTCAAAGCTGTTTACACTTGAATAAAAGCGGCAATATGAAACTTGAAACATGTTGTAAATGCTCTTTTAGAGCTTATCTAAGCCTATATAAGCCTAAATGATTATCCTAGAATAAGTAGATAAAAGGTATCAATACAACCATCAATATCAATACAACCACTCAAAACATTAGATCCAACTAAGCCAGGATAAAAGTGGCCCCTCCAACCACTAAAGTACCAAAATGAGTCTTAAAATAAAGCTTAAACTTACGCTAAAATTTTAGAGAAGTCAAAATATCCTCCCGGAATTTGTGGAAAATCCAAACAGTCCAACGCAAATCGCCGAAACGTTCCGGAAGCTCGCCGATAAGATTTGTAAAGATGAAAATGAATTGGTGAGTTAAAAGTTATGAAGAATATCTTAATCAGTTGAAATAGAAGCAAAATTTGTTACTGAAATCATATTTTAGTCGAACATTCCTTCCCTGACGGGATTGCCGAAGGACGAGAGCCCGTCGGAGTGCTCGAATCTGATCTTTGGAGACGATCAAAATCTTTACGAAGGCACTAAAAACGTTGGGGTTCCGCTGTTCTCAAAGAAACGGGTAAATAAATTATGTACAGGGTGCTCAAAAAGTTCCCGCACAACTTTTGTAAAAGCAGCTAGCAAATGTTTAACTTATTTCAAAAGTGCTAGGTGTTATAGAGATTTGAATCTTGGCTAAATTTACATACCAAAAGCTTTCGAATTGGATTCATCCAACTCATGAGACAAGTTTTTGAGTGAGCACTACTCGGTCTCTTTCCGGCACGCTGCCATTTTTGACGATTTTTGTTAAGAAAGGCTTCCCCAAAACAATTTTGCATTATTCTTGTACAAAAAATTAAGTTCAATGAATTTATAGAACTAGAGCAGCAAATACATCAAAAGCTGGATGCAAATTGAATATCAAAACGCTCAATTTTCGTTTTTTTTCTTGAGCTTTAAAATGAACTTTGAAATTTTTGATTACCTTGAATTAGGGTGTAAACTAAGTCTCGACCCTTTCTTAAATTGGTAATATTTCAACGCAGAATCAATATATTTGAATGAAATTTTAAACGGATTATTCTCAAAAACTTGCAAGCTTAATGCCGAAATTATGAAGCTATTTGGCGATTAGCGACCAAATCATAACAAAATACCTGGTGTTACTGCCTATTTTTGACCTTTTCCACACAAAATAAGTTCACTCAAAAATATTTAGTTAGAGATTCAGGTCAATTTTTTTTTATAAATGAATGTTTTCAGAACTGTCGTGTAATTCATTTGGTAGAAACTTAGGCAGAATAATGTAGTAGCTAAATAGCAATACAAATTTTCAGCGATTTCGTGGGACAGCTAGATAAAGTTGAGCCCTCTTGAAAAATAAAATTGACTTTTCTAAGAGTTTTGAAACTTTTTCAGAAAATAGCTACATTATTCTAGTTTTAAATGTAGTAGAACAAAATTTGTATTGTTTCCTCATGTGCTTGTATTTTTGAATTTAGTACCGGAGGTTAAAAATTGCCCTCGCGCCGTCTTTTTGCTATAACTTGGTCGCTAGATAAAGTTTAGCCCTCTTGAAAAAAAAAAATTGACTTTTCTAAGAGTTTTGAAACGAATGGACGAATAACTTGATAATTTTGGCGTTAAGCTTGTAAGTTTTTGAGAGTAAAATTTCATTCAAGAATTCAAGTTAAATTTCATTCAAATATATTGGTTCTACGCTGAGATATTGGCAATTTAAGAATTTAAGCAATTTAAGACTTAGCTTAGGGCCTAATAGTTATAAATCCAAAGAATAAAGCCAACTTTTATTCTCTGACTAGGCCTACTGTAAGATCCACTAAACACTTCTGGCACTCAGGTCATATTTACAAAAAGTGAACCCCCGGGTAGCTAACTCATTGTCGGGTCTTTCTACAAATATCTTGCATAGTTCAAGCTTGAATTGTGTAAAATATCATATGATATGACTCATTGGTTAAAAACCAATTTTCTTTTGGAGTAACGGACGTTGGCTCATGAGCCCATGAGCATGAACATTGCCCGAAAACAGTTCTTTTATTGTAGAAAGCCGTCAAGCGAAGCCTCGACGAGGAGTCTCTGGAAATCGAGGATTTGGTCGAGAATCGCAGACAACGACTCAAGAATTCGTCTTCTTCACAAAGCCATCGAGTTCCCATCCTTACAAGTCAAAGCAAACGGGTCTCCTCGCAAACGCCATCAACGAGCGGTTTAGAAAGTTCGAATGTATGTTTCTAATGAATAATCAATGTGTAAACCGTAGAGTTTTTTGAATCCCATTTTAGTGGTGTTCATTGGAGGATTTGCTTGACTTTCATTCTTCGATCACGCAGATCAATTCACAAATCGTTCAAGTGCCGGAAGTCGAAGTTCAGCAACAATCCGAAACGCTATCCTTGATAAAAGTGCGTAAGATCAATAAAATGAACTCAAGAATTTTTTAGGGTTCCTATTTCTTGATTTCTGGTGAAATGCTATTGGAGTTTCTGCAAAATTGTCGATGTGAGGTGGGGCTAATTTTCGGTTTAAAAATTAGATCATTAATCAAGACTATTAGACTATTAGATCAATAATCAAGTAGAAAAGCTGTTTTAAGTCATTCAATCGTTCTAATCTGTTGAAAAAAATCCTATTTTCTTCTAGGAAAATCTTTCCGAGCGTCTCGTTGATGTACCCAAAGGAAATTTCCCATTTGTGCACTCAACATGTCCATGTGGTGGAATGCAAGTTTATCGAGGATTGCCAAAACTATAGCAATTTTGTATCACACTATAATACGGGTATATTTCCAAAAACGGTTTTTCTTTTATTTGAAATTAAACATTGACTACTGTGATAAACGTTCAAAAAAAAAACGAAAATCGAATGAGTTTTACATTTTTTTTGAAGCACGTAACACTGAAAACATTGGAGTAAACAAAGCAATTGAGGCATTCAAAACTTGGAAAATGTATTTCTGTTGTGAATGGGAATGTTAAAGATAGTTAGGTCAGGTCGGATCACAAATGAATTTTTAGACTACTCTTTATTCTCGATCAGGGATGTTCCAGCTGTAAGCCACTTGTAAGAATTCGAGTCCTAAATGGTAGACCCGATAAAATGAATAGTGTCAATCGATTCGCCGATCCCGAAAACCCGAAAACAAATTTACAGCTGAATATCTTCTTTTTGTATCATCAACAAAGCGAAGAGAAGTCCTTATAAATGACTGGCGAAATGTTCTTTGTGCGGCCGCGTAATCGCTCGCGATCTGGCAAATCGCCCCGGTAGAAGTTGCTTCGTTTTTGGAATTTGTAATCGATGCGTCAAAATCGTTGAATCTAAATCCGGATCTTCTTCTGCTCAAATTCTTGTTTATCCGGATCTTCGTAATCGCTCGCGATCTGGCAAATACCCTCGTTATAACCGGCTACCCTTTCGGGCTTCCCTAATCGGTGCGTCTAAATCGTCTGATTTAAATCCGTGCGTCATTATCCTCAAATTTTTGGTTTTAGTGAGAATCGGTCCCAATTCGGACCTCTTCTTTAATTCAGATTTCGATTTTATAACAGTTTTTGTCTACTTGCGAGTGCTCTATGTTTTTCGATAAATCCCGATATAAACTTTATTCACTAAACACAACAAATTAAGTCAATCGCCGATATGATCGATAAACCAAGAGAGAGTAATTGAATTGAAGAGGAGATCTTTTAAAATGGAATTAATTAAAACAGAAAACTTTTTTTTTAACCTGAACAATTTCAACCTAATAACCAGGACTTTTTTCTTTTGCGTTGTATCACAATTTAATAAAACCCACGCGCGAATGAAACGATGAAAAGACAAGGGAACTTTGGCACAAACAAGAAATTTTTGGATAGATGTGACGGTGGTTTAAACTTGAGTGAGGAAAACGTCCAATTTCTCTAACATTTGCTTCTCCAAATCTTCGAACACCTGAAAAGCAATAGTATATGGATTCATTGCGTAATTTGGGAATAGTGATTTGTGATTTGAGAACCTCTTAAGGTAATTGTTGAATCGAAAGCGAATAGAGCTATTTTAGTTGGATGTTTTTATTTCTCACAAACCTGCATCATCGCCAATCGCAATCCTTTCTCGAGATCTCCGTCTTTACTCAACAGTTTCAGCGTCACGATCTTGTACGTCTCACAGTCGTTTTTAAATGCCTAAAATATATTATTGCACTTTTTAGTCCATTTTGGAGTCCATAGAGTACTTTAAGTCAATTTTGGCACTATTGTATGTGAATTTTACCTACGAATCCGATCCGATCTAGCGTCCGAATCCGGTTCGGACCTCCGAATTCGATCTAGCGTCCGGATCAGATCCGGACGTCCGAATCCTATCTAACATGGCTCCGAATTCGATCTAGCATCCGGATCAGATCTGGATGTCCGAATCCTATCTAGCGTCCGGATCGGATCCGGGGCTCCGAATTCGATCTAGCATCCGGATCAGATCCGGATGTCCGAATCCTATCTAGCATCCGGATCGGATCCGGGGCTCCGAATTCGATCTAAACTTAATTGTTTTGCCAACGGCAATCTAGCCTATTTAGATTCTAGGTTAGTTATTTCTTAACAATTTCTTTTAAATTTAATATAATTTGGTAGAAAATTCAATTCTTCATCGAATGATATCAAAATCATAAGAATTTGTTTGAAAATAATTAACTTAGAGCCAAAATAGGTTGGGTTGCCGTTGACAAAGCAATTAAGTTTAAATCGGGCTCGGGCATTCGGATTCGACGTAGATCGCCTTCGAACGTAACCGAGAACATTCAGTTAGCAAGTCTTAGTACTCTGAATACTCTGAATTCACCTTTTCAAGTTGTTTCTTCTTCAGCTCGACTTTATCCCGTTGAAGTGTGGTGAGTGAGGCCAATTTCTGTTCCCTTTCAAATGATTTCATCTCCTCATTTTCATCATTGTCTTCCTCCATTGTCGACAATGAGGAGAGCTTGAGAGTTCCTGAAATTTGTGCACTTATTATCGTTTTTGTTGTTGTTGTGTTGTTGTTATGTTGTTGTTATGTTATATATGTTATCGCGTACTTTGTGTTCAACCATCGAAAACGCATTCTTTCTGACGCACTACTCAGTGAATTGTTTAAAAGAGAAGAGTCTTCATACTCAGATTCTCTGAGGGGGGTCATGTAAGTCTCTGAGGAGGCGTAGACACTTGTCTCGACTTTGACCCTAATTTTCTCTATGTTTTTACACTAAGGTGTATTAAATAAATTGTGGTTTTCTATAACGAAATTTCATAAGGAACATTTTAAGACCAACCACAAGTCGATTCGACAATTAGAAGTCGAGATATGGAGGAAAAGAGAAGAGTCGTCAAACTCCGACTCTCTACCCCCCTAGACAAATCTCTAGGGGGTAGACAAATCTCTAGGGGCCCGGGGTAGACACTTATCTCGACTTTGACCCTAATTTTCTCTACGCATAGCCAGTTTACATTTTTGTGTACGAAGATATGTCTACATGTCATTTTTGTCTACATTATAAAAACTCCATTTATCTCGACTTTGATCTTAATTTTCTCTATTTTTTTATTGGTTAAGTCTACAAAACAAATTATAGATTTCTTTAATCAAATTTTATGTAGATTCTAATAAAAGTAACCCTGAGTTGATCCGACTTTTAGATCTTGAGTTATAGACCATTTAAGTTGATCGACCCTTCCAAATAGATAGTCCAACTTTGACCCTAATTTTCTCTATGTTTTTATATTAAAGTTGACTAAGTAAGTTATGGTTTTCTATAACGAAATTTCATAACGAACATTTTAAGACCAACCACAAGTCGATTCGACAATTAGAAGTCGAGATATGGAGGAAAAGAGAAGAGTCGTCAAACTTCGACTCTCTACCCCCTCTAGACAAATCTCTAGGTAGACACTTATCTCGACTTTGACCCTAATTTTCTCTACGCATAGTCAGTTTACATTTTTGTGTACGAAAATATGTCTACATGTCATTTTTGTCTACAGTATAGAAAGCAAACTCTATTTTTCTCCAAGCTCCAAACTCCAAGCTCCATTTTTCCCATTTCCTTACCTGATTCCTCTTCCTCTGGTGGCTCATACTTGATCTGTTCGATGATAATCGTCTGAAATTCTTTCACTCCTTCCAAAAGGTCGCCGTGTTCGGGTACTTGTCGTCTTTCATTACCGGTTTCACTTCCTGAAATTCCTGAAATCGGTTCTTTATTCGGAAAGTCTATTGCATTCTATTTTAAACAAGAATTATAGAAAAACATGTCAAATAAAGTTCCACAACCCAAACTAAAAACTTAATATACCGTAATTATTCTAATAGAAGCCCCCCCTCACCCCGGTACAGTCGCTCTTTACAAAGTCATTCTTTTCTCAGCCCCCAGATTTTCCTTAATTATCTTTTTAGTACAAAAAAATACTAGATTTCAAGGGCTATCATTTTGAAACCCAAGCGCACATTGTAGCATAAAGCAGTTTGGAGAACAGAGCGTTTAAAGTTAGACTACACCGCAATACCCCAGGAGTGTTTCTATTGGAATAATTAGCTGAAACTAACCGAAGCTCGTTTCTGCAATTGTCTTGGCTGAAAAGCGGGGCTTGGAGCAACTGGAGTGATTGGAGTGGAGATCGGTGTCGAGAAATTGCTTGCGATTTGTATCTCGTTTCTCTTAGTAACAGTCGGGGTTTGTTGTTGAGGAGTGGAGGGAAGAGAGGGCGCGTCGCGTGTCGCCTTGCTTGTCGGCTGTGGAGGGTTTGGATGACTCTTGGAGATGGTGGTACAGGCTTTTGGTGGAATTGGAAGAACTTTTGGTGGAGGTGGTGGCGGAGAGGGAACGTGGAGGGATCTCGACCAATTTCTGTGAAGCGTTCACATAGCCTCCATTGAGTGGTCGCTCGCCTATGGGCTGAAATAGAAGATGACTTTTTAAAAAGCATTTTAAGCTTCTCCTAGCAAATATCTATCCAGCCTGCAATGCTAAATTCTTTTCTTGAATCCCTGAGCATTAGAATTCAATGAAAGAATTCTGAGAAAGCAATCAATGCCTCTTTCCTGGACAGTGATAAGGTTTCTTGTGAAAGCACTGAGCAATAACACTTTTGACCCGATCACAAGAATGCTAAGCTGATAGTGGAACAAGCAAAGGATAGCCAAGTATAGCTAAGTATAGCCAAGTATAGCTAAGTATTAGATTTTACCTTGAATCGTGGATTGATCGTGATGACTTGTGGCTCGGCAGGAGCTGGCGCAGGAGCTCGCACAGGAGCTGGCGCAGGAGCTCGCGCAGGAGCTGGCGCAGGTGGTGTAGGGATATCTGAAAGTTTAGTGTTGAAAACAATGGTCGGACTTGGGAATTTTTCTTAGTTTATCAACCTCCTTTGCATATTTGTTTTTGAAAAGTCCTGTCTTTAGACTTTCCTTTAGAACTTTAGAATTAGACTGTCCAGGAAATCTTTTCATTCCTTTTCTTAATCCTGTTGCAAATAACAAATTCATCAATTAACCCATAGTCATTTTAATGTTCTTTTGTAGAAAAATAATTGGCATTTCAAATGAAAAAAATCGTAGCTTAATTGCATTTGTTGCATTGCATTTGTTGGTTTTAAATGAAAGTACGAAAAGAAACAAAAGACTTTCTAAATAGCTCAATAGATCGTGTTTAAAAACCATCTTTAAAACTATCTTTAAAACTCTTTAAAACTCTTTAAAACTATCCGACTTTCTAATAGATGGATGTTTAAAACTTGTTTAAAACAAATTGTATCTAAAACACAGACCCATCTCCTCCTCTTTCGCGGGCGGAGTGCTCGGCTTGCGAATGACTTTCTTTGGCGGTTGATCCTGCAAAGATTCGTGAATTATTTGATAAGAATTCTTCTCCTCACTCAAGAAAGCAGTAACACAATTGCACATGAAATTCTTTTCTAACTTTTACTACCATTCTAGCTCTTACTACTAGTAGATGTGAGCTTTAAAAAGTCTCAGTGAGCTTGATTCTAATGTAATGACTGTATAGAGTCCTTCCAAAAAGTCAAAACCGAGAATCATTGAAGCTAATTGCAAGCTATGACAAGTAAAGTCAAAAAACCAAAGCGAATTTTGGCTGAATTTGGTTAGATAGGCTAACTTGGCTGAGAAACTCAAGTCTAGAAACAGCCTTGAGCTTTTCTAACTGTTGCTGTTAAAAGAGCTTCTCTAACTTTTGCTGTTAAAAGAGCTTCTCTAACTGTTGCTGTTAAAAGAGCTTCTCTAACTTTTGCTGTTAAAATCTCCCTCAAACCCACCCCTTCAAGTCCAAAGCTGATCGTGGTGTTGTGTACCTCTTTGCCGGCTTGTGATTGAACAGGCGGTGGAGGCATTGGTGGAAGTGGGACACTTGATGGCACCTTGATCGAGATTTGAATCCCATCCTTCTCGTTGGGAGCCGCCTTAAAAGGTTTTACGTGAATTTGCTGTTAAGTAGAGTGTAATCGAGAGTAATCGCTTCAGAGTAATCGCTTTGTAAAGCGTTCTCCAAAGGGCCGAACAAGTTCACCGGTTGGCCGAGTGGTTTGTACGCTTGTCTCTGAAGCGAGTGGCCGTTAGGCGAACGGGGTTCGAACCCCCGTCGATCCGTTTTCATAAACATTTTTAGTTCTTTCGCTTCAGAAAATTTTAGGTAACAGTTAGTAAAATTATTAGCTTTTAAAAGTATAGAAAAGAATAAACTGCTTATTTGAACAATTGAAAGCGACAAAACAAGTGTTTGTTGTTTTCGTTTGCTTAGGAAATGGCCCACTTATACAAAAAGAGGATAACTAATACACAAACCTTCACTTCTCTCACACGTAGCGGTGAATCGGATCGATCATGACTCACAACTAAAGCTTCTTTTTGTGGAGATCGAGCTGGGCTTCTTGGTTGACGAGGGGATCGACTTCCTTCTGAAAATAATTCATTGATAAATTTGAAATTGTTGACAAGTCATGACAAAATTCTTACTTCCTGATTCCGATCGCAGCTCACCATCAGAAGCGCTTGAGAGTGTAGCGGAACGGCGCTTCTTTCTGAAAACATTTGAATCAATCAGTTGAATCAATCAGTTGAATCAATCATTTCTTAAACAAATCACTACTTTGTCTATCATTTACATCTCAAAAACTGACTCTTTCTTTGTCTTCTTCTGTTTTTTCTCCTTTTGATTCGTCTTGGCTCTGAATCACTCCTTCTCTTCGCTTGAATCACGTTTCTTTGAGCCGGCACTTTCACGAGATGATGAACGACGAGAAGCGGAACGGGAACGCCTCGATGAGCCACTAAAAACGTACTTTAATCTCTAGATTCTTAGTTCTTAATCTTTAATCACTAGATTCTCTACTCTGTAGATAAATAGCTGTAAATAGACCTGCTTAACGAGTCCGGGCAAAATTTTCAGACAGTCTGCCTAGCTCTTCGATTTTTTTACTACCCAAAGCTCCTACGGACATGAAACCTAGTTCTCCCGAAAGCCTTGTTCTAGGCTTCATTTTGATACTAAACATGACTAGGTTCTGTTTTACCATTCTTTAGATTTCGATCAATTTTTCGCCGGACTCGATAAGCAACGAGTCCAGAAAATGATCTAAAATGATCGAAATCTAAAGAATGGCAAAACAGAGCCTAGCCATGTTTAGTATCAAAATGAAGCCTAGAATCAGGGCTACGGGGGAACCAAGTTTCTTGTCCGTAGGAGCTTTGGAGTAAAAAATCGAAGAGCGAGGCAGGCTGTCTGAAGCTTTTGGCCGGACTCGAGCAGATCTAGCTGTGAACGTCAAAGATCAATTCAATGTCAATTTCTACAACAGCATTCCCACTCTAGTTCAGAGTTTTGTACTTGTACTATTATTTAGTAATATACCTAATCAATTCTTAAAGCTTTTAGCTTTTAAAATCCACCTGCCAGAACGAGATCTCGAGCGTGAACGGGACGACTCATCGGATGAATGACGTCGCTTTCTCTCGTAGTAGCTTCTAGAAAGATGACTTTGAAATCGAATTCTTTTTAGAAAGCTAATAAGCTTCAATTTAACTGATTTTATTCTCTCTTAACACATTCGCGACGAGGCGTTTTTTTTGCGTTACTGCCCCAGTGGACGAGGGGTGTCTCGCAAAGCTGTTAGCCCCGAAATACATATGTAAAATTTCATGCCGAATCTCTAATCAGATTTTGAAAATATTGCTGCCTCAAAAAGAACTAATCGAATCTTTTTACATTTTGAAATTATCTTAAAAAGTTGAGAAGCTATAGCGCGTCAAAAATTTGGTCGGGGAACCGGAATCATCCCAGGGGCCAGACGGCCTTCTTCCACCGGTGGACCGAACCGTCCCAGGGGCCAGACGGCCTTCGTCTACCGGTGGACCGAATCATCCCAGGGGCCAGACGGCCTTCGTTCACCGGTGGACCGAATCGTCCCAGGGGCCACACGGCCTTCTTCCACCGGTGAACCGAACCGTCCCAGGGGCCACACGGCCTTCTTCCACCGGTGAACCGAACCGTCCCAGGGGCCACAGGCCTTCTTCCACCGGTGAACCGAACCGTCCCAGGGGCCACGGCCTTCTTCCACCGGTGAACCGAACCGTCCCAGGGACCAGACGGCCTTCTTCCACCGGTGGACCGAATCGTCCCGAACGTGTTAAAAACCAAACCCACCCTCTATCGTATCTCCCCGCATTCGGTCGATACATATTCCCGCGTCGTCCACGATTCGCCAAAGCGGCTAAAAAGACAATCTATCCTCGATATTTAGAGATTTTATCAAAAAAGCTTGCCGACAATTTAAGGATAAGCATAGCCGTTGTGAGAATATCGAATCGAGAATTGAATTTTTTGTTTCATTTATTTTCTTACCGCCTCCTCTCACACCTTGTTGTGCAGCTTGGTATGAAGCGAAACGGCGAATATCACGAAACCATGTCAATTCACACGGATATCCCAAAACATCCGCATCTTTGTATCTGAAAAGTTTCGTTGTTGAAAAATGGGCTTTCGAAAACGATTTGATTGGGTTCCCTTGTTCACTCTAATACCCATTAGGCAAAGTTTGAATTTGCCATTGACAATCGAACTTTGAGCTCAAATATCTCGGCTTTCGGCTGTTCAATTTAAATATTCTTGATATCATTGGATGCGCCAAGTCGTTCTCTGTCGATTGGTACAAAAATGATTTCAATTGGACCACACAACACCAAGAAATTTGAGCTCAAAGTTGGCCTGCCAATGGCAAAGGGCCGGAGGCGCGTATCAAAGCTTCGATAACCGGAATTTCACTCTTGGGTAGGAAAAGTGAGTTGCTAGAATGCAGAAAGTGACCGTTCTCAAGCATTATATAAAAAAAATTGTGGTTTTTATGTGGAAAAATACATTTCAAATCGCATTCCCGACCTATTCATGCACTCCTTCGCATGCTCTCGACTGGAAACGCACGGCGACGAAAAGTCGCGAGCGATCGGCTGAAACCTTCGTAAAATCGAACGAGCATGGGCCAATTCTTTCATCGAAATACTCCCTGAAAAGAAAAAAGACTTTCGCTAAGGGAAACTCGAAGACTCTAGAAAACTCGAAGACTCTAGGAAAAGTTTAAGAATGATTATGATTAGATTTTTGTCTCCAGAAACCTGCTCGACTCACCGATTTCCTCCAAGGCTTTCGTAAGGACAAATTAAGGATCAGAGAGAGAAAATTCCATGAATTTGATCATTACGGTATTTGATCATTACGGTTTTTTTAAAAAAAGAATTTGAAGTTCCCGAGAATGTTTTCTATTCCCGAGAATGTTTCCGAGAATGTTTTCATTCCCGAGAGAATGTTTTATGAAGTCGATCATGAAGGAGAAATCGTCAGCGTCAGCCGTCAGCCGGCATCGATTCGATCAAAGTTTAGGCACATTTTTTTAGGAGAGAGAAGAAACTTTTAACAACACACTGAATTGACACACATTACATTGGAAAAAGACAAAACTCAAGTTATTTTTCTTTCTTCGCTCTGTCAGGGTGTGGTTAAGCTGGGTCAATCTAGGTCAGTAACCAACTCTAAGCCATGGAGCTACGTTTACAAGTAGCTTCAGCTCATTCTAGTAGCTTCAGCTCTTCTAGCTTCAGCTCTTACAAGTAGCTTCGGCTCTTCCAGCCCTAGCTCTGTTTCCAAGTCATAAAACTATCAGCAAGCCATTTTCTGTTCTTGTTTACAGCTCTGACAAGTGATTCAACCAAAAATCAGTGTTGATTTGTCATCTTTTTGTCTATTGTAAGTACATCATTGTCATTATTCGTTAGAATCGAGTCTACAAACTTAATCGTCAAGTCTAGAATATAAAACTGAAACAAGTTTGAGTTAAATATTTGAAATTTGGTCGATCTGGAGGTCAGTACAGTGCTTAGCAATTTGGAGATTCTGAAGCTTAAAAATCAAATCAAAAGCTGAAATTAAGCCCGTATTGACAAGTTGGAGATCAAGCTGGATATCAAGCTGGAGATCGAACTGGAAGTCAAGCTAGGATACCAAGCTAGATACCAAGCTGGATAACAAGCTGGAGATCAAGCTGGAGATCTAGCTGGAGATCAAGCTGGATATCAAGCTAGATACCAAGCTGGAGATCAAGCTGGATATCAAGCTGAATACCAAGCTAGATACCAAGCTGGATACCAAGCTAGATACCAAGCTGGATATCAAGCTGGCTATCGAACTGGAGATCAAACTGGAGATCAAACTGGATAGCCTGTCTGTTCCGTTACCGGGAAACTCTGACATAGTATTCCCACGGAGTTTCATTCTTTCCTGTGGAGAGTTTCCGTCGAAAACCGAAACTTTCCATAGAAATCTTTAAAAAAGCCTTTCTGGCGCAAGTTTTGAATATTTTGAATACTCCCGTGGGAATACTTTTGTACGGGAAAAGCACGCTCAGCGCATGACTCGATCATTCCGCGATTTGTCATTTCAAGATTCCAGTCGGAATTTTCCGGGGAACGGACTCAGGTCCAAAAGCAACACTGAACTAGGTTGAGAATTCATTAAACCTCATTAAACACCTCATTAAACATTAACTAGGCTCACTAAACCGAGCTTAAACCACACCCAAGACTTAACTCTGAAATAGCTTTACTTTTTTTTCATTCTTTTCCTTTCAAACACCCGCAACTCACTTCCACTTCATCGGTGGGGCATATTCCCGGGCAATCCTCTAATGAAGACGGTGTGTGCTTTGACTCGGGCACATCTTCCTCATTGATTCGATGATGGCTCGGCCGATTAGTGCCCACCACTCCCACCACCACCACTATTCCCATATCCGCCTTGATAGCCGTTATCGTAATACGACGACATAGAAAAAGCAAGATCTGAAGATGGATTAAAAGATGATTAAAAAAGAAATAAAGACTATCTAAAGAGCTATCGATGGCTATTTTCAGGAAACTGTTATCAGAGAAAGTGATCGGAATTTCAGAATTCTCCAATTCTCCAATTCTCAATTCTCCAATTCTCCAATTCTCCAATTTCTCATCATTGACCAAATCTTTCTTTCTTGATCTTCAAGCTTTTCGCTAGAGATTCGAAAATGTCGAACAAAGAAAACAAGAGCTTTCCGCTAAATCACACAGGGTTTATGAGTGAATTTAAGAATTGGCGATAAAAATTGAAATTTTCGAAAGAAGAAAATTCACTCCAATAGTTGTACAAAATAGACTAAAAATAGAGTAAAAATAGAGTAAAAATAGGGTACAAATATTCAGTGGATGGTAGGGTTTTGATAAAATATTCGGCAGTTGATTGCGAGGAGGAAGGCAGAAAAGAGGAATGGCACAAGGGAATGGGCAAAAACATGGAAGAAAACGAAAAGAAAAAAAGAAAGAGAGGAAGGAAAGGTCGGCAAGAATCGATTGAAAAAAATGAGGAAATGCATGGGGAAAAGAGGAGATTTTTAGAAAACGACACTTTTTCCGGGAGTGTGGTCCTGTAATTTTTAAAGTCTTTTTCCGTTTCCTGACATCTTCAAAAAGGCCTAGTGAACTATGGGAACGAAGATTTTCGAGGCATTAAGCTGGGCCTGGGCAATTGGAAATTGGGAAATTGTTGAGCAGATTTTTTGTTGTGATACAGGTGAAAGTTAAAGGGTGGAAACGAAGAGCACTATACAGTTATAATCGATAGACAAAAGGTCCAGCCAAGAAAGAAAAGCCAAGAAAGGCCAGAAAAGAGACAATAAAAAAATAGAAAAGACTACCCCCAAATTGAGTCCAGAGAAATTGAGATGAGAAAGCCCAATTGAGAAGTCGGCTTCACACACTTAAAACTCTCAGCCATGAATAGGAATTTGTCTCAGTAGTCTCAGTGAGTCGACGACTCAGAACATTCACACAATCAATTGAACGTCTCTGGAGAGCGGTGGAGAAATAAAAGCACCGCGGAAGAACTGTTCATCTTTTGCTACCTAGCGGAGTCTATGGTTCAGAAGTTCCTCCATCGCATTGCTCGATCGCACGATCCTCCATGGCATTCCTCGATCCCACGATCCTCCATCACATTGCTCGTTTGCAGGATCCTCCATCCCCTTGCTCGATCACACGATCCTCCATAGCATTCCTCGATCACACGATCCTCCATCACATTGCTCGTTTGCAGGATCCTCCATCCCCTTGCTCGATCACACGACCCTCCATCTCGTTCCTCGATTGCACGATCCTCCATCACATTCCTCGATCGCACGATTCTCCATCCCCATTGCTCGATTGCACGATCCTCCATCGCATTTCTCGATCACGCGATCCTCCATAGCATTCCTCGATCACACGATCCTCCATCGCATTTCTCGATCATACGATCCTCCATCACATTGCTCGATTGCACGATCCTCGATCGCATTGCGTTCCACTTTGCTTCCGAATGTTCCAATGATTACCCCATTGATCAGGTGTTTTTGTCCACCATGATTGAGGATTAATGTAAATTTTTGGGGATAACCGTATTGATGTACATGGGCATAATTGTTTGGGATGGGAGGCCGGAAAACGTCTACAAAATTGGCTATAAATTGAGAGATTTAACAAAAAAATATAAAAATATCTGAAATCTTTAGTTTGCAGCCTTGGTTTAATGAAAGTAAAGGTTTTGAACAAACGCTGTCTTCAAGACAATTAGATGAGATCGGGTAATTCAACTGATGGAATTGAACTGGTGGAATTGAATTGGTTATTGAACTTTCTAGTGGGCTTAGCAAAAGAACTTTCTGTTCTTTATATTCTTTATGTTCTTTATAAGACTTTTCACGTTATGTTTAGGTCAAAAATAGGTCTTTATTTCAAAGTTTATGATGATGATGATGATGATGATATTAGATATTTAGAAAATATAGATACTTGATTCATAACTTATGGAAATAAAGTGCACAAGATTTCATGATTAATGGTGGGAAATTCATACACATAAACACGACAAAGGACCGCTAAAAAGCAAAACGATATATGATGTATCTAATATATCTGTGGGTAGCACAGAATAAGGCCAAAGGAATCTACTAGAGCTTCAAGATCAAGATGATCAACAGAGAATTTAAAGGTTTCGAGACTATTTGACTCTCTCAAAACTCTTAGGAGTCGATTCCAAATTTCGAATCAAATTCCAAATCCAAAGTCTGGCAGGTTCTTATTGGAAGAGAGTTATACACAAACTTATTGAAGGTGACTGGAATATCTAAAACGAAAGAACCTCTCCCTTGAACTAGCCGTGGGGTTAACTTTGAATATAAATCTCGAAAAACAGGATTCTCTGTTGATGAGCTTGATTGAAAAAGAGGATTCTCTGTTCTGTTAAATTCTCTGTTGATGAGCTTGATCTTGAAGCTCTAGTGGATTCTTGACGGTTGCCTGCCCTTTACAATTTCAAGATCAAGATGATCAACAGAGAATTTAAAGGTCTCGAGTTATTTGACTCCCGCTCTATTGGACTTATGTTCAAAAAACCCAGAACCTTTTTGGTAAAATTAGCTAGCTTGCCTAATTGAATTTGAATGAATCTGTAAAAGCAAAAGCTAAGCAGAAGCTAACCAAAAGCTAAACAAAAGCTAAGCAAAATCTAACCAAGATCTAAGCCAAATCTTGTCTAACAGCTCATTTACACATTGAATAACAATTGATCTTTGATATTTAACGGAATAACCGAATTTTCAAAAAAGAAATTGAAAATGTGTATCATCTTTCGGCAATAAGCCGAATAAGGGCACTTCCTCGATATATCATAATTTGGGCAATGAAATTTGATACTTGTGAAGTGTTGGGGCTAACAGGGAAGAAAGAAACGAAAATTGTTTATTTTAGAAAATCAATAACATGATTTAAAATCAAGGCTTTAAAGTAGTTGATAGACTACCGGTAGACTTTAAAGTGGTCGATAGACTACTTTAAAGTAGACTTGCATATTGAAAGCTTCAAGTTCAACTGACTCTAAATAATGATTTCTACATACTTTCAGAAACAAGAGTACTATGTTTAGATAATAGAATACGTTTATTTTGAGATCAAAATGAGAGTTTGGTCTGATGGCCATATTTTAGCCTCCAGCAAGACCAGCATTACAGCCAGACCGATGTTTGGTACTTACTCTACCTAGGGAATATTATCAAGTTAAGGTGGGCTTGAGAGTTTGGTCTGTTGGCCATATTTTAGAGAGTTGAAGCGCTTGGAGTAATCCATCTAAATAAGGGCACAGGGTAATCAAAAAGTTCCCGTACACTTTACAAAAGAAGCTCGATTTACAAAAGAAGATTTTTCAGCTAAAACCCAGATCGAAATTCGACTTACTATATAGTAAGTTGAAGCTGAAATTGTGCGGAGAATTTCTAGACCTAAACCATCCTGATCAGAGCCACCTAGCTCTCCAAAGGAGCATTCTAGTGCGCTCGAGGCAAACTGTCATGATCTTCACCTATTTGAACCTGTTTTCAATTGAAAAATCCTTCAAAAAGCCTTTTTGAAACAAGACAAGTGTTAGGATATCAATAAAGAAGTCGAAAATGGGATTCAAATTAAATTTTCGATACAATTTACAAAGATCTAACTAGGGAATGTTGTCACGTTAAGGTGGGCAACGAGAGCAAGCCTAGAGTGTCAGTTGAATTTGAGCCTCCAGCAAGACCTCAAACAAGACCAGCATTACAGCCAGATCGATGTTTGGTACTGATTACTCTAACTCAGGGAATGTTATCAGAGTTAAGGTGGGCTTTTCGGACGAGAGCAAGCCTATCTGATAGAGCTTTTATAGATAGAGATTCCGAATCCGGTTTTAACTTCTCCGAAAGAGCTCTGTAACGCGAGATTTTTGGTGTACAAAATTTGGCCCCAATTTCGGTAGGTTTATAAGATTGACATGCCTTCGCTCAAATGTGAGCTGGTGGCTTAATGAATAGTTTGCTGGCGCTTGGGAGTTTTTGTTGGATTTGTCTTTTCCGCTTAACTGCCAAACTTTTTTGCTTTCTCTTTGCGAAACCTTTCTAAACACTTTTCATGATCCTGCAAGAGCCAATAACTCTCTTTCTTAAAGTTTAAAGAGGCATAACTTGTTTAGTTTATAGGAGTTTAGAAATATTCAAAGAATTGTTCGGAAAGTATTTCAAATAATTGATTCAACTAACATAAATGATATAAATTAAAGTAAAAAATAAAAGAAAAACACTCAAAACAGTATAAAAACTTAATAAAAAGCGCAAATGTTACATGAAATTTCACTACAATTAGTTTCAAGCTTAATGTTGAAAGCTACAATTAGTTGAAAGCAAACTGCAAAGCAATATGCTAATGGCGTCTCATCTGCCTTGGAGTTTTGCTGGCCCGAGGTAAACCATGGACATTTGATCATTTCGAGAAATTTTGGACTTTGGAAAATTCTGCAGACTGGAAAAAAAGACTTGAAAAATCACCCGCAAAGTGTTATCTCTCTGATCGTTAGTCTCCTGACTAACGTCTCTGACTACAACGATAGTCTACCTGTGGCCATTAGTCCTAAAATGTGGCAATTAATCCCGGCGCAAAAAAAAAAAAAAAAAAAAAAAAAAAAAAAAAAAAAAAAAAAAAAAAAAAAAAAAAAAAAAAAAAAAAAAAAGGGGGGGGGGGGGGGGGGGGGGGGGGGGGGGGGGGGGGGGGGGGGGGGGAAAAAAAAAAAAAAAAAAAAAAAAAAAAAAAAAAAAAAAAAAAAAAAAAAAAAAAAAAAAAAAAAAAAAAAAAAAAAAAAAAAAAAAAAAAAAAAAAAAAAAAAAAAAAAAAAAAAAAAAAAAAAAAAAAAAAAAAAAAAAAAAAAAAAAAAAAAAAAAAAAAAAAAAAAAAAAAAAAAAAAAAAAAAAAAAAAAAAAAAAAAAAAAAAAAAAAAAAAAAAAAAAAAAAAAAAAAAAAAAAAAAAAAAAAAAAAAAAAAAAAAAAAAAAAAAAAAAAAAAAAAAAAAAAAAAAAAAAAAAAAAAAAAAAAAAAAAAAAAAAAAAAAAAAAAAAAAAAAAAAAAAAAAAAAAAAAAAAAAAAAAAAAAAAAAAAAAAAAAAAAAAAAAAAAAAAAAAAAAAAAAAAAAAAAAAAAAAAAAAAAAAAAAAAAAAAAAAAAAAAAAAAAAAAAAAAAAAAAAAAAAAAAAAAAAAAAAAAAAAAAAAAAAAAAAAAAAAAAAAAAAAAAAAAAAAAAAAAAAAAAAAAAAAAAAAAAAAAAAAAAAAAAAAAAAAAAAAAAAAAAAAAAAAAAAAAAAAAAAAAAAAAAAAAAAAAAAAAAAAAAAAAAAAAAAAAAAAAAAAAAAAAAAAAAAAAAAAAAAAAAAAAAAAAAAAAAAAAAAAAAAAAAAAAAAAAAAAAAAAAAAAAAAAAAAAAAAAAAAAAAAAAAAAAAAAAAAAAAAAAAAAAAAAAAAAAAAAAAAAAAAAAAAAAAAAAAAAAAAAAAAAAAAAAAAAAAAAAAAAAAAAAAAAAAAAAAAAAAAAAAAAAAAAAAAAAAAAAAAAAAAAAAAAAAAAAAAAAAAAAAAAAAAAAAAAAAAAAAAAAAAAAAAAAAAAAAAAAAAAAAAAAAAAAAAAAAAAAAAAAAAAAAAAAAAAAAAAAAAAAAAAAAAAAAAAAAAAAAAAAAAAAAAAAAAAAAAAAAAAAAAAAAAAAAAAAAAAAAAAAAAAAAAAAAAAAAAAAAAAAAAAAAAAAAAAGGGGGGGGGGGGGGGGGGGGGGGGGGGGGGGGGGGGGGGGGGGGGGGGGGGGGGGGGGGGAAACCGCCAAAGCTGCCAAAGCCAAAGCCAAGACCAAAGCCGCCAAAACTACCAAAGCCAAAGCCAAAGTCGCCAAAGCCAAAGCCAAAAAATAGCCAAGATATTGGTCTTTTAAGCTCACGCTTTCGATTTGCCTTGTTTTGCCAAACTTTTGCCTTGTTTTGGTTTAGAACTTACAGGAATTTGAGTGAGCTTTAGTGAAGCGGGACTTTGGAAATTAGATTGACTTTGAGATTGACTTGACTTTGGCTTGGAGTTCTTCTCAAAATTTGGGTTTTTGCCAATCCTGATGAAAAACCATGGACGTCAGCTATCTTGCATTCATTGTCAGTGCTAAATAAGTCACTTATAACCCAGTATTTTGTGACTTCTAGCAGTAAAACCTTCCCATGGTAATGGGACACGTGTCGGTGTAGAGCTCGTTGGCAGAGTGTCGCCCAGTAAACAAGAGGTGGTGGCTTCAAATCCAAATCAAATCCAAATCAGAATTCAAATCAAATCCGATCATGTTTTGTATTCCCAGCCTCAACCTGGCGTGTTCAATTTAGCTTCAATACCTTTATCGCTTGCTTTGTGCAAAAAAATGATAAGCTGCATGATCAGCTGAATGAAAAAATGAAAAAATTGACAAAACTCTTTTACTAGTGCACTCGATTTCCAAAACTTCTTTAGTAGCTTTAAGAGATTAAAGCTGTGGCTCTCGAAGATAGAGAGCTTGAGCGTCAAGCAAGCTGCAAGCAGCTCAAAACAGAAAGCTCAAGCAAGCTCGGGCAAGCTCAGGCAAGCTCCAAGCAAGCTCAAGCAAGCTCAAGCAAGCTCAAGCAAGCTCAAGCAGAGGCTCAAGCAGCTCAAGCAAGCTCAAGCAAGCTCAAAAAAGCCAAAGAAGCTCCAAGCAAGCTCAAGCAAGCTCAAGCACTACTTTCAATCAACTTCAAGCTTCAACAACGAAATCTTGTTCAGTTTGGAGCGTTTCATTGGTTGGCGTTTCATTGGTGACTTCGTGGTGACAAGTCCAAGAGTTGGCTATGATCAAAACACTCAGGTTTTGATGCACTCAAATCTTACTTATTCTCTTGCTTTTCTCTTTCTCTCTGACTTTTTCCAATTCTTCACCGAATTCTTCACCGATTGTAAAGGATTCAATTCTTCACCGAATCTCTTGGTGAAGCTAGGAGAAAATTAGCACTTGACCGAATTAGAAACTCGTTTTCGGAGTCCACCAAAATGTTTTGAAAGATTCAAGTTCAAGAAAAAGATGATGCGTTTATATTTTGAGCACAAAGTCATTTTGTTCTTTGTGAAAGGATTCTACAGAATTCTTTTATAAAGGATTCTACAGAATCCTTAAGAATATAACTTTCCCCTTCAATTCCCTTCAATTCTCAAATTCCTCAAACTACTTTTCCCTATGTAGTCGTCGATTTATGAAAGTGCTAGTGTTTTCCCTTTTCTCTAAAAAAAAAAGACGCACAAAACTTCTCCGAGATTAGCATGAGAGATGACTTTTTGAAGGGTTTCCGACGTTCGCTGTCCATCATTTTGCTCCTTTTGGTTCATTTTGTTCCCTTTTTTTCTCTTTAAAGATCTTTTTTCTTTACTTTGACAACAAAAAGGATGAGACACTCAAATACAACTTTGGAATCGTTTCTGAATTTTTGCGAAAACGAGTTTCCTTTCGTGTTTTGCCGATAATTGGTTTCCACGCAATTACAAGAATCGAAGCTAGCGCTAATGCGTCGAGAAATGAAGAAGCGGAGTTGATGGGGTATTTAAACACAAAGCTTTAACTAAAAATCAGTTTTTCTAAAATTCTTTCAGTTTTTCATCAAGTCTTTTATCTTTTGGGCAAGTTTTTTACCTTTTGATCAAATCAAAGCTATATATTAGCTTCTTATTTTGTAAAAATCCATTTATTCACGTGGTACATTTATAAAAATCCATTTATTCATGTGGTGCTGCAAAAGCACAGCTCATCAGTCCTAAATGAAAAAAACAGGAAAAAATGATGCCAACAATCACCTCTCGGGATTGAACCCTCGACCTCCCGACTGAGAAACACGGCCCTTAGCCAGTCGGCTATCAGCGCCGTTTGACAAGGGGGCGATTTAGCCATTCAATCACGGCGGTCAACCAAGCCATTTAACCAAGCCATTCAACCAAGCCATTCAACCAAGACATTCGACCATTCATGGGTCTTACAGGCCTCCTTGCAGACTGGTCTGCAGGTGGGGCCGTGGCCGACTTGGTAAAAGCTCCTTTATAGTTCCTATTAAGGTCCTTTAAAGCTCCTTTATAGTTCCTATAAGGTCCTTTTAGCTCCTTTAAAGCTCCGTTAAAGCTCCTTTATAGTTCCTATTAAGGTCCTTTGAAGCTCCTTCAAAGCTCCTTTCAAGCTCCATTAAAGCTCCTTTATAGTTACTATTAAGGTCCTTTAAACTTTTAAGGCCGTGTGCCGACTCGTTTCCAGACTGAGACCTCGCAGGTTCTATCCTCACTTTGGTTTTTTTGTTTTTTTGCTTTTTTCCCAAAAGACCCAAATGATCACATTTTTCAGAGTCCTAACAAAAATAACAAAACTTTAGACGCTGATAACTCCTGGTAGATTGTCATTTAGCAAAAACGGAATATATATTCGGAATAAGCATAAAATTCTGCGTCGAATGGTATAGACCGCATAGGATTTAGCTTAACCAGTCGTCCATGGGAACTTAAAGTGAAAGTGAGAGTGATTTTTGATCGAATTCAAGTGATTTTTGATCGAATACAAGTGATTTTACTTATTCATCAAGTCTATTCGTATCTCTTGTACCATTTTTGATAGAGAAAGATCCAAGAAATGAAGCGTATAAAAGCTACAGTAGTTCTAGAAAAAGTGACGCTAGCTTTAGAAAGATGTTTCCTTATAGAAGTTGGCTGAATGAAATTTTTCTATCTCGTTAAGTATATAAGCAAATTATTATCAATCCTATCCCCTTTTTGGTCAATTCCATTCTTGTAACTTCTTTTGTCTCTTGTGTCTTTTCTGGTGCACTCAAATTCAACGAAAACGTAGTCTAGCTTTGAACGAGTTTTTCTCGACACTGGTTTATGCTACAATGCGCGCTTAGGTATCAAAAAATAGCCCTGAATTTCAGCTATTTTTTGATACCTAAGCGCACCTTAGCATAAACCCAGTGTCGAGAAAAACTCGTTCAAACTTAAAGCCTCAACACTCCGCACCGTCATTATGGGGGTGGGGTCCAATTAGCTTTGGAGGCGTTTTTCTCAATACTGGTTTATGCTACAATGCGCGCTTAGGTATCAAAAAATAGCTGAAATTCAGAGCTATTTTTTGATACCTAAGCGCACATTATAGCATAAACCAGTGTCGAAAAAACTCGTTCAAAGCTAGAGCTACTCAACACTCCGCAGTCATTATGGGGTGGGGTCAATTAACTTTGGAGGCGTTTTTCTCAATACTGGTTTATGCTACAATGCGCTTGGGTATCAAAAATAGCCCTGAATTTCAGCTATTTTTGTAACTAACGCGTTTTTTAGCTACCTGTCAAAACTCGTTCAAGACACCCAACCTCCGCACCGTCATTATGGGGTGGGATATTATTACAGTATTTACGGTATGTTCTTTTAGAGGCTTTTGAGAGGAGAATCGAGCAAAGTCTTGATTTGAGCATTGAGCAAAACGAAAAACAAGCATCATCAGAGTAAAAAATGACCATTTTGACAAAAAACTCCAAAATTTCTTCTAATTTTCTCCAAATTCATCCAAATTTCTCCAAATGATCCTTTTTTCCTTTTCTCTTTCCATTTTTTACCTCTAAATTCCCTCGCATCGATTTAAAGGCCAATTTCATTGAATAATCTCTTCCCTTTGTAGTAAAAGCTAAAAGAAAGCAGTCGTTTTTTATAGAATTTTTAGAAATTCTAAAAATTCTAAAAATTCTAAAAACTTTCTTATTCAATCTTACATTTTTGTTAGATTAGTTTTTTTATAAAAAACGCGATTTCTAAAAGCTCTAATCTAACAAAGATTTCTTATTCAGTTTTACATTTTCTTGATGAGATTCGAACATGGAATTATTGATGCTAGTGAGTGGAGGGATCAGAGTATTCTTTACAATTTTTCTTAATATTTTAGAGTTTTTGGAAAGAATAAGATTGAAAGAAAAGCTCTATAACTAATCTAGAAAGCTATCGAAAG
The DNA here is from genome assembly GCA_958450365.1 of Mesorhabditis belari. NCBI lineage: Eukaryota > Metazoa > Nematoda > Chromadorea > Rhabditida > Rhabditidae > Mesorhabditis > Mesorhabditis belari. The sequence goes on along the minus strand of CAUEEP010000741.1, from coordinate 1,157,848 downwards.
AAAGAGTGGGTTTACAATGAGTATAAAGTAAGGGGTAGGCTAATTTCCGCAATTTTTTTTTTGCCCAACAGGTTCATTTGCGCAATTCGCCATACCTTTCTTTCCAGCGGGCTAATCTTTATGCTCTTTGTGCCATTTTGTAGATCTCAATAAGTGCAACAAAATGAAACCAAAATCATAAAGATTGGCCGACTTAGAAGAAAGTTATGACTCATCTAGTTCATGACCATCTTCCTTCCGACTCTTTTGATCAATAACTTTCTTCTCAGTGGGCCAATCTTTCTGCTCTTTGTGCCATTTTGTAGATCTCAATAAGTGCAACAAAATGAAACCAAAATCATAAAGATTGGTCCACTTAAAGGAAAGTTATGGCGAGTTGCGCAACCGACGCTGTTGTGCAAATAACGCTGTTGCGCAAAAAAGTTGTGGAAGCTAGCCTACAGTACATATCCGTCCCTAAAGTACATATAAGTCTAATATAATGCTTTCTATACTCGCTAGTCAAATCTAGAAATTTCAATTGCCTTCTTCAATTTCAAATTTCAATTTTCTAGCATTTTTCCTTAACGATACGTGAAATTTAAAGGAAAATGAATCAAATTCTTGAAAGAATGCGTTTAAAATCGTTTTTGCTTAAAGTTAACTATAAACTAACTATAAAATAACTATAAAAACTTGTTTTTTAACGGCTTTTGCCATTACTTCATTGCCATTACTTCATTGCCATCACTTCATTGCCATTACTTCATTGCCATCACTTCATTGCCATTACTTCATTGCCATCACTTCATTGCCATCACCTTATTGCCATCACTTCATTGCCATTACTTCATTCGGGACATTCGGGAAATTCGGGACATTCCAATTAGTATCGTTGTCAAAATGAGCTCAAGCGTGAGAGAATCACATCCGATAATCCTTTCATTCGTTCACCCTATTTGCATGTTCTTTTGAGGCTCTCAAGAAGTTTCTGAGTTTGACAATTATGGTCAATTGTTGACACTTCGAAGAGTCTAGAGAAGTTTGTTCAAGAATTGTTCAAGAAAAGAGATGATTGTGTCTTGTTGTAAGAAAAAAAAGACTTCTTGAAGTGAAATCTGATCAAAATCTTACTTCTTTTGAACATTTCGAACATTTCTAACATTTCTAAAAGTTCTAAAATCCTATCACGCACTCCTGACTTAAAGTTGATAACTTACAAGTTCTCATAAGCTGTCAAAGCTTTATCAAAGCTTTATCAAAGCTTTATCAAAAAGCAATCCAAACAATCCAAACAATCCAAGCAATCCAAGCAATTCAATTTACCTAAAAAACAATTAAACGGCTGATAAATGGAAGTTGCTCAAAGTGTAATTGAGTTTTCTAATTCTAACATTGTAAGATTTGATTTTTGAAAGCAATTTTTTAATTGAATATATCATTTGATTGTCCATTTATCATTTAGAACAAATTTCATTCATTTCATTCATTCATTTGCCATTTAGAACAAATTTGTGTTTACCGTATTTTCTCTAATAGTAGTGCACCCCGCCGAGTTGACGACTATTTTACTATTCTCAAGCTTTTGCAGAAGCTCAACCCTCTAATCCTCCACTAGATCTCATCGTTAGCTACATTTTCCGACCCCACATTGATAGGTTCTGATAAGTGGTTCCCGAGATTTCGAGGAATTTAGGCGACGCTTAGGGTGCATTACTATTAGAGAAAATCCCGTCAATATGTCATAAAATCAAGCAAGTTTTCAATAAAAACAACAACAAAAGTCTTTCCCTGAATTCTTTTTGAATATCTTCAAAAAAATCAAAATGAAGGGAGAAGGGACTGAACTCCAGAAGGACTGAACCCCGATCCTCTGCTTGGCAATCCATTGCACTAGCCACTAGACCACCGAGCCATCAGACGCAGGTCTTTTTAAACGCGTTAAGACTCGACTTAAGACTTCGGGACTTTCAAAGATCTACCGATTTAGGAAAAACTTTTAAGCCAGTTTTAGTCTGTTTACAATGCTTATAAGAAGCTAATTTTTCCATCATTCGACTCGTCTTTCCAAGCTCTACAAGATTTGCTAAATCACTATGATTTTCTATATTGAAATTCCAGATTTAACCGATTTCTTGCAAGATGTAAGATTTTTTTATTTCCAATTTTCCAATTTTCTATGCTTTTCTATGTCCATTTCACTCTTTTCTCTATTTCATAAATGAAAGAATGAAAGAGAGAGATCGAAATGAGAAGGCGGGGCTTCTCCTTTGAAAAAAAGAAGCACAATTGGAAAGTTGTTTGAGTGGGGGGAATGGGTGGTTTTGTTACATGAAAACTCTTGTTATAATTTTGTTTTATTTCTTTTATTTCTTTTATTTCTTTTATTTCTTTTATTATCTTCATTTTTGTCTCAAAATAGGCTTGTTATCTCTTAAATTTTAAATTGTTCTTTTAAATTGTTCATTTAAAAGAAGCTAGTGACTTAAGAAGCGCTTAAGAAGCACTTAAGAATCGCTAATGACTTAAGAATTGAAAAGCTTCAATTGTTCTTGCAATTTTTCAAGTAATGACTTTGAAAGTCATTGATTTTCGTCATTCATTTCAGTTTTCGCATAATTCTAGCCTTGATTCTCCTTGATTTTCGCTTTATTTTCATGAAAATTGTCATTATCTTCATTTTTCTATCAAAATCTCATTTTAGCTTTTCTATTCATCTTTTTTTTTATGGAATACAACAGTTACACAGTGGGCGCCGATCAATTGTTGAATGGAGTCGGCTCGAGGATTGTTTTTGGTTGGTTTTAAATGAATGCTTAAGCACATTTTTACAATACAAGATAATAAAAGACAATACAAGACAATACAAGGCGATACAAGGCGATACAAGGCGATAAAAGACAATACAAGACAATAAAATACAATACAAGATAATAAAATACAATAAAATACAAGGATGGGACAAATGCGACCTTTTTTTTGCGCACTTGGACATTTGCGCACCTTTTTTTTGCTGGAAAAGGCCTTAGGCAGGGCCATAGAGCTTCAAAAACGTTTTCATAGAAGGGAATCGTATGCGTAGATTCCGAATTTCGACAAATCAGACCTCGCTGACACGTCAAATTTGGGCCAAAAAGGCAAAAACTGCGGAAAAGCGTTAAGTTGCGTAGTTTTTGTCTTTTAGCCCAAATTTGACGTGTCAGCGAGGTCTGATTTGTCAAAATTCGGAATCTACGCATACGATTCCCTTCTATGAGAACGTTTTTGAAGCTCTACGACTTTTCCTAAGACCTTTTCCAGGAAAAAAAAGGTGCGCAAATGTCCAGGTACGCAAAAAAAGGTCGCATTTGTCCCACCCCCCAATAAAAGACAATACAAGACAATAAAATACAATAAAATACAATAAAAGTCAATAAAAGGCAATACAATCCAATAAAATACAATAAAATACAATACAAAACAATTTTACAAACATTTTTACCCTATAATCCAATAGAATTTCGATAATTTTGCGAGTTTAATTCAAATTTCTAGTGTAAAAATTGTAAAATCCAATGTCAAATCGTAAAATCGAATCTTTTACATGCATTTTCTTCTCAAATTTATCAAAATTTTCAAAGAAAATAGTTTAACTGAACTTAAAAATTGAAAATATTGTTTATTTTAACATATTGCTCAATGGGTTTTCTCAAAAAACATCCTTCCTGACGAACAAAAGCCTCTAAAAGTACGGCTTTTACTGCTTACGGGTAAAATAAAAAGAAAATACACTTAAGTACACTTAAATTTAGAATCAACTCAACTCATAAACCTTTTCGAAACTCTTTTGCACTCAAAAGAATTAGCTAGTCTTTCCTTTTTTGAACTCTAATAACCCAAGTTTCAATTTTTTCAGCGTTCTCTGAAATATTTCAAAGTTTCTTCTTTCAAAGTTTCTTCTCATCCTTTCCCCCTTCACTAATTGCTTCTTCATTTCTTTCTTCTTTCTTCTTTCTTTCTTCTTTCTTTCTTCTTTCTTTCTTCTTTCTTTTCCCTTTTATTACCCTAGTAATTTTTAGATCCTTTTCTTCATAAAATATCCTTTTCTTCATAAAATAATCTGTATCCACACAAATTTATGGCCATTTCCATAGTGAATTCGAGGGGAAAATGAAAAGAATTGTAGTGGCTGGGAGAAGATTGAGAAGGAAAGGGGAAGCGATCGAGGCTAGGCTACTGGTTACCTCATTTCCGTCTGGAGAATTTATGGATAACTTGGATGAGTTGGGTTATTGACGAGTAATAAACTTGGGGAGTCAATCTAGGAGAAAAGAAGTCATGGAAAAAGTTATGGAAAGTCATAGAAAGTCATGTCGTCTTCAGCTAAAAGCTCGAGTTTCATTTCATTCAGTCATTCATTCATTTCATAAGGATTCAAAGAGTCTGATCGGATCCAAAACTGTAAAAAAACTATTGAAACTATTGAAACAGTTTAGACAAAGATTTTAATCAAATTTCATTAAGGATTTGATAAAGTTTTATTAGGGTTTGATTAGGGTTTGATTTAGGAATTGCTAATGTTTGATTGCCAAGTCTACAAGCTTGCTCTACTTGGCTCCGATTGAGATTTGGCTCTAGAGTCCAAGCCAAGTTAGCTTGTGGCTCTAGAGTCCAAGCCAAGTTAGCTTGTGGCTCTAGAATCAAAGCCAAGTTAGTTTGTGGCTCTAGAGTCCAAGCCAAGTTAGCTTGTGGCTCTAGAGTCCAAGCCAAGTTAGCTTGTGGCTCTAGAGTCAAAGCCAAGTTAGTTTGTGGCTCTAGAGTCCAAGCCAAGTTAGCTTGTGGCTCTAGAGTCAAAGCCAAGTTAGCTTGTGGCTCTAGAGTCAAAGCCAAGTTAGCTTGTGGCTCTAGAGTCCAAGCCAAGTTAGCTTGTGGCTCTAGAGTAAAAGCCAAGTTAGCTTGTGGCTCTAGAATCAAAGCCAAGTTAGCTTGTGGCTCTAGAGTCAAAGCCAAGTTAGCTTGTGGCTCTAGAGTCAAAGCCAAGTCGTTTACCATATCCACGCTATTGTTTTAAATCAAATTTTAATGCTTTTCAAGTAATCCTATTTACTTATGAGATTTAAAAGCTATAGACCAGCTATAGACCACAAAACTCAGCTTTTCTTGTTATTGGCTTTTCTGAATGGCTCATAAAATGTTCAAGTGAAAACAGACGATCTTAAGTGAGTTTTGGTGACATTTCTCAAGAATTTTTGCACTTAGAGAATGTCGAATTTCGCTCATTAACATAATAAATTCAATCGCAAAGAGACTTTGACAAGATCGCTCTGAAAAATTCTATAAATGAGCGACACTCGGCTCTCAACTTTGGAAGGTTATATAAAAAAGTTGAAAGCTTGAATCGATTAGATAATAGGCACCGTTTCAGGAGACATTCTTAAGATTTATTTCCAGAAAAAGCAGAACGATTGACTCAATTTTGATCAATCTAGATCTGTGCTAAAGATCTCTAAAGTGTGCTATAATTGTGGACCATCCTGTAATCGTTAAACCAAAGTATCTAGTGAGAAAAGCACTTATAAACCTAAATCCACAACCAGGCGTAACACCAATCTTTACAGTTAACGACGTAACACCTGAAATACAGTTAACGGGGGATTAGCTAAGACAGCGATTATCGGTGGGGGCCAATTTTTTTGCCCAACTTGTAGCTCATTTTTAAGCACCTTAAACTTGTCAGATCAGGAATTTTTAATAAGATTTAGATAGCTTAGAACGTCAGCTTTCAGAAACTATTTGTTTTTTCAAAAGTTATTAACATAAACTTATCTAAAATCGGGCTGCAAGTTGGCCACAAAAATTGGCCTCCACCGATGATCACTACTCCCGCCGTTAACCGTAAAGCTCCCTCACCTATCGATCAATTTCTTTTCCTTAAGTTTCCTAGAGATTAAGTCACTTTTTGGTCACTTTTTTTTTCACTAAAACTTCCTTTCCTGTCAACTTCAACGTTTTAAAATCCGTTTTGAATCTCGTTTTAAAATCCGATTTCGAATCCAGTTAGTGTAGTCATTTTCAATAAGTCAAAACGTTTTTAGCCAATATTTTTCTCATATAACTACAGCTAATAATTCGTACTCCTTATAGTAAAGCTCGAATAGCTCTTTGCCTTTCTGTTCATAGTTACTCCTTCGCGTCAAATTCGTCCTTTTCTCCTTTCAGTTAGTTGTCAGAACGGCGCTCAGTGGACACAAAAATGATGACTGGCTTCCTCGCTCTGTGACATCTCTGAAAAGAGAATGATGGAAGAAAATGGGATCCTTTTTCAGAGATCCTTTTCAGAGATCTTTTCTCTGAGATCTTTTCTCTAAAAAAGATCCCTTTTGTCCCTAACTACTCTTGCTGTTCCCGATTGTCACGATTCATCATAAGACTCAAGAGATCAAGCACGAGTACTAGCTATTTAGAGTAACGAAAACTGGGCTTACAGCTTAATACAAAGTCCAGAAAGAAACTAAATAGAGGAATTGATTGAAGATTGGATTTTAAGATTTTAAGAAGATTGACTAAAGATTTTAAGTATTTCTCTCAAAATCAAATTGCATTTGATTAGCAGCAGAGTCACAGCCTTGAAATAAAGCTCTAGAGCAAATAGTGGCAGTAAACATTCAACTTTCTGAACCAGTATCGTTTTAAGATGCTATTATGCATTTTAAGATGCCTTTTACCTAATCTATTCAACTTAAGAGTAGCTAGTTATTCCAAAAATCTTAATAAAACTTGTAAAATCTTTTTCCTGTAATTTCGTAATGTCGTACTTCTATTGGGTTGGTGAATTGAAAACTGCGGGCTATTGTCATATGTGACAGTTTGAGCACTTTCTTCAAAAGAAAAGATTTTGGTGTCAATGGAAAAGTTGTAGAGAATCAAAAATCAAGCTTATAACCAAATTTTCAGCACGATTCAAAAACTGGTTTTCAAGAAATGCCAAATTTGCGTTTTCATGTAAGATTTTAATTTTCGCGCAACGTCGCATTCCAAATGACGTCGCCGGTAGTCGAAGGTAGTCGATGGGAGCGCCGCGTCGTGTTTCTTTTTCATTTCCAAATCATTTCTTTTTATCAGATTAATTAAAAGTATTGTTTTACGCGATAAATTTTGTGATGAAATGAGAAAGGAATCTATTTCCAGTCGAGAATTCGGAATTTTTCGTAGGTCGAACCACAATGAAGGCCAAAACTATTGGATTGATGAATTGAAAACTGCAGGCTATTGTCATATGTGATAGTTTGAGCACTTTCTTCAAAAGAAACCCATTTTGGTGTCAATGGAAAAGTTGTAGAGAATCAAAAATCAAGCTTATATCCAAATTTTCAGACCGATTCAAAAACTGGTTTTCAAGAAATGCCAAATTTACGAATTTTCACAAAAATTTGCATTTTAAGGCAAAACTACTAAGTGTATCTTTTTGGAAATTTGGCTATAAGCCTAATTTTTGATTCTCTACAACTTTTCTATTGACACCAAAATGGGTTTCTTTTGAAGAAAGTGCTCAAACTGGGACATCCTCGATTTTTGAGTCTCACACTTGTCTCACACACAAACCAAAATCCTACTACGAAAGAGGACACCCGCAAATTGCCGATAAAATGGGCAGAAGTCGTCAATAATAATGGAAATTATTTGGAATGAATTCATGGTTTTATGTTCAATAAATTTTAGTTCAAAATCCGGCAGTTTTCAATTCACTAACCCAATAGATTTTTACTAAAATCTGCGTTTTTCTTACAATCATTGCTATAAAATTTTCCTAGAATAGCTAAAAGTAACACGAAAAACCTATGTATATCATCTCCAAAAGCTTTTGTTTCAAAAAGTACCGGAAATCCATGGGAAAATGCCGAGTTCTCACTCTTTTTGAGTTTCGCGAGAAAGGGTTCATGCAATTTGAGCCAACCAACACTAGTCAAAAGGAAACATTTCAAAATTGTTCACAAAACTTTCGAGTGCTAATAAAAACAAGGATTGAGCTAAAAATTAGAGAAATGATCATTGTATTACAGAGTTTTATACATTTCCCACATACAGATTACGAGGCAGAACTTTGGAAACATCCGCGCGCGTCAAACGATAATTTCTTCGTTCTTTTTGCTAATAATTGCTTTTTTCTACTGAAATCGACCGAAACCGGAGCAGTTTTTATCCCTGTTCATTGTCTGTGCATGAAGTTGGCGCAGCTTAATTTGGCGCCCAAGCGCGCTCCCAACTGCGCCACGGCAGCATGAACCAGCCAGCCGCAAAACATTTAGAAAAGCCCGGGACAGCTTTTTCGGCTGGTAAGTTTATAAACTATTTCACCTACAGCAGTTTAACAACGAAAGCTTCCCCATTCCTTTTTTTGCTTGTTATTCTTTTACCAGAAGATTAGTTTTTCTAAGTATTTTTTTTAAGGAAAAGGGGAAAATGAAAAATCTAAACATGCAACTTTGAAAAAAGAAGATGAAAAAGAGGGAAATGAAGGGCCATATGTCAAATGCAGAAAAAAAAGGAAAAGAAAGGGAAAGAAAGCAGAATGCTCTTCGAATTTGCAAGCGGAAATCTCTTTGTTGAAAAGAATCACTTTTCAGAGATCAACTCTCTTTGACCATCTAGGAAAATGATTGAATGAGGGGAAAAAGCTGAACGCCTAGTGCGCCAGAAAAGCTGTGTTTCTATTTTTCTTGTTTCACAGAGTATGCAAAGAAAAGCCTGGTAAAAAGCTATTCCTTCAAAAAGTGATTTCAAGGAACTGGTGAAGCGGCTCCTTTTTTTTTGCCACTTTTCAATCATCTTTCTCTAAGCGCTGGTTAATGTTAAAAATAAGTGTTATAGCTCAAAAGATCACCCATTCTCTCTACTTTAACTTGATAACAAAGCAAACAGAAACAAACGTACTGATGTCAAGATATGCGCCTTATTTGAGAGTAAAGTTAGAGCCAATTTTCGATTTTCGTAAAAAAGCCAATTTTCAATCATCTTTCTCTAAGCGCTGGTTAATGTTAAAAATAAGTGTTATAGTTCAAAAGATTACCCATTATCTCTACTTTTATTTGATAACAAAGCAAATAAAAACAAACGTACTGGTGACAAGATATGAGCGTTTATTTGAGAGTAAAAGTTAGACTTAGATTAATGGTAAATTACCAGGAACAAGTTACCATTAGGAATACTTTTCTGAATCAGATTTCATTAATCACATTGTACAGCTATAGATCATCCGCTAATATATATATATTCTACGTCTAGCAATCGAATCGTAAAACAAATTTCAGCTCATTTGGTTTAGTAGAAATTTTTTATGGAAATCCAAAGTTAGGGTTCAAAAATTTCTTAAAATGGCTATAAAAACTCGCCACTAAACCAAAAAAGTTGTAAAATAGCTTGTTTTAAAGTGAATTTTATGTAGCTTCTTTAAGAGAAGCCACATCGAACAGTTATTGGTTGAAAGTGGGAGAAAAATAGCGCCGACTAACTTCAGTCTTTCGCTGCAAGTTAGGGGATTCCCCGAAAACCAGTTGGCGACTCATTTCTCCCTGTTACAAAAGAGAAATGTCAGATGTTGTTTCACTTTAAGAATCTACGTAAGATTTGCAACAAAATGAGCCATTGTACAACTTTTTTGGTTGATTGGTGAATTTTTATAGCTATTGGGTGGATGAATTGAAAACTGCGGGACTTTGAACTAAAATTTATTCAACACAAAACCATCAATTCATTTGAAATAATTTCCATTATTATTGACGACTTCTGCCCATTTTACAGGCAATTTGCGGATTCCTCTTTCGTAGTAGGATTTTGGTTTTGAATCGAAAAACTTTCAAAGCCAATTTTTGACTACTTCTTCCAAATCGAAGTGTTCTCCCGCAAGCTCATTACTCATGATCCGGAATAAATAGTAATCAAAAGGGGCAAAGTCCGGACTGTATGGGGATGCGACAAAAGTTCCCAAATAAGGCTATTTATTTTAGAGCGAGTCAGTTTTGCAACATGAGGGCGCGCGTTGTCGTGGAGGAGAATGATCTTTGACTTGGAGGGCCTATTCTTCTTGAGGGATTCATTCACCTTTCCCAACAGTCCACTGTATTTGATTGCATTAACGGTCGTCTTGCTATCCATCAACTCCCAGTACAAGTGTGTGAGACAAGTGTGAGACTCAAAAAGGAGGACTGGAGACTGGAGATCCCAGTTTGAGCACTTTCTTCAAAAGAAACCCATTTTGGTGTCAATAGAAAAGTTGTAGAGAATCAAAAATTAGGATTATAGCCAAATTTCCAAAAAAATACACTTAGTAGTTTCGCTTAAAATTAAAATTTATTGCAAGTTTTGTGAAAATTCGTAAATTTGACATTTCTTCAAAACCAGTTTTTGAATCGTTCTGAAAATTTGGATATAAGCTTGATTTTTGATTCTCTACAATCTTTCCATTGACACCAAAATGGGTTTCTTCTGAAGAAAGTGACATATGACAATAGCCCGCAGTTTTCAATTCACCAACCCAATATTTTAAGGACCTTCACTTTAGACCTCAAGAAAAAAATTTCTACCAAACCAAATGAGCTGTGATTTGTTTTCTGATATATTTCTGATATATCCATAGATTTTGCACATCTTTTGTTTTGCCATCAAGTCGGTTGTCTTTCAAAAAGTCCTCTTAGATCGTAATTCGTACATAACATAGATAACCTCAAAAAACGATTCATTCTCCAATTGCCCTACTGGCAAGATCTCCGTTCATTTCATTTCTTTCACGTCTCATCATCAATAACGGTCGCTGAGCTCCATTTTTCCCTCGTAATTCAATCTATTCAACCATTTTTTCGAGAAAAAACGCGACCAAACCTAAATTTGTTTATCTTTTTTTTCGTTTCCGCTTTGAAAAAGCTTTGAAGAAAGATTTATGTTTTGTTTTTTTTTTAAATTTCGTTTGATAACTGTAAAAAGTTTAAGCTTAAATCTTACTTTTAAACTTTTAAATAAAAATTACCAGTTAAATGCAAAGGATTTAGATCATTTAGAATTAAAACTTGACTTGTTTATCGATATTAACGATACGCTATAAGCTCATTTTTAACAATTCAGCTCTAGGTTTCTAGAGCAGCTATCAATCTGCAAATTGTTTCATTGGAAAGCCAAGAATGTCAGCTTTTGATTGCTATTCTATACATAAAGACTTTTAATGAGAAAGTATCACCAATCGATGTTTATCGATAGCATCACAAATCGATGTTCAGTCAAACGGTTAAACATGAGCATGCCGTTTGTAGAGATAATATCGATAAGCAAGTCTAAGCAAAGCTATCAATAATGTGAGCAATTTCAATTTCAATTTAGAAGGCTCAATCTGTGATACATATCCTTGTTGAAACGACTTTTAACGTAACGACTTTTAATGAGCAGCATAAACCTTATCAATGTTTATCGATAGCGAAAGTGTCGGTTAAATTGTTTCATTGGAAAGCCAAGAATGTCAGCTTTTGATTGCTATTCTATACATAAAGACTTTTAATGAGCAAGCATCACAAATCGATGTTTATCGATATCGAAAGTATCGGTTAAACGGTTAAACATGAGCATGTAGAGATAATATCTAAGCAAGAGATATCTAAGCAAGAGATATCTAAGCAAGAGCTATCTAAGCAAAACTATCAATAACGTGGACAATCTCAATTTCAATTTAGAAGGCTCAATCTGTGATACATATCCTTGTTGGAATGAGGGCACATGTGTGCCCGGGAACGCGACAAAAAACGACTATTCTTGCCTTTGTGCGCCTTATTTCTCCGGGGATCACTGCCAGATTCGGGTTGGTTTTTTTTGCGTTTAAAAATTAGCAAACAATAAGATAATAATAAGATAATAATAAGATAGTAATAGCTGCTGAATCTGATTACTTTTTGTTACTGTTTGTTACTGTTTGTTACTGTTTGTTACTGTTTACTTTGTTAGTAAGTCAAACTAATCCATTTCCTTTTTCTGTCTCTATTTCTGTCTCTATTTCTCCCTTAGAAGTAATTCTTTAACTTACAATTCCTTTCATTTACAATGCCAAACATTTCCAAACAGATTACGATAGCTTTTCGCACATTTTAGGAAACAATTTTAGCTTAAAAGATCAACCAGATCAGGCTTAATTTTTCAATAAACTATAGTACACTTTGGACTATAGTTTTTCAATGATTTCGATGTTTTTTTCAATTTCTATTTCTATTTCAACCATCTCTTTCAATCACTGCTTCAGTTTGATTCTTTTTAAAAACTTTTTCCAACCGATTAACCTCATTATTTGAAACAATTAACAATCTATTCTCTTCTCAATTGATTCTTTCCTTTTTTTGGGGGATTACAGAGATTAACTCAAAGGATTTTCATTAGTTTTTTTGAGTTTAACAAAATATTGGGTTGGTGAATTGAAAATTGCGGGCTATTGTCATATGTGACAGTTTGAGCACTTTCTTCAAAAGAAACCCATTTTGGTGTCAATGGAAAAGTTGTAGAGAATCAAAAATCAAGCTTATACCCAAATTTTCAGAACGATTCAAAAACTGGTTTTCAAGAAATGCGAAATTTTCGAATGCCAATGCGAATTTTCACAAAGCTTGCATTTTAAGCGAAACTACTACGTGTATCTTTTTGGAAATTTGGTTATAAGCCTAATTTTTGATTCTCTACAACTTTTCTATTGACATCAAAGTGGGTTTCTTTTGAAGAAAGTGTGAGAACTGGGACTTCTCCAGTCTCCATCTCCAGTCCTCCATTTTTGAATCTCACACTTGTCTCACACACAAACCAAAATCAAACCAAACCAATCCTGCTACGAAAGAGGAATCAAATTGGCTGTAAAATGGGCAGAAGTCATCAATAATAATGGAAATTATTTGGAATCAATTTATGGTTTTATGTTGAATCAATTTTAGTTCAAAGTCCCGCAGTTTTCAATTCACCAACCCAATAGTTTTTCAATCATTTCTATGTTTCTTTCTATTTCTATTTCTATTTCAACCATCTCTTTCAATCATTGCTTCAGTTTGATTCTGTTTAAAAACTTTTTCCAACCGATTAACCTTCATTATTTGAAACATTTAACAATCTTCTCAATCTATTCCCTTCTCAATTGATTCTTTCCTTCTTGGGGGATTACAGAGATTAACTCAAAGGATTTTCATTAGTTTTTTTGAGTTTAACAAAATAAATTGCTCAGATTATAGCCATTTTCATCCATTTATCTTATTCTTTAATTTCAAGATATTCAGTTAATCGATCAGTGCCTGGAGAACGGTTGTCAGCCGGGAATGCCGTGTCGAATCAAAGGAGTCGATATTCATTGCCCTACTGATTTTCTACAAGGTATCACTTTTCGTTTTTTAACAAAAGCCCAAATACGGCCTCTTGCGCCCGGAAAGTAACCTTTTTAGCTTATTAAAATGTACAATCATAGCTACAATGACTCATCAAAAACAATCAAATAGCTTATCAACTTATGAATCAAAGCCATTTCAACATCAAGCAATTGCAAGCCAGACAATTATCTGTAATTTTGAGGTGTTTTCGATCAAACAGTAAGCACCAAACACAAAAAACATTTCTTGAAGAGCTACTCAAAAATTAGCCATGCTAGATTATGCTAAAGTATCGAGTAAATTGATCATTATTAAATACGAGATGCTTCGCTGCTGCTCTGCAGCAAAAAGCAAAAGAATTGGCGGTGAGGGGAGTCGAACCCGCGACCTCTCTTCTGTTCGTTTGAGAGACACGCGCGTTCACCACTCGGTCATGCTCTGGCGCAGTGCAAGTGCACTTGTCTCTAGCCCACACGAACCGGATTCGACTCCCGCCCGCGTCGACACTTTTAGCCTTTTAAATATTTTAAAACAGGTTGCATAACTGGATGAAATTCTAAGTCAAACTAACAGTTATTTGAACTACACGTTATTCGAAACGACCCACAGGTGAGAAGGGGTAGCGGGCAAAGAGAGAGGGACAGACAGACAGACAGACGACAGATGGACAGACAGACAGACAAACAGGCAGGCAGACAGACAGACAGACAGATGGACAGACAGACAGACAAACAGGCAGGCAGACAGACAGGCAGACAGACAAACAAACAGATAGACAGATGGACAGGCAGATGGACAGACAGACAGATGGACAGACAGACAGATGGACAGACAGACAGATAGACAGATAGACAGACAGATAGACAGACAGACAGACAGCTAGACAGACAGACAGACATACAAACATACAGACAGACAGACAGACAGATAGACAGCCAAACAGATAGACAGCCAAACAGATAGACAGACAGACAAATAGACAGACAAAGAGACAAACAGACAGAAAAACAGACAGACCCTACCTTAATCATTTTACACTTTTCCAATCGATCTCCAATTCACAAACCCATTTCCCAGCCACTTACTCACCGACTTTCGTTGAACTCTTTTAAACAACAAAGTAACAAAATCCCATTTCCTCTCTTCAACATCTGAAGATCCTCAGGACAAAATCGTTGAAGAGTTCTCTTTCCAGTGAACCCTTTCCCCAAAATTCACAAGTACCATTCTCATTCTCCTTTTTCGTTACACTCACTTCTTCAAAAATTTCTTTGTCTCCGTTCTAAACGTCTACTCAATTAGGCTCTGCTATTGTTAAACGCTCAAAAATTTTCGTTTTTCCCTAAATCGGATGAGCACTTGGAAGCATCTTTTTCCGTGGAAAGAGGGTGGGGAATTTGCGTGATTTTTGCGAAATTAAATTTTCGTTTATTTAATTTAAACAAAAGCTAGACTCTTTGAAAGGGAAAATGTAAAAATTCACTAAAGAAATATTGTTTCTGATAAATTTCAAAACTGGATCCGATAAATGATTGGATGCCCTTCCTACCATTGAGTTCGTTTTAATTGTAAAGGTTGAGAAATTACAGGGAAATTGATTATAAGCTAAGATTTGGCTCTTCCCCTTGTCTTTCTTTCTTTAAATGAGAGGAGAAATTATTGGGTTGGCGGGAGTGCGGGACTTTGAACTATAATTTGTTGAACATAAAACCATGAATTGTTTTAAACTGAATTTTATGTAGATTCTTTAAGTGAAGCCACATCGAACAGTTCGTGGTTGAAAGTGGGAGAAAAATAGCTTTTTTCTAAGCGCTGGTTAATGCTAAAAATAAGTGTTATAGCTCAAAAGATTACCCATTCTCTCTACTTTCATTTAATAACAAAGCGAATAGAAACAAACGTACTGATGTCAAGATATGCGCGTTTATTTGAGAGTAAAGTTAGATTTAGATTTACGGTAAATTACCAGGAACAAGTTACCATTACGAATACTTTTCTGAATCAGATTTCATTAATCACATTGTACAGCTATAGATCATCCGCTAATATATATATATTCTACGTCTAGCAATCGAATCGTAAAACAAATTTCAGCTCATTTGGTTTAGTACAAAAATTTTTATGGAAATCCAAAGTTAGGGTTCAAAAATTTCTTAAAATGGCTATAAAAAACTCGCCACTAAACCAAAAAAGTTGTAAATTAGCTTGTTTTAAAGTGAATTTTATGTAGCTTCTTTAAGTGAAGCCACATCGAACAGTCCATGGTTGAAAGTGGGAGAAAAATAGCGCCGACTAACTTCAGTCTTTCGTTGCAAGTTAGGGGATTCCCCCGGAAACCAGTTGGCGACCCATTTCTCCCTGTTACAAAGAGAGAAATGTCAGATGTTGTTTCACTTTAAGAATCTACGTAAAATTTGCAACAAAATGAGCCATTGGACAACTTTTTTTGTTGAATGGTGAATTTTGATAGCTAAGGGTTGGTGAATTGAAAACTGCGGGACTTTGAACTATAATTTATTCAACACAAAACCATGAATTCATTCCAAATAATTTCCCATTATTATTGACGACTTTGCCCTTTTTACAGGCAATTTGCGGATTCCCTCTTTCGTGTAGGATTTTGGTTTGTGTGTGAGACAAGTGTGGAGACTCAAAAATGGAGGGCTGGAGAGGAGGGACTGGAGATCCCAGTTTGAGCACTTTCTTCAAAGAGACCCATTTTCGTGTCAATAGTAAAGTTGTAGAGAATCAAGAAATTAGGCTTATAGCCAAATTTCCAAAAAGATACACTTAGTAGTTTCGCTTAAAATACAAGTTTTGTTGCAAGTTTTGTGAAAATTCGTAATTTTGGCGTAAATTTCGCATTTCTTGAAAACCAGTTTTTAGATCGTTCTAAAAATTTGGATATAAGCTTGACTTTTGATTCTCTACAACTTTTCCATTGACTACCAAAATGGGTTTCTTTGAAGAAAGTGCTCAAACTCTCACATATGACAATAGCCGGCAGCTTTCAATTCACCAGCC
The DNA here is from genome assembly GCA_958450365.1 of Mesorhabditis belari. NCBI lineage: Eukaryota > Metazoa > Nematoda > Chromadorea > Rhabditida > Rhabditidae > Mesorhabditis > Mesorhabditis belari. Next base: position 1,141,493 of record CAUEEP010000741.1, on the reverse strand, counting down.
CAATACAAAGAACTCTTGTTCAAGTAAATTTGCTCAACTCTGTAGCAGAAGCAATGCAATTTTGCCGTAGTTGGCTTACAAAACGACTATTTTGTATATTATAAAATAGTCTTTTTGATGAATCAAGTTCATCTGATGCTTATCTACTATTGCTATTGCTATTGCTATCGCTATTGCTATTGCTATTGCTATCGCTATTGCTATTGCTACCGCTATTGCGATTGCTATTGCTAATCTGCTTCCTCTAAATCTGGCTTAAAAAGTTATCTTTGTCTGCAAGTTTGAGCATTTTAGTCGAACTTTTTTCTCTTTTGACCTTTCAAATCTCAGTCCCGAACAAATTTCCATAAAAATCAAATCCAGTATTCAAAAAAAAATCGCCCATTTTTACCCCCAAAAAAGATGTCGGATATGAAGCGGAAAATGACGTTAGGGCGGAAAAAAGAAAAAGAAAGGGCTCGTTGTTTTTGCTTTCCTTTTCTTCTTTCTTTCATAGTTGAATGGGTCTCGGGGTTAGGTTCCCCAGAGGATTCGTCCTATCCTTTGCCCTTTAGAAGAGCTGGGTTTGCTGATCCGAAATTCAAGCTTTCCCTCTCTCTCTCTTTCACCTCATTGTTGATAGCCTGTTTTCTTTGAAATTAGCTCTTAGGACTCCTTCTTAAAGCTCTTCCTACTGCGCTCTTTCTACTTAAGCTCTTCTCTAAGCTCTTCTATAAGCTTTTCAACAAATCATTCATTCAAAGATATTTTTGGGGGCTTTGTTCCGAAAAGCAGAACAATCCTTATCTAAAGCCAATTCGTCAATTCCAATTCCATTTCGAAGACTTTGGAGCAGTTCTAAACCGTTTCAAACCACTCCAAGCACTCGTTCCAAAACAACTGCCTACAACCGATTTCTCACGTTTTCAAGTACTTAAATCTCTGCTTTAAACAATTTCTCCAATCCAATTTAAACAATTCCTAAAGAACAAGCTATATATAATCGAATCTGAACCCTGAAAAAACCCCACCGCACCTCCCCAGTGACTTTTGGGATGATCGGATGTGGGCTCTTCCATCAAATATGTACTTTGTGAGCTCTCTAGAGTTCCTGTCCACTTGTTGGTCACCACTTCTTGCATCAATGGAGGATCGTGTCTGGACAGTGGCAATGGATTTCGATGCACCTGTGTGTCTCGATTTCATGGACCACATTTTGTCAATGTTGGTTTGAATAAAGTTAGCAACGGTTAGCAAAAGAATAACAGTGTCTTTCAATGTTTCAATGTCAATCTTTCAATTTTCAGAAGTTCTAGTACTTATAACGGCAAGAATTCAGTACTTTGAGCAATTGAGAAAAGCCAAGTCTCGAGTTTGAAATTGAAACTTCTACCGAGGACCGCAAATTCTAGCGGCAACTTTTGGAAAAGTAGCTAGGAAATGGCTAATTTATTTTAAAAGTGTGCAAGTGTTATATAGAGGATTGAAGCCCTTAATCTTGGCTATATTTATCTACCAAAAACTATTCGATTCGACTTATAGAACTGATTTAACAAGCGCTTGAATGAGCGCTAATCAAAATCTCTTCGGCAAGTCATTTGGCTCACTTTTCTACATGAAAAAATTACATTCAGAAGATTTTTCAGTCAAATTTGTGGTAATTTGGTTTAAAAATGTTTTCAACGAATTTATAGCATCAGAAAAGCTGATATACACAGATTGAATATCGAAAATACTCAATTTTCACTTTTTCTTTCTTCTTCAACATAAATTTAGGTTATACCAGGTCAACTAAAAGTTAATTGTGATTATTTATGTTATTAATTAATGTTAAACACTATTTTTCTATTAAGAAACTATTGAAAAGCTTTTCTTAACAATTTTTAATAGAGAGCCACCGCCAAATGACTTGCCAGAGAGATTTCGACTAGAGCTCATTCAAGCGCTTGCTAAATCAGCTCTATAAGTCCGATCGAAAAGATGTTATATAGAGATTTGAAGGCCCTAATTCCTGGCTACATTTATCTACTAAAAGCTTCCAAATTGAATACATACAACTCATTTAACAAGCTCTCAATGAGCTCAACTTGGTAAAAATGGCAGGTACCTGAGGATGCCGCGAGGCTTGTTAAATCAGTTCTATAAATCCAATTAAAAAGTTTTTGGTGCATAAAAAAAATGTAGCCAAGATTAAGAGCTACAATCCTCTATATAACACTTACCACCCCCAAAATAAATTAGCCATTTCCTAGCTGCTTTTCCAAGAGTTCTCGATAGAACTCGCGATATGTGCCTAGTTATGAATTTGATGGATATTTTACGAGAGTGTATGCTAAGGCTTTAAGGCTATATTTTAAACCTTTAAGCTACTATTTAAGCTTTAAGCTATTATTTAAAGGTTTAAGGTTATATTTTGAAGAAATGAAAGAATCATATCACTTCTTTTCAGTCGATGGCAATCAAACGACGTCCGTCAGGTCGATTCTCGAGATCGGTCTCTTATGCCTTCTCTAAGCAATGATTCTTTTCACAATTTTTCTGGTCTGTTGCGGAAATAATTTTAGTTTTACGTCAGTGTGCCGATAAAAAGATATAGCCGGTAAAAGAAATGAAAAAGATCGAAAAAAGCAAATGTTTTCTTTCAGATGGGAAGAAGCTGACATATCGGATGACGAGGAAGATCAAGAGATTGCACTCGGCGACTTGAGAAGGAGTTCGTTTAGCAAAGTTTACCTCAAGAAATTTTGGTACTCATGGGGCAACTCGCTAGGAGTTCACCCAACAAGCAAGGCCATCTGATAGGGCATAAGCTGTAGCGTTACCACTACATAAAAGTGCCTCCCGACACCGAGAGAGCAAAGTTATGACTATGACTGACTACTGACTACTTGACTAAGACTATGTCTAATACTAAGATCAAATACCGGATCACTTCTGTCATCAATCAGTGAATCCTTCGATAGATCTCTTGCATGCCAGGATATTAAATCTCATATAGATCAAAATATCACTCAAATTAAACCTCTGCTGTACAGTGATATTCCCATAAATTGGTTGTATCATTTCTTGATTCATTCCATTCGTTGTCATCATTGGCATGTAAACATAAAGGAACTATAAAGGGAACTATAAAGGAACTATAAAGAAACTATAAAGGAACTATAGAGGAACTTCAAGGAACTAAATAGAAACTATAAAGGGAACTATAAAGGAACTGAATAGGAACTATAAAAGAAACTGAGTAGGAACTATAAAGGAACTATAAAGGAACTATAAAGGAACTATAAAGGAACTAAATAGGAACTATAAGGGAACTAAGTAGGAACTATGAAGGGACTATAATAGGAACTATAAAGGAACTAAATAGGAACTATAAAGGAACTATAAAGGAAGGAACTATAAAGGAGCTATAAAGAACTTTAAAGGAACTATCAAGGAGCTATCAAGCAACTAAATAGGAAATACCGCAAAATGGTGTTCTCTATCAGAATTTCACGTTTGAATATCCATTCGAAAAATCTTTGAAAGATGCAGGAGGGCCGTGGGCAGCATTTCCCCAACTGGATGATTCCAAATTACTCGAACTCATTACCAACGACCGCTCAGGTATCATCGCGTGAATTGGGAGAAGAGTTGAGGTTGATCATGCTACAGTGCTAAAGCACATCACACCCATGGATTTAAATCGAAACTTGGGGCTTGGGTACCGCTAAATCCGCGCGAAAATGGTGTTCTCTATCAAATTTTCACGATTGAATATCCATTCGACGCAGAAAATTGTGTTGAATCAAATGGTGAAGAAATTATCGAAATCCGTCTGACTCGATTTTTTCAAAACGCGTTTTATCGAAAAACAATCAACAATCAACTTTTACAATCAACTCGCTCGCCGCGACCAACTTTCGGTGGCTCGTTCTCAGCGGTGGTCGAAAGATTGCGCCCTCAAAACCGATAACTTTTGTGTGGACGTGTTGGAAGATCATTTGATACCAAAAAAAAATAAAAATTGATCAACTCTGCGAAGACTTGATGCCTTTTTAAGTTGAAAGTGACTTTCAAACGTGAAATTCTGATAGAGAACGTTCTTGCCTTATTTTTGCCGTTTTTTGCGCGGATGTGTACCGTATTTGTTTTTTCATCATAAAAAAATCTGTTTAGTGTATTTATTTATGAGTATTTATTTAGACTATGTTTAAATTATACTTTTAGATCAAATTATAGTAGATAAAGGTTAAGCTAAACGGAGAAAGGCATCGTTATAACGTTTGTTTAGCTAAGTGCTTAAGTGAGCGATGAGTATAACCCGATAGTACCGGAAATTTCTACAAAATCAGGTTTCCAATATGTATAGCAAGCAAGCAAGCAAGCAAAGCAAACCAAGCAAGCAAGCAAACAAAGCAAACAGAAACCAAGCAAAGCAAGCAAACAAGTAAAGCAAAGCAAGACAAGCAGAAGCAAGCAAACCAGCAAGCAAGCAAGCAAGTAAGCAAAGCAAGCAAGCAAAGCATAGCAAGCAAGCAAGGGCAAAGCAAGCAAGCAAGCAAAGCAAGCAAGCAAGCAAAGCAAAATTTGACAAGCTCCAAAAACAAAATCCCAATTTCAGTGTCAAAATGAAATCCTCAAAAACGGCGGAAACAATCGTCGACGAGACGGATTCAACCGAATCGAACAATCAAAACGGAGCATCTTGTAGTCGATACGGTGTAGTGGCTCTTTAAATCTTGTATTCTTTTGTCATTTTTCTCTCAACATATATGGGTATTCTTTGCGATGATCTAGCATTGATTTTTGAGATGAAATCGCCTTTTCCTTTGTAAATTGCTTTACGAAATAAAAAAAAAACGTTTATCGATGAATAAAAATGATTTAAAGTGACTCGATTCAAAGAAAAAAAACATCAAAATGAAAACTGGAGAATACAGGGTGAAATACAGGGTGAAAATACGGCGAATTTTTTGTCGACCTTTTGATATCAAGTTTTTCTTTGGTTTTTGTGATGTTTCTTTTCTATAATTCTAATATTCTAAATATTCTAGCTTTACTTATGAGGAGAGACTTGCTTTTTTTTGAACTAAAAACTTTTACAAATGCATCGTCGCTTTGTCATTGATTTAGTCGAAACTTTCAAATCCCTAGTAAGTAAACAGATTAGCCTTTGTTTATAGACTTTTTCAAATTTAAACCGCGGTCAAGGGCCCAGAAGTGGCTCATTCCTTTGCACAATTCCTTTGCTTCCAATGCCCTCTTTATCAAATTCATTTTTCGGTCGAGAATCTTGTTCCTCCAACACGATAGGCGGAAGAAATTTAGTACTTTTTCATATTCAAAAACGTATAATGCTTTTAATAGATTAGCTCTTGCCGTAAGAAAATTGGCTTATTGCATTTCAGTATGTATTGTATGATTAAGTATCACTGTGCATTTCTCTATGATTTCTTTCACTTTATCGTTTGAATAAAGTATTATTATAATGCTTGTTTACGTTGTTCTGATTAATAATCTTTGAATTTTAGGGTCTTTCCCATTCCCGCAGCCCTTTTTTTGCTCGACCGATTAAAGCAAAAGAGACTAAAGCGAGCGGAATTGATGAAGAGACTGGTAGCTGGACAGAATCTTGATCAAGGTCTTATTTTGTAAATTTAACTTTGAAGATTGAAATAGAACAAAGGTAAAATATTGTGAAAATTTAATGTAGGAATATTGTTAAAGAGTTGAGTTTTTAATTCTTGTTAAACTTTCGAGATAAATCTTTTTAAAAAGGTGAGGGAGCTAAATTTGACGATGCGCAAAAAATTCCCCGTATTTTCTGGTCACCCTGTAGACATGGCAAACGGCAAAAAAGCGGTAAAAAAGCGGCAAAACAAGCGGTAAAAAGCGGTAAAAAGCGATAAAACAAGCGGTACAACAAGGAAAAAAGCATATTTTAAAAGAAAAACGTTGGGTAATTGAGCCAAATTGATAATTGAACCATTTAAATAAAGAGAAGTTAGTTTTTAATATTTAAAATCTAGTAAAATCGGCAAAACAACCGGTAAAACAAGCAGGAAAAAACAAATTTTATAAAGAAAAAACGTTCGTTGGGAATCAAATGGCCGGCTTGTATGACCGCACATTGTATTTTCTAATAAATTACATTTGTTTCAACGGTTTTAGAGTTGTTGTAAATTCTAACTTTTTACCGTTTATTAAGTAAAACTTTCCTTATTTTCTAGGATTTGAGCCTATAGATCGCGCAAGTTGGCAGATCGTTCAGAATTACCAGCGTTTTGTTTAAAATGTGTTTTTGCAAATAAAATGTGTTTTAATATATTGAAACTCGTTTGAAAACATGATAAAAACATTAAAAAGCTAATGTTCTTTGTTAGAAAATACAATCGCGGCACACAGGGCCGGCCATTTGGTTCAATTACCCAACGTTTTGTTTAAAACGCTTGTTTAAAACGTTTTCCGCTTGTTTTACCGATTGTTTTGCCAATTTTATTAGATTTTAAATATGAAAAACCAACTCACCTTTATTTAATCGCATAGATTGACTCGTTGATCTCTTTCGTTGATCTCGATCAAAGAGAAATCAATCAATCAAAGTTGATCTTGAGCCTTTGGCGGAATTTAGAATTCTCCGGGTTAATAATCACATTAAATAAAGATTTAATTTGAAAAAATAGGACATTTCTAATGGAATATCCTGTATTCTCTCTAATAGTGGAGCCGCTCTTCCACTCTTACATTGGCCGAATTTAGGACTATTTTACAGTTCCCAAGCTTTCGGAGAAGCTCAGCCTCATTTCCCCCACTAGATCTCATCGTTAGCTACTATTTTCCGACCCCACATGTAGGTTCATAAGCGGTTCCAGCATTTCGAGCATTAGAGAAAGCGACGCTTCGGGTGCACTACTATTAGAGAGAATATTCTGTATTTTCTCTAATGGAGTACTTTTTCTGCGCCAGACCGCGCCGAGTTAACGACTATTTGACAGTTCCTAAGCTTACAGAAGTTCAACAATCTAATCCCCCAAAAAGATCTAATTGTTAATACATTTTCCGACCCATTGCATCGATAGGTTCTGATAAGCGGTTCTCGAGATTTCGAGGAATTTAGACGACGCTCACTACTAGAGAGAAAATACGGTAAGTAGGTAAGTAGGTAAGTAGGTCAGGGTGCACTACTATTAGAGAGAATCCAGTTTTAAAGATTTTTCAAATAATTGATTAGAAAATAACAAAAAATAAAAAAAATATTAAAGGAAGTAAATTTGAAAAAATTGAAACAAAATCTTTTAGCCTCGTAAACTTTCGAACATTTCGTATTCCTCAAGCTCAAAACGATTAGTTTTGAGCTTCAGTTTACTTCAGCTACTAACAAAGAGAGCAATAACCGAAACGCACCTTTTCTATTGTACTTGATTCTTCATTTTTCTTATACTTTCTTATACTAGTTTACTAAGATCTCACAGTCAACAGTCCAGCTTAAATTCATGCCTCCAAAATCTTACTCCATTGTATAATCTCTTGTAGATCTTTGCTCATTTCCAGCAAAATCTCCGTCAAATCCATCCTTTGTTGCCTTTCTTCATCGCAATCTTTTTCCACTTGTCGATGTTTTTCCCGAATTTCTGCAAGTTCAAGTCTTGAGCGTTGCAATTCTCGAAGTGCTGACTTGTCAGCTCAAATTTTGCAGTGTCACTTTTCGAGAAGGTCGTAAATCTAAAACCATGTAAACAATGGAAAAAAAAACTAAAGCTAAAAGCATGTAAAAGCATGTAAAGGACGTAAAAGCTTCTTAGAAATAAGTATTTGCCTTTAAATTCAATAAAATCTCTTACTTGTGCTTCTCAGGGCCCTAATAAGAGTTTGTGCTTGTTCCAATATTGTTGATGAGTGACCATTTCGTATCTTTCTTTTGTTGATGAAGCTAAACGTTTTTGGTCAATTAAACAATAAATTCAAGGCTAAACGATAAAATTCAAAGCTAGACGATGAAATTCAAGGCTAAACGATGAAATTTTATCAATAGCCAGTGCTTTTGCTTAAAACAAGCACAAGCTTCTTCTTGTGTACCGGGAAAACTTCAGAATATTGTTAAAGGGTCTAAAATTAAAAAATGAAATTGATCTAAACAAATCCAAGAAAAAAAAAAATTAGTTAAATTTTCTCAGTTTTTTTCATCTAGCCAATATTACTACGAATTCACAACTGAAGCCAAACTATTTTTTTTTCTCAATTTTTTCTTTCAAAAAGTCGGATTTTTAACAATTTTAAACTTTTCCTAGGTTGGCCTTTATTAAAAAATCCTTCGACAAAAGGTCTAAAGAGTAAATTTGTTTAAAAAATCCCATTCAAATCTTTTTGATGAATATCTTGGATCTTTTGAGCTAATGAGAGAAGAGTCAGGTATAAAACTGGCTTTAGAGCTTGGCTTTTTGGCTTTTTGCCTCACCTCGTTGTGTGTTCTCTTTAAAAGAAAACTTTAGATTCTCATTTTGATCTCTCAACTCGTCGAGTTCATTGCGATATCTCGAGATCTCTGATTTCAACTTAGCCAACTCATCATCGGATATCGTGTCGAAGTTCCTGAAATGTTGAAACTAAATTCAATTCCAATCAACTGAACCGTATTAATATCCAACATCTTTTTGTTATCAATGGTTAATTCGTCGAGTCGATGAGTGAGACGATTCACTTGATTCTCTCGTCTTTCGAGCTGAAAATGGTCTTATATACGGCTTATATCCAGAGTGCCGGCTTACCATATGAGCACTGCCTTATCTACGAGAGCTGGCTTATATACTAGTGCCGGCTTATATACGAGCGCCGGGTTATATACGAGCGCCGGGTTATATACGAGCGTCGGCTTATATACGAGCGTCGGCTTATATACGAGCGCCGGCTTATATACGCGCTTTGGCTTATATACTGGTATCGGCTTAGCTCCGAGTGCCAGCTTATATACGAGCGCCGGCTTATATACGCGCTTTGGCTTATACACTAAGTGCCAGCTTAGATACGAGTGCCGGCGATATACGAGCCCCGGCTTATATCCGAGTGCCAGCTTATATACGCGCTTTGGCTTATATACTAGTGCCGGCTTAGATACGAACAGCATCTTATATACGAACGCCGGCTAACGCGCGTTAACAGTGTGAGAACTCAAGAACCACCTCTTTCTGTAGAAACTCCATCTCATTCCGAATCTTTGTCAGCGTCAGTCCATACTCTTTTTCTCTGTCCTCAAACTGCATCTTGATTGAGTTCAATTGAGTGGATGTGCTCTGTGCCGTTGTCTGTATCACTCGCTCCAATCTAAAAACCGTAATTTTTCCAACAGAACCTCATTCATTAATAGAAAACCTATTCACTAATAGAAACAAACTATATGAAAGTCCTCTTTTTAGCATTCTCAATACCTGATCATTAGATAAAATATCAAATCCGATGATCAGTATTAGATTCAACAATATCCTATCGATTCAAAATCAAAACCCTACTTTGCATTCGTCGTCATGCGCGAGCTTTTGTTGTCACCAATTTCCTAGGTAATGATCTCCATTTCTAAGCTCCGAGATTTCCTTCTCTTTATTCTCGAGTTCATTCTTCAGCTTTTCCAATTCCGATTTCGTAGTATCGTTTTCCCAAAGCAGAAATTTGTTCTCTTGGCTATGAGAGAAATTCTAAACGTTTAGAAAAGTTCAGAAAAGGAAAAGAAAACGAAATTTTCTTAGCCTTAACCAACCGAAGCCTAACCAACCTTTGCCTGATGTTCGGTCAATCGTTTCTTCAGCTCTCCATTCTCATTCCTCAGCCTCGTCGTCATTTCAGTGATTTCCTCGAAGTGTCCTCTGTACATTGTCGCCAATTCTCTCAATCTTCTTTCTTGTTCTTCTTCACAACTCGACAATGATTTGTTGAAGATCATCGGAGATTAAAGTAAGAGCTGCGATTTTTGCCTGAATTTTTGCATAAAGCTGATCAGCTTAAAGCTTAAAGCAGCTTTAACTTGAAGGGGATTTTAAACTTGCTTTTCAATCTGCTTTTGAATTTGCTTTTGAATTTAAAAACCCCTTCCCCTTGGCTTTTAAATTTAAAAACTATTGGGTTGGTGAATTGAAAATTGCGGGCTATTGTCATATGTGACAGTTTGAGCACTTTCTTCAAAAGAAACCCATTTTGGTGTCAATGGAAAAGTTGTAGAGAATCAAAAATCAAGGTTAGATCCAAATTTTCAGAACGATTCAAAAGCTGGTTTTCAAGAAATGCCAAATTTTCGAATGCCAATGCGAATTTTCACAAAACTTGCATTTTAAGCGAAACTACTAAGTGTATATTTTGGGAAATTTGGCTATAAGCCTAATTTTTGATTCTCTACAACTTTTCTATTGACACCAAAATGGGTTTCTTTTGAAGAAAGTGCTCAAACTGGGACATCTCAGCCTCCATCTCCAGTCTTCCATTTTGAGTCTCACACTTGTCTCACACATAAACCAAGATCAAACCAAACCAATCCTACTACGAAAGAGGAATCAAATTGCCTGTAAAATGGGCAGAAGTCGTTAATAATAATGGAAATTATTTGGAATCAATTCATGGTTTTATGTTCAATAAATTTTAGTTCAAAGTCCCACAGTTTTCAATTCACCAACCCTAATATTAACTCTTTTGCTTAAACTGAATAATTTCTCACCTTCATTTGTTCAGCTTCACTTTGTGCTTGTAGTTTTTCTCCAATTTTTTCATCTCTTTTCATCTTCTCCTTAGCCAATTCGGCTTCTCGTTGTTTAGCTAAAAACATTTTTGATTATAAGAAAACTTTTCAAAAAAAACCTGTATTCTAAGCAATTCATTTCTTCTTTTCAAATCACTGAAACTCGATGAATTGCTTGATGAGGATTTATTAGAGATTTCCCAAATTGAAGGTGTGGAAGATTTGGAAGGGTTTGTTCTTGAAGAAGATGGATTTCGTGGACTTTGGGAAATGCTTGACAACTCTTCCATGGTTAATCTGACAATTAATCTAAAAAATAAAAATATACAAATACAATCTCATAAAGAAACAATAAGATTTTAACAATTTGAAGGCTTTAAAATCAGTTGAACGGGAGAATTGGGTTCTCTGACTATCGTAGTGAATGCAAGAGAATGCAAGAGTGCAAGAGAAAGCAAGAGAAGCTACTGATTAAGCAATAATGATAATAACAATCTAAGAAAGAACTAAACAAGAAAGAATTCTTTGGAAAAGAAAAAATTCCCCATTAAATTCTACTATATAGTGGCCAAGATTAGATTAAACGCTTACTTGCAAAAATATTGAGAAAACCAGTGTTAAACTCCAGTCTCTATAGTATATCTTGTTCGGAATTATGTATAACGCTGCTTTTCTCGATATTTTTACAAGTGCCTAATCTAATATTGACCATTATATAGTAAATTTTAGAGAAAAAGTGGCTTTAGTCAGATCGCATTCTCATTTTAGTTACTATTTGCTGGGAGTGAATGGGAAAGAATTTGAAATCAAAGAAATTGAACCGTCTGCTTACCAGATTGATGCTCTACCACTGAGTTATTAGCCTGAGAATTCTTTTTCCAAAGAATTCTACAGAAGTTCTAGTTCATTTAGAAGTTCTAAATCGATTAGAAGCTCTAGATCGACTAGAAGTTCTAGATCGACTAGAAAGCTCTAGAATCGATTAGCAGTTCTGGATTGATTAGAAGCTCTAGATCGATTAGAAGCTCTAGATCAATTAGGAGTTCTAGATCAACTAGAAGCTCTAGATCAGGGATTCTAAATCATAGTTAATGATTAGAAGTTCTAGATCAATTAGAAGTTCTAGATCATCTAGAAGCTCTCAAGTCAACTAGAAGTTCTAGATCGATTAGAGAGTTCTAGATCAATTAGAAGTTCTAGATCAACTAGAAGCTCTAGATCAATTAGAAGTTCTAGATCGATTAGAAGCTCTAGATCAATTAGAAGTTCTAGATCAACTAGAAGCTCTAGATCAATTAGAAGCTCTAGATCAATTAGAGAGCTCTAGATCAATTAGAAGCTCTAGATCAATTAGAAGTTCTAGATCGATTAGAAACTCTAGATCGATTAGAAGCTCTAGATCGATTAGAAGCTCTAGATCGATTAGAAGCTCTAGATCGATTAGCAGTTCTTCTTCTTCTTCTATTGCTTCTTCTATTTTTCAACCATCATCCCCAAAATTTTGCTTCTATTAGAAATAATATAGTGAGTACTGAACAAGTACTACTATATTTATTACTACTATACTTACTAACAAGTAATTATAGTGGTTAATAAGGTTAATAAGATTGGTTTAACAAGTAAATAATATAGTGCTCAATCCGATTTAACAATGAAAGACTATTGTAATACATTTTGATTTCATTTGGTCATCTTAAATGCTCATTTAAAGCCAGCTTACCCAGTTTTCTATGTTAATTTAAAGCCAGCATACCCTTACAATCCTTTGCCTAAAGTATCAAAAACAATTAGCCAAGATAATCTTTTGAAAAGCTTTACACCGAAGGATTATGAGCGTCATTTGTAGCGTGTTTCGTTTGGGGAAAGTAAGAGTTCGTTTTGTGTCTCGACACGAACGAATTGGCACACAACTCGAAAAGCGGTAGCCAAGTCTTTTCGACTCTCGCTTCCCTTCTTGACGTGTCGTGGGTTTTTGGAGTTAAAAATATTCAGTTAAGGGTTGATTTTCTTATTCTTATCATAGCTAACGCTTTTATAAAAAGTACTTTTATTTAGATAAATTCGAAATGTCAGTGGATAAATTGTTCGACATTCGAAACAATTTTTACATTGGGAATTTTCAGGGATGCATCAGTGAGGCACAGGTTTGTTGTTTAAAATTCGATTTTCTTTGAGTTTTTGGGAGTGGGACAAATGCGACCTTTTGTTTTGCGCACCCGGACATTTGCGCACCTTCTTTTCCGCACCTTGCCCATTAGCGCACCTTTTTTCGCGTTTTAAAAAAGCTCTAAAAAGGTAAAAAGCTAAAAAAGCTAATATTAACCAATTTCTATTCCAAAAGTTGTTTTTCTAGGTAATTTCAGGGCGCAGAATCGAAATTTTGACATATCAGAACTTGTGGAACCAATTTGAAAGACAATTTGAAGACAAAACAGCTTAAGATCAAAATACAGAAAATAAAATTGTCCGATTTTCTCTTTGTATAACTCCGTCCGTTTGTTTCCACAAGCTCTGATATGTCAAAATTTCGATTCTACGCCCTCTTGGGTCTTCGACTTGCTTGTGCTGGTGGCTCGGGACTCAGAGATCCAGTGGAAGTGATCGAGAGAAGAAGACTCAGATGGGCTTGCTTGTGCTGGTGGTGGTAGCCATCCTTTCTCTGACTGTCGTTGCCACTCTTGTGCTCCACCTCGTTGCTGGGCCTCTTCTGGTTACGTGGTCGGCCGATGGGCCTCTTCTGGTCTCGTGGCACCCACTCCGTAATCCATATCGATTCAATCTGTCTAGTCTGTTCTTCTGGTTTACGTGGCGGAAAGCATCTGAGTCTTCTTCTCTCGATCACTTCCACTGGATCTCTGAGTCCCGAGCCACCAGCACAAGCAAGTCGAAGACTCCAGAGGGCGTAGAATCGAAATTTTGACATATCAGGCTTGTGGGAAGCAGAGCGGACGGATGATATACAAAAATCGACTGTTCAGCCCTATACCATGTTTCTGTAATTTGTAATTTGATCTAGCCGTTTTGGCTTTCAAATTGTCTTTCAAATTGGTTCCACACGCTCTGTTATGTCAAAATTTGAATTCTACACCCTAAAATTACCTAGAATACCTAGAAAACAACATTTGGAATAGATTGGTTGATATTTGTTTTTAGAGCTTTTTAAAACACTGAAAAAAGGTGCGCTAATGGAGCTAGTGCGGAAAAAAGTTGCGAAATGTCAGCAAAACAAAGGATTGTTGTCCCTCCCGAGTTTTAAAGAATTAACGATTATTAGTTAATAATAAATTCATTTAAATAGAAATATTGAAAAGGTTTTGTAAGATTTTCGAAATTGAAGTCATTTTTTTTTGTTGCTGGCCTCTTTTGTGACCAATTTTTAAGCTTAAACTCCTTTTTAGCTCAGTGGTTGGAGAGCTTACCTTTCTACCTGAAATACAGCACTTTGAGCAAGCATCCGGGCAATGAAGTAATGGGGACTTGTGCTGAACCCTTCCGTGATCCCAAAAAGACTAATCAGGAGAATGATCATCGTATTCTCAGGGGTGTTCAAAGAACACAAGTCAAAGCGATTAAACTCCTAAGGAGGTCTCCGGATAAGCTCAGTGGTTAGAGGCTGTGATTAGAGCTGTGGTTAAGAGCTGTGGTTGAAACGGTGGTTAAGGCATCCGCGTCTGCAAGCTTCAGGTCAAGGCCAAGATCAATCTCCTCTCCGAAAATCTACCACTGAGCCTTACTTTGCTTTATTGAAACCCTTGCTTCGCTTCATTATAGGGATAATTGCAAGATTTCCTTTTTCATTTCATTCATTCCCTTTTCATTCCTTTTTCAGAAGCTCGCTGCAAAGACAGAAGACGAGAAACAATCGAAAGATGTCTATACCAATCGAGCGTACATTGCACAAGGAAAATCGTCGGTGTGGTTCTGGCTGAAATTTTAGCATCGACAAAGTCAAAAACTTTGAAAGCTGTGCGGAGATTGGCCCAATTTGGGGCGACCAAGAATCCGTGAGTTTCAACCTTTGGTACACTGTATAATATTGTGGCTATTTTCCGCTATAAACCAGCCAGTTAAAATTGCAGGATTAAGAGCAGAAGACACGGCGCCTTTGTGAAGAAATAGAATAAACAATTGCTCGAAGATAAAAACTAAGAGTTAAATGGCGAAAAATAGTCATAACTTATGACTGTCAGTCAGCTCCATTTCTTTCCACTTCATTCCTTTCCTTCTTCACGAACTTTCTTCTTTCTTTCTTCTTCAATCCTTTCTTTCTCTCCTTCTTCCTTCCTTTCTTCTTCCTTTCTTTTCTACCTTTCCTTTATCCTTTCCTCCTGCGTACTTTGCTTCCTCCTTTCTTCCCTTCCTTCTTCCTTTCTTTCTTCTTTCTTCTTTCCATCTTCGTTTTCTTTTCACTTCCTTTCTTTCTTTCTACTTCCTTCCTTTTTTACTATATTTCATCTTTCTTTCGTTCTCCCTCTTTCTTTCTACCTTCTATTTCTTTCTTCCTTCTTCTTTCCTTTAGTTCTTTCTTAAATTCCTTCTTTTGTTTGTTTTGTTTCTTCCTGCTTTTTTCTTCTTCCTCCTTGTCTTTTTCCATCTCTCTCTTATTGCCATTTTAAGGTACCCGATAGCGCAGTGGGCAAAACAATAGCGGAAAAAGCAATCCACTTCCGAAAATCTCGAGTTTTCAGTCCTCTCCAAAAATCTATCAGCTTTCTTGCCAATTTCTTCACTTCCTTATTACATACCTGAGGAAAGAAGAATGATTTTATAAAGCAATGAACATAATGATGACAGGATTGATGATGATGATAATCTTTCCTGTTACTTCTTGGAGAAAAAAAGCACCATTAATCAGTAGTATCCGCGTAGTAGAAAAGCGTCGGAGTTTCAATTCCCATTTCCAATTCTTTCCCATTCATTTCTTTAATTTCTTTAATTTACTCGACTTGTTTCTCGAAATGAACAAAAAAAAAACAGGGAATTTTGCAGAAAAAAGCTCATTGAATAAAGTCGAAGGCGAAGCTCAATCAAGCTCGGATGATTACGCCAGATAATTTATGGATCTCTGTTTCTCTCCCCATGGTGTGGTGTTCGTAAAAATGCGGTAAATCTACGATCTGAATGCGTACCATTGTGTAATTTAAAGTATGAGAATGAGTGATTTAGAAGCCAGAGAAAGCACAAAAACTATTGCTGTCCGATGGAGCAAATGGGAGCGCGAGCCGCCTCCGTTTACGCGCTTTTAGCCGTGATCGAACCAGGTTTGGCGATGTTGGTTTGTTAATTTACGACCGGAATAACAAACGAACACGAATAACGACACAATTCTAAACAATTATCTGCTTTTTAAAAGACTCTGATTTCAGGAAAGAGTTGAAATCCATGTCGGAAATGGATGAAGACGCGACGATCACGCAGTGGCCCACCGCTTGGGGTGAATCTCACCGTTGGAAAGGAGGAACTCAAGACGCTTTCACACATTTTCCAGGTTTGCAAATTCAGGAAATTCTTAATTCAGGAGATTCTTAATTCAAGAAATCATAGCTCAGAAGGAAGTGAGGAAACTAAATAAAAGAGCTTCAGGAAATGATCGACAAATATGGTGCAACTCCCTATCTTTTGGTTGGTCAATCCAAGTAAATCTCTCTGTTACTCAAGGACAGGGTGAATGCCGAAGGGTGCTTGATGTAGAGTTTTATTGAAGCAGATTGTGTAGATGTGTAGATCTCGAGATCAGTGTGTTTTCTTTTTAACAGGAGGTTCTATCCCGAGATCCAAACTCAGCCGAGGCTATGGTCTAGCCAGATCAGAGCCATTTTGGCCAACAGATCTGGCAAATCAGCGAACAACCGGGGAAAACAGCTTTTTGTACGGAGTGAGTGAAAAATAACTAATACTTTGCGTGGCTGCCCCTTCTTGTAAAGCTGACTTTGAATTAAACTGCCCCAAGTTTACAGACACTTTGACCGCACCCCAAAATGGTTTGGGGTGTTTTAATAAAAAGCAAAATAATTTGACGGTGAGCGGATTCGAACCAGGCTCTCTAAAAGCAACTTTGTGAACACTTACTCACGCAGTCACACTGTCGACTACTGGATAACATTGCCCAGTTTCATTGAAAGCTTAATCCCTATATTACCTAGAAAAATGATGAAAAACCGACTTTCCTGCGGTTTTTCAATCACTTTTTTCCATTCAAAAGTTAATGATAAAAATAAAAGTGTTATAAAACAAAAGTCACCACATTCTCTACACTTTAATTTGATAACAAAGCAAATAGAAACAAACGTACTGGTGTCAAGATATGAGCGTTTATTTGAGAGTAAAAGTTAGACTCGATGCTCCACTTCGATTAGAGTTTTACGGTAATCTTTGGTCAAAAAACAGACGAAAAATATTTTCAGACTACCGTCGGCCCTCTATTCTATAATTACGGTAGTGAAAATGGATTTACAAATCATGGGAAGCTACCGTAAGCCAAAATGGGCTCGTGGCGGGTTTAAATGTGGTTTTCGTTTTGCTTTTTCTCCAATTTGGAGGTTACAAATCTCTCGCAGAAATCTGTGAAAAAAACCGTTTTTGACCCAATGTTGGCAATAGATCAATGAAGATGTCAAAGAGGGTCAGTTTCTTTGTGTGTTTTGCCAAATCCTCTCTGAAAAATTGTAAAAGTGGGATGGGATTTTTCAGGGTGGAACCCTTTTTAATCCCAAGCATCCGTTCGTCTGAAGAAATGAAAACGCCACCCCAGACTTTGGAGCGTTTAACCCCAGAAAAAAGATCGTTGGCTCTTAGGATTGCGCTTAAAGTGCAAATAATTTCAGCCTCTCTCATTTAATATTTTTTCCAATTTTTTATTCTTTTTTGAAAATTCTTTTTTTTTGATTCTTTTTTCCCTAATTCTTTTTTTCTAATTCCTTTTTGATTCTTTTTCATTCTTCTTTCTATTCTTTTTCTTATTCTTCTTTTTCTAATTCAATATTTCATTTCTTGCTTCCATTTTGGGGGTTCGCTGAATGTTTGATTTCCTTGATTTCTTGATTTTCTTGATTTTCTTTTAGAAAAAAGACTTTTTTATTCCTTTCCTGTGATATTTGATCCAGAAAATTCTTGTGAGCATAACTTATTATCAATCTAAATTTGAATAATGATAAAATGAGCAAAGGGAATTCAATAAGTACAATGAAAGACCAACAAAAAAAACAGAAAACGCTGAAAAAGCTGAAAAAGCGGGGGTGGGACAAATCTGCCACCTTTCCCCGGCACCTGGACATTTGCCCACTTTTTTGACCGCTGGAAGAGGCGTCAGGAAAAGTCGTAGGGCTTCTAAAAATGGTTTTAGAGGAATCTGTATGCAGTAGATTTAAAATTTTGACAAATCGGAATCTCTGTGACACGTCAAAATTGGGCCCAAAAGGCAAAAACTATGGACCTTAACACTTTTCCGCAGTTGGAACTCAGTAAAAAAAGGCTGAAGCTGTCAGTGAGGTCTGATTCGTGCAAATTCTGAATCTAGAGCTACAGTTCCCTTAAATGAGAACAATTTTTTGAGGCTCTAGGACCTTTCCCAAGGCCTTTTCCAGCAAAAAAAAAGGTGCCTTTTTTCCAGGTGCAATTTCCCCCATCCCGAAAAAAATACAAAAGCTGAAAAAGCTCAAAATCCAATGACAAAAAAAGCGAAAAGTTTGAAGAGAAATCCCGAAAAGGCCAGGGCTTAGAAAGAAGAAGAGCTGGACAATTCCTCGAGCGCTAATAAAAAATTACTAATTTTATAACTTTAATTTCATAAGCAGAACTACAAAAACTTTCATTTGATATCAGGAAATTTGGGTTTTCCGTCTTTCTTCAGTTGATTTGAAAAGATTCTCGATTTGTTCCATTTGAAGACCCTTCGTTTACCGGCATAAATATGTAAAAAAGATGACAAAGCCAACGGCTGTGAAGCTCGCATACCAAAAAAAAGATCCTGAAAGTTGAGCGGTGTGGAGGTTTTTTCCTCGG
This sequence comes from Mesorhabditis belari, assembly GCA_958450365.1. Lineage (NCBI taxonomy): Eukaryota > Metazoa > Nematoda > Chromadorea > Rhabditida > Rhabditidae > Mesorhabditis > Mesorhabditis belari. Next base: position 1,122,814 of record CAUEEP010000741.1, on the reverse strand, counting down.
GATTCCGAAGCCTAATAAGAAAACCCAGTAGAAAGTCAGTCTAATTTCCAAAAGCAAAATGAGTTTTCAATGAAACCTAGTCCATTTGATAGGGTTTTTTATTTGAAATCACTTCAATGCAACGTCGATCTTTCCCGCTTGGGGCGCCGGCCCCATTTGCCACTGGCAGCCCAACTCCAGGCTCTAATTTTTCGGTGTTGAGCTGTTCAATTCAAATATTCTTGATATCATTGGTATGCATACAGTCACCTCTGTCAATTGGTACAAAAATTGTTTGTTTTGAACAGCAGATACCAGGGAATGAGCTCAAAGATGGCTTGCCAATCCCAAATAGAACTGGGCGTTAATGGCAAAAGGGACGGGCGCATATCAAATGCCTTTTATAGGCACTCAATCTTTGGCCTTTGACAATCCGACGTTGAGCTCAAATTTCTTGGTGTTGGGTTGTCAGATTTAAATATTCTTCATTATCGTTAGATGCCCCACGTCTTTCTCTTTTGGTGCGATACAAAAAATATTTCAATTGGACGAGCCCAACACCGAGAAATTCGAGTTTAAAGTTATGTTTTCAATGGGAAAGGGTGGGGCCACTATAAAAGGCGACTGATATTGACCCCGACTCTTTCTATACAATTGCCCCACGCACCATTTACAAACGAAAATTTAACTTTGAACTCAAATTTTCTTGGTGTTGGGCTCTCCAATTTGAAACCTTCTTGATATCATTAGATACGCCAAATCTTTCTCCTGTCGATTGGTACAAAGAGTATTAAAGTCGGACAAACGAACACCGAGATTTTTGAGTTCTACAGATTTAGATCCCCAAAAGGACAGTGCCAAAAAACCTTTTAACACGCGCCTCCCCACCCCCACACTATGAGTCAATTTTGTACAGAAAGTTTTTTTCGGCAGAGTTCTTTTGAAACTGACAAATGATTGTGGATTTTATTAAACTCAGAAACATCCCATGTATAATCGTTACCATATTTTATGATCGCTTCACCAAGTGAAAGAAAAGTGAGAGCAATTAAGAGATTGAGGATCCAATTGAGCAGATGTTGTTATCCAGGTACATCTTAAGTCTTGCCCACAATCGGAATCCATCTCAGCATTGTAAACCCATGGGATTGGTCCCATTCCTGAGGGGGAAATTTTCTGGAAACTTTCTTTCTTTCTTTCTGCTTTCTTTTCATTTTCCATCTCCATTTCCTTTCTTCCATCCTGTTTCAACATCTTCCTTTCTTTTTCTTTTCTTTCTTCCTGCTTTCTTTCTTTCTTCTTCATCATCTTTCCTATTTCTTTTCGAGCGGCTTTTACAGATAACTCAGTGGTATCTGAGCAGAAGGTCCAGAGTTCAATCCCAGACCTAGGATTGTTTTTCCAATTCTCAAAGGGAATGCTACCAAGGTCATTATTAAAAAAATTTAAAGATCACGAATTAAGGTTTTAAAAAACTTAAAGAGTTTCTTCTGAAATCATAAAGCAAGAAAAACATACTAAATAAATGACATGACAACAATGGAAGAATTGGAATTTCGTTGAACCATGATGCGTGAATTTGTAATCGCTTGAATTCGAGCGTCTTTTGACCAAGTCTGAATTTTGAATAGCTCTCAATTTCCTTTTAAAAACTTTCACATAAATCAGAGCTTTCTTTTCAGTTTCAATTGCAAATTTGAAAGTTAAAATATAACCAAAACTTGTTTAGCAGAATATTAAAAGTTCTTTAACATCTTTATGAAGGTCCCGAAGAGAATTTGTTCATAACGTGGACTGAGTCAGGTACAGTAAAGCTCAAAAAAGTTTGGCGTAAAGAGAAATCCAACTCCTGACCAAAAACTTGATATTACAGAGCAGAATTTCCTCTCGGCCAGCGCTTCACTCTTCCATTTTTGTAAGCGGGAACAAAAGAGTCTTAGCCAACTATTGCATAGTTTTTGTCCCACATTAGTGAGTCCTCTCAAATGATTGATTCTACGTGAACAAAAGTTTTTAGAAAACTTTTTCTATAAAAACACAGCTAACATATGTCCAACCCATTCCAAAAATTAGTGAAATATTCTATAGGGATTTGAGAACCTAATTCCTGGCTGAATTCCATCTTCTAAAAACTTCCAAATTGAATGCATACAGCTGTTGTAAAAGCTCTCCAACTGAGTTCAGCACGCGGCAAAAATGGCAGCGTGCCTGAGGGGATGCCGCGAGACTTGTTAAATGGGACATATCCCCCCAATTTGGGAGCTTTTAGTAAAAAAATCAAAACATATTCCAAATCTCTATATAACTGCCCAATACACCCGAAAGTTAAATTTTTGCTAACTGCTTTTAGATAAAAAATAAACAATGAGCGCTCTTTTCTGAAAAGTTTTGAAAGCCCAAGAAAGCCAATTCCACTGAATGATCAGCTGTAGTTATTGCAGTGTGAGCCTGTAAAAGAAGGCTCAAATTCTATTTAAGCATGAATAATTCTGTTAGCATACAGATAATTATGTTAGCAAAGGAAGAGCATATAAAGTAGCAAAACGTTAGAGAATTTTCTAAGAAAGACAAAAATTCAAACGAAATGAGGATTTTTGAATAAGGAACAGACTACAAGCCTGAATATCACTTGAGACTGATATCTTGAGGCTACGAATATCTTGAGGCTGAATATCTTGAGACTGAATATCTTGAGGCTGAATATCTTGAGCTTTCTCAAGTGTCAAAGGGTGTGCTTCTATGTTTTCCCCTCTCCACCTCTGCGGTGCGCTTCTATGTTTTCCCCTCCACACTCAATTGTGCTTCTATTTGAGTGTGCGTTTGAATTAGAGTATTTACAGTAACACTTTTAAAATAAAAGTTAAAGCATTTGCCAGCTGTTTTCGACAAAGGGTTGTGCGAGAACTTTTGGGTGATTCTTTTGGATCATTCTTTGGTGATCTCTTTTTGATCACTCTTTTTGATCGACATGAATCGCAGTGATTTCTAATTTCTGGGATAATGTCATTCCCTTACTTTAGTCTTCATAACTCACTGAGATGCTGCATCAGTCACTTTTCTCAATATTCGTCTGGCAAGCATTTGTCCGATTTTATTCTCTCCCTTCACATGTGAAAAATCACGGGATGAGAATTTCGTCACAGAGAAGTCATAATTCCTAAAAAACAATTACAATTGTTTTGTCAAACAAAGGTTGAGTGTTTAGAATCAATGTTCTTTCCCAATCCACTATATTTAAAGTAGAAGCGACGTCCGTCTGGCTTAATGTAACTTGGAAGCATGAAATGCCTTCATTAAGGGTGCAAAATTTTACGGATGGACCTCAAACAATTCGGCTTCTTGACAAAAAAAAGACGGTGCCCAGCCCTCAGGGGTTCATAAACTCTGTGGAATCTTGGATTTTGATCTTTCATTTTCAAAGGAGGCCGACTTTTGTGGGTGAACTTTGTTCTACTCTTTCGAATGTGTTCCCGAACTGCCCCAAGGAGGCAGACAAATAGTAACCATACCTCATGATAAAATTGGTCAAGCTACAAGCTATACGCTCCTGGCTTCTAAGCTATCAGCTACAAGCGACAAACTATAAGCTACAAGTTACAAGCTAAAATTGTACTCACGAAAAACTGTGACATTTCACTTGAAACTTTCATAAGAACTTCAGTGATGATTCTCCAGTAGGCCTGGGGAGGTAGCTCTGGTCCAAATTCACCCGATCCTAAAACGTTTAACTCATGACCCAGCTAAAGAAGTTAAAAGACTGGTCCCAAACTTTGAAAAACTTAACTCAAGCCCAAACTTGAACTTTGAACTTAAGCTTGACCCCAAACCTAGACTTAAACTAGCTGAAAAAAGACGCTTTTACCTTGTTGATCAACAAAACGAGATTCCCATGAGGCCGAAAGTGAGATAAAACCTTTTACAAATCATCGAGATTAATGTGATCATTCGTCAGAATAAATTTCTCGATCAACTGTCAGGAAGATGAAAGTGGCCCCACGCTTAATACACATGGCCAAAGATCAGTTAGAATTCATTATCTTAAAGATTAGATTGAGAAAAGAAGTCCAATTAATAGGTAGAAGGAATCAGATTTGTAGATCGAAAGGTCAAATTCGTAGATAAAGAATCATGTTCGGATAAAAGAAATTCTACTCACAATTCTTTCGGTACTTAATTGGAGATTGAAATCTGGCGGCTTTCAAAGTGAGACTTAACCCCAAAAAAAAAAAAAAAAAAAAAAAAAAAAAATTTTTTTTTTTATATGAAGATACGTGACTCTCGAGAGTTGTCTGTTTTCCCAGGATAAAGAGATCATATTCATTGAATAAGAGGAGTCATTGTCATTAAATGAAAAGAATCAAATTATGTGAAAATAAGGCCAGTCAAATTTGTAAATAAAAGGATAAATCTTGATATTTATGGAAGAATTCAATAAAAAATTGAATTTTACAGGACCTAGGAAATTACCCGATCATATTCCAAGAATCAGAGTGTGCTCTGTAGTTTTGTCACAACTCCGGCTGATTCAGATGATTTTCCCAATATAATATCCACAGAATTCAAACATTTAAACTTTAAATAAGGCTTTTTATACAATAAAGTATTAGTTCCGATGAGTTGTTAGAAACATGGTATTTGAAGGGAACATAATGAGAAGCGTTTTGCTGCCACATGAGAAATCCAGAAATACACGCGCCACTACAGGAGTTCATGCCCAGTTTACTAATTAGAAAAGAAATATATAAAAAAGAAGTTCAATAATAGCTTGTTAACATTGTAGTGTAAAAATTTGTTGTAAAAATTCTCAGTTTTATCTTTCTTTTTATTGGGTCCTCCAGTTATGAGTGCGCGTTTTTACTATTTTGTAAATTTCTCAAGACTTATCAGACAGACCTTAAAAAGTGTTATATATCAATTTACAAAGCTGAAGATCTCCTCGAAATGTTTGATATAAAAAACTGAGAAATTTTTCACGCTTTTGAGTAGGTGCTGAGGCTGGGAGGGAGGGAAAAAAAAAACAAATCCACTTCGGCTTAGCTTTATTCCTCAAGTTTTTCAGTGTAAAAAAAAAAAAAGAAAAGTAAAGATGCTCTGAAATTGTTATATTTAAAAAAAAAAAGTTGTATTGATATATTCATTGGTCAAACATCAAACCGGTTAACTCAATTTGAGCGGGGCGCAAACTTGGTCCCGAGGCACCCTTCAATTTTTAGCTACCTCTTCTTCTGTACGATTAATTTTTCCATAAGATAGACCAAAATTTTTAGCTTTTCATATCAAAATGTAGAGGAGATCTTCAGCTTTCAGAATAATACTCTTATATATCTTTTTCTTGATTTCAGTATCTTGAAAAATTACAGGGTAAGTAAACGGCACCCATTCCTGGCTGGACAAACCCAATATTTATCAAATAAAGAAAGAGAATCAGTTTCAACAAAAAAAACAATATGGTTTGCATTCACTTTCTTACAGCTCATAATTATCTGTATTAACTTATTGGAGTTGATGATTGAAAACTGGGAGACTTTGAACCGGTACATTCGCTGCCCCTGCAAAACCGCGAATCCATTCGAAACAGGAGGTTGGCATCGGCTATGAATGCGCGTTTTATTACCCTCCCGCAAATTTTCTCAACATACTGAAGTCGAGAAAAAGATGTATGAGGGTATTATTCCACAGCTTCGAAGGTCAAAAACAAAAAAGATGCTTAAAAGCTTTTGAATTTGTCCACCCCGGGGGCAGTGACTGCACCGAAAGAGAGGGTGGCCAAAAATGGAAGCGTGCCTTTGGATCGAGATTTTGCTGGGCTCCAGAGTGAGCTTCAACTTTGGTTTGAAATGTTTAATCAATAGAGATATATCAATACAACTTTTTTAAAATATAACAATTTCAGGCAAAAATACTTTCTTTTTCTTTTCAGTAGAGTTATTTTACACCATAAAGCTTGAGGAATACATTAGCTGAAATTTTTTCCAGAAAACGAACCTACTCCCTTTGTTGAGTCAATTCCCGAGGAAATTGGAACAAATTTAAAGACTTTGTTACCACAAAATGTAGAGGAGATCTTCAACTTTCGAATGATATATAACACTCATCTATATCTGTTCAGATATCTTGAGAAATTTACAAAGCCAAAGTAAAACCTTGCAGCTAGTACTTTGGTTTAGCCTAATATATTAACTTATTATCAATTAGTAATGGGAGTGAAGCCAATTATCATTATTAACTATCCCAGTCTTCCCCAAGCTGAAATTTTGCCACAAAAGCATTTCAAAAATCCGATTTTGATTTTTCAAAGAGGCGTGTCCCAAAGATATTCCTGAAATCATTGCCCAAAATGTCCCAAAATCGTACCGGATTTATCTGGTATCAGGTAGAAGAAATGAAATGAAGCTGACACTGGAAATACTAGGCATTTATTGGTTTGACTCTTGAGCGATTCTATTTTTTAGAATCCGTTGGGTTCTCTGAGCCAATTGTGGTTTAATTCTTAAACACTCACCAAATTCTTTATGTGCCTCCGCTGCGGCCTCGATTGCTCGCTTTGATTTCAAGGATTTCAATGAAGCGATCCAAGCTTTGTCTCCGCCGTAAATCTCGAAACTTGCTTTTAAATCCGTTTTCAATTGTTTTATTTTGAAATTTCATTTGCTACAATTGCTTGGTTACAATTGCTACAAAGCTTTCGCTTACAATTTTTGCTACAATTGCTACAATGCTTCAACAAAAAACAACTTTTTCTAGAACTGCCTCTCCTTCAGCCCCGCCTCCTCCTTTCGGAAGAGATACCTCAGGGTATCGGGTAAAAAGATGAAACCAACAAACTGAAAAGAGGTAAAACGTTATATGGAAAGAAAGTGAACAGCCTAATAAAACAAATATTATCAAAAGCTTCACTTGTATGGGCATTGTGGATATGGCAGCAAAACCAAACATCAACCTCCATCCGACTCGTTTCTGGATCGGTTTGCGCGGAGCCCGCGGCCACTCCATTAGCCACAATGAAACCAGCAGCAATCATAAACCTTAAAAGCTTAAATTGAGAACTTGAAATCAAAACTTAAGCTTAAAACTTGTAGCTTAAGACTATTAGATCTATTTTAGCTTTAGAACCTGATAAATCGTGACAAGGGTTCCCTCAGCGAATCTTCAGCTCCTTCTCCGATGAAAGCTGGGGATGATCATTGAAGCAAAACCTGATAAATGTGAATCAAATTTTTGAGTTTACACGTTTTATCGCTTACTCTTTCTATTTCAAACTAGATAACCTTTACCTTTTCTATTCAATTCTTTCTATTCTTGATTGGGATTGAAATCTAGTGAACTCAAAAGTGAGACTTAGCAAACATCTGGATTCTTGATACAGGATCTGCAGCAAAGACATTTGATATAATACAAGACTCTAGGGGTTATGCCTTAAAAATGGTATTTGCCTGTTTTTCAAAGGGTTTGTCTCCGTGACGGATTCGAACAGGACTCAGGCCTTGCAGTTGGTTTGTAAGCCGGCCCACTAACCCCTCGGCCACCGCCGTTCTTTTTCCTTTCGTTGGTGAGTACATTGGCTACGAGGATTTTTCGAAAATGGGTGGTGGTGCCTTAAAATAGTATTTGTCTGTTTTTCAAAACAGGAAGAAAGTTTGTCGGTGACGGGGATTCGAACCCTGGGACTCGAGAGGCAGCATTGGTCTTGATAAGGTGGCACACTAACCCCTCGGCCACCGCTGCTCTTTTTCCCCTTGCTTGTGGCGCGCTCTTATTGGCTAGGAGGAAAAACGAGAAAAACTTTAAGAAAAGAGATATCTCAAAATGGGTTTTACCAATGGAAAGTCCCGACCGGAATTATTGCAGCGTTTGGGATGAGCACATATGAAAACGTCAAGTGGACAAATTACTCTAAAGTATTTGGGAGATTTCAAAAAAGTACTCTCTAAAAAATCTTAAACGCTTTTCCATCTTTAACTCTTTATCTTTTCTTTTATCTTTATCTTTATCTTTTAAAACATCATACAATCCTTTAGGACATCATAATATTCTTTCTTTTATTAGTTCCGTTCCTTTATTCTTAATAAATACAATTTTTAGAAAGCTGACCTACCGATCGTCGGAAAATTTTAAACGTTGCTATGCGGAAGAGATGTCTAATTTGTATTTGAAAACACAGCAAAAAATCTCTGGTGCTAAACTCAGCAAAAGTACTGAAAGTACAGGGGATAAACACGCAAAAAGTACCAAGAATTTCTTCCAGACGAGATGACTAACTCACTCGGCAGCTATTCCGAAAGCAAAACTCTCCCCAAGAAAAGTGTCCATTTCTCGGGAGCGATCCACACTTTTGCCACAGCCCCAATGACGAAAAAAAAAGAAGCGAAAAGGACGGTGCCCCGTCGCCCGAACATATCAGACGTTTTCCTACAGAGAAATTTTTGTTCTCCATTCACCGTCTGAATGCCGTTTTGGCTCACCCGCGCACAACGCACCAATACCAGCCATTCCAGGGAGTGATGCTGATGACCCACTCCTTGCCACACTGTGTTCAATCCCTTCATTCCCTCGTTATCCGGCAAGAATAACATGGCACTAGACAAGTTTTAACTTAACACTAAACTTATAAACCTATAAACTCATAAACTTATGAACCCATAAACTGCTTTTTCACATCGAATTTCTATCCTATAAACATTCGAGACGAAATTTTTTCCTTCTGGATTGCTGAAAAGTTCTGGCCGCGATGTGATAGACGCATTAATAATCTTTCTAATAATATCCACTGCGCCACTAGCTCCGCATTTAAGGGAGAGAAAAAGCTTATAGGGGACTCCGAAAGTCGGCCTACAACTTCGATGTCAGATATCTCTCGCGTTACAGAGCTCATTTTGGAAAAAAGTAAAAGCATATTCAGAATCAACATAGCCGATTCTGCAGATATAGCTTTCAGATATCCCATTTGTCTATATTAAAAAGACCACCTTGACCTAGTGCCCTTCCCTAGTAAGCTATATAACGGCATTTTATATAACGGAAAACTCGACATGGAATGAAAGCTTGGCCCCGCCCGATGCTAAGCTCTATAACGGCCCTTTATATTAGGTAGCAGCATACTAAGCATTGCATGAAAAGAAGGATTCTCTATTTTCATAAATTTCCAACGATAGATGAAGCGTGGATATCAATGAATGTTATAAACTATTTCCTTGTAAATCTCCCTCTACAAAATAGGCTAAAACGTGTTTCAATTGATCGAAGCATTGAAGAAATTTCGAGGGTGAAATACGAGTGACCAAAAAGGGAATCGAGTCACTTTAGGAACAAGTTTGGTGTGGTCAAAATAGAGTTAGCTTCCAAAATTGAAGATTTAAAAAGAAAGGATAACTATAGATCAATTCATTCAAAAAAAGTCTAACTGAAATGCATTTACAAAAATTTATAGATAGAGCGTAAATTCAAAACCCTCAAAATTCAAGAACAAGTTTAGTGTGGTCAAAATAGAGTTAAGCATGTAAACCAGTCTTTAACCTGAGCTAGCAGTCTGGCAGGATCAATCAGATATCTGAACTAAGATAAGTATGGGCTAGTCTTTTTAACCTGAGCTAAAAGTGTTTCAATTGATCGAACGATTGAAGAAATTTCGAGGGCGAAAGTGACCAAAAAAGGAATCGAGTCGCTTTAGGGACAAGTTTAGTGTTGTCAAAATAGAGTTAGCTTTTCAAAAATGAAGATTTAAAAGGAAAAAAGGATAACTATAGATCAATTCATTCAAAAAAAAGTCTAACTGAAATGCATTTTACAAAAATTTAGAAATTTAGGAGCGTAAGTTCCAAAACCCCCAAAATTCTAAAAACCGGCTTTTCCACAAAAAGAAAAATGATCGTAAAAGCAAAGCTTTCCCATGAAATGATCCGAACTCTTAATTATTTTGAATGATATTTGAATGATTTTGAATGAAGGGCGCTCATTTTCCAACTAAATAGTCAAAAAGCGAATTATTTTGACGACACTAAACTTGTCCCTAAAGTGACTCGATTCCTTTTTGGTCACTCGCATTTCACCCTCGAAATTTCTTCAATGTTTCGGTCAATTGAAACACGTTTTGCTTATTTGTAGAGTAGATTTACAACTTTCAAATAGTTTTATAAGCATTCATCGATTCAGTTTATAACATCAGCTTTTTTATCGTTGAGAATTTATATTGAAAATGTTGAAATCCTATTTCTTATGCAATGTACCTATTATTGTGTGTGTGTATGTGAAGGCTCATATACGAAGCTCTCTTGTATATATAGAGAGCCCGCTATCCCTGCGGAAGGTCGATATATCAGGAAAGGTCGCCCTGGTATACAGAAGAGCTCCTTTTATGCAGAAAGGCCCGCCTTATATGAGGAAAGATCCGCCTTATATAGGAGGCTCCCTCTTCGGGAGATGCGAGTGACAAAAGGGCACTTTTCGAAACACTTTCACAAGGTTTCAGCATCCCTAAGTGACTTCCTCTTGGTCATCGAAACGTATCCTTCAATGCTTCGATCAATTGAAGAAACGTTTTGGGCCTATTTTGTAGAGTAGATTTACAACTTTCAAATAAGTTTATAACATTCATCGATTCTAGTTTATAACATCAGCTTTCTATCGTTGGAAATTGATGAAAATGTTGAAATTCGCATTTCTTATGCATGTACCTAATATAACGGAAAGTTCTATATAACGCAATAATTTTTTTTGGTCCCTTCCATTCCATTATAGAGAGAGAGTCTGACTGTACAATTACAAAATTAAAGCTTTAAGAAGCTTGCTACTCTCGACACAACACCCGTATCATATCCAAATAGCAATCCTCCCACACACATCAAGCACGTCAAGAGTACCACATAGAAAGTCGTTTTCGGCAACTCGGCCGTTGTGGTCGAATCGATGTGCTTTGAGCTATCTAAAAATCTAAAAATTGTCAAGTTTTATGGCTAAATTGTCATCTTTTCTTTCTAAATTGTCAAATTTTATGTTTGAAGCTAAAGCACAAGCTAGAGCACAAGCTAGAGCACAAGCTGAAATAAGCTAAATCACAGTATCATAACTGAGCAAAACTAACACAAGCTAAACACAAGCAAAGCACAAGCTAAATCACAGCCAGCCTTTATCTATAAGTTTCTTAAGTTCAACTACTCCTTTGTTTTGTTTTTATCCCAATTTTTACAACAAACCACAGCTCCTCCGGCCATCGTTTCTTTTGAAATTCTTCTTGCAAGTTTTCTTGATCGATTAAATATATTCAATTCTAAACAAGAATTCAATTCAATTCTAAACAATTCAATTCAATTCTAAACAATTAATAGGTTGATGCATAAGTCTTTTCGTTTTTTTCGTACTTCTGTTAAAAAAGTAACAAATTCACGAATTAATCTATAGTTTGCTCTATAAAAGTGTTTTTTTGTTCAATTTGCATCTTTTTAAATGAATTTCGGTTCACTTTCAAGCAAATTCGAGAGTGAAAAAACCGCCTTTTCATCAAAAATCTATAAAAAACTCTACGGAAAAATTGGCTGAATGAATTTCTCTGAAATTTTGGCGAAATATCAAACGTTTTTTTTCTCTATCTTTTTATCTATTGACACGAAGATAGGTTTTCTTTTAGCTATCTTAGCTAAGGTGTCTAAACCACGCATCATCGAGTTAGCCCTTTTTGACTACCCGACTTCATACTCTCAAGAAAATCCAGGCATTCAATATTTTTAAACCCCGTTTTAATGTTATTTTGCAGAAAAATAATTGCTTTTTCTAATGAAAATCAACCGTAGTTTAATTGGTGCATTTGTTGGCTTGGAAACGGCAGACGAAAAGGAACAAAAAAGACTTATGCATCAACCTAATAAATTCAATTCTAAACAATTCAATTCAATTCTAAGTTCCATTCTAAACAAAAGTTTTATGAAAAATATTAATGATATAAAGAAATAAGAAATAAAGATATAAAAGATGTAAAATTGATAAAAGATATAAAAAAATTGGAGAATCAGCAAAAAATAGTAAATAAACTTTGAGTCAAAACGTTTCTTTCAAAAAAAATGGATCCCACCGATCATCGATTCAGTCGGGATTTTGTGGCTTTTTGAGAGAAAAAACGAATTTTCTATGTTTACCAATGAAAAACGAAAAGTAGAATAGGTTTTAGGATTGAAATTTTGAAAAAAGCAAATTTAAAAGTTTTCTCATGTTCAAATTTTCCAAAAATGACTTTATTTGATTCCAAAATGATTTGGATCATCATTTACTATGAAACGAACTGATCAACATTTTCCGAAAAAAATGAAAAAATAGAAAAGAGAGTAATCGGATTGACCTTTCTCGTTTCTCCTTTTTTCTCGAAAAACATATTGAAACCGTTGAACAAATCAATGATAAATGTTAGATTTTGTTATTAGAATTTTATTAGAATGTTATTAGAATTTGTTATTAGAATGTTATATATGTTACGTCCGATTTAGATTTTCGTCCGATTTAGACTCAATCTAAATCGGACGTCCGGTTTAGGTTGAGTCTAAATCGGACGTAACGTATATATGCTTGATTCAGGGGGCGAATAGAAGCGAACCAGATAATCGTAACCGCATTTAACATATTGCTACAATACTTTCACAAAACCAAAAAAGGAAAACTAAAAAAAAAGTGAATAAATAGTACAGGTAGTATAGTACAGGTAAAACAGTACAGTTAGTACAGTAAGTTAGCACCGTACAGCTAGCACCGTACAGTTAGTACAGTACAGTTAGTACAGTAGGAGTTAGTACAGTACAGGTAGTACAGTAGGAGTTAGTACCGTACAGTTAATACAGTACAGGTAGTACAGTACAGTTAGTACAGTACAGTTAGTACAGTACACAGATGGTACAGTAGAGATAGTACAGTACGGGTAGTACAGTAGAGTTAGTACCGTACAGTTAATACAGTACAGTTATTACAGTACAGTTATTACAGTACAGTTAGCACCGTACAGCTAGCACCGTACAGTTAGTACAGTACAGTTAGTACAGTAGAGTTAGTACAGTAGTAGTGAGAGTTAGTACCAGTACAGGTAGTACAGTAGAGTTAGTACCGTACAGTTAGTACTGAGTAGAGTTAGTACAGTAGAGTTAGTACAGTACAGGTAGTACAGTACAGGTAGTTACGGTACAGGTGGTACCAGTAGAGTTAGTACCGGAAAGTTTGTAAGTACAGGTAGTACAGTACAGGTAGTACAGTTAGTACAGTAGAGTTAGTACAGTACAGGTAGTACAGTAGAGTTAGGAAACACAGGTACAAAAAGATTAAATCTAGGGCAAGTGGTGACATGGCAAAAAGAGCTAATTTGTTTACAGATACTTTGAATTTTCCTACAGACGAGAAGATACCAGACGGGAGCTTATTCCAAACCCTACTAATACGGTTCGCAAAAGAATGATAAAGGGAAAGATGATGGAAAAGATGATGGGGATGAGAACCGATTGTAATTTGATAAGGATGACCACACTGTACGTGTACTTCTAGGACTTTCCAACAATTTTCAAGAGGCTCTCTGAAATTCTGGATACGACTTAGGGTGGAAAAGTATTTTATAGCAAAGAAAAAATAAGATCAAAGTAAATACGGCGATATAAAAGGGGTTTTTAAATGAAAAACTCCAAGTTTAGTCTCATGGCTTGCTTTACTGTAGGCTAAGTCTGGCCTGGCTAGGTCTGGCATAGCTCTACTGTAGACTAGGCTTGGCCTAGCTTGCTCTACTGTAGGCTAAGCCTGGCCTAGCTTGCTTTACTGTAAGCCATTTGGAATGGTAATAAGATTTTGATTTAAAAAATATTAAAATCAAAAAGTGCTTTAAAGATTTTCAAAGTGTAAAATAGTAAAAAGAGATATAAATTTCTCGTTTCAATTTGTGCTTTCAATTTCTGGTTGTAAATTCTCGGAGATGCAGCTGAGAGAGCCAGAAACCTTTCCCTGTTTCTGTTTCTCTCTTTTTGGTCAAACAAAGAGATAACGAAAGGAAAAGACTACTGAAATAGTCATTTCTTTGATCTCTTTGATGTACTTTTCAAGATTTTCAAGCTTTTTCAAGAATTTTTAAAGAATTTAGGGCAATTTTGAAAGAAATGATTAATAAAATCTGGAAAAATCAAAGCAATCAAAGCATTTATAGCATCGTTTTTTGATTTTTTTTTGATTTGATTCTTTTAGTTTTTCGAATAGGCCATTGAATCATTTTTAAAGAATCGAGAAATGTTAAAAATGGAATTCAATAAAAGTTCTCAAACATAATTTTTGATAATAAAGTAAAGAAATGAATGGCAAAGAATTTGAAGAATTGAAGCCTCGACATTCCACTTACCGGTCAGATGCTCTACCACCAAGCTATAGGCGCCTTATTTCCCCAAGAGGAAATAGAATCATAGAAATATTAGGTTGTTCGGATCTAAACGAGCGTTTGCACTGCTTAACTCGTGAGGAAGCGAATTTCCCGCACCAGATCGCCTTTCCAATGGCGTGGAGATGCTCATCAATAGTAGAATTTGAACATAGAAACTGCTGAGCAAGTTCGCGTCGTTTGACATGGATCCGATCCGATTGCAGCCCCCAAAATATCGTTGTCTATTGCTTGAGGTCAACGAGAGTGTTCATCATCCTCGAGACTTTTATCACCATTCCGAAAGCGTTGGAACCAGGCTCGGCATCGGCTTTCGGACAAAACATCATTCCCAAATGCTTTGACCAAATCTCAATGGGATTCCGCGACTGTTTTGTAGCGGAATTTCGTTTCAATACGTTTCCAATTTGATTCCAATACGTTTCCAATTTGGTTCCAATACGTTTCCCATATGCAACTGGGTTCGTTCCAATACGTTTCCAATTTGGTTCCAATACGTTTCCAATATGCAACTGGGTTCGTTCCAATATGTTTCCAATATGCAACTGGGTTCGTTCCAATACGTTTCCAATTTGGTTCCAATACGTTTCCAATATGCAACTGGGTTCGTTCCAATATGTTTCCAATATGCAACTGGGTTCGTTCCAATATGTTTCCAATATGCAACTGGGTTCGTTCCAATATGTTTCCAATATGCAACTGGGTTCGTTCCAATATGTTTCCAATATGCAACTGGGTTCGTTCCAATACGTTTCCAATATGCAACTGGGTTCGTTCCAATACGTTTCCAATTTGGTTCCAATACGTTTCCAATACGCAACCGATTTGGTTCCAGTACGTTTCCATTCCGCAACCGATTTGCATCCAATAAGTTTCCAATATGGCACCGATTTGGTTCCAATAGTGAAAGACATTGTAGAATTAGAAAGAATTGTTGGAAGATATTGTGGAATTAGAAAGTGCTTGGTGCAAAGACATTGTTGAATTGGAAAAATTGTTGGAAGACCTTCCAATCTGGTACCGATTTGGCGAGTGATTTTGGATTTTGACCCAGGATTTTGCGACTTTCAGCCTAACGGCCCGAACTCCTCGAGGCTACCGCCAATCAATTTCTGACCAAGAAATTCTATGTTTCAAAAAGTTTAGGCTACAAGACTGTCTAAACAGTTTTTTGAAAAAATTCGAGGGGCTCGAGATTTTTGCATTTTAATGCAATAATTTCGATAAAACGACTTTTTATGCATGAATAATTGTTTTTGACAAAAGTAACGCTATGATTTTACAAAACTAACGCTGATTTTGAGAGAGAATTTGACTAGGGTGACTGACCAACAAGAAAAACATCTAGTTTTCGTGATTTTCTCGATAAAAAATTGAAAATGGCCAATTTGAAAGGCGAAAATACAAATAAAGACATAAAAAATCTATTTGATGCTAAATTTCCATCAGTTTTGATTTCTGTTATTCAAAAGAATCTCTAACAAAACAAACTAGAGCTCTTTTTTTCTTCAAAATTCTCCTCTTTTCTGTGTTTATTCTACCCATTCGCTCAATTATTTCTGTTATTTCGCGATTTTCCGTGATTCACCACACAAACCAACAATATTTTCATTGTAAACAAGTGTATTTTGAAGTAAAACCTTTAAAAGAGTAAAAACAGATTTATTTTACAAAACCCGATCAGAAAAAGAAAAATAATATAAATAGCCGAGATCGATTGGAGAATAAACCCGTAAAATAAATGGCAAAAAAAGGAAATTTTAAAAGGGGAAATGGGGTAAGCTAATTTCCGCTAATCTTTTACGCATTTGCACAACTGGATCGTTTTGCGCAACTTGCCATAACTTTCTTCTAAGTTGGTCAATCTTTATGATTTTGGTTTCATTTTGTAGATCTCAATAAGTGCAACAAAATGGCACAAAGAGCAGAAAGATTGACCAATTTAGAAGAAAGTTATGACTCATCTAGTTCATGACCATCTTCCTTCTGACTCTTTTTGATCAACAACTTTCTTCTCAGTGGGCCAATCTTTTGCTCTTTGTGCCATTTTGTAGATCTCAATAAGTGCAACAAAATGAAACCAAAATCATAAAGATTGGTCCACTTAAAGGAAAGTTATGGCGAGTTGCGCAAACGCAAACGCAAATGACCCTATTGCGCAAAAAAAAAATTGCGGAAATTAGCGTACCCCGGGGGGAATTTGTTAAAGAAATTGGTGATAATCCAATTATCACCAAATTCAGTTAAAGGAAGTCCAAATTCAGCTCCAATTCAGTTAAAAGTTATTGATGATAAAAGATAAAGATAAAGAAAATAAAAGTGATTCAGTTAAAGAAAAAGAAATTTAGATACAAAGATTAAACGATTAAAAGATTAAACGATCAAACTGTGCCCTTAAACAATTTTAAAATTGTTTTTAAATTTGAAGTCACAGTTTTTTTAGTTTATAAGTCATGAAATCAAAAAATCATTGGTTAAGAATATTAAAAGATATTCAGATATGAATATTTCACAAAAACAGAATAGCAGTCAGCAATCAGAACAGCTAGAAATTTTTGTTTTACCCTAAAGTCTCGAGTATAGGTTCATCCGAGGATAAGTTCTGCCTTAATTTACATTCGCTTTAATTGCTTTGAATTTCTTTTGTTGGGTTTTTATACATTTTTATTGTTATATAAACTTTTATTATTGTTCTTGGAGCGCGGGATACTACAGGCCTATCACCATTGCTGGCAGCCTATCACCATTGCTGACAGCCTATCACCATTGCTATTTGTTATGTGCATGGATACATCCAGACGATAGTGTTGAAGAAGACGCTGGAAAGCATCTCTTTCGACCGTCGACGTGGACTTTGGCCGGATGAAGAGGCCAGGGAGGGCCATGAAGAGGCCAGGGAGGGATCCATAAGACTGAGCACTGGAGAGGAGCAGGGCGGACGCGCCGAGCCACGCCCGGAGCAACAAATAACAGCATAAAATTGCTATAACCCTCAATAAATTTACTTCTATTATTGTTCTTGTTAACTGTTAACTTAAAAAGCAAAAAAATTATGCTGCAGCGGGGTTCGAACCCTCGACACACCGCACCGGAGACAGCCGTCAATTTGCATGCGAAAACCGAGCAGAACTTATACTCGCGACTTTAGGGTAAATGAATTTCTTAAATTTTTCTTGAAATTCAAGAAATTCGAGAAATTCTTGAATTTCTTGCATTGAACAAATGAATTTTCTTTGATTTCCTCCATTTTCTTTGATTTAATTTGATTTTGATTTCTTTGATTTCCTTTAATTCACCATGTCTTGATAATTTACAAATTCACAGATCAATTATGCGATATCTCTCGCTCTGCGAGATCTGCGAGATCGCTCGATGAGATTTCCGGCGATGAGAACAATGGATCGAGAAGTGATCGACTTGTTGTGAGACTCATTTGTGGATGCAAGAGTTTCCCGTTTGGAATCATCGGCGGACTCGTCCTTGGGGCCAACGGCGGACTCTCACAACATGTGGACCCACGACGAGATCTCAGTGGATGAGGGAGAGCTGGAATTGCTTGAGATTTGCAATGATCTGTTTTCTAATGATTTCTGAGCTTTTCTTTTTCAATTAAAGGATAGATTTTGATGAGATCGTGTACTTTGAAATGAGAAAAGTGCTATAGATTTGGGTGTAAAGTGAGAAAATGTGCCCATTTCGACATGCTAATCACTTTTTGGTTGACGCCGACGCGCCAGCGGATTTCACTGATTTCATTGTGGTACGACGGGAATTTGTACGTGAGGAACTCATGTAAAAAGCAAAATGTTGCACAAGAGCCTCGGCCACGATCACGTGGTGAACTGAAATGAGCGGTGAGGTTGGGCTTTTGTGCATGAGTCCTGGTTAGTTGATCGACTGCTAGATTGGTTTTTTTGTTTCTTGCAATTCTCTGCAGAGATAGAGAATTTCTAGAGCTAAACTTGATGCATAAAAATGCACAGAAATGCACAAATATCTCTTTTTTGGCTTACTTAAATCTTTGATAGCTTTTAGTGTATAAACTTGTTACATATTTTCGATATTAAATACAAGAAGATATATAAAGCCAAAATCGGACTGATCTGTCAGTTAGTCTGGCTCTGGGCCTAACACTGGCATTGGCCTGGCATTGGTCTGTCAGTTAGTCTGGCTCTGGGCCTAACACTGGCATTGGCCTGGCATTGGTCTGGCAGTTAGTCTGGCTCTGGGCCTAAACTGGCATTGGTCTGGCAGTTAGTCTGGCTCTGGGTACACGGCATTGTCCTAACATTGGCCTAACATTGGCCTAGCATTGGTCTGGCATTGGCTTGGCATTGGCCTAGCATTGGCCTGATCCCGAACTCTGACCCTGCCCTAGCTCTAGCCTAGATTACTATCTAACCTGGCTTTGTAACAGCACTGTAATTTACATTAGCACACTCACCAGCATGTGAATTATAATTGCTTCCATCATGTACATGTTTTGCTCGGCTACTCTTGTCGTACACAAAAAGCGCTAAGTAGATCGCATTGAAAGCGAATTGACTGAAAAAACCGAACTCCATCAAAAAAAAGTTAGAGCTTTTTCTACCTGAAATACAGCACTTGAGCAAGCATCCGGGCAATGAAGTAATAGGGACTTGTGTTGAATCCTTCCATGATCCCAAAAAGACTAATCAGACGAATCGTATTCTCAGGGGTGTTCAAAAGAACACAAATCAAAGCGATTAACAACCAACGACAAAGAGCACGCTGTTGACGAGCCTGGAACTGGAATTGATATTGGAAAACATGTAGTGTTTAGTTATCCAACTCGTTTAGTTACCTGGTTTGACTTTAGACTCGTTTAGCTTTGGACTGGTTTAGCTTTGGACTGGTTTAGCTTTGATTTAGTTACCCAATCGGAAATGTTTCTACGAGCTTGAACACCTCATTATTGTTATTTCTCTAATTAAATGAAAACAAGAAATGAAAAGGAGTGTACTAGAAAGGGTTTATTTATAGGATTTGAAAGAATATAAATAGATTTAACAGATCTGATAGAGTCTGTACAAAGTGTGGATTTCCAGATTGTGTAACTGAACCAGAGAATTGAAAAGTTATTGACAAGAAGAAGAAGAGGAAGAAGAGGATGGAGAAGAAGAAGAAGAAGAGGAAGAAGAAGAGAGAAGAAGAGGAAGGAAGAAGAAGAAGAAGAAGAAGAAGAAGAAGAAGAAGAAGAAGAGGAAGAAGAAGAAGAGGAACAAGAGGAAGAAGAGGAAGAAGAGGAAAAAGAAGCAGAAGAAGAAGAAGAAGCAAAAGCAGAAAGATGTTTGCCTTGTTTGACATGCTAATTATGATAATTTACATAATAAGTACAGTTTTTCATTGTTTCTCTGAATCTTTTACTGATTGTTTTAGTTCAATTGGACTTCAACTTTTGTAGCAAATCTTACTCTGAACAATCCCTTCAATCAGTTCAAAATTCATTTCAATAGACTCAAAATGAATATTTTGAAATTTCTAATCATAAAGTATTGTGTTTTATATCTTTTCCTCACCTTCATTCTCCCCGAATTCGATCTTGTGAGTTTTATGATCTCTTCGAGTGCGCTTTTCCTTCTTTTCAACTCTCCTTTCTTCACGCGAAACCAACGAAATGACCTGAAATATTTATGAATTAGAAAGTTGAAGAAATATCTGAAGATGAGATTATTATTATTATTATTATCAATAAAGCTAACGTTGATTCAAGCACAACAGAAGTATCCATGATGACGATGACCGCACACGGGATACAAAATGACCAAATGCACTCGACAATGTGGAAAACCCGGTTGGCCGTCATCGAGTTTTTCATGATCGGGACCTGAAGGTGATAGATAAAAACGGTTTTTTAGAGTTTAACAAATACAACGATCCATCGAGGGTTTAAAAGGTTTGATCTATGCAATGTAAAGAACACAAGTATTATATTAGGTTGGTGCAGATGAAACTTCCGTTGGAACCATAAACAAAATTTATTATAAAAATCCTAATACAGAACCTCAATCCAAAAGATATTCGCCATCATTATCAATGACTCTTTGCCATCTTCCACGCAGAGAATGGATGCCCTTTTCGAAGAACTCGGGCAACTGCGACTCGAAGAAGTTGGACACCCAGATTTCAACTTCTTCGCGGTTCTTGAGTTTTTTTCCTGCTAAAGAATGCTGCATCGACCGAAACAAGTGGTAGTCGGATGGGGCCAAGTCCGGGCTATATGGCGGATGAGGCAGAACTTCCCAGTCCAAATCCTCGATTTTCTGCTGGGTGATCTTTGCGGTGTGGGGTCGAGCGTTATCGTGGAGGAATTTTGTAGTCGCCGTGTTATTGCCTTGACGACGCAATACCTGGTCCACGCGGCTCAATTGGGCTTTGTAGAGATCCGCCGTGACTCTTTGGCCCGAATCCAGCATCTCAGAATACACGAGACCTTTACTATTCCACCAAATACAAAGCATCACCTTTTTTCCGTGGATATTCGGTTTGGGAGTCGGTTTTGGCGGTTCACCGGCGTCCAACCACTGCCGTTTTCTTGCTGTGTTGTCGTAACATATCCACTTTTCATCTGCCGTAACAATGGAGTCGAGAAAACCGGCGGTCTTTGCGCGGCGGACGAGAATTCCAGCCATCGTAGCTCGAGCCGCTTTGTTTGCGTCGCTGAGCTGATGTGGCACCCATTTTCCACACTGATTCGTCTTACCAATTGCGTGCAAATGGCGGAGAATGGTTGTATGGTCGCAGTCAAACAGCTCTGCAAGCTCCCGAGTTTTTTGGCATGGATCCGATTCGATAGCGTTCTTCAACTCATCGTTGTCGACAATTTGAGGCGGATTCCCGCGTTTTTCGTCTTCCAAACTCTCATCACCGTCTCGGAAGCGCTGAAACCAAGTCCGGCATTGACGTTCGGACAACACGTCATCGCCGAATGCTTTGCACAGAGCACGATGAGATTCCGCAGGCGTTCTGCCTTGTTTAAAATCATACAACAAGCAAACCCGCACTCGAAATTTTTCGTCAACCATTTTCTAGAAGCTAAAAATTACTTCAAATTAAGTAAAACGCATAAGTCTTAGATATCAAAAGACGCGCAAAGAGACGCTCTTTCAGATAGACAAATATCTTCAATAAAAACTTTTATTAGGTTCAAAATATAAACAAACAAGTGTGACGGAAGTTTCATCTGCACCAACCTAATATAATAGTCGGTTCCGAAAGCTTCAACTATCAGAATGGTTTCAAGAGCAAATTTTCTAGGTCTAGATCCAAGCCTCTGACGGTTCTGAAGACTATTTCTTTCTTCCTTTCTTCCTTTCTTCCTTTCTTCCTTTCTTTCTTTCTTCCGTCCTTCCTTCCTTCCTTCCTTTCTTCCTTTCTTCCTTTCTTCTTTCCCTCTTTCTCTTCCCTTCTCTTTCTCTCAAGTTAGTCCTGGATGGCTCAGTGGTTAGAGCATTTGAGCCAACTCTGACCTAGTTCCTCGCCCGGAAAGCAAAAGCTCGACAGTTCTCCTCTCCCTTTTCTTGTCAATTCCTTCACTTCTTATTACAAAAACTATTGAACCAGCTAGAAGTCAGGCCTAGAATTGGCTCTGATCTAGTTTCTGGCCTAGCTTTGGCCTAGCTTTGGCCTAGCTTTGGCCTAGCTTTGGCCTAGCTAGCCTGGCCTGGCTTACAGGACTCCGGGCTTCAGTTGGAACATGAACTTGGAGAATTAAAGCTGTAAACAAGCTAGAAATGTTAGTAATTTGAAAATCTGAGAGATTCTAAATGATATTTTGTATTTCACTTCTAAACTTTACCTGAGTACACTCTCCATTCGGTCTCGCATCAATCGCCACAAGCAACCAGATATTCAACAGAGTTGACATTGACTAGAAAGAGATTCTTTTGTTATTTGTTTATTTTAAATGTTTTTTGTTTCTGTTTCTGTTCCAAATCTTTACCTTGATCTTGAAAGAGAAATTTTTTAAAGTAAGAAACGAGTTGCTCAATAATTCACTAGCGGGGAAAGACGAAAGATTTCTCGATTAGCCACAGCTTATCCCATTTGAATGAAAAGCTTAAGAGAGTGACTCAGAAAGCGGTTTAATTTGGTTGTAAATAAATGAAAATTTTCAAATTGACCAATTCCTTTAGTCTTTTTTTAATCATAAGATCCTTAAATCATAAGTGCAACAAGGTTAACTCAACTCTAGATTGCAACTTTGAAGCTCAACTCTAGATCAGCTTTGAAGCTCAACTCTAGATCAGCTTTGAAGCTCAACTCTAGATCAGCTTTGAAGCTCAACTCTAGATCAGCTTTGAAGCTCAACTCTAGATCAACTTTGAAGCTCAACTCTAGATCAGCTTTGGAGCTGAACTTTAAAGCTCAAGTTTAAAGCTCAGGTTTAAAGCCCAACTTTGAAGCACAACTTTGAAGCACAACTTTGAAGCTGAACTTTAAAGCTCAACTTTGAAGCTCAAGATTAAAGCTCAACTTTAAAGCTCAACTTTAAAGCTCAACTTTAAAGCTCAAGTTTAAAGCTGAAGCTTAAAGCACAAGTTTAAAGCTGAACGTTAAAGCACAACTTTAAAGCTGAACTTTAAAGCTTAGCTGAACTTTGAAGCTGAACTTTCAGCAAGCTACAAAAAGAAAATTTATAGCATTTTCTTCAGTTTTCTTATTTCAAATTACAGATCAGAATTCATTTTTGGAAATAAACGAAAAGCATTTATTTTAAATGTAGCCTTGAAACAAGGAAATCCCCTTTTTTTCACACATCAATGCACTTTCAGAAATAGACTCAAATTGAAGGGTTTTATGTGAGAAAATTTCGAATACGAATAAAGTTTTGCTAGTTGATTTTTTGGATTCTGTGAAAAGCGATGGGTTTTTTTGGCTTTGAAAAGAAATGATAAAACTTATAATGATAAAACTTACAATGATAAAAGCCAACGCTCGATAGGGCATTTGCCAGATTCGAAGATGATACAATGGATGGCAGATGGCGAGGTAGCGAAGTGAGGAAAGCAATAGCCAAGACCAGATCGAGATCCCGGTAATTGTATGGGTGAGGAAGAGCATTCCCTGAAGCAAGTGCATCGTTTTTGTACATTCTCTTAGATTCTCCTTACATTCTTCTTGCATTCTTCTTGCATTCTTCCTACATTCTTCCTACATTCTTCCTCCATTCTTCCTACATTCTTCCTACATTCTTCCTACATTCCTCTTACATTCTTCTTACATTCTTCTTGCATTTTTGCATTCTTACTTAAATTTCTTACCGGCTTACATTCTGAAACAAGTAAGCGAAACAAGCAGTTTACCTTTACCAGATTCAAGTTTTGAGCAAAGAAGCCATACAAACCTTGCAAAACGGTCGAGCCATACTCGGGCTCACTCCCACATCCAGATTCATCACATGAGCATTGTGAACACCAATCAGCAACAAGCTGCAAAGATCAGCCGCCGCCATCGAGCACAACGCGACCCCGGTTCCATTTCGATATCGTTCAACATCGTTTCTGAAAATTTTATTTTAAGTGTAAGATAATAAGTTAAAACTAGCGTAAAAACTCAAGCCTAGAGGCTGCCAGCGAGAGGATTTCGTTCGATTTTCGTTTACCAGGGACAAAAAGGGTATCCTTAGCACACTAGGCTACCGACAAGAGATTGTAAGAGAAAAAAGAGATTACTGATCGCTGGTAAAAGAGACTACTGATAAAAAAAACTAATGTTCAAGTGTTTTTCTAAAAGGAGCAAGGTTTGATCGACAGTGGATCCGAGCCAGGGACAAAAAAAGATCGACACGCTAGCACACTATCCACTAGCCTATTGAAGCATGTTTTGCAAGCCGTTTCAAGCTGCCCTTGAATGGGTGTTTGCACCTTGGAATCAAGTCAAATCACCTAGTCAAATCGCTCCTAAAAGCTCTTTGATCTCAAATCGCTTCAAGGAGCTCTTTGGTGAGATAAGAAGCTTTGATACGATAATTTAAGCTTTTTTGAAGTCAATTTTGATCGTAGGAACCAATTTACAGTCAATTTATAAAAATTTAAACGATTAGCAACCAATTTCTACTGCCAATTTATACAATTTATATGATTAGCAACCAATTTACAGCCAATCTATACAATTTAAACGATTAGCAGTCGATTCCTACTGCCAATTTATACAATTTATCTGATTAGCAACCAATTTACAGCCAATCCATACAATTTAAACGATTAGCAGCCAATTTCTACTGCCAATTTATACAATTTATATGATTAGCAGCCTTTTTTTGTACCCACACCTCAATTTTAGGTGTAAATTTTCTCAAACCAGGCTTCACTCACGAAGCTTTCCCTCAAAAATCTTCCCTCACGATTGAAAAACTCTCCCAAAGCTTCTCAAAAGTCGCAAAAAGTTACTTACATTCGGTTGTTTTTTTTTGATGTCTATCAATAAAGCCTAAGTTATTGCGGGAAAACCTGAGAAAAAAACCCTAGAAATAGCACGTAAGTCCCTATTGCGCTTGCAAGACAGACCTGTTTTTATGTCAACAAGTTGAGCTTTATGGGTAATACACAGAGTCATATTTCCCTAGTCAACCCCCGTTTTTCATCAAAAACATCTTGTCAACATCGCCAAAAATTGCTTTGAAACACGTGTTTTTGAAGTGGTTGAAGTGGTTTGAAGTGAATTAATGAATTCTTTTGGATCTCTTGTCTTTTGGATCATAAATCTTGTGGTACAGGATTATTTGTGGTACATTAAGTCGAATTTCCGAATCGAATTAGTTTGGGGTAATTTTGGAGTCAACCAAAAATTGTTTTGGTTGAATTGGATTGGATTGGATTGGATTGAATAAAGAATAAAAATAGAATGGAGTTTTTGAATGTGGAAAGCGATGAGGATTTTTTTTGATGAGTCAAACATTGCACAATGACTCATTTCCATGACTTTCATCCTTTTTAGATTATTTTCCAAATCAAAATGAGCTCATTGACAAGCTTTATATAGCTTTATATAAACTATATCAACTAAATAAACTTTAGCAATGATAAATGACTCAAAAACTCAATCAGATATAGGGCAATGGCTGTGTTGAGGGACTTTCCTTACTCGCCACATTTGGAATCCCAGCGGAATGTCGCCAAGTGGCTGTGACTTTTTGAAACAATACCAGATAATCGACTACGCTGAATCTGAATCCGTTTTCAGTTTTTACCCTTGAGGCCTGTAACGCGAGATATCTGGATTACAAGTTTTAGCTTCCTTCCTTTCTTCCTTTCTTCCTTTCTTCCTTCCTTCCTTCCTTTCTTCCTTTCTTCCTTTCTTCCTTCCTTCCTTCCTTGGGTTTATTTTCAAGAAGCCAACTAGCGACGTGGTGCATCACTAAACTTCCCGACTACGGGTCCAAAGCAGTCTGGTTCAATCCCGACCAATTTCTTTTGGTTTTTTAATCTGGCACAATTTGCATACTAGTTGACTCCGAAAAACTTGATACTGCATACTAGTTGACTCCGAAACTCGATTGGTCTAGTTTTAAAAGATCACGAGCACCTAGCGACGTTCCTTTGACTTGAATTTCTGGAAGTAAAGAATGGCTGAAGAAGAAATGTCTGTTTCTTGTTTCTCAGCTGTTCCCCAGCTGTTCCCCATTTCTTCCACTCACCTAGCACATCTCCGCATTCGAAACAGCACATAAAGATTCGCTGGGATGCCAATTGTGAAAGCGATCACGTAAATCGCCACAGTGATCACTGCCACCGGTTGAACGAGCGGATTGGTGAGCATCGGATTCTCATCGTACTAAAAAAGTTTTTAATAATTCTGTACATTAGTGGATGTTTTTATGTATCTTTTAGTCATAAATAGCTAACAAGTTAGTCGCTTTCAATTTCCTTTTGTGAATACAAGCTTTCTTTGTATACAGAAAACAAGAATACAGCTTTTGACTGACTTTCACAAACTTTCACAAACATTTAAAAGCATTTTCAAAGGTTAACTTTTATAAATAATAGTATATACTCAACAATACTATAGTCAAATTGTAAGAAATTTCCTATAACAGATGATGCAAGCAGCTTTCTAACAGCAGCTTTCTAACAGCAGCTTTCTAACAGCAGCTTTCTAACAGCAGCTTTCCAACAGCAGCTTTCCAACAGCAGCTTTCCAACAGCAGCTTTCCAACAGCAGCTTTCCAACAGCAGCCTTCTAACAGCAGCTTTCTAACAGCAGCTTTCTAACAGCAGCTTTCTAACAGCAGCTTTCCAACAGCAGCTTTCCAACAGCAGCTTTCGAACAGCAGCTTTCGAACAGCTTGTAAGTAAACTAGCCTCACCTCTTCATAGGTTTCGTTTCCCGGCACGTAGTAGTCTTCCTCCATGACTGAATTTAAGCTTATAAATTGAGTAATCAGATTTAAAAAATACTATGATTGATTTGAAATCAGTAATAACAAAAAGTAATAACAAAAAGAAATAAAAAAAGAAATATAGAAAAAGTAATAAAAAAAGAAATATAGAAAAAAGCTAGTTTTCTGAAGAAAGAGTTGACTGTCGAAATTTGTCGAAATTTTGAAAATCAAAAGAGCTTTTGAGGTAAGAAAAAAAGAATGAAAAGGCGAAAAACTTTACAAAACAATCAATAGATGAAATGAATTGTATAAAAATTTGAAAGAAATAATAGAAATAAACTTAGATTGTAGGGAAAATCAAAAGATTTCTCTATCATGACCATTTTGTGTGTGTATTTGTGTGCAACCGCTCTTTCAACAACTGCTCTTTTCCTATGTTGATTACCATAGAATTAGAGATTTCAACGAGAGAAAAAGAATCAAAAAAAGCAAAGAAAAACACAAGAAGAAGCCTTGGGCTGAAAAAAATAAAAATAAAAGCCTTTTTTGAGCTTAAAAATTAAGAAATGAACGCTGTTTTAGCTGAAAAAAATGCTTGAAATCTCAGTAATTCCCCTTTCTTCTGCGCATATACTTTTATACTTTTTATACTGTAAAAACATCTGTAATCTGTATCTGTATCCGTAAAAACAAGCTTAGACTTTTGGCATAAGAGTTTTTGGCGTTTTTGGCATAGGAGAATAACAAAATTTCATTAGATGAATTTATAGAGTAAAGAATAGAGTAAGAAATTGCTAATTTCAGCATTTTAACTGTTTGATCTCAAAGGATGACAGGATTGGATGATCTCAAAGGGGAAATAGTTAATTTTTCCGAAATAGCAACAAACATTGGCTTTCTCTCAACATATTCACTTGATTTCTATTGTTGTCAAGATATCTGACAACTGGATACGATTATGGATAAACTTGTCTAACAATTACTTTCGTAATTGACTTTAATTACTTTAACGGCACCGATAAGTAAGGTTTACAACATCGACTAAACCATTATTCAAAGATAGAGCCGGATCAGTACTGTTGTCGGTACCGATAACAAGACATGGTTATCGGATCGGATCAGGACCGATCCGATCCGATAGGTCCGACCAATCGGGCTAGCCCGATTCGATCCGATCCGTCCGACCGATTAGGATCGCCCGATCCGATCCGATAGGTCCGACCGATCGGGTCAGTCCGATCCGATTCGATCCGATCCGTCCGACCTATCGCACTAGCCCGATTCGATCCGATAGGTCCGACCGATCGGGTCAGCCCGATTCGATTCGGTCCGATCCGATCCGTCCGACCAATTGGGCTAGCCCGATCCGATCCGATTTTGCCAAAAAAACCATGTCTACCGTTAACCGTTAATGAATGACCGTTTCATGAACCATTAGTGTATCACTGAAAACAAATCTAGCTATAGAAACGATTAAAATGGTTGCTTAAATGTAAATTGATCATAACAAATTGATTAAATTGTTCAGGTAGCAAAGAGCCGATAAGCTGGTCTTAAAATTATAGCTTTTGGACCCGTATACCGTGGCTTTGCCTTAATCGCTCGAAATCTTGAAAAGCGCATATCAGAGCCTATCGATGTGGGGTCGGAAAATGTAGCTGACGATGAGATCTAGTGGGGGATTAGAGTGTTGAGTTTCTGTGAAAACTTGAAAACCGTAAAATATTCATCAACTCGGCTCAGCGTGGGGCACTACTACAGGGAAAATATTAGAGAAAATAAGGTAGTTAAGTTTCGTAGCCAACTGATGAATAGGGTTGTTAGAGCCCGGGACTTTCCTTTCCCAGTATTGATTGATCAACATCAATGATAAAGATATGGCAATAGATTTCACGTTCCACATCTGACTATACGTTTAACATTGAAGGTTTTCCCGTTGGCTTTTAAAATTCAGTTGGCTTTTTTTGATGAGTAGCTCTAGAAAGTAGTCATAAGATGACAAAAAGTAAAAAAAAAAAGAAAAAAATCCACGAGACAAATCCCATTCTCATCAAGCTCATAATTGAACGTGAATTCGCGGAAAACTACTTAAAAGAAAATTGTGGTTCCCATGCTCACATTGTCACATGTTGGCTCAAATTTGTGAATCCAGAAGAAAGAAAAAATGAAAAGCATGTACAAAAGCTAGAAACTAAAAGAATACCGCTCAATTTTCGTCGACAAAAGCTTCGTTTTCGAACATTTTCAAACGTAAACTACTGGGTTCAATAATTTGTTTGCTTTTTTTGTTTTTGCTTGATGACCGGTCAAAATCTCTGTTATTTCCCCTCTTGAACTCTTTGAAAAGTTGTGATTTATAACTGAAAAAAAATAAGATCAGAAAATTAGCAAAAAAAAAGAGAAAATTTGGGGTTAGAAAATGGTTGTAATAAAGTGCAATAAAGTTCAAAGCTTTTCTTGGAAAACAACATCTTGTATGCGTTCATAAAAATGCCCAAAGTGTCTCATTATTTTGGGGGAAATAACAGAGATTGGTTGATGGAATCAAATAATATTTGGTGAGAAAGCAAAAAGCACATTTTGAACTAGAGAAACGTCAATTCGTTTGACGAAATGATCATGGAATTGTTTGGAAAACACAGAATACAGTCGACTCTCGATAAAACGATGCTCGATATAACGATATCTTCGATATAACGTTGTTTGATATAACGATATGTTCGATATAACGATATCAAGCATCGATCCCGAGTGAATCGTTATATCGAGAGTCGACTGCAGTAAAGTTAAGATGAAAAATACAAGAAAACCCTTTTCAAAACAGACTTAGCAGCCAGGATAGCTTCCTTTCTTTCTTTCTTTCTTTCCTTCTTTCTCTCTTTCTTTCTTTCTTTCTTCTTTTCTTCTTCCCTCTTATCTTTCCCTCTTTCTCTAGGAAAGTTAAGGTACCGGATAGCTCAGTGGTTAGAGCAAAGGTTTCTGGATAGCTCGAAAAGCAAAAGATCAAGGGTTCAATTCCCTCGGAAATCTACTCATTTTTATCAATTCCTTTACTTCTTTATTAAAATAAAGTTAATAACAAGAACAAGAATGAAATTGATGACAAGAGTGATGAGAAAGATCAAAATCAAGATCAAGGCTAAGATCAAGAACAAGGCCAAGACCAAAATCAAGATCAGGATCAAGAGCAAAATTAAGGCCAAGACCAAAATCAAGACCAAAATCAAGACCAATATCAAGATCAGGACCAAGATCAAGACCAATATCAAGATCAGGACCAAAATCAAGGCCAAGATTAAGGCCAAGACCAAAATCAAGACCAAAATCAAGACCAATATCAAGATCAGGACCAAGATCAAGACCAATATCAAGATCAGGACCAAAATCAAGGCCAAGATTAAGGCCAAGACCAAAATCAAGACCAAAATCAAGACCAGGACCAAGATCAAGATCAGGACCAAAATCAAGACCAAGATCAGGACCAAAATCAAGACCAAGATCAAGGCCAAGACCAAAATCAAGACCAAAATCAAGACCAAAATCAAGACCAATATCGAGATCAGGACCAAGATCAGGACCAAGATCAAGATCAGGACCAAGATCAAAATTAAGACATGTTGAAGACTCTGAAGCTCAATGATATAAACCAAAAAGTCAAGTCAAGTTATCTTGTAAGTAAAAACAAATTTGATTTCATTTTCATAAACAAAAAATAGTTATAAACCGGAAGACAAAAAGAAGAATAAAATGAAAACTTCTGAAAGAGATGAATTAAAATAGAAAAGAAACTGCTATGAGAACGTTTGTCAGGTCAAATTTCGCAATCAAATTAGATCATTATACATGTCTTGAACAGTTAAAATGCGTTTTTAAAGTTGAACTTGAAAAATTAAAGTTAGAAATTGAGTTTATCTACATTACACTTCAAAATGAGCTTTTCATTTTCTTAGCCAAGTTCCTGTTTGTCACTTTGATATTCAAAAAACAAAAGAGGTTTTGGTATTTAAAGGATTTAAAGGATTTAAAGCCATTTCAATAGTTCAACAGTAGCCACTCTAATCAATTAGTCTAACATTTATGAGTTTATTGAAAAAGTATTCCTGTTTTTCAAACAGAAACTCGGGCTAAGCCCACTAGATCGCAAACTGTTTCAAAAAGATAATTGTACGTCAAAAAGATAATGTCTTTTCAGAAAACAATTCATCAGATGAATTTTTATCAAAAAAAAAACCTTTCAAATAGTTAATCTTCCGTCTATCAAAATGTTTTTGTTGTGAAAAGAAATGTTTCGGTTTTTTTTCGATGACGGATACATTCAATTAGTTAAAGAGATGTCTAATCCCCGAAAATCTCCGGTTTAGTCTTGAAAAGATCGAAAAAGTAACGATTTGTATTTTAAAAATAGATCCAAAAACTCACAACAACTTTACGAAGGATTAATAAGGATCCAAAGGATCCGAGGAACCGAAAAAGGATCCGAAAAAGTCAAGACTTGAGCGTTGTTTAAAAGTTGAAGCTTTCTGAGAGCAGAGCTGAGGTTTCAAAGGATTTTATATCTCTATTAGACACTCATATCAATTAGATGAACTTCAGCTAGCCGATCTTTCAATTTTTCGTAGAAACTCGATATTTATGCTAACTATGAGTAATCGACATCCTTTCTTCCCTTCCCAACAACAGCTGATTCTCAATTAAGCCATGAAATATTCAAAGTCTTCGTTCTTTTCTTAGATCCACTCAGTCGACATTTAGGTATTGTAAATAAAGTGACTTTTGAACTGGAAAGAGGAAGAAGAAGAGGAAGAAGAAGAGGAAGAAGAAGAAGAGGAAGAAGTAGAAGAGGAAGAAGAAGAAGAAGAAGAAGAAGAGGAAGAAGAAGAAGAAGAAGAAGAAGGAGAGAAAGAAGAAGAAGAAGAAGAGGAAGAAGAGGAAGAGGAAGAAGAAGAAGAAGAGGAAGAAGAGGAAGAGGAAGAAGAGGAAGAAGAAGAAGAGGAAGTCAATTACGAGATGTAAAGTTGGTGAAAGGCAATTTCGCTTGGTTATCAGTAGAATTGTGTTCGAAGATCTGACAATTTATCAATTGTTGTCCAAGGCAAATGGGAAAAGGTACTTAAGTTATAGGGAACACACAAGCCATTTAAACTTAAAAAAACAAATCTGAAGTCAGCTGACGGACTCGAACCCGGGAGGCCATACCTTGCATTCTAACCCACTAGCACTCGGCCGTCCCTGTTCTTACTGGTTCTGAAAAGCCCTGTTTTAAGGTCTATGTTTGAGCTAGTTAAAGTTTTGTGCGGAGTTTCAAAAATCAAACATAAACCTTAAATATAGCCTGGCCTTATCAGTTCCGAAGGGAGTGCAGGCGTGGCCAAGTGGTAGTGGACTAGACTAGAAGGCAAGACCTACCTGGTTCGAATCCGTCAACTGGCTTTTTGTTTTGTTTTTTTTTAGATTTAAATGGCTTGTGTGTTCCTTATCCTTCTCACAATTGTACAGAATTTGGCACTCCACAAATATAGATAAGGAGCGCTTCAAATCGCCGATAACTTGAATTTTGAAATTTTGAAGTGAAAGTGAATTTTGAAAAAGCAAAAAACTAGGCACTCAAGAAGTCCGTAGCAGCGACTAGTAGAATAGAGCGATGCTGCTTAATTTGGTAGAATAGAGGCAGAATAGATCGACCAATACTAAGTCTTAAGTCATAGAAATGAAAGTAAGTGCGTCATAAAGGAAAAAAGGAAAAAAGGAAAAAAGTAGGAGAAGATGTAGGAGAAAATGTAGAGAAAGTGTTTTCAACGATATTGCATCACTGGACTCACATCCCAATACCCATAGAGAATCAAATTTATGAACGAAAAAGAAAAGAAAAAAAAAGGTAAAAGCCATATGTTTGCAAAGAAAGGTAATGCTAGAAGTCGAAAAAATGAATGAATTGGATGAATTTGAGTTAAACACATCCAAATACCGTATTCTCTCTAATAGTAGTGCGCACTACTATTTTTTGAACCCCCTTCTGGACCGCAATACTATTAGAGAGTGCACTACTATTAAAGAGTTTTATCATTTACCAAAGTAAGACAGATATAAGATTTGTTCCAAAAATTCTTGCAACTCTTTCACGTACTCCTTTGGCTCCTTTTGACATACAGTTGTGGGCCGGCGAGTTGACAATTACCGTAGTAATTGTTTGTGTTTGTGTCTTGACAAACAACAAAAAGACTTTGGCTCCTTTGGCTCCTTTGGCTCCTTTGGCTACTTTGGCTCCTTTGGCTCCTTTGGCTCCTTTGGCTCCTTTGGCTCCTTTGGCTACTTTGGCTACTTTGGCTCCTTTGGTTCCTTTGGCTCTTTTGACATGCAGTTGACTCCTTTTGACATACAGTTGTGGGCCGGCGAGTTGACAATTTGCGTCTTGTCAAACGACAAAAAGATGTTTTCGCACTTTGCACAACAATTTTAGGTTTTTTGCTAACTTTTTCATGTGAAGAATAGTTAATAAATGAATAAAAAAAGCCTCACTTTTGCTGGCTTGAATAGCTTTAGAATGTCACATAAATATAAAGTCAAAAAGGTTTAGATGAAAAAGAAGCAAACAGAAATTCAAATTTTCGGGGGTGCACTACTATTTTTTAAACCCCCCTCCTGGACCGCAATACTATTAGAGAGTGCACTACTATTAAAGAGTGCACCTCTATTAGAGAGAATACGGTATGTGAAACACATCCAAATATGCGAAAATCAGATTATCAAGGCTACGAGGAAGTCATAAGGATGGCCAGCTGAAGGAATGGCCCTCTTTTTCCAAAAAAATCTTCGATTTGCTTATCCCCGTGTACTTGGAGACTCTTTTTTCGATCAGAGAAATTGAAGGAAAAAGAAATGAGGTGAGCAATTCGATCAAGGCCTTTCCCTAGCACTTGGCAAAAATGGATGGGGAAAGGGAGAGCCCCTGGAGAGCCGTTGTTTTCTCTCAAAGCTTTTGAAGAGTTTAAGTTGTGATGTTCGGACCGTGATCCTTTCATTATTTGTTTGATTCTTTTATTTCTTTAGTTGCAGAAATATTTGGCTAGTTAATCTAATTTCTAGAATTCTTTATTAGGCTCTCCAGATCGTCCCTTTTCGTTTTTCGGTTAAAAAATAACAAACTCACCAATGAACCTATGATTTTCTCTAAATAAAAAGGGTTTATTCTTTAAATTTCCCATCTTTTTACGTCAATTTCGGTTCACTTTCAAGCAAATTCGAGAGGAGAAACCGTGTTTTTCGTAGAAAATCTATAAAAACCTCTACAAAGAAATTGGCTGAATGAATTTCTCTGAAAATTTGACTATATATCTAAATTTTTGTGCTCTATCTTTTATGTATTAACAAAAAGATAGGTTTTCTTAGCTGAAAGTGTCAAAACTGTATCATCGAATCGCATTTTCGACTACCCGACTTCACACTCCCCAAAAAATTCCGCTATAAGACATTTTTAAACCCATTTTAGTGTTATTTTGAGGGAAAATAATTGACCTTTCTAATGAAAATAAACCGTAGTTCAATTGGTGCATTTGTTGGTTAGAAATGAAAGTACGAAAAGGAACGTAAACACTTCCTCGAAAGCCTAAGTTACAGCCTAGTTAGCCTAGTTAGCAAAAATAGAAGAAAGTTACAAAAAAAAAACATTTAGAATCAGTCTACTTTTTTTCAAGAGCTTGTGATCCATTTAAGATTCAAGATCCTTTTATATAAGTACTTTATTCAGAAAGAAATTTAGAAAGAAATAAAGTGCGAAAACGAAATGAAAAATGTACCAGATAAAAGATGACAAAGTCACTTAAAATGCAACGAAATAGCCCTTTTAAAATCAGACACGGTG
Source organism: Mesorhabditis belari (assembly GCA_958450365.1). Taxonomy (NCBI): domain Eukaryota; kingdom Metazoa; phylum Nematoda; class Chromadorea; order Rhabditida; family Rhabditidae; genus Mesorhabditis; species Mesorhabditis belari. The sequence goes on along the minus strand of CAUEEP010000741.1, from coordinate 1,088,254 downwards.
GAAATCAAATAAGACACGGTGGAGCAACTTGTCGGGAAGGGCATTCCAAACTTTAATCACACGATTTACAAAAAAAGCTCTAGAGGATCTAGAGGATTTAGAGAAAGCAGATTCGGGATGCAAGCTAAAAGAGCCACGCCTGCCAAAAGCTAGCCAAAAGCCAGCCAAAAGCCTGCCAAAAGCCAGCCAAAAGCCAGCCAAAAGCCAGCCAAAAGCCAGCCAAAAGCCAGCCAAAAGCCAGCCAAAAGCCAGCCAAAAGCCAGCCAAAAGCCAGCCAAAAGCCTCGAGTTTAGCCGAAAAACATTTTTAAAAAGAGGGTTTTGATGTTTTCCTTTTACAATTTTAAAGCACTCAACCAAATCTATGATAAGACGGCGTTGTTCTAAGGTTTCAAGTGAGAAAAGTTTCAGTCTATGTTTATACTTGACTTCAATCTATGTTTATACTTGAGTAGTTAGCAAATTCGATTTTGAATAGTGCTATTCGAGTAGAGTTTTTCTGAACCTTTTCAATTTTGTCGCTTAGGGATTTAGAAATAGGTTTAAGCTGAATCCTATTCAAAAGCTCAATCTGGCCCCTGGGATTTACCAAAGTCTCTCCATTGGCTATAAGACAGCAATACATCATTGTCCACTTAATGGCTCTAGGAGTCCAGGGAGAAGTCAAGACCTTGCAAAATAAGTCTCCGCTATTCACTCTGCATGATAATGGGTACAAGATTACAAGTTTTACCAAAAAAAAAAATCAACAAATAGTGATTTCCGCGAAGCAAAAGTCCGCAAAAGATTTTAAACGAAATTTCAAACGAAATTTCGAAATTTTGAGCAAAATGTTACAAAAAATCTGTCTAAAACTCGACTAATTGCTTTCAAAAAGGTTCTATTCTATTGAATCATTCTATTGAAAACTAAAAGATGATTCATTCACAATTCTGAACTTTATTATCCAAACAGAATCAGTTCTTCAATTACACATGTACGCTTAAAAGCCAAGAAATTCATAAAAACAGCTGTACTCAAAACGGAACCAACCAAACAAACCAAACAAAGGAAACAAACGAAACCAACCAAACAAACGAAACAAATCATCTGCAATCTGGAAAATCAAAGTTTAGTCAAAAAAAAATTGAGGTGTTTAATGTTTAGGAATTGTACTCATTTAGAAGTCTCATAAATCTCGATCATTCATTTTTCAACCCTCTCCAAATCTTGCAGGAGTCGTTCTTTTTTTCAAGCACTCGAAAAATCCCTTATGGATGGATGAGAGGAAAAGGAAAAAAAGAGAAAAAGCTGGGAAAAAGATGTACAAATGTTTTTGCTAAGCATTTATCTCTCTTTACAGCTCTCTTTTCTCTCTTTTCTCTCTTTACAGCTTTTGACCCGAGAGCCCAATTGACAAGAAGATTGGGACTTTTGACCTTTTTCTCTTTTTAAGTTTTTTGACATAGAAAAAAGCTAGAGATACGCAAAACTTGGTGTCTGATTTATGAGATAAAGAAAGGAATCTTGTGATTTTTAAAGGTACAGTCATTCAAAGCACAAGAGATTCTTGAAAGCAAAAAGTTTAATGAGTTATGTCAATGAGAAAAAGTAGTCAGTTAGATAAAAAGCTGCCTTTCTTCTTATTTCTAGTGGTTGGAGATCTTTAGCTTGTTATGTTTAATGTAAAAAGAAGTGAAAGTAAAAATTAGATTAAGCAAAATAGGGTAAGCTTGTAAGCGGAAAAAAAAAGCCGAAACTTGAATATCTTTTACTTTTCAAAGCAAAGTTCAACAAAAACTATGGTTTTGACTAGCTGCTGGTGTGCAGTTTGTGATTTAAACTAGTATAGAAAGTAAGTTATTGAATACTTTGAATTGAAAAGTTTAAAATCTAAAGTTTAACATTTAAAGTTTAAACTTTTCAATTTAGGAATTCTAAAGTTTAAATCTAAAGTAGAGTTTAAACTCTAAAGTAGAGTTTAAACTCTAAAGCTCTCTAAACCCTAAAGTAAAGTTTAAACTCTAAAATTGAAACTCTTGAAGCTCTCTAAACTCTAAAGTAAAGTTTAAGCTCTAAAATTGAAACTCTTGAAGCTCTCTAAACTCTAAAGTAAAGTTTAAACTCTAAAAGCTCACTTAGCTCTAAATTTTAAACTCTAAAGCTCACTAAACCCTAAAGTTTAAACTCTAAAATTGAAACTCTTGAAGCTCTCTAAACTCTAAAGCTCTCTAAACTCTAAAGTTTAAACTCTAAAGCTCTCTAAACCCTAAAGTAAAGTTTAAACTCTAAAAGCTCTTTAAACTCTAAAGTTTAAACTCTAAAAGATCACTAAGCTCTAAACTTTAAACTCTAAATGAATACAAAGCTAGTTATTGAAAAGAATAAGTTAAAAGTAAAAGTAAAAGATCAAATTTAGGTTAAAAGCTAAAAATTTGAAAAGGTTTCCAGAAAATGCTGAAGTTATCGCTTTTGGCATCAAAATGGATAATTATTTTAATGAGAAATGATTCCAAAAGAGTCATCTTTAAATGTGTCTGTTTGCTTTTAAAACAAAAAATAAAAATAGAGTTAAAAATTGATTTGAAAGTCGAAAGTTTTCGGCCAAAGAACTGAGCAAATGAGCCAAATTCAAAATTACAATAGGCTTTTAAAACCATGAGCCTCAAACCAAACAAAAGCCTCAAACTCATAAAATTCATCAGCCAATTAAATTAGAAACCTTTAAAATCAAAGAATAGAAAAAGGTTTTTGAAAAATCACATCACTAATCTTTAGAGGAGATTAACAAGATCAAATAGCAGATTAGAGAATTCTCTACTCACAAAACATTCAAAGCAACGGTCATTGTTATGGGAGTTGTTTTCAAATGTGAAAAGTCAAAGATGTTTTTTCAATTAGACGGATTTTTCGAGGGATTCTCGTGAATCACGAGGGTAATGATCGGTTGGGGAAAAGAAAAACGGGGGAACGAAAGGGTGGGGGGAGGGCGTTGGGGCTGGCCCTCAATTGAGCGGCCTCATTGTCGTCTGTCTTACTAGGGATGGTCGTAATTTGATCCTCAAAAGCGAATATCTCACTAAGTAATATCTTCCCAATAAACCTAGCCGCAAATCAGCATCAAAAATTGCCTTTTGGTCAGCCCAAAGGTTAAAAGGTTCAGAGCTATGAATAATTTAATAATAATATAAATAATGATAATACAAATAATGCCTTGATACACATTATCGGGGTAATTTGTGCTCGTATATAAGCCGGCGCTCGTATATAAGGCGACGCTCGTATATAGGCCGGTGCTCGTATATAAGCCGGCGTTTGGATATAAGCCGGCACTCGTATATAAGCCGGCACTCGTATATAAGCCGGCGTTTGGATATAAGCCGGCGTTTGGATATAAGCCGGCGCTCGTATATAAGGCGACGCTCGTATATAAGCCGGCACTCGTATATAAGACGGTGCTCGTATATAAGACGGCACTCGTATATAAGCCGGCACACGTATCTGATACGACGCACGTATATAGGGCGGCGCTCGTATATAAGCCAGCTCTCGTAGATAAGCCAGCTCTCGTATATAAGACGGCGCTCGGCGCTTTTGTGCCAATTCATTTTTGCCAGAATTTTCGCTAAAAGTACGCCGCTCGTATAGAAGGCTCGTATATAATTTTTCCCAAGTGTGCGTTTTAAAAAATGCATTACTCGTGAGGAACACACTCTAATCTGTTGATTTGTAGAAAAGCTTCTAATTTCTAGATTTGTAGAAAAGCTATAGTCTATAGCTAGATTTGTAGAAAAGCTCAACAGAGCATTTCTTCAATATTAAAGATCTAAAGAAGCATTCTACTACTTGAGAATCAAAAGCTTAACTCTTAAACTCAACGCCTAAGCCCTACGGCCTTTGCAAACTTTTCTTTGTCTCAAAAGTTTTAATCAGAGCTGAGAAAAGAAATGAATCCCATCGACAATTGGAGGGAAAATGAGAGCCAGAGAGGGGAACACAAGGGTCCCCGTCCATCAACCATTTGGCCTCACGTTTTTTTTTCCAATCTTTGACTCCAATGTCTTGAGCCATGCAAAAGGATCAAAGTTCTTGGGATCCTTTTCACGAAATGAGTTTCATTTTGATGAAAGCTGCGAAGTTTTTCCTTAAAACTTTGAGATTAGCAAAACGCAAAAAGCAAAAAGCAAAAAGCAAACGAATGCTCGTTTTGTGGGAAGCTGAATCATTTTTTAACTATCTCTGGCAATTTCTAGATTTTGATTTTGTATTTTGAATTTGCAAAAGTTTTGAGGCAAGTGGTTGAGTGGATTCTACTGTTTAAAAACCAAAGAGTGGTTTTTAAATAGTAGAATCACAAATAACAAAGATTACGGCAATTTACTTGATTTAGAGGATAAAGCTGATCAAAACAAAGATCAAAAGATATTAAAAGATCAAAACAACGATCAAAACATATTAAAATGTCAAAACAAAGATCAAAACAAAGATCAAAGCATTTAAAAGATCAAAACAAACGGGCTATGAGTGCCTTAAAGTTTAAAATGTTAACTTTAGCGTCAAGTCTTGCTTTAAGTTATTTTTCAATTTGTTTTTAAATGTTTAAATGATAAATGATTGAATAGTGTTAAGTTAAATGGTTGATTTTCGTGAGTAATTGATTTGTTTGTCATTGTTAAAGTTAAAGTTAAAGTCATTGTTTCCCAAATTTACTCTGAAATTTCTGAAATTTCTGAAATTCTGAAGCGATTCTGTAAACATTTCCAAAGTAGATTTTTCTCAAGTAGAGATAGCAATTTCCAATGATTTCCTGGTTTTGTTTACTTGAGATTCACTTCAGATTACTTGGTTCTTTGCTTCTAACTTTATTTAAACAAAATTCAACTAAATCTTTTGTTTGAAAAGAGTTTAAAAGTTTGAAGTTTTGAAGTTTGAAAAGAATTTTAAAAAAACAGAGAATAAAGATCCGTTTTTGAATTTTTTTAGTAAAAAATGATCTCAAATCGTAGAAATTGCATTAGGTGTGTGAAAAAGTAATCCACGTTTTTTATTTTTATCTGATGACCAAATAAGACGCTGTCTTCTCGAAAACCCTCGTTCAACCTCTTCAGAAATAGGCCTTACATTAAATTGTGATGGGTCAACCGTAAGGAAACGCTTGAATGCCATGAATTTTATCAAAAATTTGGACAAATGGATACCGCATGAACGATAACGCGCGACCACATGTCTCTTTACAGACTCGGCCAAAAATCCAGAGTGTTGGATGGGAGGTTTTATCACATCCACCTTATAGTCCAGACCTTTCTCCATCTGATTATTATTTATTCTTGTCTCTGTCTAACTTTTTGGCCAATAAACCGTTCAATTCAATTCAATTCCGAAGAAGATGTCAAAACCGAGGTTGCTCTTTTCTTCGCCTCTAAGGACCAAGATTTTTATTATCGTGGAATGTCTTTACTTGTAGAACGTTGGCAAAAGGTTGTTCTTTCGAATGGTGATTACTTCGTTGAATAAAAATTATTTTAACGAAACTTATGGTCTTTTATATTTAAACGTTAAAAACGTGGATTACTTTTTCACACACCTAATAGAAGCTAATCTAAATGCTGCAAATTAGATCAAACGAAAGGAAACAAGTGAAATAAACTTTGAAAAGAAACAAGTGAAAAGAAACAAGTGAAAAGAAACAAGTGAAAAAAAAACTGTTGCAAAACTAGAATCTAAAGAGTTCAAAGAATTCTCGAAAGAAAAGAAAGGATCCGATTTCTGAAACTTGTCGATTTTTCTTAAGAAAAGGTGTTTCCGAGAGGGAAAAAACGAGAAACTACGTCTTTTTCTCAAATATTTGAAATCATTTGACTGCTCGTGTAGACTTCCGGAGATTCGTTCACAAAAATTCCTCAAAGAGATGGATTTGCGAAATTTTTGAGTCAGATTTTTCGGCCAATCCTCCAAAATCTCGACACGGATCATTAAAATTTCAAAAGATTTTAGTTTTGGAGAAAACGAGGGGATTAGAGGATTTCGCTTTGGAGTTCTTTTGAAAGTTGAAGATGTTTCGAAAAATAGGATATAATGAAGACTTTTGATCTTGTAAGAAGAAAGATTGCTTTCAAGAGAACAAGTCTTAATTGTCTTAATTGTAAGACTCTAAAGCAGTCTCTTTGCCATTCTTCTTTGCAAAATGACTTTCTAGTAAAAAGTTTTGCAAAGAACGAATCGAACCCGAGCAAGAAAAATCAGCGCTCGCCTCGTATGCCAGCATTGGATCCACTACACTATCAACCCACCTCGGAGACCCGTGAGAGAACCCTTATAAAGGCCTTCGGCTCCAAATTTTCGCATTTTCATTTTAAACCTGAAACATGCATAATTATAAGGGTTCTCTGCCGACTGCTTTGAAAAAATGAAATACTAAAAAACTTTTGCGACTACGCGACTGTACGAGGGGGCTGGGGTACTATTACAGTAAAGTTTGAGGCATAATTACCGTAAATTCTATAATAGTACCCCATTCCCCTCGTACAGTCGCGTAGTCGCGAAAGTTTTTTAGTATTTCATTTTTTTCAAAGCACCCGTACTTTCAAAAAATGCGTCTTTGGTATCAAAAAATTGCTGAAATTGAGGGCTATTTTTTGATACCTAAGCGCGCATTGTAACATAAACCAGTGTCGAGAAACACTCGTTCAAAGCTAGACTACCCAACGCTCTGCACCGTCGTTATGGGGGTGCGGTACTATTACAGTATTTACGGTAGATATTATAAACCGAATGCGAAACCGTTTGCTTTTATACAACAAAAGTTGACATTTCAAAATGCTTCTTTAAAGCGTTTTCTCTAAATAATTCTTTAAGCTTTATTTCTTTTAAAATAAACCATAGTGAAAATGAGAAATTCTTTGGTTTCTTTTCTTTTCTCACCCTTCCTCTTTTATTTCTTCCTTTTCCGGATTTTGGAGGTGTTATTTCCGAAAGAGTGGGCCTCAATTGCCACAAAAATTGTGTCTGCTGAATTCTTTGGGCAAAAAAACCCTTTCGTTTTAGATTTCACTCTTCAAATGAAGAGAAAGAAAGGAACGTCTCGAGACAAATCGAATTGGGGAAGATTTGATTTGAAACTTGAAATTTAGGCTTTTTTTTGAGAAGAAAGCTTAAAGACTTATGTTTCATTGGATTTGAGTGGGGGAATTTCAAAGTTTAAGAAGAAAAAGAAAGCTAAAGCCTAAAGAAAGCTACCTAAAGATATGTGGATAAAATTTTAACGAAAGTCTGGTCAAAAATTCAATCTTTGTCTTGTCAAAGTTCAATTTATCGATAAAAAGTTCAATTTATCAATAAAATATTCAATTTATCGATAAATAAGTTCAATAAGTTATTGAATTTTCTATCATCTTTCTCAGAAATGTACCTAATTTTGGCTTGGTTTGATTCATAAGCTCTAAGGTTCAATTGGAAAAACTCCAAGTTTCAAATGAGCCTTTCTATTGGGTTGATGGAAAAGTCCTTTCCGATTTTTTGGGAGAGTACCTTAAATTTGTCCAATTTTGATGTTTTATAGCTTATCCTAAAGCTGAATTCAAGACGGATCGATTGGTAAAAACTGTTTTGAGATATCTCTTTTCTAAAAGTTTTTACAGCTATTTTAGTAAAGGGCGGCAGAGCCAAAAAATGACTGTTTTCACGTTTCGTTAGTTTTCCGTGCAGAAACCTAGGCTAAAAACATGTGTTTCGTGATCAGCGTCAAAAATAACCCCTATACACGCATTTTCAGAATCTTAGCAACAAATTTTTGAAAAATATTGTCACCGGTGAAAGTCGAACCAGCGACCCTCAGATCAATAGCCTTTCCGCCGCTTTTCGCGATTTTCCTTCGTTTTTCTCGTTTTTCTCTGAAAACGCCCTTTACTAAAATAGCTGTTAGAAACTTTTTAAAAAAAGAGATATCTCAAAACGGTTTTTACCAATCGATCCGTCTTAAATTCAGCTTTAGGATGAGCTATAAAACGTCAAAATTGGACAAATTTAAGGTACTCTCCCAAAAAATCGGAAAGGACTTTTCCATCAACCCAATAGATCGAAAACTAAAAAAAACACAAATTTTTTTAGGTAATTCTTTGTGTATAAAGCTTAGCCTCAAGTTTGAAAGACCAATTTGAAGACCAAGACCAAGACCAGATAAAGAGAAACAGAGGTCAAATTACAGAGAATTGTCGCTTTTCCCTATGCATAACTCCATCCGTTTGCTTCCACAAGCTCTTCTATATCAAAATTTAAATTCTACGCCCTAAAATCACCTAGAAAAACAAATTTTTGAAGAGAAATTTGTTAATATTAGCTTTTTTAGAGCTTTTTAAAAAAAAGAGGTGCGCTAATAGGCAGAGTGTGCAGAAAAAGGCGCAAATGTTCGGCTGTCCAAAAATAAGTAGCATTTGTCCCATTCCCATTTTTTTCTGTTTTCTTTTTTATCACTTTTCAATTGCCAGTTTCTATCTAAATAATATTTTTTAGGTAACGATGAGTGAACGGATTCGCGGAATGAGAGATCGTCGAGAAAATGAGCTGAACGGCTTCCTCGAGGAGGAACGGGAACATTTACGAGTCTACAACGACGAGCAAGGAAACAACTTGAATGATGGTCAACCGGCGAACTTAATTGATAGTCAACCGGAGAATTTGCATGATGGTCAACCGGGAAACTTGCATGATGGTCAACCGGAGAAAGTGGAGAAGCGAACGACGAGAATGAGAACGCGAAAACGCAAAGCATACCCGAGAGCAAAGCCTACTTTGCTAAATGTTGCTAAGCCTAAATGTTCGGGTGCACAAAAATAAGTCGTATTTGTCCCACTCCCGTTTCCAAAGCTGCATTTATTTGGAATTATTACCGACTGTCTGCTTCTTTTTCTTTTGTGACTAGTTTCTAGTCATTGCTCTTGCTCTTTCTAATCAGATAAGGCCATTGCTAGCAAGAAAGCGATCGATTTTTCGAGTGAAACTCTCTCAAGCGATAATTCAGTTTCAGAGAATTCTGTAAATTTTCTGCAATCTAAAAGAATTCGAAATTTCCGCCTACTGGTGACAAGTCAAAGTCCCTTGTCAGAAATTTTTACTGGTCTTTTATGACCATATTAATTTCCGAAAGCGCAAGTCCGGCTGATAACAAGAATCGTTGAGATTTCTTTCGATTGATTGATTATTTCTTGTGATTTTTGTTTAGATCTATTATTCTTGATTCATGCTGCTGCTAATATCGACAGGTGACTTCATCTTTGTGATTGAAAATCTCAATACGACTTTTGGATTGTCGTTTTCGGATTAATCGCCATCGAAGCTTATCAAAAGCAATCAGTGCCCGTATCCATGAACTTTCCAAACGGTTTGGAATTTCAAGTGCGCAAAATTCCAAACCATTTTACTAAGCGATGATTTCACTCTTTGAGATACTTTTTTGAAATAGTTGAACACAATTATCCATTGCATAACAACTCCAAAAAATAGATTCAAAAACTAACTCATCGCTTAGTGAAACGGTTTGGAATTTTTCGCATTTGGAATACCAAACCGTTTGAAACGTTCATGGATACGGGCATAGGTATCATTTCAGTTTTCCTTCTGTTTCGTGGTTGTCAAGCGGCTGGTGCTAGCGCCTCTCAAAGAGGACAATGGACATTCGTTGACGGAGCTACCGGAGGAAACTGCATTATCATGTATGCACAGATTGATCTCACTCTCTCCTACTATTCGGGAACAGCACAAGAACAGGTGAGATTTGCGTCGAATTTTGACGATTGGATGATTTTCATTTTCATTTTCATTGGACGATTTCCAGTGGCCGCAACTTAAAAGCTCCCAAGACCTAAAAGCTAAAGTTTACTTCAGAGTTCATAAAGTAACTATTTAAAATAAATTAAAGATGTCTTTCAAGTAGAATTCAGTGTAAATATCTGTAGGTAATGAAATGCTTTTTGCGCAGATATACTGTGAGTCAAGGAACTGAAGCTTTACGGTATTTGAAACAGTTCTGCTCGTTAAGTATTAGAGTAAATACTCTAATAGAAGCGCGGTTATAAGAGCGTCGCGTAGTCTAAGTTTACTCTTAAAGAACCGCTCATTTCTCAGCGCCCAGACGTTTGTTTTTTCGCGCTTAGTTATCAAATTAAAGTAGAGAGGATGAGTGATTTTTTGAGATAACACATATTTTTAGCATTAACCAGCGCTTAGAAAAAATTATTGAAAGATGAGGAAAAACCGGCTTTTTGCCACTTTTCATTAAAAGGGAAGAAAATCTTACTGACAATTATGGAAATGAAGCGAATTTGAAACAGATTATTTACCAATGTCAGCAGAAATGCATAAAATTTAGAAAGATGTCTCTCTTACAATTCCTGCCGCCTCAACGCCTAGTGGTAACTGCAATGATAAAGTGTACATCAATGGAGAGGCAAAAGATTCGCAGCAACTCGTCCTCGATTTCGATCACGTAAGTTTTCAGGGTAGAGGGTAGAGAAAAACAATGCAGTGAAACCATTCAACGGTATTCGGAAGAAAAAGATCTATAGTTCACAATGAGATTCAAATTGTGTTTTTTTGCTAAATGGTTTCTAAAAAGGCTTTACTAACAAGTTTGTTTAATAAAAAGATCACGAAAATCTAAGCAAAGTCAAACTTTTTTCCAGATGCCCGGCTGGAAAGCGGCATTTACATTTACGAAAACGGAAGCGCTCAATCTCGGCGATCGACAATGGATGCTTTATCAAGTTTGTTATCGCAAAGTGTCACAATATTGCTAATTCGATTTTGATTCTGATCATGATCGATCGATATACTTTAAACAATGTTTCAGGTAAACATCACAGCAAACTACACGAGCGATCCACATTTCGTCAATCCGTCTGGAGATTGTAAGTCAGCTAACATCTTTCAAATAAGAACTTTTCCAAAACTATTTTGTATCCACTCATTACTTTAAGCTTTTCAGCACACACCTACGTGCAATACGTTGATCCAAAGAATCCACCGGATCTCGCTGATACAATCTATGCTTCGAAATCCTACTCACTCAACTGTCCAAGCAAGCAGAAATTCGCGATCAACGACGATATCAAGAAAGGGCCGCTTGCATAGTAAAAAAAATACTGAAAGATATTTCGAATGATCTAATTTTAGCATTCAATTCAGTCTTCTCAAACTACAGGCTTTCAAGATTTCAAGTGGATCGAATTTTGATCAAAGTTTGTTTTATTTGTATTATCTCAAATCAATTATTCAAGTAATTTAAAGGTGTGGTTTAGCAAACTTGCTAACATGAAGGCAAATGCGAAATACAAACATTTTCAGGCGAGACGTGTCCAGCCGATCAGCACAACACCGACAAAGTGCCAATCATTGTTGGCGGTGTGCTCGCTGGACTGACTGTGATCACTTTGGTTGTTTACTTGGTAGGTCAAAAATACTAAGAAACTTTACGCAAAGTGTACGAGCAATCCATCTTAAAACAGATCCTGAAATTTTGTTTCAGGTTTACCGTTCTCGACTACCACCAGAGGTCATCAACATGGTCAATCCTCACTCCCACTATGAAAACAAGGCGATCGACGATGAGGAGAATGAAGAAGATGAAGAATAAGTCCTAAACCCTGTAAATATTTTAATAAAAAGGTCATTTACTCACCCACTTATATGAAAAGCTTTAACAGCACTCAAATAAGCATCAAAGAATCACAAATGCTGTACACGAGATCATAACTTAGTAATGCATGATTGGAAGAAAAGTGAAAAAGTAAACAATAAAATTGTCAAAGTTTAAAAACTCATACCTGACCAATAGAATGTTTAAAATGCAAACTGATAATTCACAAGTCGTTAAAGATTCTTCATGTGTCTTCGCGTTTGCGTTTGTATGTGATTGATCGTTTTCTTTCGGAGGTCCATGTAGTTGCCCGGGTTTCTCTCAACTTGTATCAATGAAGCCTTTCGGACGCTTTCCGTTGTTCGAACGCAGTAAATCTAAAATGAAAATTACATATTCGATAATTTGAGTTAAATAATTAATAAAAAAACCCATATATCTAAATTTATTCACCCAATACGCTTACGGCCCTTTAGCATAGATTAGTATATTATAAAAACTTACAATACTAATCACCAAAGCAATTAAGTTGAGCACCAAGCAGAATGGGATGAAACCGTAATAAAATGGACGCTCGAGCGACTTCAAGAATTCCAAGAACGGATCCTTGATACCCTAAAGTAAAAGTTAGAACTTAAAAACATAAAAAATACTCACCTTGAATTCGGTCGTCGGATTCTTCTTTCGGTGTGCACGCTCCAATTGTGCGCGCTTGTGTGCGACAACCCATTCATTCAATTCTCGAATAAAGTCATCATCAAAGAAGAGAGTCTTCAGCTAAAATAAATGGATTATGCCAATAATAAAGGAAAGAAACACCCTTGCCTTGTAAACTTATTGTTAGTGCAGTTCTAGATTTACAGCGCTCAAAAGCTTTACTCGGAGCCATGCGCTAGAATTTTTTGCAAAACTTGATAAATTTTAAGCTCTAACGTTATTCCGTGAACAAATTCAAGTTGCACTTGCATTAGAAGAGGACTTTTGATTTAAAACCGAATTGAACATGTTTTTTTGAAACATAGCACCACGGTTGCGTTTAAGAATTAACCAATTCTTACCGTGTCTTTTGTCATCAGTCGTCGGCATTGTTTAGGCAATTGTGCATTTAAAATTCGTTGATCTTCCGGCGCTGATGACATATAAGTTGCGTAGAGACGAGAGAGTGGTCGAAGAAAAACTTCCTAAAGAAAAGTCTAAAAAGTGTGGCAGTTTCTTGAAACCCACCACAAATTTGGCACCATTCTTCATGCAATAAGTGTCTACATAATCCCGCATGCAGAAAAGAGAACAAGTGAAATTTCTAAATTTTGTTACTGAAATTCTTGATGAATCCACAAACCCACAAAAGTCGCCAGCATATGAGAGCACTTCGTAAGCGCTAGACGATTTGCGGAGAATTCTGCGCACTTCCTTTGAGTTGAGTAGATTGCGAGTCGACTTGTACAAATTACAGTGGCTGCATCCTGAAAAAAACGTGTATGAGGTGTAATTAACTGTTTGAGCAGTAAAGCGTCTGTTTAATTATACTTTATAAGTTGCTGATTAACTCAACATTAAAATAGGCCAAAATAATCATCTATCATCTAACTTACAACTTCGGCCAATAAAGAATCAGTTTAACTCTTTGAAACATACTTTCAGAAATATGCGCGTAGACTTTCGAACAAGGTAGTACTCCTGCAAATGTTTGTGCTTGCGAGCAAAGATACTAAAAGTTGAAGTTTTAAAAGAATAATCCCCAAGTTTACTTCAATTCCAGAAAGAGCTCCAATTGCAAAATTTCGATGAACCTTCACTTCACATGTGGCGTTCAAACAACGAACGACATTTGGTAGCGAGCTAAATCGAAAATTTTACGAGTAATAGTTGAAAAACTCACCTACAAGATGAAACCATAAAACTTTCCAAATTGCCTGCGAGGTAGTGGTTTTCCAAATTCGTGAAATATTCTTCGGAGCACTTCCGGAAGCAAGGTGGGACGGCGTCGAGTGAAAGGAGAGCGGGAGCTAAAACAAACTAATTAATACAGGATAGAAATTGAACTAATTTGACGTCTGATCAAACAAATATCATTAAAAGGTCTTCCGTACAAAAGCTTTGCATGATAGCAAATAGTCTTATTATGATATTTATGATCAAACGAATCCCGTATCTTTTTATCGCAAAAATGTAGGAATGTAATAAAGTATCTAACTAGAAGTTTTGCATAATCGCTACAAGCGTCTTAACTTTAGCTTTCAATTTTCGAAACACATACAGTCACGTAATCTTATCTTATTCTTGTTCCCTTAGACTTTAATCTTATTTCGTTTACATCTTATTCTTGACTTTAAACTTTAACTCAAATCTAAAACCCACCAACTATTGCCGCCTCTGTCGCAGGTTTTGTCGGCTCAATAGCACTTGTTGTCGATAGTAGAAGAACCATGAGGAACAATAGAGATGGTACCATCTAAAAGCTAACATTAGAATGAATTGAAAAGACGAAAACAAGTAATAACAAAAATCAAAGCGTCTTGTGATTTGCTTATTTAAAATAAACAACGCCGTAGTGGATTTGCTTATTTACCTAGCTATTGACACTTTTCTCTCGAAATCAGCTGGCAAAAAGATTACGAACTACAAAGAGAGAACTGTGAAGATGTTAGTGTAAATGACGGAGAAATGGCAGAAAGAAATTTATTCCTGATTTTAATATCGAAAAATGCATCAATGATATTCAATACAAAAACTGAATATGATTTTGAATTAAAATAAAACATTTGCCATCCGTACAGCGTTTTGATTGGGAGGATTTCTTCAGCTTCGAAAATCACAAAACTGGGGGCTGGGACAAATGCGACCTTTTTTTGCGCACCTGGACATTTGCGCACCTTTTTTTTGCTGGAAAAGGCCTTAGGAAAGGTCGTAGAGCTTCAAAAATGTTTTCACATAAGGGAATCGTATGCGTAGATTCCGAATTTCGACAAATCACACCTCGCTGACACGCCAAATTTGGGCTAAAAGGCAAAAACTGCGGAAAAGCGTTAAGTTGCGTAGTTTTTGTAGTTTTTGCCTTTTAGTCCAAATTTGACGTGTCAGCGAGGTGTGATTTGTCGAAATTCGGAATCTACGCATACGATTCCCGTATATGAGAACATTTTTGAAGCTCTACGACCTTTCCTAAGGCCTTTCCAGCAAAAGGTGCGCAAAAAAAGGTAGCATTTGTCCCACCCCCCAAAACTGAATAGAAAAAGTGTCAACTTGAACATTTCAAAGTTATCCACCACATGATCAAACAATTTTGATTTAAAATTTCAAGATCAACTTATCCAAATGAGTTTTTCCTCAAACAATTTGTTTGCATTAATACTTGTTTATATTTACAAGTACGCAAAAGTAAGTAAACTTTTTTGACATATGTGTCTTTGGCCTTTTAAATGCATTTCTTGTCACGAACTCCAGTCATCCCGTACATTACACCATTCCCCCTCATCCGCTCGTATCTCTCTTTGTATTCCAAATAGAGTCGATGAAATGGTGGTGACACGAGTGAATGCAAAATGGATTCGATTCGCACATTTCCTCTTTTTTCTCTTCACCTCGACAAAATCACCGAATTCAGCGCTCCATTTGCGCCATTCAGCCCTCTCCTTTCGGCCATTTCACAACAAAGAGTGACCACACAACTAGCCCTCATATCACTTCGATATTGATATTTGTACCATGAAACACCAAAACGAGTGGGAAAGGAGAGGGCTAATGGTTTGAGGAAAATGAGAATCACAAGGCAAACTTATTTTTATGCTGTTTCTTGATCTTTGATCGAGGAGAGTCTAGATTATGAGTAATGAGGCTGAATTTAGTTGTTCACCAAACATAGCTTACACCAAACATAGCATGGTAATTTTTTCCGAAGTACATCTTTTAGAAAGGACTTTGAACCCGATGAGTGTATCCTAATTTGCATTCAAGTTTCCAGGAAAATTGTACTGGGGAAACTTCCGCTTGTGACTCAAACTGGTGAAACTTTCTTGTAGTTCTATTCCGAACAATCTAATAGTCATTGATTAATCGAATTCCTAAGACCTTGGCTCGCATTGTTTATGGGAAGAGTGTCGATGCGATGAGTGGGGGGTGAAGAAGTGAATGGAAATGAGGGAGAAAGAGGGAGAGATCGACCGTGAAGGACATTCTGCCCTTCTCCCATTGAATGTCCACAAAAAAAGAGCTAATGACACCCCTGTCAGCCAGTGGAATGAGATCGAGAGGCCATTGATCCGAAGCGAGAATACACTGGGACTCCTCAATGAGGGATCGATGATACTCGTAGAGTTGGTTTTACCTTAAGAGCCTAGTGGATCCAGTGATAAAGTTGAATTCTGGTTCCGTTGAAACATTTATTAAGTACCAAAATCCGCAATAGGGGGAACTATTCTGCCCAAAAAAGCTATTTCAAGTAATAGATCTAAGTATCTTGAAAAGTCTGTTATTTAAAAGAGTCTAGCACTTTAAATAGCTCAGTAGCCTGCAGCCTAGTACCCGACACAGATGGTCGCAACAAGGTATCACGCCCTGTAACCCTATTCGCACTATTCAACGCGACGACAGCTGCGGGAAACAATTGCTGATGCAACAAATCTCAAACGAACGCTACGGTTTCTCGAAGTGCACATCCAGCTTCTGTGATGGTTTTCGATGGCATCACTGCAATAGGAAAGACCTCTCATATTTGCTCTCATCCCCACGGCGTGGAAAGTCAATTCCAAATAACTACCTGGGCTCTCAAGGATGGAACTCTTGCCCTGGGGTCGTAAACATTTGGAAATCGAGATTCGCCTTATCAGCAAGATGGCGCACCGACCCATAATCTAAGAAAAAGTCCAAGAATTCTGCCAAAACAACTCTCGGACTCTGGCCTCTTTTCCGAGGGCCACCTAGCTCTCCAGACCCCCCAACCCACGGATTTTTCGGTGTCTCGGTTCCGAAAACCACAAGCTTGTTCAAAACTCCACCAAAACATCAAAAAGCTTGAAGAAATCACTGTTGAAAGAATAGGAAAAGCCCGATCCAGCTCGATCATAATATTACATATTACGATCACACGGTGAAATTTCACACTATGTAAGAAAACTCCATTTTTTGGTAAGACCCCCGGAGTCTAACTGGGTAACGCTTAATCCAAGCCTTATCTTCCATAACAAAGTTCTTCTGTTCACAAAAATCATCATTATTTTACGAGTTTCGAAACGATTAGCCACATTTCGTGGTTTATTTGAATTCACCCTCTTTTTCGAAAACCCAGAGATGTAGAGATAGAAACAGGAGCAAGGTCTCTCCTATATGCCAAAAAGTGGGAGTATCTATAGTACAAGAGGAGGGAAAAGGAAGGGGGATGGAGGCGGGGAGGGTGTATAGGAGGGGAGAGAGTATCCCTCTGTCTCCTCTCCATTCCTTTTCAGGCGCCGCTCTTCCAGTCCCCTCACGCATAACAGTCACCCAAGAATCGATCGTGCATCACACCGGCAAAAAAACATTGTTAATGCTAGTTTCTTGATATCTATTCTTCTGTTTTCTAATCATGATTCTACGATTTTTCCTTTTCTTTTTGGATCGATTTTCTTTCAAACTGTGCATTTATGGAATGAGGATGATGAAACGCAACGGATACAAAATGGTAGAAGATTGGAGCTAAAAAATGACTCTATTTTTCAAAATCAAGTATTTATTTGATTCTACATCGTTTTTCATACCCAGTTTAAGCTTCCTATTCGAAGAAAAACTTTGTTTGAGAATCTTTTGTGCGTGAATCGTTGTGAATCGCTTCTTTTGTGAATCGGTTTAGAGTTTAGCTGTAAATTTGTATGTTAGATTTAGAAAAGAATTATTTAAAAATGCTTGTAATCCATCAAATCTTGATCAAAGATGAATTTTAATACTTTCACAATCAATCCTAAATTCTTTACTCAAGAATTTACCCGCCTTCTTTGCTTGATGATAGGACGTGCTAAGCTGGTTCGGATTTGGTTAATTTAAGGCTTTTGTTTATTGAAAAAGCCCAAAACCTGGATTCTTCAACTTTGCCAATTTCAACAACTAAACTCCTCAGACTTTTTATCCTTGGCTAGACGCCTAATCCTAATCTACTTTACCTATCCGCTTTCTAGACTTCAAGGTCATTGAATCCTTAAAGAATTTAAAAGAGTAAAGTTATGTTCTTCACCTTCCTCTACCAAACCTGCTGACTTTCCAAAATATAATGCAAATTGTTTTATTTCCACCCGTATTTTCTATATGAGAGGACGTTCAAGGTCATCTATTGAGAATTCCTTTCTTCAGGGCAAGGTGGCAGTTTTTAACCTCCTCTAAAAAGGCAATGTCTTTCTGCCTCCCTTTCTAGAATCCATTACTAGCTTGGTAGAAAAATGGAAGGAAAACTTAGAGATCGATTCTTCCAAAACAAATCTTTGCCTCGGCTCTGAGAAAAGGTATTTCCAGAGTAACCGAGCGTGAAATCGGGCCGATATCGATCCTTCTCTCCTCAAAAGATTGATTCTATCGGTGTTCCAAATGATACAAAACAAGTCCTTGAACTCAAGTAATGTAAAAAATTGAACTGAACTTGGTTGATTGGTGAAAATTGAATTCACAATTGGCCATCCAGTGAACAACACCTCCACCGTTTGTCCAAGTTATACTAATACACCAAGTCTAGCAATGTTTTACAAAGACTCTAGTTTTGATTAGAAGTAAAGTATTAGGGTTTGGGGAAAGAAACTGCGTATTATACGCAACGTTCAAACACCTCGAAAATTAATAATAAAAGACTTTATTCCAAAAGGTACCGCCAAATTATCAACTATAGTTTCCATTTTTTACGTAGACTTCGGATGCCTGATCTCGAGATCCTGGATCTTGTGACGCAAAATAAGTCTTGGTAACCCAAATTTCGACTTCTTGGTAATTGTTAAACTGTTGATTTGTGTTATGCTGCATAGATCGGAACAAGTGGTAATCTTGAGTGGAGCGATATCAGGGAAATATGGCGGATGAGGCAGAAGACCCAACCCATCATTCTTCTATCGTGGTTGAGCCAAGTCGGATGTCTGTACCCGGAAATTGTGAGTTGAGTAACGATTCTCTAGGGATTTCAACACTCCTTCACGTAGAATTTCATCAACTTTCTTCAGCTCTCTTCGGCGTAGTTTTTGCAGTTGCGGTTTTTGAAGATTTTTGTAGTTTAAAATAAACGATTCCTTCATATTCCAAAAGACCGATAGCATAAATTTTCTTTCCGTGAAGTTCTGGATGTGATGGGAATCCGGCCTTGTTCTCTTGCTCAACCATTGGTCTTTGCGAGTTGAATATTGAAATATATCCACTTTTCGTCCATCGTCAACATAAGCAAACAAAAAAAGCACTGCCTGTAGCCTTTTTCAATAAACTCGGATGACAATAAAACTCAATTGGTTTTACTTTCAGGGGACACCATGTGGGACCCATTGGCCACAATGATTCCTTTTCCACAAGTGGAAGGAATCGAGAAATCAAGCTCGAACTATTTTAAAGTATTTGGCTAATTCGGGCAAAGTTTGAGTTGGATCCGACTGACAACTTTGAGTTACCTGGCATTATCGAGGACAACAGGACGATGTCCATGGGGCTCGTCTTCCAAGCCCTCACCTCCTTCACGAAAACGCCGGAACCATTCTGACAAACTTCTTTCACTTCCAAAACGTTTTCTCCAAATGCTTCACAAAGATCAGGGAGGATCTAATGCAAGATTTCTTCATTAAAGTCATAGAGGAAGGCAAGCCCGCAAAAACGAATTTTTGATCCGTCATCTTCGACAACCAAAATTATTTATAATTCAATGATCAGAACAAATGTGAAAATCAGTAAAATAAGTAAGCGTTATCAACACAATAAGGCCAAAATTTAAACTGGGTTAGAGCACTTTCAAATAGAAAAATATTGTTCGAGAGAAGTCATGCGCAGTTTCTTTTTATAAACCCCTAATACATTGAAGAAACTGTAGAAATTCCAGTAAAACCATGAAAATATGAATAATCGTCTTTATGAAGGCGTCGAAATAGAGAAAATGTGAAAAAGTGAGTAAAAGCACTCCCTTTTAGATCATGGATGAAAGAAAAGCGTTACTACGATGATGAGGCTCAAAACCAGCAACTCAAATGAAATATAAACAGAGTAGTGTTTATGGTGGAGTTAGGAAACAATATCAGGTGAAAAGAAGACAACCTGAACCGACTTATGATTATGATATGGCTGTACAACAGCCCCCCAAAAGCCCAGGCATTGAGAGGGAGAAAAGTCGATCCGACAAATATGCTGAACAAGGTCCAAACAAAAGAAGGAAATTTGTAGATAAATTTATATAGACAGCCTTTGGTATGTCTTTATAAATTAAAATCGTATATATAAAGGTAAAAAAAAAAAAAAGCTTATCAATTTAAACTTTTAGATGAGATGGATGGTGGGAATTGGTGTTACTCTTGTGCAACCCCATTGGGAATGCTCTCCCAGAGAGAATGCAGACGTCGGTGAGGAACTTCTTGGACGTCCGGCGGACCGAATATCCAAGAGGTTTGAAAAAGATTTGAAAATAAATCAATAGGGCTTTCAGACAAAATCAATCGCGAGTGTGCAGAAGGGAAAAATGTCTCGAAAATTGGTGCGAGAGAAATGTTTGCATCGATATTGTCAAACCCTCGTACTCACCGATCATAATCAAGGTTGGGAAAATGTGACGCTAGCAAAGCTTTAGATTTATCTAAATTATAGGTCTATCAAATATTTATAAAGCTGGCAGTCCCAGCTTTTGTTCCTAAACTTTTTGTTGAGCTACATGGCTTGTTGTCAATGAAAGATTTGGCTCTATTAGGGAAGAATTCCAACCCGAACCTAATTCCACCTTCGTTTTCTCGAAGCCGCTTCTTGGCCGATTGCTCCAAAGTACTGTCTACAAGCTGAGAATCTCCGATTTCTATCTGTAGACAAAATTTCAGAGCAATCGGCCCACTCTTCCGCTAAAGCAACCCACAAGACTTGAACTTGGTTGAAGGTGGAATTGGGTTCACATGAAAACACTACTCATCAATCTGAGTTCTACTAGTTCTGCTAGTTCACAGAGCAATATTTAGCTCGTGATTAAATTATTATTTACTTGATTTGCTGCAGTCTTTAAAGATCAATAGAAAGATCAGTTCAAGACCAAAAGAAATAGCCATAAACCTTTTCAGGGGCGTCCTTTGTGCTCCGTGGTTGCTCGGAGAATTTCGGGGCCGTAAATGTGAAACAGTTTGAGCAACTCGAGGAGAATCACTGCAAATCGTGAGTTTCAAGAAAAATGACACTGGCTATAAGTCAAACTGAAAGAAAAGAGAAAGAAAAAGAAATGTTAAGCAACTAATCAGCAAAGTCAAAGGAATCAGGGTAGTAGCTGAGTTTCTGGTGCTACCTCAGCTTTCCTTTTTTACCTTGAACCGCCAATCTAATAGATATCCAAGATGGCCTGTAAACGCTGCTTAATCTAGTGGCGGTGTTAGATTGCTAAGACAAATTTTAGCCAATTGTTTATCCAATTTTAGCCCAGTTTAGCGAATTGTTTAGCCAATTTTAGCCAGTTGTAGTAATTTAGCCAATCACAACTCCATTGGATATATCTAATCAAAACTTGGTCAATTTTGTGCTTCATTTGTTTTTAAAACTTTAGAAACAAACTCCACTGCGGAACTTCATAAAAACTTGGACATGCGTGAGTGCATCTGCAAGAATCGTCACTTTTGCTTTTTCGGGTTCGAGTCGACGCCGTGGGTCCGAACTCGTCAAAGTTCCTCTTTCTACCTCTAACAGCTTTTACTTATTTGTGTCTCACAAGATTTTTAGTAATATCCATTCAATTTTGAGCTTCAAGAACTTGTTTTTTCTCTTCTTGTTATTCATTGATTTTCAGTATCGAGAGTGCCTTTTCGAGACGAAAGTCAGTTCAGAAAACTTCATTTCTTTTGGTCTCAGTATAGATTGTAAATTTCTTTACAATTCGCAAAATCTTTGGCACAAACAAAAACAAATAAAAAGCTTCTCGAGATCTACAAAAAAACCCAAAATACATAAAATCGATTTGCATAAACGCTCGCTTTTCTGGCACGGTTGCGTCAGTTTGCCAGATATGCAAGACAACGGTTATGGAAATTTAATGCTAACAAATCGAAAAAAAAGCTGCGCGTTACCAGTAAAAATTCAAGTGAAATTTTTGGAAAAAAAAAAAAAAATATCACAGTCTGTAGGGAAAATGCTTGTGATTGACTAGTTGACGTTTTTGGGGTGTTAGGGTAAAATGAGAAATGTTAGGTAAATTGTTCTTAGGGTAGGATCTCAAATTGTTTATAAAATGTTAAATGGTGGCAAAATATTTGGATGCGGTGAATCGGGCTGATCTCAACCATTTGACGACGATTACTGCGAGAGACCGCTTCACGGCTTCGGACTCTGGAAAATGAGATGAATTCGGTTTAAATAAAGATTAAGAATAAAGAATAGGTTCAAAAGTTGATCAGCTTCTATTGAGAGAGCCAGCAACAACGCTAGTCCCAACAAGGCTATTCAGCAAAGTGTACTTCTTGCTCAAAATCAAAACGCAACCTTTCTGGCGTACTTAATTCAGCCATTCCCACTATTAGGGCAATAATGCGCGCTAGAAAAGGTGTATTTAGATTTATGAGTTCGCAACAATTGGCTACAAATACAATTTCCTTCAAATCTCCTCTCCAAGATAAGCTATTAAGTTTCCAAGTTTGTCTAACAGTTTAGACTAGCTAAACCAGTACTCAATTTGATAGACTCAATAAAATGCATGGCTTCAATCGATTCGCGATTTCGAAAACCCCCGGAAGAAATTTAAGCTCAATATCTCCTTTTTGTATCATCTACAAAGCAAAAGGGAAATCTCTAGATCACTGGTGAGGCGTTCTTTGTGCGGTCGGGCAAAGGCTCGTCGTCTGGCACACGTCCTCGATAGATAGGTGTTCCCGTAAAGGAGAAGGAGGACCTTTTAGGATGCTGTCAACATTGAAGTCGATTGCTGATGTGCAACAAACCTTCGCGGACGAGATCGACTAGATCTACTCCCTGATAAGAAATCTTCCACAAGAACAGAAAGTGCGACAAATGCGGAAAAGAAGTCCAATTCAGAAAGAAACGGGGATCATTAGAAGTATATATTTTGAACGAATTTACATGTTCTGTTAGAATTTGGTTTAGTAGAGATGTGGTGAGATAAAATCAAGGATTATTCAAGGAGCAGATTCAATATTTATTATTCAAGGAGTCAAGGATTAGGGACTATAAAGGAATTAAGTCCAGGGACTCCAAATAGGAACTATGGAAGGAACTATGGAAGGAACTATAAAGGAACTATAAAGGAACGCTGGTTCACTCCGAAACTTTCAAAAGTAAACACTATTGAGTGCAGTCAAAAAACGAAACTACTGGTTGATCAAGTGTCGATTTCAAGTAGATTCGTAGTCGTCGGTAGATTGACAGTAGATTTCAAGACAATGAGTTATCCAATCAATTGTATCTGATATAGTTAGTAAGTTGAAGCGAAACTAAAAGATCCACTAAGTCCAAGATCCGCCTGGGTTTTTCAGTGCTAGGTAAATGGATTAGTCAAACCAGTAAGTGCTTAGAGCAGTTCAATTTCTTACAATTAGTTGGTTTTGAGCTTTTACAATTGTTATCTACAATTTATCACATGATTACCTTTGAATGACAGAAACAAGTGCCATCCTCGCATTCCCCTCCTCCACCATCTTCATCGGCTTCACTCTCTGACGGGAAATCGATCAAAAGCATAGAAGAATTCTTGAAAAGATAAATTTAGATTCGTTTCCCATTTCTTTTCCCACCCACTGATCACCACGACAATAGCACCAAAGAAAAATGAAAGACGAATGCAGGCAGACGACAGAAAACTCAATGCTGAATCGAGAAATTGGTTTGATAAACTCAAAAAAATCCCAGAGGTTTCTCCCAAATATCATGCTGCAAGCTGTTTATGAACCTGAATATAAGAGATATTCCCGGGTGCCTCATGATCATCACATTTTGAGCGGGGAGTGGTAGCACGACTTGATGGACGAGAGGCATCTCTCGAGATGGGGAAAGATCAGGAGCTAAAGAAATAACTTTTGAAGCTAATCCCAAAGCTAATATTATTGTTATTGCTTTGTATAGTGGTTACTTGATTTAATTTATTTTAAAATTTAGCTAACCATCTTCTAATCTGCTAATTCTGTTCCTTAGTCAAGTCTATTACAAAGTTGACTGACCTAAACCTGAACTAAGTCAGTAAAGTCAGGCCAATACCTGGCTCCTGGTCACTTCTATTACAAAGCTAAAGGAAAAGCCAAAGGAGAAGCATTTAAAGCTAATTCTAAAAGTGAGAAAATAAAACCCACCAACTAGCGGCCACCCTCGATCACTCGTGAATCCATAGGGACTCACGTAGTCATTCGTCATTAAACGGTTCCCATTCTCTCCTTTTCCAGCTCCTCCTCTCAATTTTCTCACGTCGACGACATTCTCTAAAAATGTTTAAATCGGAATTCATTTGAATTTGTTTTACCTATTGATTTTCTCCTTTTCCTCTCGCTGTTCCTCTCAATGCTTTCTTGTCGGCGTTGCCTTGATCGCCCGATTTGTTCTTTCACTTCAGTCTCATTTGATGGCAATTGGGAGCTGTGATCGACCTCTAGCACTCATTGATCTGTTATCTAAATTCTACTATGTACAAATATATGTTTGTTTTAAAGAGGGATTAATTTTTTGAAGTGCATTTTTAATCATTTCTCAATCTTACGCAACTCCCTTGAACTCTCGGGATCTTTAGGCTCGACTAACAATATTTAAGGCTCTCAAATTCCGATAATTTTTGAAGCAATCTGACTATTTTGGTTAAGTTTTAAAGAAAATCGTTCTTCTTTCAGAAAGATGCTCAAAATTTGCTTTTAAGGAAATAAAAACTGGTTTAGAGAACGAATTGTAGACTGAAAACGCGACAAAACTGAAAAGCAGTATTGGCTCAAGGAAATAATATTAAAAAACGTTTTTGAAATCACACTTTCCATATCTTCAAGTTTATATGGTTAGCGTAGAGTGAAAAGTTGTAAAAATTAAAACATGAGATACTTTAGACTTTTCACAAGTTTTATTATAGGGATGAGTCTACTAGGACAGAACTTTTTAGCCATCCAACAATTCCGCTAACAAAAGACTAATGAATTTGAACCATTTTGTCTACCGAAATGTTAGGGTTTTGGTTTGAAAATAGTGCAAAGGAAGCTAACAGAATTAATAGGTCGCGTCCGTTTCCTTCCTATTTGCGTTGCTATTTTGCAAATTATTCGCGTCGCATTTTTCGCCCTTTTCTCCCTTCCCGAAATTCTTTTTTTTCGTCTGCGGGTTGTTTTTGCCTTCTTTCTTGGGGACTTTGTTGTTTCATTTTGATGCGCATGCTGTTTTTGTAATGGGTATTGTTGCATTTTGGTTCTGTACTAATAAACAGTAACGTTATAAATTCACTTTGCTTTATGCTACCCTTCAGGTTTTAAATCCTGTTTAGATAACTGGTTCCTACGTTCCAAACCCCCTCATTAACATTGTAGAGAGACTGGTTTTACTAACATTTGTGTCACCATCGACGTAGTATCAATCCGATCCGTACTCTTCTCAAGAGTATTAATCTATTGTTGGATACTACGTGTTCTTGTTACGTTATAAGCGCTTTTGGGGAAACCCTTTTTTAACCTTTTGTGCTATTCGGCCATTCTTAAGCAGAATCATCCTCGTGGATAAGGTTAAAGCGGGTCGCACCCCAAACTAATAAATAAAAACTAAAATAAGTTTAAAAAATAAGCTCACTTCTTTCCGATGAATCAGATCTCTCCGGATGCGGCGTTTCCAAGTGGAGAAGATGGACCGGGCGTTGATTTCTACATTTGAAATTCATTTCTACATAGAAATTATTGCATTTTTTAAAAAATACCTGTTCAATTTGTAGCGTAGCCGGTCTCTGTTCTTGAATCGCTTTGATTTGCACGATGTGCTCGTTGAGAAGTGGTTGATGTCGTTCTTCGGACCCGTTTGATTTCGACATTAAGAACTCGTTGATTATGGATTTGATCGACTTCTGATTCAGAGGACAAGTATAGTCTAAAAATATTGACAATCTGAATTGTAGATTTTGTAGATTCCTTTTGGTATTATAGTTTTGAAATAAATAAACAACAAACCCCTGATTCGAGTTGACACTTGTGGCACTGAAACGATTGGCAGAGTTTGGCGAAGGATGGCGATAGCGGACGAAATCTCTAAAAGAAAATAGAGAATGATGAGCCTGTTTAATATAAAAAGCATTGGAGATAGATTTTTGCAGACCTAGACTCAGATTTTGATATTGGTGGGTCAGGCATTGGCCCGCGGCTCCTCCTTTCTTCCGTCACCGTCTCGCGCTCCTCGGTGACCCGCTTGTTGACCAACTGAAAAGTTAAAAGTTGATTTCAATTGCACTACATCTAGCATTTTGTTTGTTAAATATACTTGAGCTAGTTTTTAAAAGAGATTACTAACTAAAGATCAACTTTAATCCGGCTCTGATTAACTCTAGCGGAACTAGAGTTGAGTCTGAATAGATAGATTCAGATTCAACAAGAATCTGAATAGATTTTTGCTGTTGAATTCCCTAAACACACTTGGATATAAGGGTATTGCATCAAAGCTATATCTAACAAGGAAAAGGCACTGAGTCTAGCTGATCTTTGACTCACTGACTGATCTTTGGCTTTGATCTTTGGCTTTGATCTTTGGCTTTGATCTTTGGCTCACTCAAGATCAAGTCTTATAGAGTCGATCAAGACTTATAGAGTCGGCCATGGGGATCTCGAATCCGTTTTTAGTTTTGGCAAAACGTGAGATCTGTAAATTTCAAACTCCTTAAGAAGCCGCCATACACTCCCTTAACATCTGTTTCGGTGGTGCGTGAACTACCTAGTGAACTGCTAAACTATCGAACCTGTTACTTTTTTTGTCGCCAATTTCGAATCCCACTCTCGCGAAACTTTTTGCTTTTTTAAAAAACTATTTCCCTGAGTATTTGCAATGAATAAACAAGTTGAATTTTATTCTGTAGCTTTCACCGCTTTCTGTAGCTTTCAGAAAAGCGGCAAAAAGTGTTAAACTTTTCAATACTTATCTATTGATTCTGATCTTTTGTATTTGCTCTTTTGTATTTGCTAAATTTACAGAAAGCGGTGTAGAAAACTCGATAAATAATTGAATGCAAATGCTTAGAGAAATAGTTTCTTAAAAATGCAAAAAAGTTTGGCAAGAGTGGGACTTGAACTTGCAGGTTTTTACCGGTTCGGCAGTCTAGCAGACTATCCACTAAGCCACCGAGACATTTGATTGAGAAGCGTGTGACAGCCCCATAAGGAGCTCGAAATGCAAATTGATTTCTATGCAAAATATCTTATTTTCTTATATTCTTAAGGGTTCTGCAAAAACTAAAAACGGATTCAAGGCCGACTCTATAAGATGGCCGACTCTATGGCCGACTCTATGGCCGATGGCCCAGGCCGACTCTATAAGATGGACTTGGTCTTGAATCAAAAGGCCAGCTCGACCCGGTGCTTTTACTTGACTGAATTGACTCCTTGTAAGCGCTGTTTACCTCTTGCCAGTGTTTCTTTTATAATCATCAACTATTCAATTAGCTAAAAGATAAGTGATGTCCGAAAAAAGTGCCCCTTCACCAAGCAGCGTGCAAACCAAAGAATAAACTTAAAAAGAAAGCTTACAGCCTCAGATCCATACGGGAGAACGGGTCGATTCATGAATGATTGAATCTCGTCGCAGTACTCTCCTTGCTTCGTTTGACGATGTTGTTGATTGATTGATTGATTTGATGATCTGTTTGCAGAAACCACCACCGAAGGCCACACGGACTCTGAGACAATGAGTAGAGGAGAGGAATTAGTGAGCGAATTGGGATATTTAGAATGTTAGAAGTCATGCTTATTGTTTGTGTTGGGTCATGCTTATTGTTTAAACCAACCATGTGATTCGCTATTTGGTCGGGATCTCGATGGAGGTTTGACAACAGTGGGAATGGTTGGCGATGGGCCGGTTGGAGTCTTTCTGATCACTGAATACATCAATCCAGTTGAGTCTTCTGGTGTTCGGGAGGAGCCTTGGTGAAGCTAAAGATTAGAAATTGAGTTATATAGGGTCCTGCTAACGATTTATGAAGTAGACGATGTAGCTAAAGAACTTTTCTACTTCTACAAAACTACAGAACTACAGAACTACAGAACTTCTACAGAACTACAGAACTACAGAACTTCTACAGAAATTTAAGTCTTCTATTTCTGACTTTTGAACAGAAAGGCTTTAGAGCCCAGACTTTCAACCATAGCAGGTGCCGATTTTTCTTTCTCTAGTCTTGTTTTTATTCCAAAAAAGATGCTTTTTATTGGTCAACAGCTAGCACTAAATGGATGCCTTAAAAGGTTTCTTTCTTTTCTGTACGTTGATGGCCTAGTGGATAACCGATTAGATTACCGCCCAGACGATCAGGGTTCTGTCCCTGATGCGGCCCTTTGTTTTCCTTTTTCTTTTAGAGCAACTTCTAGCATTTTGCAGCTAATTGTAGCCAGAAAAAGGCTCATCTTGAGTTTAGCTCACCTTATGCTTTTCCCTAGTAAGCTAACAATAAAACTAACCCGATCAAACAACTCTGGTGTCCGTTCGGGAATTGGTGAAGTTGGTGGAGCTGGCGCGTATTCCCCAGCCGGGTTTACCGAGATCGATAAGGCGCTTGGTGGAGTCACTAAATCGAATAGAGAAACTAGATTGTCAGATTTTCAATTATAGAACTAAGATCGTCATATTTTTGCACACTTTACATTTATATTTCTTTTTTTTCTATGCTTCTATGCTACTCATTTTGCTTACACTGCGAATGACGAGAGCTTGTTGACGACGGTTGTTGTTCTCTGACTCGACTATATGTTGTGCTCGTTCCATCAACCGTCTCATATTCATTGCCAATTGTTGAATAGTAGTGCTCTCTGATTGGAAGACCACCGGGCCCAAGTTGACCTTGTTGACGGAGACGTTCTCGGATCACCTGAAACTTATGGAATGAGCTTGAAACTGGTATCCAGTCATGAAGCACTTCCGTCTTGGAAGACTCTATCTGTTTGTCTACCTAAATCTGAATCTGAATGACTATCTGAATCAGTATCGGGCCCAAATTCATACAAAATTTTGCCAGCATTGCCTACCTCAGCACTCTCTCGAACAGTGATGTAGCGATAGGATGGTTCTCGACCGGATGTGTCGTCACCTTCCTAAAAGCTTCGAAGTTGCAAAAAGAAGTAAAAAAAATGTGTTTACAACATAGTCAGAAAGATCAGTTTCTTTAGATTAGACCAAAGCAGCTCACTAGGAAAAGGCACGAGCTTGTGAGCTTTTGTCTGAACATCTAGTGCACTTTATAGAATCTTTATAGAATCTAGTGCAATTATAGAATCGGGTATGAGGAATCCGAATCTGACATCAAAATCTACCAAATGAATTTCCAGGCGTGTAAAACTTCAATCGAAAATTTTGGTGTTAAAACGGAAGAAAAACAAAGACAAAAAGCTGAATCAGGAACCAAACCCTGATCGTGTGAGCGGAAGCTTAAAGCGTGCGCCATTAAGCCATCCAGGCAGTGTGACAATGGCGGCTAGGACCCGCCTTCTCCCCTAGGAAAGAGCCTTTTAAAGCATCCGTTTTGACGCCAAATTTTTGATTGAAATTTTGCTTTAAAAGGCTTTAAAACGCTCCTTCCTGGAATAGGAGAGGTGCTTTGGTGGCCTAGTGGATAACGCATTAGACTAGCGCCCACAGGATCGGGGTTTCGTCCCTGATCCGGCTTTTTGTTTTTGTTTCTCTTTTGAAGTAATTTCTAGCATTTTGTAGCGCATTGCATTATGGTTTTTCTTTTAATTTCTTCGATCGTATATCGTTTACACAATTGCAGTTACCAGATTGCAATCACCATAATGCAAACCTGTCCACTCGCCGCTCTTCCCAAATCTTCTCTCAACACCTCTCCGTTCGTTTGTATGAGATCAATTTGGTGACTGGTTCCGGGCAAAGGAGAAACCGCCTAAAGATTATATGGAAAACATTTCTCTAAATCGAAATTTATCTAAACTAAATGCTAAATTCTCTCACATCTCTTCTCTCATTTCTCCTAATTTTGCTGTACAATTGATCGAGCTCAGCTTCGGTCTTTTCTCGTTCAGCTTTCGTGCTTGGTTTGACCTGAAATAGATCAAGTTATAAGCTAGTCTTGATTAAGATAAGGTTGATCTTGATTAAGATAAGGTGAATCTTAATTAGATATGGTTAATTCTAATTAGATAAACAAACTTTTGCATATCCTGGGTCATAAGCGCTGCTTGAGTCGTCTTCTTGTTGAGCTAGGGCTACTCGAGGCTCGGAAGCGATTGAGCTAAAATTTACTCTTTTTTTAACCGTACTTTTACAATCTAAGTAACAAGTAAATTTAGATAATATTTAGATAATTTAAGTTTAGATTTATTTAGATAAATTTTGATTTTGATAACAAGTATTTTAAAGTTAAAGTTAGTAGCTTCGAAGTGAATTATTAGATCAAAGCTTTAAACTCAATAAACATAAACAAGATCACGTTGTATTCGCTGTAAATAAATCAGCTAATATTTCCTCAATCATTTACGCATGGCTGCATGACCGACTGGCTAGGAACATTGGATCTTAGTCGAGAGGTCAAGGGTTCAATCCCGCTGTTAGATTATTGGCGAGTTATTGGCTATTTCTTTTTTCTATATGGGTTTTTTCTCTACATTAGGGCTCAGATAATCTAGCCGATAATCTATATAGATAATCTAGCTAAATTCTAAGCCCTAAGGCTTAGAATTCAGGCTAGATTTAGGCCTGCTTGTGTATTGTTTGTACCTCGTGTAAATCTATTGGGTTGTCCAGTTATGAATGCGCGTTTTTACTATTTTGTAAATTTCTCAAGATATCGAAGAGATGTATATGAGTGTTATATATCATTCGAAAGCTGAAGATCTCCTCTACATTTTGGAATAAAAAAGTTTTTAAATTCGTGCAACTTTTTGGGAAATTGACTGCACAAAGGGAGAGGTCGTTTTCGAAAAAACCCATTCCAGCTTAGCTATTCCTCAAGTTTTATAGTGTAAAATAACCGCCCAGAAAAGAAAAGAAAAGTAAAGATGCTCTGAAATTGTTATATTTTAAAAAAAGTTGTATTGATATATCTATTGGCCAAACATCAAACGGTTAACTCAATTTGAGCGGAGCCAAAACTTGATCCAAAGGCCCCTTTCCATTTTTTGGCCACCTCTTCTTCTGTGCAGTCAATTTGCCCAAAAGCTGAACAAATTCAAAAACTTTTTATATCAAAAAGTAGAGGAGATCTTCAGCTTTCGAATAATACTCATAGTACAATTGCACAAATGGATATGGGAATGAAAAATGCAGTTGCTTCAAATCAAACGTTATCTGCAATAGTCGTTTCCACCACAACAATAATTGCAACCACAAGTTGAAATCGCATTAGAAATCTTTCTTGATTTCGGTATCTTGAGAAATTTACAAAATAGTAAAAAACGCGCATTCATAACTGGACAACCCAATAGTTTTGTTTTAGCCAACCTATACGGATCTTCACTTCCGGGTGCATAGATTTGCGAGACACTCTGATAAAAAGGATCATCCGTTTCTTTGGCTCTCGTGTTTTTCATGAACACTGGATAATCGTATCGTCTTGTCGAGCGATTCTCGGTGACCTGAGATGAAAATTTAAAATAAATCAAGCTATGAACTTTGATAAATAGATATGGAATACTTTAATAATCTTAATAATTTAATAATCTTAATAATTTAATAATCTTAATACTTTAATCATCTTAATACTTTAATCATCTTAATACTTTAATAAATCCTTTAACAAGCCTACCTTTGAATACAATGGATCAATCGTCGAGTCATTGTCCCTGTCAATGCTCTCGTAAAGTTGTGTGGCTGGCCCATCCGCGTATTCAATCTCTTTTTCACTCCGATTTTTATTGATTGCAGAATAAGTCTAAAGTTAAATTCGATTTTAATAAATTAGTGAATAAAACGAACACTATCGGGCAATTCGGGTAAAGCTCTTTGACCAGCTGGTGGAGCAGAGGTTCGCGATGGAACGGCCGAGTTTGAGGAAGACTAAAGCAATCAAATAAATAATGATTTGTAAATAAATAAAGAAATCATAAACAATAAATAAACAATAAATAAACAATAAACAAACAATAAAACAATAAAACAATTTGCTATAGCTTTTGTAAAATTTTAAATGAATAATAAAAGATTTTACCTTAGTAACTGGCTGTGAAAACCTTTCGCCGGCATTTTTGTGACTCCCATTCCTGAACTGAACAGTTTTGGGGACGTCCTCGGAGACGACAATCACTCCATAAGCCACTTCGTCAGGATCACTGAATTTCTCTTATTTTGTTTTGTCATATTAAAGCAAAGGACTAGACTTTTTCAAGCACTAAGCTTTATATTAGATTTCATTATATTAGACTTTATATTAGACTAATACTATATAAGCAATGAGGTCACTCAATAAGCAATGAGCCTCTCCTTTATTTACAATTTTACAAAAACCAAACCATAGATTTTACGGATATTTTAGTATGATGATTATGAAAGGTTTGCCATAAATGAGCTGAATTTTAACTTGATCTGATGGCTGTGCTTTGAGGAATCTTTAGAAGACTAAGCTCCGGTTTATTAAAGCATGACCATGTAAAAATGTATTGTTAGTTGATCAGCAAGTACGATTTTCTGCTTTGAAGCTTTGGTTTACCGTTTCGATTTACTATTTTCAGCTTAGCTTTGATTTAGCTTAGCTTTTCAGCTTGGCTTTGATTAGATTTACTATTTACTTAGATTAGATTAGCTTAGATTAGATTTACTATTTACTTACCTGTTTTTCACCTTCTTGCAACACGTTGTGCACATCGAAACCATTGTGATCATCGTGACGAGACTGCCGATTGAGAGGATGCTCATCGTTATCGGTGGCAAAGCTCCGATCACCGCTCCTCCCATCAAGCCCGACCCTTCCACCAACACCATTTTGTGTGCTAGATGATAAGATTGCTCAAGTAGTAGCCAGTTTCCTCTCTAAAAAGAACAAAGGTGAAAACGAAAAAAGAACGATCAAAAATGAAAGGAAATTATCACATTGATAGGCAATTATTTTGCTGGATAATGGCTCTGAAACATCCAAACGATAGAAATCTGCAATCCGGTCGAATTCAAAAGTGAAAACCTATCAATTACAAAAGAATGATGGATGAAAGAATGATTATTTGATAGAAATGATGATAGAAAACGACTTTACTTGATTCTAAACCTATTTAAACTTTAGATAAGTACAGTTATTCTTTGTCCAAGCGATACAATTATTGAGATTGAGAAGATATAACAAAAAAGAACCTAAATCTTATTAATCTTATTAAGAAAAATTAAAAATTCTTTTAAAATAGCGTCAAAAATGAGTCAAATGGGTGATTTGTCAAGAGAAAAGATTGAGTGGAAAGAAGAGGTCAAGAGAAATAAAGGGCTTAGGGGGAGGTGACCCCAAATAATCGATGAATAGATGCAATGGATGGGGGAAGAAGGGGGAAAGAGGTGACCACTACAAAGCAACAACAACGAGAGTGGGCATTTGGAGAGACGGAGACATTTGGAGAGAGACCATTGGTCAGCTGGCATTCATTGTGCTCGAGCTGAATATGGAAATTGGAAATCGCCTCGAGATGGATGATTGAATCGAGTTTTGAAAGTTTTGGATGATTGAATCGAGAGTATGATGTACCAGCAACAAAGCAAGCCTTGTACAGCTCTTGTACAGCAAAGCAAGCCTTGTACAACTCTTGTACAGCAAAACAAGCCTTGTACAGCTCTTGTACAGCAAAGCAAGCCTTGTACAGCTCTTGTACAGCAAAGCAAGCCTTGTACAGATAACAAGGGATCCAGAGCTAGCAATTACTCTTCAATATGCTCAGAAAACAAGCCAAAAGATTAAGAATAACGGGTTAAATAAGCAAAAGTTAAGGATTTTACCTTCTCCGAAATGTTAGACTTGTTTCGAGCTTACAATTAGACAATTAGAGCTTTTTAAGCATATACAAGTCGAGATTATGCCATGCACGTTGAATCACGGTTTTGAGAGCGGTAGAATGCTTCATGTTATTCTTGTCAACATGTCAACATTGTGAACAAAGAATCTCCAGAGATTTTCGATGGGATCAAGATTAGAGTGTGCTCTTCACAAATCATGTTTTCTAAAAGCACAAAAAAATAACCTTAATCTCTCAGCTTAAAGGTATAGATTTATTTATCTTTGTCAAAGTCAAAATGAAAGTTTTAAATCTTTTTTTGCACGAACAGACTTGATATTAGTTAGGACAAGAATAGGATAAATAGTAAATGAGTATAGGTTTATCATATTCTTTAGTTTACCATATTCTTCAGTTTACCATATTCTTTAGTTTACCTTATTCTTTAGTTTACCATATTCTTCCCTATGTTGCTTCGAAAAATCAATATTTGTTTCGAGAACTATAAAATTTTGATTGAAATAGAAAAACGAACGTTCAGAAGCGCATGTAGAAGAAAAAATAATGAAAAGAAAAAAAGGCAACCCAAAAAAGCTTTTAAAAAAGAGTGCTTTTTAGAAAACATGATTTGAAGGATCCGCGTTGAAATAATGGTTATGTTGATTTGAGAGAAAGAGTCTAGGTAGAATACTTCGTGTCATTCTTGTAAACATCGTGAACAAGGAACCTTGAGACATGGGATTGAGATCGGGACTGCATGCTGACCAGGCCAAAACGGGAATGTTCTCCAATCCTTAGTCGAACAGCTAGCGTGAATGGATGCTTTATCGTACGCAAATCTGAAGTTATTACCAGGATTTCGTCAAAAATAGCCGACTCGATGCTTGTCTAACACATTTTGGCATTCATTCAAAGAATTCATGCGCGTTGAAATAACGGTTATGTTGCGCCAGTAAAGCCTTCAAATTATTGTGTTGCGCCAGTCAGCCTTAAGCTTTTAAATCATTTTGTCTTTCTAGCATAGTGTTAAAGGCGGTAGTAAACAACAAGAAATATCAAATTACAGCAACTTAGTCGTAAAGCAGAATGCAACTAGCCTAATTTTTTTCTCTACAGCTTTTACCATAAATTTTTAGCAGCACATGTTTAGCAATGTTGTTCAAAAATTCAAGCAAAAGGAAATTTTCAACTCGTTATAAATAAAGAAATAATATTTTCCTCCAAAACTGAATCACAAAATGAATCGTAAATTGGTAAGGCGATAGCCAAGGCAAAGCAACCTGAGCGCTGCTCTCTAATCAGTGAGAATTCGCATAACCCAGCCATGAAACCCCAAGGAAAGACAGAAAAAAAATGAGAAAAGGCTCATGAATCAGAATTCACAATCAGATCAGAATTCACAATCAAATCAATAGGTCAATCATCAATCAACCAACGCCCTGTTTTTAAGCATTATAAGCAGAGCTTAACTATAAAATATAGAGCTTCGAGCAGAGCTTAACTATAAAATATATATTAGTAATAAAGCGTAACAAAAAGATCCATAAAAGACAAGAATTTAAATGACATGGTTTGTAATTAACCGAAAAAAAAAAAACATAATACCATACCTAGTAAATTCAATAGTTTGCGCAGCGAAATACCGGATTTAAACAAGCTGAAAGATGAAAGATTGCGACTTTCATTGGGGAGAGAGGCAGAGAAGCTGGCAAGCCGGTCAGGGGAAGCACCTTATGCCGGGACAGTTTGCCAGATCGCGAGCGATTACCCGGCCGCACAAAGAACACCTCGTCAGTCATTTACATTCCTCTTCTTTTGCTTTGTAGATGATATAAAAAGAAGATATTGAGCTTGAATTTGTACCCGAGGGTTTTCAGGGTCGGCGAATCGATTGGAGCTATTCATTTTATTGAGTCTACTAATTAGAACTCGGATTTGATTGGTCTAAACGATTGGATGAATTCGGAAATTAGATTGGCGTTATTTTAAGTCTACCTAACAAACTTTTGAGTGATTTGGGCGATTCTGTGTTGGTGTAAGCATCGTAAAACAGTAAAAAGGTAAAACGGTAAAACGGTAATGGTAAAAGGAAAAGAGACAATGTTTTTGAATGAGTCAAAAAACCCTAGCCAACCAATTGACAAAGCAAACCATTGCCTCTCAAGTCTACCAGCAAACCATTGCCTCTCAAGTCTGTGAAAAGAATGGAATCGGTTAGCTAAACGGCTCCAAGTGAAAGAGGATTATATTGCCATTTGGTGGCATTGAAAAGTCGTATGGAATCCGAGATGCAAGAATTTTTTTTGTGAAAGAAGAAAAGAACGTCGCGACTAGACAGGGCACGCAACAGAAAAGAAAAGAAAAGGAAAGGAAAGAAGGGAAATGACCGGAACTGCTCAAACAATCACTGCACTGCTTAGCCAAGGATTCGACGTTTTTCTCGGAGAGTGACCAAATGACTAGTTTACTTAAAATGCAAGAGTTTGTAGAAAAAAGAGATCTAGTCCTTAGAGTTTTGATAAGAAAACTGGAAGATATCGATCTGTAGATCTAGATGTACAGAGTATTCTTACTAATTACTTATTTACATCTACAGGACATTCCTCATTACAACTCTTTTTAATCGTTACTTTTAGCCAAATTCTAAATTATTAGGTTGTTCGGATATAAACAAGCGTTACTAAACTTATCGTTGTGAGGGAACCTTTTAAAAAATGTCTTTCTGTATTTAAAAGTACGTTATCTTGTGTATATTTGGAATCTTTTTAAACGGATAATTTCTTATTTTTAAGATCTCTTTTTCTTACTTTAGATGACCAACTTCAAATGTATCAAGTTGCCTACTTTACGTCTGCCTAGGTCTGCCTACTTTACGACTTCAAACTGGGCAAAACAGTCGCGGAATCCCATCGAGATTTGGTCAAAGCGTACTGTTATAATTTTTAAGATAAGAGTTTCAAACGGAACGTAGAACAAATCCTGAAGATCGTAAAATCCTGAAGAGAAACTTGGTAACTTTTAAAAAAGTGCAAAAATTGCAAAAACTGATTGATTGCTCAAAAGAGCTCATTGCTCTTATTCTAGTAAGTAACTTTGTTGCTCAAAAGCTAGTAAATCTCTAATTGTTATAATAGTAATTCACTTTTTATTCTTATTCTTTCAAGAACAAAGTCTAAGCCGTCAATATGGCAGAAAGCAAACGAATGACCATGACCTCACAGTCTTCCCTTTTCCCCAACAATTCCAAAGTCCATAAAAATTTTCTAGCGGTCACATAAAGAAATTGGAGGCTTAGAAAGGCAATGTTCCTATGAAATTTCAGAAAAAAAGCTTTAGCTAATACAATAAAGCTTTTAGAATAACAATAAAGCTTTTTAAATAAGAATAAAGCTTTTTAAATAACAATAAAGCTTTTTAAATAACAATAAAGCTTTAGCTAGACTAGAATGCGAATAAAATGTTGAAAATAAAACTGATCAACGTTAACCAAGCAATACAACAACAACAAGTGGACATTACTTCGAAGAAGAGTTGGATCAATGACGATTCTTGCTGTCAATGCAAGCATTTGTGCAAATTTTGTGAAAAATTTTGTGCAAAATGCTGGCGTGGCAGTGCATAGAAGGACTTTGGAAGGGAAAAACTCTTTTGAGTGTTTCCGGCAATTCGCCTTCTCGACGATGAAAGAGTCATTTTCCCCTCAAAAGTCTCATTCCAACAGCTGAACAAACTTTAAAGCTTTGAGTTTTGAAAGCTATAAATTGTAAAAGAAAATTTGAAAATCTGGCTTTAGCTTTTAGCTTTAGCTATTGGCTTTAGCTATTGGCTTTAGCTTTTAGCTTTAGCTATTGGCTTTAGCTTTCAGCTTTAGCTATTGGCTTTAGCTATTGGCTTTAGCTTTTAGCTTTAGCTATTGGCTTTAGCTTTCAGCTTTAGCTATTGGCTTTAGCTATTGGCTTTAGCTTTTAGCTTTAGCTATGGCTTTTTGCTTTCTTAGCTATTGGCTTTAGCTATTGGCTTTAGAGCTTGGTTTGGCTTTTGGCTTTGCTATGGCTTTGGCTGCTTAGCTTTAGCTTTGGCTATTGGCTTTAGCTTTTAGCTTAGCTATTGGCTTTAGCTTTTAGCTTTAGCTATTGGCTTTAGCTATTGGCTTTAGCTTTTAGCTTTAGCTATTGGCTTTAGCTATTGGCTTTAGCTTAATAATCGCATTAAAAATCATTTGCACTGACAATTCGCATTGAAAATCGTTTACTTTACCAGTTTACAAGTTACAATTTGCTCGTTTACAGTTAAAAAGCTAAGTTAGAGTCTCGAAAAGTACTGGTAAAAGTTTAACGGTTTGGCTGTTTTTAAAATTTGTGAGATAATCCAACTGTCAACTTGGTGGATTGCTGTATGATTGGTGAAAGAAATCACCCTAGAAAAGTGAACACTCCAAGCCAGCGCCCGTCAAGTGGATGCTAACAATAGAAAAGACAAATGAGCAAAAATCGAGAGTGGGTGTCGCTAGTCAGGCAATTTACAGCTGCAGCTACAAGCAATTTACAGCTGCATTTTCCCATCTATCCCTTTCCCAAAATGAGAAATTATAGTAAGCTAATGGCAAAGTTTACAAATGTAAAAGCGAAGCTATTGGAACAATTCCCTGGCTGACTTTTAAGCGCATTTGGAATCCGCATAGATATTTAGTAGCCGAAAATCTATCGTCTATCGTTTTTTATCATTACAGTTTTTCAAATGTCAGTAGTTAAATTTCGAAATTTTGGCTTTTTAGGTAAATGAGTGAGCTGGAGTTAAATCTGCGTTGTCTCGTTGGCAATAAATGTTACGACGAATTTACTTTTAGGGAACAAGCATTGCAATTGCACAAATGGATATGGGAATGAAAAGTGCAGTTGCTTCAAATCAAACGTTATCTCCAATAGTCGTTTCCACCACAACAATAATTGCAACCACAAGTTGAAATCGCATTAGAAATCTTTTGCACTGACAGTTGGCATTGAAAATCGTTTCCTTTCAATTCGTTTAGAAGTTAAGTTAAGAAGTTAAGAGTTAACAGAGTTAACAGCTAAGTTAAAGTCTCGAAAAGTACTGGTAAAAGTTTAACGGTTTGGTTTGGTTTGGTAAAGGCTGTTTTTAAAATTTGTGAGATAATCTAACTGTCAACTTAGTGGATTGCTGGATGATTAGTGAAAGAAATCATGCTAGAAAAGAAAAGCCAGCGCCCGTCAAGTGGATGCTAACAATAGAAAGGACAAATGGGCAAAAATTGAGAGTGGGTGTCGCTAGTCAGGCAATTTACAGCTGCAGCTACAAGCAATTTACAGCTACAAGCAATTTACAGCTTACAGGCAAATTGGGGTTCAATTCATCAAAGATTCGATTTTTACACGAAACCCCACACGGTAAAAGTGACTGACAAAAAAAATTGACGAGCTGGGCTAGAAGTTGCCTCCTCATACGCATTACTCTCCTGACTTAACCCCGTCAGATTACTTTTTGTTTATGTTTGATGTTTGATGTTTAAAACAGTTTATCATGGGAGAAAAGTTCGATGATTATGCTCAAGTCAAAAAAAAGCGATCGATAAATATTTTGGCTTTAAAAATCCCCAATTTTTCACAAGGACTTGCGTCGAAGATTGGAAGAAGTCATGGTCATAAAAATGGAGAATACCTTACTGATCGATAGTTTCTATTTCTTGTAGTAATAAAATAAATTGTAATAAATTGTTAGATCCAAAAAAGCGCATTTTTTCCTCAACCTAATAAGCTGTAAGCTAATGGCAAATGGTTATAATTGTAAGCTAATGGCAAATCAAATTTACAAGCGTCCAAGCGAAGCTATTGGAACCATTCTTTTTGCTGAATTTTAAGCGTATTTGGAATCTTTATAGATACATAACAAGCTTGAAGTCTAATAAGCTTGTTGTCTAACAACTCTAA
Organism: Mesorhabditis belari; assembly: GCA_958450365.1. Taxonomy (NCBI): domain Eukaryota; kingdom Metazoa; phylum Nematoda; class Chromadorea; order Rhabditida; family Rhabditidae; genus Mesorhabditis; species Mesorhabditis belari. Next base: position 1,048,467 of record CAUEEP010000741.1, on the reverse strand, counting down.
CAAGCAAACTGCATTATCTTTAGATGAAAAGATCTGGAAAAGTTTAGAGATTCACGGAGATAAAGGAGAAGATGAAGGAGTAAAAAAACATAAAAATAAACATGTAAAAGTAAAAGTAAAAGTAAAGTATAAGAATTTAAATAATTTTTAGCTACAGCTATTTTTAGCTAAAGGAAATGAGCTAAATTGAACATCAACCTTTGAAAAACTAAAAGAAAATCACTCAAGCACAAGCCATAAAAGCCATGAAAATGATGGTAGGTGAGAAAAAGTGAAGGGCGAGCAACTTGTGCGATTAGGCGATAAGGGACAAGGTCATCAAGAGGGAAAAAGTGCAGATGTGATTGTGAAAAGAAAAGGAAATGAAAAGGAGATGAGAAGAAAGAGAACATATTCGTGTTCTTCACAACCTTTTCTTTCAGAAAAGGGAAATCTTGGAAGGATTTGACGGAAGGGACACGCCGAGCAAACAAACACCTACATTTCATCTCTTTCTTGTGGGTTTAGGTCGAAAAATTTGCTTGCATTTGTATAGAGAAACATTTTTAAGAAAAACTAGAAGAAAGATGCTTTCGATTTCCGAACTTTTACTTAATAATATTGTCATTTATGCGTATTGTTGATGCCTTTTTTTGACGAGAATCTTAAAATGAGCCAAGTTGAAATGTTCAATTTTGTGTAAAGCTCTTTAGACCTTGTATTAGCTAAAAAAAAGCATATTAATAAAGTACTCATTTTCTACTATACTTTGAATTGAATAATATCATCATTTAGTACAGTAATACACCACTTTTTTCTCGTTATTAAGCTGTTATTTATTCAATCTATTATTATTGGATTGGTGAATTGAAAACTGCCGGCTATTGTCATATGTGACAGTTTGAGCACTTTCTTCAAAAGAAACCCATTTTGGTGTCAATGGAATAGTTGTAGAGAATCAAAAATAAAGCTTATATCCAAATTTTCAGAACGATTCAAAAGCTGGTTTTCAAGAAATGCCAAATTTTCGAATGCCAATGCGAATTTTCACAAAACTTGCATTTTAAGCGAAACTACTAAGTGTATATTTTTGGAAATTTGGCTATAAGTCTAATTTTTGATTCTCTACAACTTTTCTATTGACACCAAAATGGGTTTCTTTTGAAGAAAGTGCTCAAACTGGGACATCTCCAGTCCTCCATTTTTGAGTCTCACACTTGTCTCACACACAAACCAAAATCCTACTACGAAAGAGGAATCCGCAAATTGCCTGCAAAATGGGCAGAAGTCGTCAATAATAATGGGAATTATTTGGAATGAATTGATGGTTTTATGTTGAATAAATTTTAGTTCAAAGTCTGGCAGTTTTCAATTCACCAACCCATTAGGTTGGTGTATAAGTCTTTGCAAGTTTTTTTTTTCCCAAAAGTCTTTTAAAATAATGTCATCAACAAAAATTCTATTTAAACTATTAAAAAGCTTAATTGTTTCTCTGCAAAATGGCTTTTTGGAAGTTCATGGAAACAGTTGTTTTTATGGATTTTTAAAGGCCCAAAGGCGAGCACCCAAAACTGTCCGATGCCGACTGACTTTTCTTGTCGACGTTTGACCACTTTCTTCAATACAAACCTATTTTAGTGCTAAAGTAAAAAAGATAGAACTCATTTGATTGCATAAGTCTGCAAAATTTGAAAACGATTCGTTCAGCCATTTTCTTTAAAAGAAAGATTGAAAATTTTACGTAAAAATACGTTTTACTGAGTTGAGGCGAGCTTTGAGCTTTCTTATAAATTTTGTAGAGAAATAATTGATCTTTTTAATCGTTTAGAAAGAAAATAGAAGAAAGATCTTCAAAAGAAATCAAATTCTTATTGGCTGTTTGAAAAGTTGCTTCAAATTCTTATCGGCTGCACCAGCTGATCCCAAGTTTTACATATCACATTCAGAATTTCTGATTTGTGAGCCGAAATCTTGAGAACTTGCTAGATGTTGAACTAAACTTTAACTGTTAGATGTTGAAGGTAAGATTTTTTCCACAGTTTAATATACTGTCACTTTTAAATATCAATTTTGCATAAGTTTTCAGAGAAAGAGAGCTTTGGCTAAACTGGGTTTTCGCCGTTCAACCACCATCACCAAATCCAAGTCAAATGCTCAAAGTGAAACTACGATTGGTTTAAATCCTTTCAAATCGTTTAGTCTTGTTCTTGTTCTAAATAAAATGTAAATTTGCATATTCTAGATGCTTTTTATTAAAAATATGGCTTTAATTTAATGGTTCCTATTAGGTTTCTTGTAAGTTCCGATTAGGTTCCTTATAAGTCCCGATTAGGTTCCATGGAAGTTCCGATTAGGTTCCTTGTAAGTTCCGATTAGGTTCCTTGTATGGTTCCTATTAATGGTTCCTATTAAGTTCCGATTCCATTAGGTTCCTTGGTTCGTCTCCTTGGGTTTTCCGATTAGATTCTTTGTAAGTTCCGATTAGGTTCCTTATAAGTCCCGATTAGGTTCCATGGAAGTTCCGATTAGGTTCCTTGTAAGTTCCGATTAGGTTTCTTGTAAGTTCCGATTAGGTTCCTTGTATGGTTCCTATTAATGGTTCCTATTAAGTTCCGATTCCATTAGGTTCCTTGTAAGTTTTTTCCTTGTAGGTTTTTTCCATTAGTTCCATTAGGTTCCTTGTAAGTTCCATTAGGTTCCTTGTAAGTTCCGATTAGATTCTTTGTAAGTTCCGATTAGGTTCCTTGTAAGTTCCTATTAGGTTCCTATTAGGCTCTATTTTGATACTAAACATAGCTAGGTTTTAGATTCTTTAGATTTCTCACAAACTCATCGAAGTTTACTCAAATCCGTTCTAGTATCCAGTTCTTCTCGGCTAGAAGATCTCGATAGAGGCTCGCAGTCAGAGAGCCTGAACGATTCTCGCCACTTTCCCCAAGCAATCAACGCTCAACGATCAACGAGCAAACGATCATCCTCCGATCTTCACCCTCTGTGTTTCAGTGTCCGACAATTAGTGAAAGCTCAGTTCACGCAAACAATTCGCTTATCACACGACTGGTTTTATGGCAGCTTAAAACGAGCAAATAACACGTTTCGATGCGATGCAAATCTCGATCTTTGGTGGTCATTTGCCAAAAATATCTAAAAGTAGAGCCAAATGATCCGATTTATGCTGGGTAAAAGTGAAAAACCTTTGATGATTTAAAAAAAACTACTGAATGAATGTATTTTTGCATTTGCAAGTCCATTGCCGTTTCCATTGTCATTTCTCTGGGATCAATCCACCTACACAGAGTGTTGCACGAATTTGCAAACCGGTGCGATTAAAATAGTCCATAGAATCGGCTAATCTATCAATAAATGCGTTTCTTGATTTGTTCAAAAGTTTTGAATAGATCCTGATGGCTCGATGTGGGCGGATTGTGTTCTTTTATTTACAACACAATGGATTCCATTGATTGCCCAAATCCCTACACTTTCACTTGAAAGAGAAAAACGAAACAGCTAGCAAGTGACGATTTTCGATCATCAAAAATTCAAAAAAGAGAAAAGTATGTGAAAGTTCGTGCTAGCTTTATCCATTTGGGCTCAAATCTAGATTAGACTCAGTATAAAAGCATCGGTTAGAGAGACCATTCCATTCTAACATTCTTCTCATTTCACCTAGCAGAATGAGAACCCTAATCGCACTTCTTGGCCTCATCGAATGTGAGTTGACTCTTTGGTATCAACTCTGCAAACCAATCAAATCTATAACAAGGCCTAACAAGGCCTAACAAAGCTCTAATATAGAGTAATTGCTATAGTAGAAAGTGTTCGATGTTGTTTCCTTGTTTCCTTGTGGAACGTCTTGTAACTTTATTATATTATAGTTGTTTGTGGGGCGGCCGTTGTCTACTCGGGCACCACACAAACCTATGTGCTCAACGTGAGTTTTCAGTTTTCAGAATAGCTAAAACACTTTACAAGGGGATATCACCAAGGTATGATAGCCAAATGACATAAACCACATACAAACCGACGCAGAATTTTGCGCGATTCCAAATCTGCTTTCCGTTTTTGCAATGCAACACTCTGTCAAAAGTTATAAGCTCTCAAAGTTTTGGATAGAATCTCAGAACAGCAAAATCAGAACAAAACAGCCCTTGAGCTTATAAGTTGATTTACCAGAGAGGAAAAGATGTCGTGGTGGCCGAGTGGCAGGCTTGAATACGAAGGGAATACTCTAGGGTCCAGCATCTGACTCCCAGTCCAGTCCAGCATCTGAATTTTGTTGTTGCTGCTATTAGCGATGTTGGATGCTGATCATTAGCTGTATATCTGAAGCAACTGTGTGCCAGATGCTGTACGATTAGAGAAAATAGAGAACACTCAAACCAAAAATACAGCCATTGATGAGCATCCAACATCGCCAAAACACTCAAACAATTCAAAGCTAAAAGAAGCAACAACAAAAGTCAGATGCTGGACTGGACTGGGAGTCAGATGTCGGACCCTAGAGTATTCCCTTCGTATTCAAGCTTGCCACTCGGCCACCATGACATCTTTTGCCCTCTGGTAAGTCAACTTATAAACTCAAGGGCTGTTTTCTGAGATTTCTGAGATTCCAAAACTTTAAGCGCTTATAACTTTTGACAGAGTGTTGCGTTGCAAAAACGGAAAGCAGATTTGGAATCAGCGCAAAATTCTGCGTCGGTTTGTATGTGATTCATGTCATTGTTGACACCACATCCTGTTGACATTCAGAAGTTTATCGCACATCGCTCAAAAGTGGCAAAGGGACAACAACAATGGCACGACTACGAGGCCGAGTACGACTATCAATGGGTATTGGTTGTTAAAAGAGTTTCTCATGAGCATTGTTTAAGGGTGGTGGCACAAAGCCTCCGGTTAAGTACTACCCAGCCGCCAACAAGATGTACACTTTGGTTTGAACTTCAATATTTCATAAAAACAACAAATTCAGAGATGGAATGCTTCGTTGGCCACCGCCGCTGCGAATCGTCTGAATACTCTTTCTGGGAATCAGATGACCGGCACAGTGCCAAGCAATGTCGGAGAAATCACTCATGGTGTTCTCTATGGGATCGCTCCAAACACAATGACTGCACAGGCAATGTGTGAGTTCTCTTGAGGACTTGAAGAGGCTAGAATCATGAGAGTGTTTGTGAAAAACTAGACTAATTAAAGCTTAACTTAAAGCTTAACTTAGAGCTTAGCAAGTTGAGTTAAATCATTTTTTAACTATCTACATATAGGATAGAATAAGTAGATAGGTTTCCGGTGAATAGTGAATCTTAAACTTAATGGGCAGAGGTCAAAATCTAAGTCACCATCTCTTTTCAGTCAATGCCGCTTGGAGTAGCTCGTGGGGCAACTATTTGAACACTTTCGGCCTCCCGTCAATGGCCTATCAGCCTAATAGCGGCAACAGCTACTATAATTTCAACTACCAGGTAATCGTTGAGTACAACTTAATGTGATAGTCTCATTGTAGATCATTGCCGGACCGGCGAATCAGATCGGCTGCGCCTACATCAACATGACCAACAATCAATACGCGACTGTTTGCCACGTATATCCAAAGTTGGTACAAGCCTAAAGAGCCTAAAAAGCCGCAGGTTCCTTTTCTCTAGAGATTTGGTTCCTTTTCTCTACGAATTTGGTTCCTTTTCTCTAGAGATTTGGATCCTTTTCTCAAGATCAATGATGGTTGAATGTAAAATTGTTAAATTCATCTTTAGAATCAGTATCGATACTTAAATCGTCATTGATATTAGTCATTAGTCATCGATAGTCATCGATAGTCATCGATAAACCGATTCATCTATGTTCATTTCCTCATATTCAGAGGTCTGGCTGCTGGAGTGTCCGTCTACATTTCTGGAACAAAAGCCACCGCTTGCTCGAAATGCCCGAATGCCACCGCTCCGTGCAACTCCGTTAGCAAGCTCTGCGTCATCAAAGCATCTGGATAGTTTAGTAGATCGAGAGCTGGGAACTAATAAAGTGTTCAATTTAAGTCAAAGATTCTGAGAAAAAATGCCTTGACAAAGTTGTCAAAAGCTTGCGGTGATCAGAGGAATTTGTGATTGTGCTTGAAGTGAAAATATGTCATTTGAATTGAAGTACCTGTTCAGAGCAATTGAAGTATCTGTTCTTATCGTTGGTTAACATCTTTTTCAACAGATTCTCAACTGGTATTTTCTCTTTCTTTTTGCAAAAAAGCTGCAAAGAATGAGCAGATTGAGCCCAAACCGGATTCGTTCCTTTTTTTCCAAAAAGTGGGATCATATCCAGCTGTTCAATAGAAAACTTTTGCTTTTGCACATTCATTGTCAAGCTATGGATCAATCCACCCACACAAAGTATAGCACGAATCTGTTGAATGAATGGGCAATGTTTGAGAGCAATTTTCAATGGAGAGACGAATGATCTTTTCATTCAAAATAAGAAACAGAAAAAGAAAAATGTGCGGTAAAAATGTACTGTAAAATTTTAAACAGTTGTATGAGTCATAGAAAAAAAATTCTTTTTGGCAAAATTCTGCCGTGTGATCTTTTAGTAGGTAGCTAAACTGAATTGGCCGTATCTGATTTAAAGGAAACACTCCGAAGAGAAGTTCATGAAATCAGTGGCCAATTGAAAGTGGACAATTGAAATGAAACCTAGACCATCTACAGAATTTGACGCTGCTTCCGAATCTGCTGTCCTTTTTTATTAAATAGGAATCGCAAGGAATTTGGAAAATAAGTTTTTGGCCTCTCTTATAACGCTAAAGAAATAGTTGCGTAGTGTAGTGGATGTCGGAATGCAAAGCTGTAGGTCGAAGATTCGATTCTCTTCAAGCTTTCCTTTATTGAACAACTGTTTTATAGAGTTCTCTGTGTGCATTTGTAATTGCGCACCGCCTGGCAAAGGACAGCTCCACATATGCTTCTTTTTACGTAATTTGATTCCTTGAGATAGCTTATGTGAAACCCATTGATATTTGCTTTAGATCATGGTGGAGTCTCGTTTCGAAGAGCCATATCTTGCTTCTCAAGTCGAAAAGAAGTCATGTTTTTGAGAATATCTTGAAGATTTGAAGATAGTCCGGAAGTGGATTCACTTCAATGACCCTTATCGAAAAAGACAATGGGTCAAATGCCAATTCCAACTAGAAAGCCGGATTTTCAAAGCATAAAGTGATGTTGTCTTGTTGGTGGAATATCAACGGGCTTGTTTATTTCGAATTATTAGAGCCCGGAAAAAGTTGATTTGTGGATTCATCTTATTTTATTTAACAGCTCAAGAAGGTTGACCAAATTTTGCGTCAAATGGGTTGAAATCAATTTGCTATCAATTTTTTCCCTGACAAAGCGCCAGCTCACACAGCGAAAGCTTCTTGTATGAAGTTAGAGGAATCAGGATGGAAGGTCTTGCCGCATGCGCCATTTAGTCCAGTCTTATCACCATTTGATTTTCACCTCTTCAAATCGAATTGCACGGGGCGGTGGCATTCGGGCATTGTGAACACGCGGTGGCAAGTGTTGTTCCGGCCACGTAAACGGAGACGCCGGCGCCCATCGCCCAACATTTCCTTTCGAATTGCTAGTTTAAGAATTCATTTGGGTGATCATCAAGAGATTTGGGTGACCGACTACTTTCAATCACATAATCAAGAGTTCTTCGATAAGGGGATCGGCAATCAGAAGCAACGTTGAAGGGATTTTATAGATAACAATGGCAATATTTTGATATTATAGATAACGATGGTGCTTATTTTTTAGAGTAAATTGTTACTTAAAGGCATTTTGATAAATTTAAGATTTGTGAATTTGCGAATTTGTAAAAGCGAAAGCTCTTTTGCAGCAATCTAATAAATTGAAAAATTTGAACAAAACAAAACAAACTTTTTCTTCAAGCTAAGAATAGATAGCTGAAGCTAAGAAGCTAAGAATAGATAGCTATCTTATCTCTTTGCAATTGATCATTCAAATTTCAATTGAAAACGATGATAAAGAGTTCGAAAGTTTTTTCTTCAAGGCTTTGCATGTAGCTAGAATATGTAATTTCTACGTCCAGTCTACTCACTTCTAGGGAAACTGTGTAGGCAGTTTGATCTTCAATTTCGATTCTTTGGCTCGAACAGAACACAACGTAGCATCGGATTGACTAAATCTCACGATTTCAATTGAATAGGGATTCCACGAGAGCGATTTTCGATCATCGACAAAGAGACAATATGCTGAACGCCCGTTTACTCGATCCCTTATTAAAAAAAAGTGAATGGCCATCACAAATCGAGATTTGATCGGATATAAAAGCAATGGATGAGAGTTGGAAATCATTCTATTCCCATTCTCCCCACTTCTCGACATTTTCAGCCTAGCAGAATGAGAACCCTCATCGCACTTCTTGTCTTCATCGGGGGTGAGTCCGACGCTGAGTTGCTTGTTCAAGGCATTTCCTTGTTTGGCTTCACTATAGAGAAAGAACTTAGCATCAATTTCGTGATTATTAGCCGTCAATTCACTAGCTAAATGCTTTTCTGCTCCTTAATACATCCGATTTGTGGAGTTGTTTGGAGAGCAGACGATCAGCTTCGAGAAATTAAGCTTCAGCTCACCTCGGACATCATTAATCGACTTTCTGAATAATATTTACTGACAGCTCGATCATTAACCTTCTTCTTGTAGTTGCTACGTTTTTCTTTTTTATATTTTTATGGGTTTTGAAGGTAGCGACCGATCGAAAAACGGGATTTTCCCAGTTTTCGAGCAATCTTAGCAGTCCGGCAGTTCTTAGCTATGCAAATAAGGTAACTTGTCCTTTATCGAACTCGTTAAGAGCTGTTGCAAGCGGCATCAATCTAAAATAAAAAAATTAAAGAGAGAAAACAAAGAAAAATGATTAAAACAATAAAAAAAACAATAAGAAACAATAAGAAACAATAAGAAAACAATAAGAAAACAATATGGAGCACTTGGCGTGAAACGCACTGTAAGCTTGATTTCAGTTGCAACTGGAGCAGCGGTTGTCTACTCGGGAACAACAAGAACATATGTCCTAAATGTGAGTTCATACAAAAAAAAACACGACTCTACGACTCTACGACTCTAGTCAATAGTAGATAAGAAATAAAAGTAATTAAAATCGTTCGGATTTTCAGAAGTTCATCGGTCATCGCTCAAAAGTGGCAAAGGGACAACAACAATGGCATGACTACGAGGCCGAGTACGACTATCAATGGGTAACAAATAATAACATTTCTGGAGAGCATTCAATTCAGGGGGGTGGTCCAAAACCACCAGTCGAGTATTACCCGCCAGCCAAGAAGATGTACAGTCTGGTAGTGTAATCGATGGATAACAATGATCAATGCTAATTCAGCAATGGAACGCCTCGTTGGCCACCGCCGCTGCCAATCGTCTGAATACTCTTTCGGGCAATCAGATGACTGGAACAGTGCCAAGCAATGTCGGAGAAATCACTCATGGTGTTCTTTATGGGATCGCTCCAAACACACTGACTGCACAGGCTATGTGTGAGTGATTTTTGACTACAAGGGTTACGAAATTTGGCGCGAGGCTTTTGACTTGTAGATAATGGTTTATCAAAACATTGAACTCACAAAAATGTAGCAAATTTTCTGTAGTTTCTGAAACTTAGCCAAGAATTAGGGCTTCAAATCCCTATATAACACTTATCACTTTTAAAAGTTAGACATTTACTAGCTGCTTTTAGAAAAAGTCATGTGTGAGCTTTTTTGATCACCCAGTAAGGAGACAAAGCTGAATTTCTTTCTAAAATTTGTTTAAACAATTAGCTTCACCTAGGTCTAGTGTAATGAAGGAGTGACCAAAAGGATTTTCGAAAAACGATTTGTCAAGATTTAATCAGCAGCTTTAGTCGATGCCGCTTGGAGTAGCTCGTGGGGCAACTATTTAAACAGTTTCGGCCTCCCGTCGATGGCCTATCAGCCCAATAGTGGCAACAGCTACTATAACTTCAACTATCAGGTGACGCAATACGATTTCAGAAACGCAATCGCAATCCTACTTCACAATTCCTTCAACGTTATTGCTTTTTTTTAGATCATCTCCGGACAAACCACCCAAATCGGTTGTGCCTACATTAACATGACAAACAATCAATACGCGACGGTCTGTCATATGTACCCAAGGTAAGCTACTCGTTGCCGATGCTCAATGCTGTTGCTCGATTTCTTCCTATCCTCACGAAATCGATCTTGAAATTTGAAATTCGCATTCACTACGATTGAACCCAATCAGCAAATGGACCTAATGAATGACCTAATGTTTAAAAGGACCTAATGAATGAAATCTTTAGAAAGCTGCATCTACTTTCTTTGCGCACATCTTAAACAGTATAAATCTTTAACCCCATTCAGAGCTCTGGGCGCCGGCGTCTCCGTTTACGTGGCCGGAACAACACTTGCCACCGCGTGTACACAATGCCCGAATGCCACCGCCCCGTGCAATTCCGTCAACAAGCTCTGCGTCATCAAAGCATCTGGATAAATTGTTTAGAAAGAAAACAATAAAAAATTTAATCATTTTCCGTATTCGATGAAGACAAAAACCACTTTTCGGCTTTTCAGCTAGCGCCTTTTCGAAAAATGTTCCCGCAAATGTGCTAAAGAAATTCGACATGCAAATTATCGTGCATCATATTGAAAGCAAACATGGGGAATTCGAATCCGGTTTTAGTTTTCAACTACAGCAATAGTAAGGCCGGAAATAGTAGTAGCGTGTAATAGAAATAGGTTCTAACCTAGAAAATAGGTTAGAACAGGCTGAAAATGTGCAAGTGGGTCAGACTGTCCCAGGGGCCAGGACGCACCTGACCCACCGGTGGATCAGACCATCCATGGGGCCAGAACGCGCCTGATCCATTGGTAGGTCAGACCGTCCCGGGGTCCATTAGTGGGTCAGACCGTCCCAGGGGCCAGGACGCACCTGACCCACCGGTGGGTCAGACCGTCCCAGGAGCCAGAACGCAGCTGACCCATTGTTGGGTCAGACCGTCCCAGGATCCAGAACGCATCTGACCCATTGGTAGATCAGATCATTGGAATGTGTTAAAAATGACGAGCTCTTAACCAATCTGACCTTAAAACGGCTAGTTTTAAAGAAAAAGGTCTTTTTCTAATCTTTAAAAATTGATTGGTTTTACTTCGGCTTTTTCACATTTGAAAATCAATTGAGTGACCAAAACAAAGTAAACAAGTACCGCAAGTAATCGAGCCAAAAAGAGAAAAATTAAAGAGTCAAAAAGAAACAAAGCTTTTTAAAAGAAGCATTCTTAGGGTGAAAATAGTCAAAGATTTCAAATTTAATGTCCATTTTTCTGTATTTTATTTGATTTTTTTCTGAATAAACGACGATCTTTTGATAGGGATAAGAACTTTTCAATACAGCACTTTTTTTGCGTTATTATTTAAGTATTTAAGTTATTATTTAAATATTTAAGTTGTTATTTATTGATGATATTATCATCTAACTTCAACTCTTGATGTTTTGCTCTCTATTTTGCTTTTTTGTTTTCCTCTTCATGTTCGACTAAAAGTTTTGCAACCCTGTTTTCGCTTCGAGAAAATTCGAGGTGCTTTTCAGACAGAAACAATCGAAATGAAAGCGATGACTCAATCGACATCGATAGAGGGGAAAGAAAGCCTTTCAAAAGAAATCAAAAGAAATCAAATTCTCATCGGCTCCTTGAAAAGAATTCTTATTCACCAGCTGTTCCCAATTTTTACATATGACATTCAGAATTTCTGATTTGTGAGTCGAAATCTTGAGAACTTATAAATTTTAACTTTGAGATGTCGAAGGTAGGCTTTTTTTTTCCACAGTTTAGTATAATGTCACTTTTAAAATATCGATTTTACATTTTTTCAGAGAAAGAGAGCTTTGGCTAAACTTGTTCCTCGCCGCTCAACCACCAGCACCAAATCCAAGTCGAGTGTTCGAAGTGAAACTACAACGATCGGCTCGAATCCTTTCGACGAAAATCTAGATGTGGTAAATGTTAATATTTTGTATGGTACATCAATCTGAAGAGCTAAGCTACTAAACTGCTAAACCGTTAGTTAACCCACATCAATCTGATCTCATTTTTGGTTGGCTAATTTTTCAAATGCGTCAATCCTGAGTTTTTAGGGAAAAACATAAATTCGGGTTGTGATCCGGTTCCAATATGGTTCCAATATGTTCGGATACGGCTCCAAATAGTTCCAATAGAGTTCGGATACAGCCAACTATGGTTCCAATATGGTTCCAATATGGTTCCAATACAGTTCAATATCGTTCCAATATGGTTCGGATACAGTTCCAATATGGTTCCAATATCGTTCCAATATGGTTCCAATTGGTTCCAATATCGTTCCAATATGGTTCGGATACAGTTCCAATATCGTTCCAATATGGTTCGGATACAGTTCCAATTGGTTCCAATATCGTTCCAATATGGTTCCAATTGGTTCCAATTGTTTCCAATCTGATTCCTTAACATCAGGAATGATTTTATTTCAGAATAGCTAAACAAAAGGTTAAACGGATTTCCCCAAAACGCTCACAACATAACAAGAACACGAAAGATCCAGCGAAACAAAAAAACGAATGTTAACGCTCGGTTAACGCTCGTAAACAACGAATTGGCGCCTCGTCGATGGCTACACAAATATTAGGAAATATTTATGTTTCTATAATGTTAGACGAGCTATCTAAACAGAATTTAGAACCTTAAGGGTAGTTTAGAGTAAAACGAATTTTTAATTTTACGGTTTATTAGTACAGAAAGAACACACACACACAAGTTCTCTCGAAGAACGAAAAAAGAAGAAATTTCGGGTGAGAGACGAAAAAGCGACGTAAATTAAATGCAAATAGGAACGTAAGGGAACGGACGCAACTCATAAACTTGCAAATTCTCCGTTACACTTTTAGATTACGAATACAACTCCCACAGAATCAATTGCTGGTTTGCACATCAATCAAACCGATGCCAATTCTGCTGCCTCGCTGAATGGTCATTTTTCTGTAAGCGAATAAACTTTGAAGATGATTTTACTAAATGATTTTGCTAGAATAAAATTAAAGCTAATCTATATATAATTTCGAAATGTCAGTCTGTTCGTCTGTTTGTCTGTTCGTCTGTTAGTCTGTTAGTCTGTTAGTCTGTTTGTCTGTCAGTCTGTTCTTCTGTTAGTCTGTCAGTCTGTTAGTCGGTTAGTCTGTTCGTCTGTTAGTCTGTCCTTCTGTTAGTCTGTTAGTCTGTCCGTGTGTTAGTCTGTTCGTCTATCCGTCTGTTCGTCTGTCCGCCTATCCGTCTGTTCGTCTGCCCGTCTGTTAGTTTGTTCGTCTGTCCGTGTGTTAGTCTGTTCGTCTATCCGTCTGTTCGTCTATCTGTCTGTTCGTCTATCGGTCTGCTCGTCTATCCGTGTTCGTCTATCCATCTGTTCGTCTGTCCGTCTGTCCATCGGAACTCTAGCGAGTACAGGAGTGAGTTTTTCGGGAAACGGCTGAAAGACGATGTAGTTGTGCCTCTTGAAAAAGGTTTCAAAAAATACCCAGTAGAATTATGTTCGATTTTTGGTGTTTTTAGTGTTTTTTTAGGGTTGCGAGCCCCCATCTACGGGCGCATTCCATTCTGTTTTGCCATTCTTTAGATTTCGATCATTTTAGGTAAAAATTTTTCTGGACTCTTTAAGCTTATCGAGTCCGGCGAGAGATTGATCGAAAACTAAAGAATGGTAAAACAAAACCTAGACATGTTTAGTATGGCCGGGTGGTTAGCGCACTCGCACGGAGTGCAAGAGATCGAGGGTTCGAATCTGTCTCCGGTCAAACATTTTGCTTTTACCGAATTTTGATACATATCAATTTGATATTACATATTTGATAGTCAGCATTTTTCAGTTTGATTTATCGATGACACCGATGGAAGGTTCGTCTATGATTGCTTCCAAATGTGAAGAGATTATCAAGGAGAAGAGTCAAGAAGAAGCGACAAAATGGAGGATTATTTATAGGTATTGGACTAGAACTGATTCCGATTTTGAATCAACAAACCCAACTATTCATTAAAAATTAGATCCTCTTTTAGCCGTATGACTCTAGAAGAGATCGATGAGTTTCTACAATTGAATCACGAAAGTGAAATGGCTGAAGCGAAGGTTGGATTTTTGAATGATTTTTGAGTGGTTTTTGAATGATTTTTCAATGGTTTTTGAATGGTTTTTGAATGGTTTTGTTTTAGTGAAACAAATTTAAAAGGAAATTCAGGTGAACTCTCAAAAAACGCTTCACACAAACGCTCGAGTTGTTCACAAAATGGCGAGAACCGAGAGAAAAGATTTCGAGAAAACTTGGCAATTCCGATGGACTAAGATGAAAAATCTTTTCACGAAAGCTGACGAATCGCGGTATCAAATGAGAGATGGATTGAAAATGAATGAACTCTTTGCCGGATCATTGGCCGATCGAGAAGCGACACAAGTTGAGGCGGCTCAAAAGCGATTGCAGGAAACAAAAGATAAAATTGATTGTTTCATTTGTAACTTGGAAAAGAAATATGTTTGATTTCTATTTGATTTGATAAAAATTTGATTTGATTTGATTTAATAAAAGAAAATTGATCAAATTTGATGTTTTCCTGTGAAATTTTTGTGTAACACCAACTTTCATGTCAACAAAAAGCTTTAAGGGCTTATGAAATCAAAAAGCAAACGATTTTAAATGTTTACAATCAGTTGGAAACTGTGGAAAATTTGTCGAAACAATAATTTTTTTATATTTCTGATGTTTATAGTAAATTTACAGCTTTTGAGTGCACTTCTTTTGACTGATACACTTTCTAAAAGTGTGTTTAGAAAATTTTGGAGCCATATTGGAATTACAGTAATCAAAAAGCTGGTTTAGATTCGATTAGCCTAATTTTTGAATCGTTACATAATAAAAGCGCTAGGTTAATTCAATCAGTGATATCATAATGGGCAAATCGACTTCATAAAGCTTCGTTTCCCGATGCCGGAGTCAAATTGGTGGGCTTGGTTTTTTCGTTTCATTCGGCA
Organism: Mesorhabditis belari; assembly: GCA_958450365.1. Taxonomy (NCBI): domain Eukaryota; kingdom Metazoa; phylum Nematoda; class Chromadorea; order Rhabditida; family Rhabditidae; genus Mesorhabditis; species Mesorhabditis belari. The sequence goes on along the minus strand of CAUEEP010000741.1, from coordinate 1,033,406 downwards.
ACAGCAACGCTAGCCAATACACCACACGGTTGTGGAAGCACTCCCCCAAAAAAAGCCCCTTTTCTTTCTAGCCATTTTCTTTTTTCTTTTCTTTCTTTATGATTTGATTTTCTTTTTTGAAGTTATAATGGTCACCGCTTTAAAAAGTGTAAGAATTAGAGTGTGTTCCTCGCGATCGATAATGATTTTTTTAACACGTTGACGACATTGTCACCTGATGCTGTCTGACATATATTCGTTCGCCTGGGACATTGTCACCTGGGACATTCATTGTCACCTGGGACATTCATTGTCACCTGGGACATTCATTGTCACCTGGGACATTCATTGTCACCTGGGACATTCATTGTCACCTGGGACATTCATTGTCACCTGGGACATTCATTGTCACCGGGACCAGTCACCTGGGACATTCATTGTCACCTGGGACATTCATTGTCACCTGGGACATTCATTGTCACCTGGGACATTCATTGTCACCTGGGACATTCATTGTCACCTGGGACATTCATTGTCACCTGGGACATTCATTGTCACCTGGGACATTCATTGTCACCTGGGACATTCATTGTCACCTGGGACATTCATTGTCACCTGGGACATTCATTGTCACCTGGGACATTCATTGTCACCTGGGACATTCATTGTCACCTGATGTCAGGTGACAGTACCAAAATTGATTTTTTTTGTGCATATTTATGTTTGTTGATGATGGATATTAGATAAGCAAGTAGGGTAGTATCTATATTCGACTTGGTCCCGGGAAATGTCCATTTAACCGTTGATTATTAAAATTTTAATTTTTTATAACATAATAGATATAAAAAAACAACGCTGTCCCATGCGATTGTTTGTGCAAAAACGCCATTGTCGTCAACGTGTTAAAATGCACACTTGGAAAAAAATTACCGTACTTTTAGCAAAAATTATTGCGAAAAAATGACGCAAAAAACACAAGCCCGCATTATATTTTTTTTTAAAGATACTCAGCCGTTTAATTGATTTGATCCAAAATTCCCTTCTAATGTAAAAAATGATCTTTTTTTTTTTTGCAAATTAGTTTTATATTTTTTTCGCGCAGGCGCACTTTTTAGAAAACGCATTACTCGACAATTACTCGAGCTATTACTCGAGTAAAAAATCACTCGTGCAAATTCACTCGAGTAATTACTTACTCGCGAGGAACACACTCTAGTAAGAATACACAACTACAGATGCCAAGTCTTTTTATAGACGCCAATTTTTCTGCCCAATTTTTCCTAGGCTATGACTTCGCACCTTGGAATCATGTGGCTCAAAAGCTAAGCCTGATTCTTCTACGGCTGATGTCACGTGGCTCCTAGAGTGGTCTAACATCACAAAATTACATCACATTAAAATCTGACATTACAGTGTAGTTTTAGCACCATATTATATGAGAAATCACAAAGTTAAATTTATGATATCATTAATGGGCTGATCGTTTTCGCACAGTTTATTTGCCCGAAAGCCGGGGTCGAATTGGTGGGCTTGGCTTTTTGGTTCCTTTTGGCAATAGCCACGCTAGCCAATACACCACACGGTTGTGCGAAAACCCCTCCAGATTTTCGCTTACTACCGATGCTTTCGGATTTGAACGCCAGACCGAAAAAAACTTTTTCTAGGCCAGTTTTCTGCGCACATTTCAAATATCCAGGTAATTTGGGGATGAAGGGGCTAAAATCTTGAGATATTTGAACCTAAAGTTGACAGAATTTCAACCTAGTACCCCAAACCATAATGACTTTTTAGAGGTTTGATTCTACATTGACTTTGTCTTCTCTATTGCAAGAGTTTTGATGGAATGGAGCAATATGTCAAGAATAATAAGCAAAATAAGTCAATATGTGTTGGGATTGAAATTCTGTAAACTTTAAGTCCAAATATCTCGAAATTTTAGCTCTTTCATCCACAAACGGTTTAGATATTCGGAATCAGCGCAGAAAACTATCCTAGAAAAAGTTTGTCTGGATCTGAAAGCATTTCTAGTTAGATTTTACCAGGCTCTTAAATCAGAGCAAAGGCTAAGAAGTGAGTTTTGAATAGATCAGTTTCTGGCTTCTGAGCTTTTCTTAAAAATTGCTTTTCAATTTGGAAAAACTTGATTCGAAGAAAGCCGATTACGGTAGTTTTCTAGAGTAAATGTCTTTTAGAAAACGCATTAATCAAGAGAAACGTTCTCTACTCACAAATAGCTGTAAGTTTTAACTATTTTAACTTTTTTTTTGTGCATGGCTTGCATCTAATCAAGTTTTTTCAAATTGAAAGGCAATTTTTAACACAAGCTCAAAAGCCAGAAGCTGCTGGTCTTATCAAAACTGATTTCTTAGTCTTTCCTCTGGTTTACGAGCCTGGTAAAACCTAACTAGAACCTGGTAAAACTAAGAAATCTAACTTTCATCGAAACTTTTCATCGAAAAACCTTGTGTCTAAAGTTTTGTTCAATTGAATGACGTCATTTAACATCTTATATATATTATATATTATATTATATTATATATATATATATATTATATATTCATACTTTATTCAGGACATGAAATAAAGCGTAATCAGTCAGACAATACACAAAGAAAGAAAGATACACAATAAATAGAGAAAGATGAGATATTTTACTCGGCGATGTGGAGGCGGGGAGAAAAGAAGATAGATAGATAGAAGATAGGCTTCTTGCTTTAATAACCTCAGGCCATGAATGGGCCAACCCAGTGGAAGAGTGAACTCCGCTAGAGAAGGGATCTCTAGTCAGCTCTAGAGAAGAGACCTCTAGTCTGGGCGCACTTGTTGGTTTAAAAAGTTTTGAGTGAAATAAACTATTCAATAAACTATTGAAAATTCAAATATTAATGTACTTTTTGTTGTTTTCTTTAAGTTATAAACTTAAACTAAGTTTATAACTTAAACTAAGTTTATAACTTAAACTAAGTTTAGTTTAAGTTATCTTGTTTAAAAAAAAACAAGTGATTAAGCTTGATTAACAATTTTAAAAACGACAAAGTACTTGTCAAGATCAGTCAAATACAATCAAAGGATATTGTTATTGTAAAATTAGTATTTTAAACTTATTTACATCAAAGCTTTGTTCTGATCAATTGTTTAATACTAGTCAAAAAGCTTTTTGAAGCAATTTTTCTAATTTTTCTTTTCAAATAATGAAAAGAGTTCAATTGGAGACCATTCAATGATCACTGGTTTTTCTTTTGAGTCACCCGACAAAAGAGAACTGAAAAATCAACAATTTCTTACTCATTTATGTCACCTAGAACGTTAAATCTTTACTTAAATCTTTCATTTTATTGCTTTTCCTAATTTTGTCTTGTTTTCTTTTTGTTTTATCTGTTTTTTTTGAACAAATTTCTTCTTTTTCAGACTTTTTCAGCCACTTTTCAGATTCTTTTCAGGGTAAATTTTAAAATTTCGCAATTCCAAAGAATTTTTATTAAAGATGTACTTAAAATTGACAATATTTTTATATTTATTTACAGTAAATCATTTATTTACAATTTACAGTACAACAGTACAAAGAACAAAGTGTTTAGCAGCCAAAAAAGTTCACGCAATGACTTAGCATTGAGATTTCGGAGCTTCTTTGATTGCTAGCTCATTTTCCAAGATGTAATTTGTTTTCAAAATGTAAACATATCTTTACTAGTGCACTTGATTAATAAGAAATTGATTGAATAACATAATAACATAGCAAAACAACAATTATAACTCAATTTGAATAAAAAAGAATATCTTTTATAAAATTTTATCAGTTAACTACCGTATTTCCTCTAATAAACGCCCCCCCCCCTGACCAACTTTGGACGCTTCGTTCTCAGCCCCATTTTGAGATATTTTTATGTTGAATATATCAAAAGATAGCCCTTAATGTCTTCTATCTTTTGATATATTAAACATAAAAATATCTCCAAATGGAGCTGAGAACGAAGCGTCCAAAGTTGGTCAAGGGGGAGGGGGCGTTTATTAGAGGAAATACGGTACTTTCTCTGATTTCATTTACAATCAAATTCTTAAATTCCCATCTTTACTTCATCACTTTTTTGCTATTTCATTCAAAAATCTTTTGATTTCTTTGCGGATTAACATTTCTGATCAAATTTTAAGAAAATATTGGATTGGTGAATTGAGAATTGCGGGACTTTGAACTAAAATTTATTCAACATAAAACAATCAATTCATTCCAAATAATTTCCATTATTATTAACGACTTCTGCCCATTTTACAGGCAATTTGTGGATTCCTCTTTCGTCGTAGGATTTTGGTTTGTGGGTAAGACAAGTGTCGACTCAAAAATGGAGGACTGGAGACTGGAGACTGGAGCTGTCCCAGTTTGAGCACTTTCTTTAAAAGAAACCCATTTTGGTGTCAATAGAAAAGTTGTAGAGAATCAAGAATTAAGCTGAAAGCCAAATTTCCAAAAAGATACACTTAGTAGTTTCGCTTAAAATGCAAGTTTTGTGAAGATTTGGCATTTCTTTCTTAAATTTGACATTTCTTGAAAACCAGTTTTTGAATCGTTCTGAAAATTTAGATATAAGCTTGATTTTTGATCCTCTACAACTTTTCCATTGACACCAAAATGGATTTCTTTTGAAGAAAGTGCTCAAACTAGGACATCAGACATCTCCAGTTTTCAATTCACCAACCCAATACTTTTTCTGATTTCATTTACAATCAAATTCTTAAATTCCCCTCTTTACTGTTTTGCTATTTCATTCAAAATTTTTTGATTTCTTTGCGGATTAACATTTCTCATCAAATCTTAAGGAAATAGACGAGAAAGTAAACCCAAAATCAATCAACAAAGAGTGATTTTAGTGATTTCTTTATCTTTTTCTTTTGTTTATAATAAATAAATTTAAAAAAGAAGATTAGTAAACTGTTTGCTAATTTATTCTTTCAAAAACAATCTCAAACTGAAGATTGGAGAATGAAATTTGGAGAAATTTGGAGAATGAAAACTGAAAAAGATAAAATCGATTAAAAAAGATAACTGACTAGTCAAAGATATCAATTAATATTTGATCAAATTATTCATAAAGTAAATACAATTATTTTAGACATTCGGGAGTATTGAAACCAACACAAAAATTCTTATCTTTGGCATGAATTTGGGGAAAAAAGGAATTTTTTTTCGGCGCCTTTCTCTTCCGCCAATCCATACAATGTCCGGTGAAGAACAATAGAAAACGGCTAACAATCATTTGTCATCTTGATTTCAAATTACATTTGATTCTTTTCTTTTAACTTTTTTCTATAAGACCCATTTCTCGAATTTAAATCTGAAAATTTGAACTTCTTTCTTCATGCAAGAGTTCTACAATGTTGTACTTCTTTCTGCTTTCAAAAGTTCTCCAATCTTGTACGACTTTCTCTAGTTTAATTTGGTTAAATTCTCAACTCTCAACTCTCAATTCTCATTCTCAATTCTCATTCTCATTCTCAATTCTCAATTCTCAATTCTCATTCTCAATTTCTCAATAGAGTTTGCGTCACAAAAGTTCATTTGTTTTGGCGTTAAAAGAATGACCAGTTGAAAAATAAATTCTAAAGAATAGAAAGGAATCTTTTTTGTTTTACTCTTGTTAAACTTGTTTTACGTGATCTACAGGGTCACTCACAATTCTAGTGTCGCACTTCAAAGGCCCTAGATTGATCAAAAGTGAATCAATCGTTCTGATTTTTCTGAAGGTAAATCTTAACAATGTCTCCAGAGACGATGCTCATTATCTAATCAATTCAACCTTTCAACTTTTTTATATAACCTTCCAAAGTCGCTCGGCAAAGTTGAGAGCAGAGTGTCGCTCGGTACCCTGCTCATTTATGGGATTTTTGAGCTCGATTAACGTCTGCCAATATGATCCATTTATCGAAATGTATTCAATTGGTTGCTGTTGAAAAATAAAGAATGAATGAGTCAGAGAAATGGGTTGCTTATGAAATGGAGCGCTCTAATACATATTCTCAAATCCTTTTGTTATTGTTCTTACTGTTAACAGCTAAAGAATGGCCTATAGGGGACTCACAATTCTAGTGTCGCACTTCAAAGGCCCTAGATTGATCAAAAGTGAATCAATCGTTCTGATTTTTCTGAAGGTAAATCTTAACAATGTCTCCTGAAACCATGCCCATTATCTAATCGATTCAACCTTTCAACTTTTTTATATAACCTTTCAAAGTTGAGAGCCAAGTCTCGCTCGGCACGCTACTCATTTAGGAGATAAAAAAATCATTTTTTGATAAAAAGTCTTTACGATTTTAATGATTTTCAATTAATCATATTTATTTATAAAATTTAAAAGTGATAGACCTTAAAAAAAACAGATTTTCTTGTTAATGGCTTCTCTGAATGTCGCATAAATCGTTCAAGGGAAAACTGACGATATTAAGTGAGTTTTGGTGACATTTCTCAAGAACTTTTGCACTTAAACTGTGTAGAGAATGTGAAATTTTGTTTATTAACATAATAAATTCAATCTCAACAAGATTTTGACAAGATCGCTTTCAAAAATCCAAGAAATAAGTAGGGTGCCGAGCGACACTCTGCTCTCAACTTTGCCGAGCGACTTTGGAAGGTTATATAAGAAAGTTGAAAGGTTGAATCGATTAGATAATGGGCATGGTTTCAGGAGACATTCTTAAGATTTACCTCAAGAAAAATCAGAACGATTGATTCAACTTTGACCAATCTAGGCCCTTTGAAGTGTGGCGCTATAATTCTGAGTCCCCTATAGGCCATTCTTTATCTGTTAACAGTAAGAACAATAATAAAAGGATTTAAGAATATGTATTAGAGCGCTCCATTTCATAAGCAACCCATTTCTCTGACTCATTCATTCTTTATTTTTCAACAGCAACCAATTGAATACATTTCGATAAATGGATCATATTGGCAGACGTTAATCGAGCTCATTTCTCTGAGACTTTTCAACTAATTGACATCAATTGTATCAACTTTTGACTAAATACCAACTCTTCTCAAATACAACCAACAAATCTTTATAGAACCTTAGTTTCTAACGCTGCAAAAGCCTGCTAATTACCATATCGATTCCTTTAACTTGATAAGTTTCGAAAGTGTTCAGAAAATGTTTTAATCCTTATCAAAGTTGGCTTTTACTTGAATCCAACAATCATAAAACCTTTATTTATCAACTATCAACAACTTTTACCTTGAAAACTTCTTCCTTTTGACTTGTTTGCTTTCTTTGGAACAAACTCCCATTTGTTTCTTTGCATTTTATTAAATCCCATGCTGACAATCAATTCTCATTTCTATTGTATCAAAAAAATGATTGTTTGACCTTCAAATTTCTTTTTCTATTTCTAATTGAGATCTAATTCTAATTCTTTTTTATTCTAAATTCCAAAATGACAATTCTCACACAATTCTTTATCTATTTCTGTTATTTTTCTCTCAAAATGATGATTCTTAAAGAAATCTCAAAAGATGAAAAAAGAAAAAGTGAAGAAATGGGCGGAGGAAACGCGATTTTTCTTGCAACGATTGAGTGTGGAGCCGGTGATCGTTTTAGTGTATTTTGGATACGTTTTTGGGAATACCGTGCAATCACCCGAGATTTATCGAAGGTCAATTTTCGTTTTTTCTCAAAACCAGTAAAGTATTCCGCTTAATTGAAAACCTATCTTTGACTGAATATCTTTTAAAGTACTAGTAAAATTATTAAACTTTTGAAGAGCTTTGAGGCTTTAGCTGCAAACTATTGGGTTGGTGAATTGAAAACTGCCGGCTATTGTCATATGTGACAGTTTGAGCACTTTCTTCAAAAGAAACCCATTTTGGTGTCAATGGAAAAGTTGTAGAGAATCAAAAATCAAGCTTATATCCAAATTTTCAGAACGATTCAAAAACTGGTGTTCAAGAAACGCCAAATTTACGAATTTTCACAAAACTTGGATTTTAAGCGAAACTACTAAGTGTATCGTTCTGAAAATTTGGATATAAGCTTGATTTTTGATTCTCTACAACTTTTCTATTGACACCAAAATGGGTTTCTTTTGAAGAAAGTGCTCAAACTAGGACAGCTCCAGTCTCCAGTCCCACATTTTTGAGTCTCACACTTGTCTCACACACAAACCAGACAGTTTGAGCACTTTCTTCGAAAGAAACCCATTTTGGTGTCAATAGAAAAGTTCTAGAGAATCAAAAATCAAGCTTATATCCAAATTTTCAGAACGATTCAAAAACTGGTTTTCAAGAAATGTCAAATTTACGCCAAAATTACGAATTTTCACAAAACTTTCATTTTAAGCCAAACTACTAAGTGTATCTTTTTAGAAATTTGGCTATAAGCCTAATTTTTGATTCTCTACAACTTTTCTATTGACACCAAAATGGGTTTCTTTTGAAGAAAGTGCTCAAACTGGGATCTCCAGTCTCCATCTCCACTCCTCCATTTTTGACTCTCACACTTGTCTCACACACAAACCAAAATCCTACGACGAAAGAGGAGTCCGCAAATTGCTTGTAAAATGGGCAGAAGTCGTCAATAATAATGAAAATTATTTGGAATGAATTGATGGTTTTATGTTGAATAAATTTTAGTTCAAAGTCCGGCAGTTTTCAACTCACCAACTCAATAGATTCAGCTTAAAAGAAAAATTGAACGATGAAACCAATGAAACTTTAGGATATGTCAAATTTATTATGGAAACGATCCAATGGTTGATTGCTATGATATCAAGTGAGTTTTACAGTAAGTTTTGCCTTTTTCAAACAAACTTTCAGCAACAACACCATCGAAGACAGTGTTCAACAGCGATCAGCCGAATGGACACTCTACAATTCTTTATCATATTTAATACCGGCCATTTTTGCGGATACTCTGTTAGGTAGGTTAAAGGTATTTTGTCAAGATCACCGTGTTTTCTCCAATAGTAGTGCACCCCAGCGAGCCGAGTTGATGCCGAGTTTACGGCTTTCAAAGTTTTCACAGAAGCTCAACACTTGAATCCCCCACTAGATCTCATCGTCAGCTACATTTTCTGATCCCACATATTGTAAAAGCGATATCAATACAACCTTATATGTTGTATTGAATAAAGGTGCCAAAATCTAACTCGATAACTGCATAACAAGGTCGATGCAAGTTTTTTAAAACCCTTGAAAAATATAAAATACCCCAGCCAGCCCTATAAAAGATATAAAATACCCCAGCCAAGTGCAGAGTCGCAAAAATGGGAGGGAAAAACTCTACCCGCTGACCACGATGAGGCATTTCCTTGGTCCGAAAGAAGTTCTTTTATAGAAGTGTGCCTTGTTTCTGAGTAGGCTCCGAAATTTCAAAGCCGTTTTTCTCAAAAACTAGCGATCCTTAGCAAAATCCGAACCATCGTACTCGCCGTATTCGATAGGTGTTTGCATCTCATTTTGATGCTGAAATCTCACGGTCACTTCTGACCATTGCCTTGTAAGGCTTGAAGAACTTGTAGAATCGATCAAAACCGAAAGTCGTTCTAGAATTTTCAAATCAAGATGGGATTCAATCCATCAAAATGGGAATCTAAATTAAATTAGAGAAAAGAAAACTTTTGTTTTTTGTTTGATAAAACTATCAATTTGCTTCTTTTTCTTAAACTTATCAATTGTCAATTTCAACATAAGAAACCAGGGGGTCCAAAAAACAATATTTATAGGTGCTTATGGGGATCGAAATGGTCGAAAGATCAACATTTTGCTGGGAATCACCGGCTTGCTCGTTTCCGAGTACGGCTATTTGTTGACGCTGTCCAACTCGGCTGCAACTCCATATTGGACGACGACGGTGATCGGCGTTTTCACCGGTTTCACTGGATATGTGGCAATGGTGGGTGAAAAATTAGAAGAAAAGGTTTCGGTAGAGTTTACGCCTTTTTTTATAACAATTTTGGTACTTTCTATATAATACGGGGGGATTTATCGGGCCGAGGTGGAGGATTTTTGGTTGTGGTACAGTTTATCGTCTCCCGCCTATAATTGCGACCTCTCAAGTGGTTTTTCTGGGGTAATTTTGTGTGTAGAATCCGAATTTCAACATCCCAGATGCGGATCGGACGTTTTTTCCACAAAAAATTGATAATAGACGGCAAATCCACCGAAAAAGTGGTTTTTTGTGGCCTTTTGCACCGTCTACACCTGCCTATAGGTATCGCGTTTTTATCCACTTTTTTTATCCCAGAAAAACCACTTGAGAATTCCCAATTGTGGGGGACAGGGAGGCTGTACTCCAGTCGAAGAAAAGCTTGCTTTTTGAATTCAAGAATTCTTTTAGATCCCCGTTTCTTGTTATGCTTATCTGGCCGATATTTCTAATGGCCCCACTGAGCTGACGTTGCGATCGGGGATCTTCTCAGTGCTGCAAACAACAGCTTCAGTTCTTGGTGGACTCCTCGCCGGTCTCATTCATGATCATGTTTGTTTTCTTTTGAGAATGAATCCAGTTTTTTACTTTTTTGGACTTTTTTTGCTTTCCAAACAGTTTAGCCAGTTTAGAACAACGACAAGTAGTCAAATGAAATCTGATTTTTATCAACAATGAGATTACTGGAATTTTCCGTGCTATGAGAGTTTAGGGGCACTCAAAATTTGCATAATTACATCAATTTGCATTTAACTTCTCTGTTGACTTTCACGAGATTTTTGATATTTTTTTAACGATTACTAACAGCAATTTTTCATCAAAGTCAACGTCAGATTTTGCGGCAATTTGGAACACCCAAATTTGGACCTCGTCGCAGTTCTTGAACTTTTTCTCGGCCAAGGAGTGGTGCATTGATCGGAACAGATGGTAGTCAGAAGGCGCCAAGTCTGGGCTGTATGGCGGATGAGGCAGGACTTCCCAGCCCATTTCTTCAATTTTCTGCTTGGTGACTAACAGCAATTTTTCCTCAAAGTCAACGTCAGATTTTGCGGCAATTTTCAGCAATTCTTTCTATAGATTCAATTTCAACTCAAACACTTTTAACTTTAATCTATTTGCTGCTGCTTTATTTGTTAATAACTAAATAATAAAAAAGTAAGTAAAGGAAATAAAAAATATAAAAAATGTGTTAGGAAATTTGTTAAAATGGTTGTTAAAATAAATAGTAAAAATCGCGTGCAAATCAAGAGAGAAATTAAATGCAAATTGATGTATTGGGTTGAAGAGTATGAAATGGCGGTGTCTTCAGACGAACTTTTGAAAAAAAACTAAACCATAAGTTTCTCTCAAATTTTCTTCTAATAACAATTGAAGTTTTGTTGCTTAAACGCCAAAATTGCATCCCGATCTGATGCAAAATTTTTGAGGAATGGAGATGAATGTGATGGTCGATTTACTCGACTCAAAATTTACTCTGATGCACAGACTTTTTAACGCATCCTCTCTCATTTCTGAAAACAACCCAATAGCAGTCCAGTGGCAGGCAAAACAAACAAACAATCGAAATTCAAATTCGGAATTTGTTCTGCTAAACAGATACGATTTTGACCTGCTACATTGATGGATGTGATGGTCGATTCATTATCTTTTATTAGACCTTATAAAATAGCCCGTTTTAACTGGATGCTAGTCGAGTATTTTTGAGTAAAAAGTCGAGTAAATCGACTTGGAGTAAATTTTGAGTCGAGTAAATCGACCATCACATTCATCTCCATTCCTCAAAAATTTTGCATCAGATCGGGATGCAATTTTGGCGTTTAAGCAACGAAACTTCAATTGTTATTAGAAGAAAATTTGAGAGAAACTTATGGTTTAGTTTTTTTTTCAAAAGTTCGTCTGAAGACATCACCATTTCATACTCTTCAACCCAATAATTCTAACTCAATAATGCAAATTTTGACTACCCCCTTAAACTCTCATAGAACCTCATTTTCTTAGGGAAAATAATTCATGAGAACATCGTTGAGTCATGGCATTTTAGATTGGTATCTCGACAGCTATCGATATCGAGTTGGCGTTTATTGCTTTAGGATTCATCTACACGCTTGTTCGAATACCGCAAATTCCCGGGCTTCAAGAAATCGAGCGGAGAATTAGAGGTTGAGCGAATGTAAAGTTGTGATTTAACTTGTAATTGATTTCCAAACTCTTAGAGCTCAAATTGCTTCAACTCCCTAGAGCTCCCCTTAAACTCTCAGCTGCAAATTTTGATTGCTCCTTAGCTTCGAGATCCTTAGAGCTCAAACTGCTTCAACTCCCTGAATTATTAGGTTAGAGAGTATGAAATAACGCCGACTTTTAAAAATTTTACTGAAACCCATAAAAGCTTCAGATAATTTATTGTTTGGATAATAAAAAAAGGACTATCATTGCTCTAGAAAATCGCTTTTGAGAGATTCCGAAAAGCTTTTGTTTTGCGGATTTTATGGGCTCCTAAACGAAACCAGTTAAAATGATAAGGAGTCCGATTCGTCGTTTAACTCGTTTCTTACACATAAACTTAACTTTATGTTAAAACAAAAAAGTAGAGCAGTTAGAGCACATTTAATTACATAAGTAGCCAAATTTTTGTAGTAATCTCGTCAGTGATTTTCTCTAAATGATGATTTATCGGTTTTCTGAAAGACTCTCTTATTGAATTTACGTTCTCGCCACGTTGAAACATGGTATCCCGTCAGATCTGCCAAGTTAAGCAAAGTTGGAACCGGTTAGTCTGGTTCGAATCCAGCAGATGAGTCAGGGATACCTTCCCTGAACCAAGCGCTGTAGGTAACCACACCCATATAATGAACTTGTTCCCAAGACCGGTCCCTTCTAGGCCATATGATGAAGGGGTTTCCAAGACCGGTCCCTTATAGGCCATATGATGAACTGGTTCCCAAGACCGGTTCCCCTAGGCCCCTTCCCCTCGGGATTGGGATTAACAGGGATCCAAATGAGTAGAATTGTCTAAGGCGCAAGCTCCTATAAAGCGGGTAGCCTTCTCCTCCTACATCGTCCAATCCTCACAAACGATTGAATATTCCCTAGGTCCTAATGTAAATCGAATATGTGTGTGCAAAATAAATCACCGATAAGCCCGGCATACATTATTATTATTATTATAGTAATCTCGTCAGTGATTTTCTCTAAATGATCATTTATCGGTTTTCTGAAAGACTTTCTTATTGAATTTACGTTCTCGCCACGTTGAAACACGGTATCCCGTCAGATCTGCCAAGTTAAGCAAAGTTGAGCTCGGTTAGTCGCAGGTTCAGAGTTATCCTAAGCGCAGGGCAATGTGGCCTTTGAAATTAAACTACTCTTGCAAAACTGCAAAACTAAGCTTGCACATAAACTACAGCCATTAAAAACGCTTATTTCCTTTCCTAGATTATTTCCTTTCCTAGATTATTTCCTTTCCTAGATTATTTCCTTTCCTAGATTATTTCCTTTCATTGACCAGCATCGTCACTCCAGAAAATAATGATCATTGACTTTCAAGAGTTATGCTTAAGTTAAGAATTTGAAGATCTAAGTTCTGTTATAGCATTAGGTAGTTTAGGTTAAGGCTTCAATAGGATTTGTTTCTGTATTGTGATTAATTGGTTGAATTGGTTGGTTGATTGGTTGAATAAACCAGCATCTATACTAATTAGGGGGCTTTTTAAAGTTCTATTTCAATGAAGCCATGAATTCTTCTCAGATTTTTCGATAAACTTGACTATTTTTCAAAAATTGATGATGATTTTGTAGAGAAATAAGTGAGATTTTTAATGATTTTAGTTTCATTTCATAAAGACTATTCGATGTTTGTTGTCTATTCGATTATTCGATTCGAACTATTCGATTAGACTATTCGATTCGAAGTTTCTTTAAAAGTCGGCACCATTTCCTACTCCCCAACCCAATAGCATTTGAAAACCTTTTACTCATCACCACACTAGCAACTTTTTCCAGCCAATCCCTAAATTGCTGGATAATATTTTGACGATAAATGAAATTCCGCTAAAAAGCTGACCATTGAGTCAACAATGAAAAGGGGAATTTCATTTTCGGCTTTTCTGACTTTAATGAACGAAAAAAAATGGGAACTAAATGAAAAAAAGGGAGCTAAATGAAAATAAATGAAAATTTGCACAACGAGCCAATGATGACGAACGGAATGCAGAGAAAAAGTATCGAAAATGAATTTAGTGACGACGATCACCTCGTTGTCGAGTGTGCGAAAGTTGCGTGGGTTTCTCGGTGACGTCGTCGCGCTTTACAAGGTTTGTGAAGGAAAGTTGAGAACAAGATTCGTTTCGGGAAACTGCGTAATGTGTTTGTTTTGTTGAAATGATCTTTCTATGATGGCTTAGAGAATCGAGATCTCTTAAAGTGTTTTTTCTCCTTAAAGGTCTTAAAGCCAAGTACAAAATTCGTGACGAGCCGCAAAAATCGCTTATCTAGATTCATTTTATGATGAAAATAGATCTTTATTATCATGATAAAGTTTACAATTGATTTACCTATTCAACTTGTTGGCAATTCCGAATGTCGACATGACAGCAAAGAGTCGATTCTCAAGTCCTGTGCCCACCTCAAAGGCCACTAGAATCCACTAGGCCACCAACGCACCTGGCTCTTGCTAGGAAAAAAGCTTTAAAAGGCTACTTTCTAAAAAGAAACGGACGTTGGTGTTAAAGGATCCTTTTAAAGCATTTTTCCTATCGGACGCTCTTCCTATCTTCCTATCGGTACGTTGGTAGCCTAATGGGCAACGACTTGCTCTTCCGCCCACTAGGTCAGGGTTCGCTCCCTTGTGCACCTTTTTGTGTTTGTTTTTCCTACGTTTTAACGTCAAATTTTCGATTGAAGTGTTAAACGCCAGGAAAATCGTTTGGCAGATTTTGATTTCAAATTCTGATTCCTCATACCCGATTCTATAAAGTGCAGTGTCCAGACAAAAGTTCACTTTGAATTCGTGCCTTTCCCTTGTTAGATCTAGCCTGAAGGAATTGCATTTGGTTTTAATATTAAAATGATCATCCAAATAGCCAAAGCCAAAGTCCAAAGAGTATTACCGTGTGCTGAGCCGAAACATCGATAGCTTTTTCTGGGATGAGACCAGGGAAAAGAGTTGAGATCTCCCAAAGTGCCTCAATGCAATGCCAAGTGCAAAATTCGTGACGAGCCGCAAAAATCGCTTATCTAGATTCATTTTATGATGAAAATAGATCTTTATTATCATGATAAAGCTTACAATTGGTTTACCAATTCACCCTGTTAGCAATTCCGAGTATCAACATGACAGGAAAGAGTCGATTCCGCAGTCTGTGTTCACCTGAAAGGCTAAATGCTTTCTTTTATTTGTTTTTACTCCAATACAATTACATTTCCTTCGCTTACCAAAGTAGTCAATCTAGAATTTCGTTTTGTAAACTCTCAAATGTAAATCAAAACTTCAAAATCAAAATCTAATCAAAACTTGAACTTTATGGCATTTCACTATTATTCGAAATTCTAAAAATATCATTTACACATTTCGACTCAGTCCCTATTTAGCTTGAAAAGTGAGGGTGTTAAAATTTCAGACTTCTTTGCTAATTGAGTCCATTTACGATTAAAATAAATGTGCTTGCCGCCAAAACAACCTTTTAACAAATTCCATTACTCGAAAACGTTGTTTTTGTTTTTCAAACGGTTCGTACTTTTTGGGTAAAATGGGGAAAAGTGCCCAATGAAATTTGAGCTTAAAATGTTGTGAGATTTGATTGAAAAAAGAAAATGGGAAGGGTACGGTGAAAAGACAAAATCTAGGAATGTATCTACACATATCGACGACCAAGAGTCGGACATCGTCGCGCATTCATGTTCATCACAGTGATCGTCCTCATGTTGACCTATACGACACAAGTAGAAACAAGAACAAGTAAGAAAGGAGTTATGATTTAAATCTACAAAATTAGATCTTCCAATATTAGATGGATAGTTGGGCTTTCTGATTTTGATTGTTTAGAAGTTTTTTGATTGTTTATAAGTACTTTAACTGTTTAGAAGTTGTTTACAAGTCCCTTGATTGTTTAGGAGTTGTTTATAAGTTGTTTACAAGTCCTTTGATTGTTTGGAAGTTGTTTATAAGTTCACAAATTTAAATTTAAAATCACGAAATTCTTATTTACAATTAGTATTGATTGTTGGCGTATTGATTTCTACAATTATGCTTTGCTTGATTTCATTGATTCTTAATTTTTCAACTTTCAGCCGGAATTGGCTCTGTGATCAACAACTTTGTCTTTCGTCGCACTGAAAATGGAGCACTCGGCTGGGATTCGGAGGATCTCGGCTATTGGAATGGAATGGGATATATGATGTGTGAGTTGATTACTAGGAAAATTGCCAGAAACACAAACGCACACAATATTCACAATATATTCACTCATATTATATTATTATATTATTACCAGCCGAGAAACCCGCCTAACGGCGGTTTTTTTTCTGAATGCTTTGAGGATGGACGGCTTTTGTCGCCGTGAAGCAGTGGATAGCGCGTCGGTCTATCGTCCATACAATCCGGGTTCGACCTCCCCGTACGACTCGAATTGTTCTTTTGAAAAAATTCAAAATCACCGGCACAACTACATGTAATTCCCTATTCAACTGCGCACAAATTATTGCAAACGGTCCTCTGAGGGCTGAGGAGCAGCGCGCACCGGCAGACAGAGAGACAGACAGACAGACAGACGGACAGACAGGCAGACGGGCAGGCACGCAGGCAGGCAGGCAGGCAGACGGACAGACGGACAGGCAGGCAGACATACAGGCAGACAGACAGGCGAACAGGCAGACGTCTTAGTCCCTTTATATATAGTAGATTATTATTATATTTAGTGATTGTTGGAACGATTTTTGGCCTTGTCGTCTTCAAGAAAGCACTCGATTTCCGAGAAACGACCCTCATTCTGATTGGAATCGTTTCGTCAACTCTTCGAACAATTATTATAGGTAAATTTATAGGCATTATTATATTACTATTATATTATTATTATATTAATATAAGGATTATTGTTGTAGGTAATTAAGTTTGATTAAAACACCATCAATTGCAGGAGTAGCCGTTTCGGATTGGATGATGTACGTGGCAAATGTGGTGGGAATGTTCGCGGGACTCGTTCAGCCAGCTGTCGTCTCTTTTATGACCCAGGTTTTGATGATAAAGTGATAAAGTTTTGAATTTTAATTGACAATCAAGTGTTTGAACTTTAAATATAGTCAAAGCTGACTAGGGAAAGGCAAAAGCTTTTTGTGAGCTTTCCGGACTACAGAAATCTTATTAAAACTTTTAATCTTACTAAATCGAGTATGGAGATTCATAATCTGAAAACAAAATCTGCCAAATAAGCTTGCAAACGCTTAAAAATTAAATTGAAATTTTGAAGATTGCTGTGAAGATAGCATCGAAGATAAGCTTTAAAGGGCGCTTTTCAAGTGGGGCCCTTTGAGCAGCAGTGGCCTAGTCGATAGTAGAATGGACTCTCGGTAGTACGGCAAGGTTTCGGTTGGCTCGGATTCGATCCCTCCCTTGGTTTTGGGCTTTTTGAAGAAGTTCACAGGTTTTCACAGATTGCAATTCAATTTTTATCGTTCAAAATGGGCAAAAAAACTTTTATGACTCACAGTCAGGTGAAAAAAACTTTTATGAAGCACTGGGTGGCACAGATTGCACTATAAACTATAAACTACAGGGTTATAAACCAGGGTAGACCTAGATGAGCAAGATCATAGCTAGGTTAGAAGTCAGAAAGGTTTTTTGTGGTCAGATCAATAGTCAGTTTTCATGCTTGCTTGTGATTTAATCCAAAAAATGTTCTGGCCAAGGAAACTCAAAACTTTTTGTTAAAAACTTTCTACTAAGCCAAAAAACTTCTTCAATTAGCCTTTATTTTTCATTTTTAGATTCAAATTTCAATTTAAGTCAAATTCAAATCAAATCCAATTGTTTTGAGGTTGTTGCCTCCTCAGAAATCGGTCGAACCTTGGCTCTTTTTGGAATTGGCGTCGATGCGGCTTTCATTCTCACAGCCGCTCTTTACACGAATGTTTACCGATGGACGGTGATTGCTTTTTTGAGAAGTTTAATGAAAAACCGAAAAACATGATTGCAAGAAATGAAGAACGAAATGAGGGAGAGAAATTTCATTAAGAAAATTTCAGGTGACATGGATGCCTGGGTTTACTTTTTGCTGATTGCCGCCCTTCTAAACAATGGCTTTTTGGCGATGTTGTGGGTTTACTGCAAGCAAAGGAAGGAGTCGGGAAAGAGGAACGTTCGACTCCGAATATTAGACAGGTTAGGCTAGAGTTTAGTTTGCAAACTAGCAAAACTTTATCCGAACTTTTGGTTCTTTTGGAGCTGAACTTGATTCATCGTCAGGGTGACCAGAAATCTAGCGACAACTTTTTGGAAAGTAGCTGGGAAATAGCTAATTTATTTCAAAGGGGCAAATGTTAAATAGGATGTAGTTCTTAATCTTGGCTACATTTATCTACCAAAGCTTCGATTGGAATTATACAACTCATTTTACAAGCACTTGAATGAGCGCTTGAATGATATTGAGCAGCGCATTCAAGCGCTTGTTAAATGAGTTTTATAAATCCAATCGGAAAGCTTTTAGGTAGATAAATGTAGCCAAGATTAAGAGCTATAATTTCTATATACACTTGCCACTTTTAAATAAGTTAAGCATTTTCGAGGTACTTTCCAAAAAGTCGTCGCTATACTTTGGGGTCACCCTGTAAAATCCTCATTTGTTACGGTCAGGGTTTTCTCCTCAAGAAAAGCGTTTTCTGGAACGTGTCAATTTTTGAAATCTACCGTAATCCTTCCAAAATTTAGTAGGAACTAGGGTAGATCAATAACTCGGATCAATAAACCAGGACTCGAACCCGCGACCTTTCAATAAGCAAATGTGCTAAACATTACACCACAACGCACTGGATCTCCCCTACTCCAGAGGAGTTAACTAGTTGGAACTCCACTATTTATCCAATCTATTTCACTTTGGACTTTTCACCTAGTAAGCCCTCAAAACTAGATAGATTGGGTAACTAACGCAAAGCTTACGGTCGTCTTTAAAAGTTGACACATTTTAAACGTGTTGTCTCTTATTGGCTTTTACTACTTATTGGCCTTTTGTCCTACTTTTTTGTTCCTTTGGGGATCAGAACCTAAACAAAACCATACAATGATTCAAAACAACTCAAATCTAAACCCCCAAGGTGAGAAATTTTTTACACGCGTCCTTTCTCGATGTGATTCCCCATGACGAACCAACAATTTCCCCCCGGTTTCTTCTAGCACCTTCCTGCAGAAATTCTACCCGCAAATTATTTCCAGAAACACAATTCCGTGACTAAAATGACGTGTAGCCACAAATGAATTTTTAGGCAATTTCGAAAATCCGGTGAAGCGTCGTCGACGATTTATCCAGAAAATTCACATCCAAAAGTGTCGAAAACAAGCTCGGAGAGGATTGGCGTTACCGATCTGGAATAGCAAGAAACAAGTGCGGTGATTTTAAAATGAAAAGCTCCATACGACAGCTGTAAACAGCCTTTTAGAGCCAGAAAAAGCAAAAAATGGCTTGAAATCCAATGGTCAAATGCTTAGTCTCCTTTTAAAATCACAGAATTCAACACAAATTTCACTTGATCATACAGAAATTGGGCGGAAGCATAGTCAAGTTTTTGGGAGTACTTCTTTAAATGTGATTTCACCAACGTTCAGTCAATGAACGGTTGATGCCGAACAATACCTTATGGCTTTATATATGGAAAGCGATATGCCGGATGGAATGCGATTGTACAATAGTCAGCATTTCTTGAAAAAAGCAACAGAAACCAGGAGGTCCGAAACCGGGGATCGAACCTGCGAGGCCTCGGAAACAAACGCTCTACCACTCGGCCACGGGTGCAATGACTCAGCTCCGCAAGAAGGCCACTAAGATCATAGACCAAATACCGCAAGGCCAAGATCCACATTTTCAGACTCCTAATCAAACTTTAGAACGCTTATAACTCTTGAAGATTATCATTTAGTAAAAACCGAATACATATTCAGAATCAGCAAGAAGTACCCTACGTCGGATGGTATAAGTCGCATAGCATTTAGCTGGCTCAGCCTTCCCTTGCTAGTAAAATAAAATTTGTCACACAAAAAGAGACAGCTCCTGATATCAAACTAGAAAAGAACGTTTTGTCTCGATCCTGAACTTGAAGCGAAGGTATTTTTTGGTTCTGAAACACCGAAGGAACTGATTTTGTAGGATTTCTGAATCTAAATCTTATGCGTTTAATATTTCAAACATTTCAGGTAGCAGTAGCGGAAAGTCGAGAGGATTTCGCCTCGCCGATGGCTGGTCGTCGAGATCGACCATTGTGGAGTAGTCATGATGATGTTTCTGCGTTAAGGAGAGGTCTAAAACGTACTACTGACTAAAAACGAATATCATTATTATTTGAATCGATTCTCTAACAAAACTCGCTCAAAACTTGCTCAAAACTTGAAAATTCATTTGTTCTCTGCAGTGAGGTTTACCAAAAAGTTAGAAGTATCGTTGGAATCTAAAATTCCATTATGATCTAGGAATGGAAGAGATTCTGTATGTTTGTTTCTTGGAAGCCCAATACTTTTGTTATTTGAAATCATGTACATAATTCTTCAATTCATTGAGATTTTCCCTATTTTCCCATCTCCAAAGTGATGTCATTGTGTGCCTTCTGTGATGATCTCAAATGTTTTTTTTTGATAAAAAAAACGTTTATATTTGGATTACGAATAAAAATGAAAGATTAATAATTATTTTTATTTTTCTGTGAGTGTCTGAAAGGGTTTTGGACTTCATGAAAGTAAGCGAAAGCTCTGGAACTCTGTGTTTAGAAAATTTCAATACTAAATAACTTTGTTTTTCTTCTTTTTTCAATACTATTTCATATTCCAATATTCAGTTGTTCAACTGAATACTTTTACTGAATACAAGCAACTGAATTGTAAACTTTTTAAATGACAATTCTTAGTCAAAGATATTCTGAGCTAGTTCTCTAAGTTAAACTAAGTCGAAAAGCTATGCCTGTCCTGGATCTATCCGGCTTTGCGGCTTTGCTGCCAAAGCCAAAGCCAAACATATCTAGACCTGGTTTCTAGTTAATTTAAGTATTGGGTTGGGGAGAATGAATCGGCGCCCAACTTTAAAGGGACTTTTGCACACATGAAGCCTTCTTTAAACATACGTTTGGTTCCTTCACAAGGATCTACTATTTCTCTACAAAATCACTTTTGAGAGATTCCACAAAGCTTTTCTTTCGTGGAGTTTATGAACTTCCAACGCAGCTGGTTAAAATGGCAAAGAGTCCGACTCATCATTTGAACAGTTTCTTTTCACATAAATCTTCTTTGGTGTTTAGATAAAAGATAGAGCACATTCAATTACTTAAGTTGCCAAATTTGCAGGAAGATCCCACCAATGGTTTTTTCTAGATCACAGTTTGTAGTTTTTGTGAAAATGGCTTTTCTTGAGCGGAGGCGCCGTTTGAATTTTCTTTTTAAATGTCATTTTAGAAGAGAATTATTTAACCATTCTACTCATATCAAACGCATACTATTTGACGAAGTCGAATAGAAGTTTTAGACATTTTTTTCATTTTCGGCGCCGACTCATTCTCCCCAACCCAATAATTTTGTAGATATAGTTCTTAGTCAAAGAATATTCTGAGCTAGTTCTTTAAGTTAAGCCAAAGCCGAAAACCTATGCTTGTCCTGATCTATCCGGCTTTGCTGCTTTGTTGCCAAAGCCAAAGCCAAACATAATCTAGACCTGGTTTCTAGTTAATTTAAATATTTTTGTAGATATGTTAGATCATTTGAGTTATTTTCAAATGAACTTTTATATTTCAAAAGAGCTTATCAAGCATTTGAGAAAGAACAAAGCAGAAAAGCCTTTTTTCAGTGAGCCTCAAATTGTTTTGCATTGCCTTCGTTTTCATTAAAGGGCTTCTCATTGAGAAAGGGGTTTCTCATTCAAAATTACAGATCAAACTCGATTCCACAATGAAATCCTTTAAGGTCATTATTTCGGAAAGAAATGAGGATCGTGAGACATTTGATACACGCCCCTTTTACAATTGTGCAATCTAATTTTAAGCTCAAATTTCTTGGTGTTGAGCTGTCCAATTTCAATAATTTTTCGACAGAGAAAGACTTGGCGCATCTAATGATACCAAGAACATTTAAATTAGATAGCCTAAAGCTAAGATATTTGAGCTCAAAGTTAGATTGCCAATGGCAATGGCAGAAGGGTGATGTTCCACCTTTTATACGCGCTCTGTCCCTTTCCCATTGGTATTAAATGTCCGATAACTGAAAATGAGATGATTTTGAGTCAAGCGACTTTTTCTAGACAATAAAAAACATGAGATGAGAAAGAACTTTCGAGTATAAATTCAAAGTTTGTTTTTGAACTAAAAGAATTAGATCAAAGCGCGGAAAATGGGGTTAGTTTGAGGGAAAGTATATTTAAAACTAAAAGAAAGACAATGCTGCGGACAAATGTGTAACTTTCATCGAATTTATCTATGCCTATGGCCACAGAGTAGGCTTGAGTAACTTAGATTGAACTTAGCAGCTTAGATTGAAACCTTCAAACTTCTAAAACTCACTAACAGCAAACCCATTGATTTTCCAAAGCGACTTTATGATAAAGACTGATAAATGTTTTTAAAAAGTTTAATTTTTGAACAAAAGAATTCTTTATTACCGGCACACAGTAAAAACAGACAAACACAAATCACTTTCATATTCAATTTTGATTTTTTTTGTTCTGTACAATAATGGATATGATGAATTTAATAGAGAAGTTAGAATTGGAAAATTATGAAATTTTAAAGACAGAGATCGAGGGAGCACAGGGGCACGGATCATGGGAAAAAGAAATATTTTTTGAGATTGTTTGAAGACGGCTTTTTTCTTCGTCTAGTAGTCGCTGCCGGATCTCTGGAAACGAATTGTTTTGCATAGATTTTAAAGATTTTGCTGACACTTGGTATTGCTTTTATCTTTTAACAATTATTGGCTTAAGGCTAAATTTCTATCGCCTTTTCTAAGGCTAAATTTCTATCGCCGCGATTTTCATTGAAGCTTACAAATTCACATCTAAAAGTAGTTTGAAAGTGAGAAAAAATGTGAAACGACTGAGGGAAAAAGCGCGAATTTCGCTTAATTCTTGTCTCGCTTAAATATCTTTTCCACCAATATTTTTATATAATGTTCAAAATTTGTTTATTTACTCACTGTTTAATATAGTCAGTGCTAAATACAAGTTAAATTATTCCTTTTATCCTGTTTCAGACAAATCTTTGTCCATTTTGCTCAAATCTTTCTGCATTTTAGCTCCGTTCTTGTAATTAACTCGTTAAGTTGAAGTAAAAGAACAAATAACGGATTGGAAAAGGTGCTCAAGACTGGCTAGCTGTTGGCTTAATTGCTGGCGTTCACATCAAGTTTCTAGCTCCATCAGAAGACAAGTCTAGACTAGTTCAAAATAAAGCCAGTGCCTGATCAGAAGTCTGGTTCAGACTTGGTTTCTGGTAAGGCTAAAGAATGTAATTAAGCCAGTTGAGGTCAAGTAGGCCAGTTAAGGGCATTTGAGGCCAGTTGAGGCCAGTTGAGGCCAGTTGAGGCCAAATCTAACTAAAGAAGAGTACTAGGTCTATTTCGAGTATTTCGAAACGAGACCTAGCTCATTCAATAGAAAATCAAACGGGGAATCCGAATCTGTAATTAAAATCTACTGAATGTAATCAAAATCTGTTGAATCTGCTGAAAACGCGTGCTTTCTGGCATAAAAGTTTTTGCTATACACTCTCGAGCTGTTTAAACCCCTCTCTCCACAGGGGTTTTGACCTCTCTTTCAACGGCCGATGTTCAAGGAATACTTCTAGATTAACCTACAATAGAAATAGCAGTAGTTTAATGCTAATTTAGTTAGTCAATAAGCCAGCATAACCGACAAGTACCAGATCTTGCTTTGCTTTTGCTTTCAAAACTTTCATAAAGATATTTTTGATTTGAATTTGTCTAAGATCTATAAGTATAACAACCCAGACTCGATTAGCACTCGAAACATAACCAGCTTTACAGTTTTACATCATACTATTGTACTTATGACTCTTTTAATTAAAATAAGATTATTGTATAGCTCTTTTTATGCAATTTCTATAGATTTCAAAGCTTTTTCTACTCACCTATAACCCAATTTAGCAAAACTTTCGTCTTTCTTTCTCTCTCACCAAATTATTTTTAGCTTTAATGAAATTTGATCGACAAAGCAAACAGCAAACAATTGCTCACCTACTTTTGTTCAATGACTTTACTTCAATGTCCAAACATATTCAGGCTTTTTTTTCGCAAAACCCACGCAAAATCCATTTCAAATGATTCATTTAAAAATAAATTCATGTTTTCGCAAGAATTACGTCAAAATCTTTTCCTAGTTTATGCAATAAAGTTCAATTTTTCTTAAAAATTCACGTTTTCACCTGTCTTTGAAAAAAAAACGGTGAAATGTCAAGAAAAAAAAACGATTTGGAAATGGAGAACTTGCAAAAATGGTTTGCGGATTCGAAAAAAAACTTTGAAACTAGAATTTGTTTTGGATTTTGACGTTGAAGTTGTAAATTGAAAAACTAGAAAACGAGTAGGGTTTTTGAGATTTGTGTATTTGAAGATTAAAGAAAGATTTTACCCCAAAGTTCTTTTTTTTAATTTTGGGTTCATAGACTGACTTCTGACTGACTTCTCTCGACTTGATCTTCTCCGACTTCTCTCGCTTCTACTTCTAACTCGAATCTTCATAGACTCGACTTTCATAGACTCGACTTCATAGACTTTGACTTCTGGACTCGACTTCTAGACTCGACTAAACTCGCATTCTTCTTCTTTTTCGGGTTTCTTTTTTAGGCCTTTTTTTTTTTGTCGTGTCTCTTTTACGCTTTCTTATCTCTTTCTTTCTTTGCGCTTTTTTTGCTCTGAAAACTTGCTAATTTAGGTATCTGACGATAAAAAAACGCTCAAATTACCCAAATCTACATTCAACTTTTCAATAATTCATTTAAAAAACTTGAAATATCCATTCATCTTAATTCTAATGAATTTCTAATGAATTCTAGTGATTCTAATGATTCTAAAGATTCTAATGATTCTAAGATTCTAAGCTTCTAATGATTCTAATGATTCTAATGATACTAAGCTTCTAATGATTCTAATGATTCTAATGATCTAATGATTCTGCTGATACTAAGCTTCTAATGATTCTAATGATTCTAATGATACTAAAGATTCCAAGATTCTAAGATTCTAAGCATTCTAAGATCCTAATGATTCTAAGTTTCTAATGATTCTAATGATCTAATGATTCTGCTGATACTAAGCTTCTAATGATTCTAATGATTCTAATGATTCTAATGATATTAAAGGTTCCAAGATTCTAAGCATTCTAAGATCCTAATGATTCTAAGTTTCTAATGATTCTAATGATCTAATGATTCTGCTGATACTAAGCTTCTAATGATTCTAATGATTCTAATGATTCTAATGATATTAAAGGTTCCAAGATTCTAAGCATTCTAAGATCCTCATGATTCTAAGATTCCAAGATTCCAAGATTCTAATGATTCTAATAAATTATCATAATGCTTTTTATAGCGACAAATCTTTTAACATTCAACTTTTGTGAGAATTTTCGGATGTTTTTCGATTCTTAAAACATTTGTGCTCAAATTTGGTTAAGAAATGAATTTTTTCTTAAGTAGCTGTTTTTGTGTTTTCCTAAGGTCAAAATATCCATTTCTCAATCAAATCAAATCCTAGTTTCAACGTTTTTTCAAATCTGCAAACCATTTTTGCAAGTTCTCCATTTCCAAATCGTTTTTTTTCTGACATTTCATCGTTTTTTGAGCGCATCATCAATAAAATGTTTTTCGATCTTTCAATTTCCCTAGAACTCCACTACAAATCTTAAATCTCAAACGTCACTTCTCTATATCTTTCCTCAAAATCTTCACCTTGAAGAAGCGAATTGACGGCTCGAGTCGGGTCCATTTCTTTCTCAATTGAAAGGGTTCAGGAGCGAAATCGGCATATTGTCTCACGTAGTCCTCTAAAGGAGCTGATGGAGCTGAAGAGACCGATGGGAGCAAAACTGGAAACTTTAGTTTAATCGTTCATATCAGAAATCCAGTCTGCCTTTGTAAACCCTAAAAGTGAAGAGAGAAAGCTGATTAAAGCTACCCCTGAATTCTTGTTGCTGTTGCGGTTAGTGTTCCCGAAAATTACCTAGTGAAACTCAAGCACACTA
Organism: Mesorhabditis belari; assembly: GCA_958450365.1. Taxonomy (NCBI): domain Eukaryota; kingdom Metazoa; phylum Nematoda; class Chromadorea; order Rhabditida; family Rhabditidae; genus Mesorhabditis; species Mesorhabditis belari. The sequence continues at coordinate 1,007,092 of CAUEEP010000741.1, read as the reverse complement.
GGCACTAGGTTGGCCGGTTTACTTCCTGGCTCAAATGCACTAAAATGTTGTCCGTTGTTAAGGTTACAACTGTTTTGAAATATCTAGAAATCTCTTTTTTGTTAGTTCCATTTTCTTGGTCTTTTTTTGTTCCATTTTCTCATCTTGACCTTTGCCAGAATGTAGTAATAGATAAGTGTCAAAATTGTTTTGTTTCTAGCTCAAGGGCACAAACATATTGCCAGCCATGGACTCTAGAGCCTGTAAGCCAGATTAGGCTAGGCCAGAGCCCGATCAGAAGCCAAGTTCATCGACATCCAGGTCTGCAGCAAAGCCAGATCGAAAGCCAGGCTTTACTGTTACTCATTTAGTACTCATTTGTACTCATTTGTACTCATTTGTACTCATTTGTACTCATTAGTAGTACTCACTCGTTTGTTTAGTTTATCTTCTTACTTCCCATTTTCCCCTCTACTATCCCTCCCATCTTTTGCTATTCACCAAAAAAGCTTCGACTAGACTACTCTATTTCAACAAACCCCAGGGATTTACTTTCATGTTACTTGTTAGAAAAGTTTAGAAAATTGTGCAGTTTACAGAAATCATTTCTATTTTCAAATCCATTCCCCAACCCACCTGAGATCAGTGCGATGAGGAACGATAAGAACAGCAACGTCTTCATGTTTTTACCTGAGAAATTAGCTTTTTCAAGGTTATCGAACATTTGATACGCCCCGCCTCTTTAGCCATTGGCAATTTAACGTTGAGCTCAAATATCTTGGCTTTGGGCTATCTAATTTAAATGTTCTTGGTATCAATGGATGCGGTAAGACTTTTTCTTTCGATTGGTACAAAACTATTTAAATTGGACCGAAAAACACCAAGATATTTGAGCTCAAAGTTGGATTGTCAGCGGTAAAGAGGGCGGGGCGTGTATCAAATGTCCCACAATCCTTTGCAAGAAAGTAAACAGAAATTTTTGTGCAAAAAATGAAAGATCTTGGCTCTAATTGGGATGTTGATGATTCGAAATTTAGCCAGAATTTTACGAAACCCAATTGAGATGAATAAACAAAATGATCAGATTAGGGAATGAGACTGGAAATTTCTCGAAAAGCTAGCGGGCAGACGGAAATGTTGAAGAGAGAAAAACAAGGAAATTATCTGGGAATTTGAATTTTTATGACTCCGGAAGTCGAAGTTTCTGAAGTGAATCGAATTGGATGAAACGTTCAAGAAAAACAGAGTAAGTTCAAAGCATAGGAGTTGAAAAACAAGGTAGAGAACAAGGTAGAAAACGAGAAAACGAGATAGAAAACAGGGAAGTTGGGGAAAAGCATGAAAGTACTATCAAACTTCAGTGCATTTCTACAGTAGTTCAATTCTACAGTTCAATTCTTTCTAGTTAATTGTAAAGCAAGAGCTAATAGCTTGAAAGTAAAAAGGTTCATTTATATTAAACCAGTTTAGATCTAAAAAATTGCTTTATCTAGTGCTGCTGCTGCCTATTTACTTTTCAAAAGCCAGAAGCCAGCGTACTGTGATGCCCAGGAATGTAAAATTACAGTACTAAAAGTGAAAATTGAGGCTTTCTGTGAGGATCAAGCTTTTCAAGGCCCCCAAATGCCCCTAGGGTGGGTGGAGGCGGAGAGGAGGAGGGGCAGCCCCGCCTTCTCCTCTCTCTCTCTCTCCACCTCTCTCCCCTCCTCCAGCTGATCACTAATTCGTTTTCTTCTCCGGATAATTGCCCTTTTTGCACAACAATCCAATATACATATGAGTGTTCGGAAGATGTTCCCAGACTATACAAGTAGTGCTGAAAGAAACTTCTCACTGAAAAAAATCCCGGCTTTGAAAAATCAAAATGAGTTGTACATCAATTGTATTTAAAGTTTTATAAAATTTATTAAAATTTAGATTTCTAAAGTCACAAGAGCTCTTCCTCTTCCTCTTCTAGGCCATTTCTTTAAGTTAAGGATTGGTCAAAAATAGGTCTCTCAAAAGCTTCAGTGATGAAAATTTGATTGAGTTTGGAGACGGATATGTCTGAATATGTTAGGGATATGTGAGAGATATTTCTGAATATATATCATTAGATTATAGTGTCTATGAGCAAAGCTCAAGTTCGCCTTGCTTAATTAGACTTTAACCGGGAAACTTTTTTGGGAAGAACTGTTAACACTGCAGAAACAAAGAAGTTGAAAAGGCGGAAAGTTGAAAAGGCAAAAAATAAAGGAGTTCAAATGGGAGAATCTAGTCACTAAATGACGCAATCAGGTCTGAGAGTTGTTGTGTTTCATACTAGAATTTCTTGTGACTTAAAAGTTCGCAAAAAAAAACACGAAATGGCCTTTCTGAGATCACTCATAACTTGTTGAATTTCTTCTCACGAACAAATTACACATTTATGAACTAAAACCAAAGGAAAGAAGTAAAAGAAAAAAATGTCTGGGGAAGCTGTGAATCACAGCTGAATCCACAAGAACTTGGATTATAGCTTGAGAAGTTATTCATGAGTTTAGCTCAGATCTAAGCCCAGAATCGGATCCAAATTTGATATTGCATCTAAAATTGAACAGATTAATATTCATTTTGAGCAGTTTAATGAATCTAGATTTGTTTATGTTACTGTTAAAATATAGACTGATTTGATAAAGTCTTTTTGTGGAAAGTCAAGTTGATCAGTCAGGTTGATCAGTCAGGTTAATCAGTCAGGTTGATCAGTCAGGTTGATCAGTCAGGTTGATCAGTCAGGTTGATCAGTCAGGTTGATCAGTCAGGTTGATCAGTCAGGTTGATCAGTCAGGTTGATCAGTCAGGTTGATCAGTCAGGTTGATCAGTCAGGTTGATCAGTCAGGTTGATCAGTCAGGTTGATCAGTCAGGTTGATCAGTCAGGTTAATCAGTCAGGTTGATCAGTCAGGTTGATCAGTCAGGTTGATCAGTCAGGTTGATCTAGCTCAAATCACACCAGTACCTCCGTATGATAGATGATATGATCCGGAATCTGTACTCTATCTAATAGAAAGTATCAAAACTAATTTGCTCAGTACTACGAGTTACTAGTGTGCTTTCCCTTCAATTCACTAGATGTGGCTAGACCTGTGCGCTTTCGCTTGAATGAATAACAAAATCAAATTTATTCAGCGGCAAAGTGTGTGAAAATGTTTCAGCGAAGCTTCAGGAAACAATGTGTTCCCCAGAGACAAAAAGGAATCACTTTGAGGAAAAGGAAAGAAAAAATCGTGTGGCAGGATCGTGTGGAAGTATCGAGCAAAAGAAAATAACTTTCACAAGACGAAATGAGAGAAAATTCTGACTAAATGGAGAAGGTGTTCTTATATACGCGTGTGAGCGCGACATTGTCTAGGGTATGGTATTTCTAGTGCCTTATTAGACAGTGCTTTGCGACAGTCACCGATAACAACTATAATCTAGCAATTTTCAGACCCAGTACCAGACATGACCTTTATACCCGCTCCGCAGAAATAGAACGATTCTCAAATTCACCCAAGTAGAAGAATACTCAAATTCCTCACGTTTATATTCTCTCATCATTGAGATTTCAGTGCTTTTCTCCGTTCTTTTTCTTTTTTTCTTATTTCTCCATTGACGCGTGAAGCGTAGGCCATATTGGAAAGGCCAAAAAATTCCCTCAAAATGTGCTCTTGTGGAATTTTGCTGTTCTCTTTTTTTTTTGCTAACACCCACATTTTTGCGTGGATGACGAGGAGAATCGAAAGAAAAGAAGACATTGGAAATATGCAATTCTGTGCAATGATGGACATGATTTGTAGTGAGTGGTTAGATTTATGACTCACTGGGGATAAGAAAATGATTTATGATTTGGTTTTCTAATGCAGAAGTAGATAGAATGCTAATTAGTTTCAGTTGAGGATTGGAAAACATTCAGTTTTCAGGAAGTCATCCAGAGACTCAGAACTCAGGAACTCGGGAATTCAGCACTGTAAAATGGGCTCTTTGGTATGTGATCTCAGCAAAAAAAACTTCAACAAAAACATAATTTGTATAATTTCGCTAAAAAAATAGAAATCCTAGTGTACTGGTTTGTTTTTATAAGCACACATTAAGTTTACACAGTTTTGTTTTGTTTGAAAGTTCAAATAGTTCAATCAGGAACCCATTCTTTACTTTATATATGCTTTATTCAGTTGAATAGCGACAAAACAAGATCAAAATAATCACCCAGGACACTACTCAAAGCACACCCAAAGATAAAAGATATCTCAAAAAAAGAATCACAGAGCAGTCAAATCAATTGCCAAAATTGTGGCTTTAAATCTAGACAAGGTGGGAATATCACGAAGATGAGGGGGTTAAAGGTTTCACAATTTAATAACTCGATTAAAAAAGATGAGAGCTCTTAGAAGAAACGGAAAGTGAAGTTATGAGAAAAGGCCTCCTTCTGGAGAGCCGAATTCAAAGAGATCAGAAAAAAGTGGATCGGGATGAATGCCTTTAACAATTTTAAAAGCATTCCATTTTAAAGCAGTCCACTAACCCTCTCATATTCGTAATATTCCCAACTTGCCTAGATTTAAAGCCTCAATTTCGGCAAATGAATCGATGGTAAGGCGGCTTTGATGTAACGTTTCAAGCCCAAAGAGTTGCAATCTATTAGAATAATTAAAGGAGGAGAATTTCAATTTTATAAAGAAAAATCAATTTTATAAAGAGCAATTCTGGCGAAGTGAAGTACGAATTAGGATTTTCTTTGAGAAAAATAGAAACGAATTTGGTACTTGTCCACAGAGACTCAACTCGGTGAAGCAAGGAGCTGACAACTGTGATTGTGACAATTGTGATTGTGATAACTGTGAGCGGTGATTAGCGGAGTGAAGGAGTGAAGTAGAGTGCTCGATGCAAACAAAGCCATCAGAGTTCTTTGTTCAGGAACTTTGCTTCGAATCTCCAAGAATAGTGGATTTTGGGATGCAATTTTAACTTCTGATGAGAAATGGATTCATTATGACAATATTCTTAGAGGAGTGAAGTAGAGTGCTCGCCTGAAGTCATTCATCATCAGAAGTCGATCAGTCATTCATCAGAACGCAAATCGTTAACCGAGAAGGCTCGGATGGGGATGCTTAACCGAGATAAGTCTTTGTCCTGTCCATGTCTTTGTGGATGTGGATTTGTGGATAACCGACAAGTAGTTTGTTGAGCTGTAGGCAAAACTGAAGTTTAAAGTATCACGAATTTTTCCTAGCGCACTCAAATCTTCATTTTCAAGTAAACATGCTGAATTCGATGTAATAAAAAGATTCTTTTTTCTTCTTAAACGTTAACTTGCTTTGAAAACAAATGTTTGATGTAGATAAAAGCTTTTTAAATCAAAATCTTTTCTTTTCAAAATATCAAATTGCAAAAGAATCTATAGAAAAAAGGTCAGAAAATGCGTGAATTGAAGAAATTTGATCGGCTCGACATCTTTGAAATTTGCTTTTTATAAAATTTTGAAAAAATTTCAATTACAAACAGGTGAGATTTAGAAATTTATGAAAAGAAAAAACGAATTGCTTTAAAAATGCTTCAAAAATGATTCTCTAATCGGAAACTTGTTGAGCTGTAGGCAAAACTGAAGTTTAAAGTGATCAAAAACCTCAAAGAATTTGAAATTTATTAAACCATTTAGATGAAATTTATTCAAATTCATTTCAACTTTATTTCAAATTCATTTCCCAGTCAAATTTAATGCTATTTTTTTATTTCAAAACCGTAGATTTAACCTTTAACAAGTCTATTTCAGCTTTAAAAGCTGCAAATTTAATTAGCTTTTAAAAGATAAAAGAAAGAAGATCTCGAGTCCCAGGATTTTCACTATTAGAACTAATCGTTTATCGTATTCATATCGTAAACCAAGTTTAAACAAAATTTGTTTTAGTTTAAGTGAGTTTGAGGGTTTTTTTAGGAAACTGAACCAGGTGGCGGCGACTGGAATAAATATATTTTCTGTAGGATAAAGTCGTAAAATTTACATTCTAGCTAATCTTACTAGAAAACTTTAGATCTTAATCCAAAAAAATAGCCTCATAATAGAAAGAATATTCAAAGAATTCAAAGATTTACTTGCAGAAGCAATGGAGATTAGTCATGGAAAGATTAACGATTAATTTCCAGAAAGATTAACGAAACAAATTCTAGAAAAATCTCTTATGATTCATAAGAAAACTCAAAAACGTCTGTTGCTTTTTTGAAAATTTGATTAAAACCAAAAAATTCTTGTGGAAATATTTGTGTTTTGATGAAAATATCTTTGAAATCTCATAGAACATGGGTTTTGCATATTGTAGATGTTGTCATTCCCACATAAATGTGGATTCATTGTAGAATGAATGATGAAAAACGAAAAGAGAAAAGGATAATGGATGAGCTCATCGACGATTCTTTCATTTTAATCCCGTCCTCTCATTTTTTTAAAGGATAATTAGAGTTTTTCTCTTGTCTAAACAACAAAAGAGAATTTTTTTTTTGGAAAAGGATAACAGAAAGTTCACACGATCAATGAACTAGTGAACTTCTGTTTTTGCAAGTACAGAGAATTGTATTGCGTTGCTCTCTGTACGAAAAAAGAGAATTTGTATTAGGCTGGCGACATTGAAGTTTCGTTTTTGTGCAGTAACAAAAATTTATTCGTAAAAATAAACTAGAAACAATTAATCAACAATATATTCCCCCACAGCTATCAATGACATTTTTTTCCATCTTTGCTACAAATTCTGGATACTCTCTTGAAAGAATTGTGCTGTTTTTGATTGAAAGAAAGCAGAGACCCATTTTTTGATGTCGTCAAAGTTCTGGAACTTGTAGCCTTCGAGTGAATGCCGCATACTTTGAAATAAATGGTATTCAGACGGGGCAATATCTGGACTATAAGACGGATAAACTAGAAGTTCCCATCCCAATTGCTCAATTTTCTCTTGCGTAATTTTGAAACTTCGACAAGAATCAAGAAAATGTCACCAAAGCGTTCAAGAATTTGCTAGAAAAATGAAAAAATAATGAGTCAAGCATAGTGACGACAGTGTCTAAAGACCTTTATAATAGAGATCAACGAGAATCGACTTTACGTTCTATCAAAGAACTATCAGTCAAACGAATGCTTTTCACAAAGAGTCTGCTATTTCGAAAATGACGGAAAAAGGCAATACTGTGGGGAAGGGCCACTAAAAAAGGACTCGAATCCTGGTAGTCTGAATATTGGCAAATTATTGAGAAAATCCGGGTGTTCTCATTCTATTTCTTCCCCAAATCATTGTTGTTTTGTAGCAGGTTTCGTTTTCAGTTTTCGCTGAAATGAGTATTGATTGTTTTTGGTTGACGAATGATGACTAAACGAATCGGGTATTCCCCTCCTTTCTCTTTATTTGGTAAGAAATCCGTATTTTGCTTGGCAACAAATTTCTGGTTTGATTTTCTCATCAATTCTGCTTATTTAGTAGCCTTTTCCTTTAATTTTCACTTGTTCTTCGAGAAAATTCAAAATTAAATTAAAGACTTTTTTTGATAGAAGCAAAGGTTTGGTGAAAAACCCACAAATCGGCTTCGAGTTGGGCGATTTTCTTCAACGAGATGGCCGATTCTTCTATGCGTTTGACACCCTTTTCAGACAATTCTTCAGTCATTTCGGGCATTTCTGGAGATTTGGAAAAAGAAGAGATGCTCTGAAGACATCGAGGAGGGAAAGGGGAAGATTCCACCTCATCATCTTGACCAACCTCATCATCTTGATGCCTCGGTGTCTCAAGGTTTTTGTGATCTCCTTTCTTTGTCTCGAGTTCGATTTGAGAAATTTGATCTGAGAAAGCTACTCCTCATCCGATTAACAGTTTTAATGCCTTGAGCAGTCTCCGTATAAGAGAAGTTTTGTTTACCTATGCTTTTTATAAAAATGTTCTGCTTTAAAACAAAACAACTTAAAAAACATAGAACAACCAAAAAAACAATCAACAATGATGACACCTCGAGGAGCTTTGAATTTTGAAGTTGGAGAAGTCAAAAAGGCTCTAGAAAAATTGTTTACGCCGGGGGAGATAGATAGCTTCCCCGCGGGGATTGAGGAACAATTCTGGCGATTTGATGGGAACGGTCGGTTCAGTTAACCTTCCCCGAAAGTAGTCTCCTGATAACTCCGCGTTTTCTCACTCACCAACTTCACACGAACTGACGGCTTTCTTTTTCCCGAAATGCTACTTTTTTTTGCACGAAGTTCGATTCGAAGCGATTCTTTCAACGGCTTAATGAGTAAATCGCTTTCCTAAACAATTTCAGAGCTCTCAAAAGCTCTTTTCCGTAAAAAGAATTGTGTGTCGGATCGTCCCTCCATTCGTTCTTCCCATTTCCCCGAATTCAAAACTAATCAACCAATTCAGCAGAATGGGTGTGATGGCCTTGGGTCTATTCATCACGATTCCCCTCCTTTTCCATCAAATTTCATCGTCGATTCAACAAAGCGATCACATTGGATCCATCCACGTATTCTTTTCCTTCAAATAGCTATGTTGTCAACCATTCAGATCTCCGATAGATCGAGATGAAATTCTGTCTGGTGATCGTCGTACTTTTGAGTTGGTTAGAAAGGGGTTTTTCGATCATCTTAGATTTCAGCAGTAAAGAGGATTGTCCGGATACCGTCCGTTTGAGATCTTGTCAAAGAAATTGGTGAGTTTTTTTGAGAGAAAAGCGAAATTGATAGAATAAACAAGAAATAGGCTTGAGTGCCTCAATGACAAGACTTTTCAGGAATCAAACCCAACAAGAACTCGTCGAGGCCCGAGAAAAAATCAGCGAACTCGCCGAGACGAAAAGGAAGAACCACGATCTCGAGGCACAATTGTACTAATTTTGTAACTTTTTTTCTGACAAGATTCATTGGAACTCGAGCACCAAATTACAACTAAAAGAGTCAGACCTAGGCCATTTGTGTTTGTTTCTTTTCTAACATTAGATTTATACAAAACGAGCTTTAAATCTAGCGATTGATTAGTCCCCATAAATATTGAACACCCTGTATTGTTCTAAACTTAAAATTGAACGCTAGAATCCTAATCGCGTCATGCGAATGCAAAAAGTTGAGTGATCTTGAGAGAAGCGTGTTATTTCTAAAAATCGTTCTGAAAATAGAAAAAGAAGTCGCTGGTAGAATTAATCAAAAACACATTCGATTTGTCTTTTCTGCATCGTTTTTGATTGAACAAGTGCAACGAAATGTCTTCCATTTGGTTACTATTTTCATTTCCTTCGTTTGCGGGTAATTTCATTATAAAATAACTCGATAATGCCTAATCCCGATATTGGGAAATTGCATCTATTAAAACAATAAAGGCAAAAAATTACAGAGTCCACTCTACAATGATTATCGATTTCTACCTAGGGTTGGACACGTCGTATAGTCTTCCAAATGTGGTACTTTAATGAGCTAATCTCTAATATCTCACATACAAAATAGAGCCTGATTTGATTATTCAGTCCCGTGAAAATCAAGGGACAAGGGATCGATCTATTTTGGTCAAGCTGTAGCTTTTAGACAGAGCCCGGACAACTGAATTGGGGTGTCGTTGCTTGGGCTGAACGTAGCGGTAAAGTTGGAAATGCCGTGCGATGTCGATCCGACAATTTTTCAAGTTTGTCGATCTATTCAAGTAAAAGTTGAAACAGTGACCCAAAGTTGGTCATGCCAAGTCATTATCTGAGTTGGATTGGGAATAGAAAACAAAAAAGCTGCCGGGATCCGAACCCGCAATCTCTACCAAATGAGCTATCAAATCGAGGCTGTTTCTGATTATCCGAATCCAGAGAAATTCTGAATGAGAAAATTTTCAGCCACATGCAGTGTAACTGTAGCTTTGATCGATTGCTTCATTGGATTTGACTCCGGATTTAAGCCTAATTTTCTCAAGTTCCTGGTTTTCCTCTCGACGATGTTCGTGGTAATTCATTTAGCTCATTTGAGGGTTTCATTTCCGAGAGATCCTCAACTTTGACTCTTAAAAAATCTATTCAGAAATTCCCGGATCCCGACAATTGGATTCAATTTGATTCAGAATGGTTGAATCAAGTCACACAATGGGAACACACAGAAAGTAAGTAAGTGCGAGTAAGCAGAATCAGCTTTTTATTGGTTTTTTAAGTTTTAGGATAGCTGAAACATAGTTCAAGGATTTCTTTTGCACGGACGAATGATCAAATGGAAATTCAGGGTGTAACATCAGCATTGAAATAATGAAAAGACCACCGTATTGCAAGTTGAAGTTTACATGTTTACATGAGAAGTGAGCATTTTTCTCTAATTAACAAGGGAATGACCAGGCGGTGGGATTTCCACCCGAAAATACCATGCAAACGCCAGTCGAGCATGCTGATTACAATAATGAAATTCATTTTTACCAACAGGCAATAGTTTTCATGGAAATGCGAAGTAAAACCTGCAACTTTTTAGATAAATTTGTATACAGAATTGTGTACAAAAAGCGTCATTAAATATCAAAAAGAATATTTGAGAAAAGTGGAAAAAACCGTCAAAAGTTGCCGGCGGTGGGGGTCGAACCAGGGAGAGGACGAACACTATGAAATGATGGATGGGACCGGTTGAGAAGCGCCTGGAACTTGACGATTTATTTATATAATTCAACATACCTGATTGAAAAAAGCCCGCTCAGCTTCAAGACGCACTCGATCTGTTAAGTCGTTTATGGCCTTTTCGTCTAAACAGAATTATTGAAACCGGATCTTAGCAAGTTATTCTTACCATCGGGTACCACGACTTTTTCCACGGCAGCAGCTTGTGAAATGTTTGGAGCTCCGCCAAAGATGATCCCATGTTTCCCAAACAGATAGCTTTGCTAAAAAACAATTATTAAAAGGTACCGCTTAAATATTTACTTGTGCACGAGCATCACCCGGAAGTTTTTTCCTGCCAAGATTTTCGCTGGCTCTGAAGACCTTCGTCAATCAATTCAATTCCTGCTGATTAAATGTCAACAAGCCGACTTTGAAAGCGCTCTAGAGGTGTGTTTCTTACTTTGCACTTTACAATGTTTTTAGATAACCCGAAGAACTGGGCTAATTCCAACCGTTCCGGAGCAAGTTCACGTTTTTACTTCACAAGAACATTTAACTCCTCAACAGGTTGGTAAAAGTAAAACTGTTCGTAAGACCTCAATGTTTAGGTGACGACAGTGTTTCCCGGTGTGTGTTTGGCGGTAATGAATTGTCTCGCGGTCGGGTTCCCCCGTCAAAGGTGAAAATTTTAGATAGACTATCTTAAAAATTTTCTTTAGATTAGGTCAAGCAATCGTGATGTTTGCAGCTAGCACCCCCTACAAGTTCCCGCAGAACATCATCCCAAAGATTCTCGTGATTCAAGCAAAAATTCAGTAATTGACAATTGACATCATTTTCTAGTCTTCATTATATTCATAAATCATAGCAGGAAAAAAATTCATAGCTCATTCAATTCTTTGACGGCCTAGGTAACAAACTTTTCTTCAGATGAACAGTGATTTGGAAAGACAAACATTGATTGAAATACGTTAATTTACAACACAAGCCAACTAATTTTTGAGATAGTTTGAGATTTTTCTGAACGATGAAGCTGACCATAACGAAATCTAAATTTTTTGAAAAAATTAATATCATAGAAGCATTTTTCGTAAATTTTAAAGATTTTAATGCTCTCATAACCGAGGAGTTGATTTGAATCTAACATATCACACTCCAGCTTTTTTACTTAAACCAAAATCAAATGATGAAACCTAAAAAAAACCTTGGTTAAATTGGCGTAAAATTATCCTTCCGAATGCCACCACGGAAAACATCATCCGAGAATACACCCAAATCCACGAACACATCGACCTCGGCGAGATTCACAAACGGGCTCACAGCAACTCTGCGTCTTCCATTACGCAGTTTAAACACACGTTGATTGTTTGGTTTGGGTGGACTCTAAAGTACAACAATCATTAGCTTTAAATTTAAAAATCGGATCCCATCAATTCTATAGAATAACTACAATCAGAAAAAACCCCCGACCTGTAACATTACATTATGCATGAGATAAGTTGCTCTTCTCGTTGCTCGGCGGTCGAAGTCTTCCGGCTCTAATTCATACTTGCGATTCAGACCCGGCATATAGGCGAATCGATAGTGGGTGTCGCCTGGAGTTTGAGTGATCTCGAAATATCCGGCACTGCCGCCAGGGAAGGAAAAGCCGAGAGGGAGGACCTTATCTTCGACAAACATCAAGATTGGACGAGTCCGATGCAGATTCACCTAAAGGAAGAAATAAAAAATAAATCAACATCAAAAAAGAAAATGAGCAATATTTCAGTTAACTGTTGTTGTGGTGTGCACTTTATAGGTTCTCGCAATGTTTCATTTCAATCAGCTAATGACAATATAAGAATAATAGGAGATCTATAAACTGACCTTTTTTGCTTTAGATTGCCAACAAAGACAATCGATCTCCCCGTCAATTTCATCCTCGTATTCCGAACCACATGACGTATTTGCCGATAAATTGTCTTCGTCAACACGTACCTAAAACTGATTGCTTGAATTCTCGTAAAAATTCATACTTAAAATCTCAACTTAATGAATTAAATCAGCACAAGCTAAGAACTTTCACTCGTAAAAAATTTCAAAACTGAACCTGCTGATAGCCAGCAATACTTGCAAGTTTCTCGACAAATCGACCCAATATCAGCACATCTTCAAATCCAGCCTCGACATTTACAGGTATTCCATGAGAAATATCTCGATTGTAGCACTAAAAGCTTATAATGATGATATTATTTCTCGAATAGCTTTATTTAACCTAGATCATGAAAAGGATTTGCAGCTTAAGCATAATTATTCTAGTATGATATTGAGAAATTGAATTATGAAATGATGAAATAAAAAGAGACCTCAAGCAACATTTCCGGCAACAGAATCTTCGTGTTGCCCCAAGCCTCGACCGAGAATTTCCTTTCTCCGTTGATCGGGTAAGCAAGACGAAAAGTCTTTTCGCCATAGACCACGTCCAAATGATCCGGTTCCACCGTGAAAGAATCAAAATCCTTTGAGAAACGCAATTGAGGTGTCATTACGTCGCAACTAAAGAATGGAAGCTAAGACGAAAACCAAAGAAAAAACATAATAACAGGTCAATGAAAAACAAAAACGATCAACGAAACCATGACAACATAAAAATTGAATCTATTCAGCTGGGGTCTCGATGTCGCCATTGTTGATGGAGTCGATGACGTCGTGTGGGTGTTGTTCAAATAAGAGTTTGCGCATCACAAGAAAGTATGATGCACCTTGGGTACTTGATGAGCACCGATTGCTTGAACATTCATTGACAATCGATCAAAGCCTGAAATCTAAAACAAGGAAAGTTCGAGTTGTCTGTCTTTTTTAGTTTTTACATGATCTTCATCGAACTTGTGTTGTGGCAGCGGTGAGAATGGACTAAGAAGAGCTTCTAATGAGAGTGATGGAGAAGCTGGCGATCCGATATGCTAAATAAATCAAATCAACAACCAACTAGATGAAAACTCAACCTCCATATTGTTCGGATGGGGCATCTGAGCGTTCAAGTAAGGATTTGAAGAAGCGTCCGACGAGAGTGACGGTGAATAAGGCGATCCAAGACCCTGAACATTATGAGATTGATCAGAAGTACAATTCAACAGACCTGAGAATACTTGAACCTTGAAGCATGACTATCCGTAGGTTGATTGTCTGCAAAAACGTCAGAACGTCAGCGAAGGCGAGAAGTTGTATCCACTACCCTAAAAGTCGAATAAAATCTAATAAAACACATTTTTCAATCCAACTAACCGTAGTGGTAGCTCCCACGCTGCTCTTTGAACGGCCATTATTGGTTGTTGATTGAATACTTGAAGGTGGCGAAAACAACTCTAAATCTTGAAAATTTTACATCAAAATTCAGAAAAAACCTGCAATTCTTGCAGGTATTGGCATTCCTGGAAGATGAAAATTCGAGTGATCGGCCATCCCGACTAAACCTTGCATTCCATAGCCTTGCTGTATGGCATTCATCTAAAAGAAAACTTGTAAAGATTCCAAAGATGTAACATACGATCTGTAACTGCTGACGTTGCAAATCGGGCATGGCATCCCCACTAGTGGCAACCGCTGGTGATGAGAAAGAAGTTTGTGCCAAATCAGAGAGCTGAAAGAGTCTTTGATGAGAAAGATCATAAAAAAACCGTTGAAACAGCAAATGTTTGTTTGGCGAGATCCCTTCTTGCGAGTAATCCAGGTCCATACTCAAGTTGTTCCTTTGTAGGCAAGCTTTGCAGACGAGAGCGCCCGACTTCTTGTTGCGACTAAGCCAGTATGCTTAATGGCTCATTATTGATATTTGCTCGATGTATGGTATCCATTTGTGTAAATGAGCGAGGTGATTGAATGTTCATGGCCCCTCCAGCACTTCCAACGTTTTGATGCGGTATATCACTGTAGCTGTGCCGCCGTTGTGATAACTAACCTTGAAAATTAAGAATACAAAATTAAAAGTTAATACCATAAGATTAGGCGGCACATGTTCGCGTTAGATTCCACTTTGTTCGAATCCCTTGTTTTGATTGTTGAAAAAATTGATCTGCTCCCTAGGATATCCTAGCTTGCTTTCTCTCTTTTCTTTCTATCATGTGTCGTTGTTGTTCCTAAACTCGAGCTACTTCTTATATCAATAAACAACCCAACCTGCGCAGTTAGACTTTGCTTGAGCAAGTTTGCATCTCCCCCTGCTGGGGAATCTTCTGGCCAGAAAGTGTAATCCTTTTCTTCTTTCATTTTTCCCAAAGTTGCTTTATTTGTTGGTCGATTTTGAGCGACATAAATAAAACCTATTAAATATTTACATTGAAGTAATACCTTGAAATGATCCTTGTATCCGGCTAACAAATTGATGGCAGTTCGATCAAAACACTCCTGGTTGGCAAGTGCAGCTTGGATCTAAACTTTGCAACAAAAACAATCCAAAAGTTCAAAAAACCTTGCTAACTGCTAGATCAGCAAGTCGTCCTTTAGCTTTTCTTGCGTTGCCTCATTTCCTTGCATAACCGAGTAAACAGCTGCTAATTGCATCGCAAACTAAACCGGAATAATTAATAAACATAATAACTAAACACAACCGCTTTTCCATCTTTTGGATGATTGAACCCAAATCCAAAAGTTCGTTCTCCAGTGTTAAGTGAGATGAATTTCTGGCTGGCACATGCGAATTTCCAATTTGCGCTTAGAGAAGTCATCGGAAAAATCGGTTGAAACACAAGCTCGTCACAACATTCATAAAAGCAACCATACATGTGTTCCAGCATATGCAAGCATCCTGTACTGATCCTCTTTTTGCTGGTTATCGTAGAAAATGAAGATCTAAATTGCCTCCTGTGTGAGATCGATCCATTCCTTGTTTTCAAGTCGATAGACATAGCCAATTTCTTTCACAATAGGCAAGTAACTAAATTTAAGCATGTAGAATGGGGAAATCACCTAACAGAATTAACTTTGATAAATTAGCCAATCTACCATTTTAAGCTAGGCTTAAACATTGGAGCTTTCAAAGCAACCACAAATACAGTCATGGACAAAAGTCTTTACCCCTACCGAGGTCAGCTTTTAAAACGCAAAATTTTTCAACTTTTTAACAAGTTTTAAAAATTGTTTTCAAAGTATTTTGTAGCATTTTTACTCTAGTTTTTATATCCCATAACCAAAAGAAACAACGATTTATTTTAGGCAACAAAGAACGACGTTAACAAAAAAAGGTGGACAAAAGTCTTTACCCCTTTTCAACTTTTTATTTTCTTGCTGTTGTTTCGTTATTTTTCACATAACAATGTTTTATTATTTTTTAATTCTAGTGATGCCTGGAGCCTATCTGACCACTCCCGACAAAGAAAAGATTATGGAAGCAAGGAAACGAGGCGACAAAGTAAAGGATGTTGCGAGCGTAACATCCTTTACTTTGGTCAAACTTCGAAGCCGTGCTTCGAAGTTTGGCCGATCAGAGCACGGGAATCACAGGTTGAGTCGAGAAGAATTGACGATAATGGACGAAAATCAACGTAAATCTTTTGATGTTAAAGATCGATTTCAGCCTGTCGATCATCTATTTTGTCTTCACACTGTGCAATCTCATCGCTCCGCCAGTTATCGCATGATTAGACCAAAAATTTGGTCTAATCATCACTCGAAATTCAAGATTTGATTGCCTCTTGTGTGAAAGGAATACCCTAATTTGATCAAATTTGATCTGATCTAATTTTATTGGGTTAGTGCACATGCTTTGGCCGACATTTATAAGCGTGCATATCTCAAAGGCAAATCTACGTATCTACGAAACAATATGCAGTGCACAACATTTGGTGGGCAACGGGACGCTTGGAACGGGAAGTTGTAGTCATGGGACTTGAGTTGATTATTTTGGCGGCGAACCAATAAGTGCAAGCAGATATCCCGCCATAACGGGTGCTTTAAGTAATCAATTTGATTAAAAAAAATAATCGATGTGCAGCGATGACCCTGTTCTTGCAAAATGCGACAAACCTTGAAGTTTACCAGCTTTGAAGTGACTCGATTTATTTGTAAGAAGCTCGCGGATTGGTGAAACGTTGAAGAACTTGTGATCAAATTTTTAAAGTCTGTTTTTAAAAAGTTCCAAGCAAAATAAAATATCTTCATGTCTTTTTGCTTTTTCTTGTTGAATATTGTTTAGCAGTCCAGCATAAATTTAAAACTTTCAGGGTTTATGTTAGAATTCATGTCAAGTACCGTTTTTTGGCTAAAAGCTACAGTATCAAACTAATTAAATCTTATTTCTAATTGACAATGAGCTACAGTCATGAATAAATCGACTCATCCAGTTGATCTAATTTTAAAATAAGCTCCCGTTAGGCGGAGCAATTTTTTGGCGCTTTCTTTTGACGGAATAGCTCTTTCCAATCAGAAGGACCCTTTTGGTTGCCCCGGGAGCTTCCAGTAATTACACAAAAAATCATGAGTTAAAATGACCATTAAACGCTACAAATTTGTTTAAAATGAAATTCTTGTAATAAAGTTGGTTAAACTCCTTTCTTGGATCACTTATTTCTATTGAATGGGAAAAGGTGCTGTTAAAAGTCAAGAGGTGAGAAAGAATGGCTTATTTTACGATTGAGTTACTCTCTGCTACTAAATCTTTACCTGCTTGCTGTTTGCATTTATTAATTTCATCTCAAGCTTGCCAAAATTTGTTTAAAAACGTTATTAGGCTCTCGATGCTCAACGTTCAAAGCATATTGATCAAGAAAACTGGAAGGATTGGAAGAAAGAAGAGAATACGATAAAGATTCTTCTATTGGGAGGGGAGAACAGCGGAAAGACGACAGTTTTCAATCAAATGGGGTGGCTGGAGTTTTAAAAAAATACATTTATTTACTCAGAATACTTGTTAAAAATGATGTTTAAATTTAAGATGAAGAAATTTTGATCAGTTTTCGAAAAGAAGTTGGGAAGAATTAAGCAAATTTGAATATTATCACGCTTTCATTTATAGCAAATGTATTTCATTTCAAGAAGGAATCTTTGTTCAAAGTTGCTATGCCGAACAACAAGAATCTAAAGTTTTAGCATAACAATATATTCGATCCCAATTCCAGCATTCTTCACTCAAAAGGCTTTACTCAAGAGGATCTCGCAAAGTATCGTCACCACATCCGAAACAACACCGTCGATTCGCTCTTTCAGCTGATCGAGGCATTGAGGATATTTCAATTGGCTCCACAAACTGATATTGAAGTAAATTTTTTATCGTGGCCAATTTGTTCACGGATCTTTCCAGGAAGACATTTGTCAATTCATTGAATTTCGTGAGAGTGTTTCAACAAATTACGAGAAAGAGGAGGTAAAAACTAAAAGTTTTATCTTAAGAACAAAAATCAGTTTTTCTAGTGGTCGTTCACGAAATCGATCTCTCGAATCATGAGTCGGATTTGGGGAAGCAAGAGTGTGCAGGAAATCTATGAGAAGCGATTCTCCTACGAGTTGCTCGATTCGGCCAAATAGTAAGTGATCCTTAAAACATGTTTAATCTAAATTTGGGCTTAGGATGTTATTTCTTTCCAGAGATCCACTTTGTAAAAACTTTTAGAAGTCGCTTTAGTAGAAATCTTTTTTCTGGAAGCTTCTAGAAAGCCTTAAAATATTGTAGAATCCCATGTTTGCCGGTGATTTACCGTCGTTTTTTACCGCTCTTGTGCAAGGAAAGATGGTTCTAAGGAAGATGAAGATTTAAATAAAGGATCTCCTCTTATTTTTGATCTTTTCAGTTTTCTCGATTCCCTTGATCGTATCTCTTTGGATGAGTACGAGCCATTAAATGAGGACATCATTCATTGTCGTTGTCGAACGACCGGCATCAATCAAATCGAGTTCTTTTCTAGAAGTTTCAAGTTTTTGTGAGTTACATACGTTACTTGTAAGAAATCGTTCTCGTTCAGAATTGCGGACATTGGTGGATTGAGAACGGAGAGAAGGAAATGGATTCACTGTTTTGATGATGTTCTGTTGATCGTTTTTATCATTTCCATCTCTGACTATGACTTAAGAGATCCAGAAGAGGAGTCATTGGTGGGGGAATCAAGACAATGAAAAATAGTGTCAGAAACGAGAAATATAATTTTAATTTCTTTAATTTCTTTTTCTTTTTAAAAACTTTAGAAATTTTGAATCAACCCCTTGATCTCTTTTCAGATGTTCAAAGAAGTGGTCGGGAACGTTCACTTCCGCCATTGTTCGGTTGTCCTATTTATGAACAAATATGACATTTTTGAGGCAAAGTTAAGCGTTTACCCGTTGAGAAACATCTACCCGAACTTTTTGGGTAAGCGCAAACACTTTTTCAAATTAGCAAGTATTGTGCTTGTCAAATCTTTTATTTGGTACTCTTTCGAAGTGATTGTCGCTCGAAAAACTTTTAAATACCATAACTTTTCTTTACTATTTTCCGATCTGATTTCGGATTTAGTATTTTGAGAAAATGAATTGTGAGTGGTAGCACAGTCAAACCTCGATTTAACGATTCTCAAGGGACCGGGATTCTCCATCGTTAAATCGTACGTCTTTATAAGGTAAACAGCTTTCATGGGACCAAAAATTGACTTCGTTAAATCGAGGTTTGACTGTAATTTAAGGCCAGTAGTTCTCATAAAAAAAGCGCAAAAGGTGCTTTTTAAGACAAAAAACAGGGAGCCAACTGTCTTCAAGAGCAAACTACGGAACTAATTGTAGTCTTCAAGAGCAAACTACGGAACTAATTGTAGTGAAACTGATCCCAGTCAACGCCAAAATTTTTCTACAGTAATTTTTTGCTCTCCTAAAGTAATTCCTCTACTGTAAATTCTAAATTGTCAAACAAATAAAATATCGAGTTTGCGAGAAGTTATTTGAAAGTTTGAAAGAAAAAATGTGGTTTGCTAAAATGAGTTTTTCCGCATTCAAGTAATCAGCTTGTAAATGGCCTTAAATGTGCCTAAAAGCTAACGTTTTCCATACTAAATAATAGAGAAGAGATTGTTCAAATAAAGACAAAGAAACCTTTAGGCGATGACTCGTTAGAAGATGCTACTGAGTACATTGAAAGGATCTATCGACGAAAAATGGGTCATCCAAAACAAGCACTTTATGTCTATGAAACGACTGCTACCGATACTCAACAGATCAAAAATATAATTGATTGTTCAATGGATCACATCATTCAGAGAACATTGCAGAATGCCGGACTCGAATAATTTTGATTTCATAAATATTTTGCTTCTTTAAAGGAAGTCATTGAGAAGAATTCTTTTGTCAATTCGAAGAATAGCATTCATACAAACATTCCAGAGAATCATCGAACACTAGTTTTCAAATCTAAAAATAAATTGTCAATGAAAACTTTAAGATGTAATTCTCTTGTCAGTAAGGCTGTTGTTCTTAACACAAAATTTCCATGCAAGGAAAGCAAAATGTAGGGAAAAACTGAAAGGTTTTTGGGATCGAAGTCGAAAAAAATTTGTGAAACTCGTTCGTAAAACCTAAGGGGGCGAGAGCGAAAATAGTCGTCCAAACCATCCTCGAGAGTTCGCTCTCATCCTTGAACTTTTTACCACGTAACAATCCTTGGTTGTCCTTCACAAAATCGATCGATCTTTTTGATTTGTGGGAGCTTGCGCCATCCTGAAGAACGAAAACGGGGCCGTTCCATTTGTTTTCATACAGCAACCTTCCGACTCTTTGTTTGATTTTTTCATATGATATAGATAAATATCGGTGTTGAAATTTTGCCAGGGTTTGAGAAGTTTCTAGAAAAGGACGCCTGTCGAACACCACTAGATACACAAGATTCGCCTCTTTCCGTGGGTGTTCCGTTTTGGCATCATTTTACCTACTTGCCCTTTCTTCAACCACTGCCGTTGTAACACTCGACCATCGTAGAAAACGCACGTTTGATCATGAGTTATGTTTGAAAGAGGAAGCCGACCATGCCGATATTCGCTCCACAAGTGGTGGCATGTCTGCTTTCTTTTGGCTTGGATTGTTTCCGACATTTCGTATGGGATTTGTTGTTCTTGTCTTCAAATTTTCCCACTTTTCGCAGCCATTGCCACACAGTCATTTGTCCACAGTAACGTTCAGCCAATTTTCGGGTTGATCCATCGGGATTTCGCAGGAGTCGGCGCCTCAGAATCGATCAATTGACTTTTCGGGGTCGGCCGCTTCCCCTCTTCCGTTTGATCGTCGTGTTACCCATCTTGAATTTATGAAACCATTTCTGTGCAGTACTTGTTCCAACGATTATGTTGCCATAAAATTCATTGATTTCTCGTGCTGCTTTGGCCACTGAAATTCCTCTTGAAAATCGTTGGAGCAGTTGAGCGTGGATTTCTTCTCGAGTTGGCTTCTTTCAAAAAATGAATTTTAGTGCAAGAAAGAAGAAAGTTTAAGATAAAAAAGGAAAAAAATAAATACAAAACGTTGTGTTGTGAGCGAGCATTGATCAAAACAAAAAATCGAGTTGGCTTCATTCGATCGACTACAACTCTCTTTTCGTGTCGATCCCTAAAAAATGAATGTTAATGCAAGAAAGTTTTAGCATGAAAAAGAAAAAAAAGAAAAATACAAAACGTAGTGTTGTGAGCGAGCATTGATCAAAACAAAAATCTCTCGATTTTTATGGGATAACCTATTACTAATATTTGTTTCATTAATCTAGTACCCGGTTCAGAAAATACTAAGTTGGTTAGCTAACTTGGAAGGAATTGACAAGAAAAAGTAGATTTCCGGAGAACGGATCGAACCCCAGACCTGCTACTTTGCTTTTGCTTTTGGGGCAATTGCTCTAACCTATCCGGTACCATAACTTGCCAAGAAAAAGAAAGAATTTAACTAACTTCATAGCAATGGAGAGCTTTCGCGGCTGCGCGCCGCCAACCAACGTCACAATCACGTAATCGGCAAACACTTTTTCAAGTTCAGGCAAATGCCAATAGTCTTCTTATATACCACTATACCCCTTAAAAGTCATAAATGCAATCTGAATAGTCTCCGTGAAATTTTGAAAAAATTCATAGCCCACTGCTTCTTCTTTGACGGCCTAGATAACAAATAAACTTTTATTCAGGTGAACAGTTTAGAATTGATTTGGAAAAACAAACATTGATTGAAATACGTTAATGTTTCAAAAGCCAACTTTTTTTGTGATAGTATTTTTCTGAATGATGATGAATGAAGAATGATGGAGCTGAGGCCATGACAAAATCTAACTTTTTCGAAAAAATGAATATCATAGCTTTTTTTTCCTTAAACCAAAATCAAAAGGTCAAACTAAAAAAACCTTGGTTAAATTGTCGTAAAATTATTCTGGACAAGGCCCATGCATCAAGCTTGAAGCGACCGTACGCCCAAATCCACGAACACATCGACCCCGGCGAGACCCACAAACGGGCCAGGAACCACCACGCGTCTTCGAACACGCAGCTCAAACACACCCGGAGACTCGTTTGGGTTAGGTGGACAATCATAAGCTTTAAATTTAAAAATCAGATCCCATCAATTCTAAAGAATAACTACAATCAGAAGAAAACCCTGACCTGTAACATTACATTATGCATGAGATAAGTTGCTCTTCCCGTTGCTCGGCGGCCGAAATCTTTCGGGTTTAATTCATACTTGCGATTCACACCCGGCATATAGGCGAATCGATAGTGGGTGTCGCCTGGAGTTTGAGTGATCTCGAAATATCCGGCACTGCCGTCAGGGAAGGAAAAGCCGAGAGGGAGGACCTTATCTTCGACAAACATCAAGATTGGACGATCCCGATTCATCTAAAGGAAGAAATAAAAAATGCGCACTTTATAGGTTCTCGGAATGTTTTGATCTGAAAAAAGCCCCGAATTATTAAATCTGAAGAATATCAAATAGCCGTAAAAGACCAAATTACTGTTAGATAAAGGTGCCACAAGAAAATATTTGAAACTAGCAAAAAGGGGGCTAATTTTTTCAAATCGATAATCCGAAATAAGAATAACAGGTTTGGATCCATGTTGGCGTCATCGATTTCCTCGTCAATTTCATCCTCGTATTCCGAACCACATGACGTATTTGCCGATAAATTGACCTCGTCAACACGTACCTAAAATTGGTTTCTTGAATTCTCGTAAAAATTCATACCTAAAATCTCAACTTAACGAATTAAATAAGCCCAAGCTGAAAACTTTCAATCGTAAAAAAAAATTGAAAACTGAACCTGCTGATAGCCAGCAATACTTGCAAGTTTCTCGACAAATCGACCCAATATCAGCACATCTTCAAATCCAGCCTGGACATTTACAAGTATTCCATGAGAAATATCTTAATTGTAGCACTAAAAGTTTATAATGATGATATTATTTCTCGAATATCTTTATTCAACCTAGATCATGAAAAAGATTTGCAGCTTAAGCATAATTATTCTAGTATGATATTATATCCCAGTATCAAATAAATTATCTACCCTATATAGAAATTGAATTATGAAATAATGAAATAAAAAAGAGACCTCAAGCAACATTTCCGGCAACAGGATCTTCGTGTTGCCCCAAGCCTCGACCGAGAATTTCCTTTCTCCGTTGATCGGGTAAGCAAGACGAAAAGTCTTTTCGCCATAGACTACGTCCAAATGATCCGGTTCCACCGTGAAAGAATCAAAATCCTTTGAGAAACGCAATTGAGGTGTCATTACGTCGCAACTAAAGAATGAAAGATAAGACGAAAACCAAAGAAAAAACATAATAACAGGCCAATGAAAAACAAAAACTATCAACGAAACCATGAAAACATAAAAATTGAATCTATTCAGCTGGGATCTCGATGTCGCCATTGTTGATGGAGTCGATGACGTCGTGTGGGTGTTGTCCATCAATGGTGCAGCCGACCAATTGAGCGGTTCCGAGGATGTCTTTCGCCGTTCTCTTCAACTTCTTTGCCATTCTTCTTTGACTGCGCATGGTCCTCGCGATTTTGATGATGGTGTCGATGGTGAGATCGCCGTTGTGTTTGATGCTTTTGACCTTCTTTCTGTCGCGAGGTAGCTCCTTGAGTTACTTGATGATGAGGGACGCAGTCGATGGCACCACATCGATCTTGGTGTTTCTGTTTTGGATGGTGAGCTTGCAGGTGACCTTCAATCCCTTCCAGTCTTACGTTGCCTTTGCAATATCGTCTCCGACTTTTTTTGGCGACTAAAATAAAAAATATTAATTTAGTCTATAAAAAAGACGCTCGAGTAGTTGGAGGGAAGGGGGCAGTCTGGAACTTGACCCAAAACCAATATTTTTCCACGAAAACTTGCATAAAGGGGTTTTTGATTATGCTGAATTGTTTTGGCCTTCTATTCTCCTAGAAATTATATTCCTATATGTTCCTAGGATTTGGCTCGGCATCTTCGAGTCCTGACTGGAAGCAGGCTAAGTCCGACTCTCTTAGCTTCGGCCTTCCACAACGAGTACAAAAATTTTTGTCTTCAAATCAAAAATCTAAGCACTAACAACTCTTAAATGATGTCCAACTAAGGGAAAAATGCAAAAAGAATGGATTTCGACTTGTCAATTTTTTGTCATCGCAATCGCGATGACATGGCTTTTCAGGTCAACAGGTCAACAGGTCAGGATTTCATACCCGCCTGGACTGACGGAACTCATTCGATGCTCAGGATGCGAGCGAGCTCTTGCACGTGAGTTTATTTTATCTCAAGAAAGTTATTATTCTTTAATAGTATACAAGTTCATTTGTGGACAGCAAAATGGTTTACTCTATTGTACAAAGAATTTCAGATCTCTGCCTTCACCGGATGCAACGAGTGTGGGACTCCTGGTACATGGACCTGGGAAACGGACGTTGTGTCTTATGTTGTTTGCAAGAAATAAACTTTATCTTTACGAACAGAATCGACGTTTAAACTTCAATTTCAAACAATAAGTTAAGGTTTCTCAGGTCTAGGCCCTGGCCCGGTCCACGGTGGCCGTCCACGTCTAACTCTGAAACAAAAATGTGCATTTCTCCTTGGATAAACGGGTTTTGTTAGGATAACTTATAAAACGCTTGTAATAATAGTAAAATAAGTACTTTGCATTTGTTTTTGCAAAATTTTTGCAATTAAAGATCACCAATTGGTAACTCTTATGAGATTTTGAAAATCTCACCTCACACGATCCACATTGACTTCTCTCTTTTCCCGATCGGCATCTCTTTGCAAGCTAAAACTTATATTATTACAAATAATAACATTTTAATTATTTGTAATGACACAAGAAAGATTTAATTTATAGTTAAGAATTGATCAGTATACTAAAAAGGTTGATCAAAATCAACTCACATTGCAAGCGTTGAGACGAGTAAGAGACAAAGAAGAAGCAGAATTTTAAACAAATTCATTTCACCTGAAATTTCCCTTTTGTTTTAAGGTGAAAGTTCAAAAAAGCCGTGAAAACTGCTATGAAATCAAATGAGTAAACAACTGTCTTTTTTTTCTCAGTAGTTTCTCAAAACTGTTCAGTTTTCTTATCAAAAATATCTTTTTTGCTTTTCTTATCAGTGATCAAGGACATTCATATTCAATCTTATCTACCTTGTTTTTGAAAATTTTTTGTGTGTTTCAATAACAGTTAAACAAAACACTTTAAATAGAGTTGACCAAAAAGCTTCCGCTCGTTTTGTTGATCATTAAATGTTTTGCATGTAAAATTTCTCTGGTTGGAAATGGATCAGAAATTCTTTATTAGCAAAAAGTACATTAGTCAAAGACGGGATGTCTCCGTTTGGTTGGGGGCAGCTCGATTTGGGTGTTGATCATGGTGATCGATGGGGAACCGAGATCCGCCTCCACCTCATGCTCTGCTCCACCATCAGCGCCACTCGCCGCCGTTGTCTCAAATTGTCCAAAGCAATTTAACTGAAATGAAAGACAAGAATAAATTTAAATCCACCCTTACATATCTACTATATATAGGGTAGCTAAAAAACGTTTTTAAATCGAACTTCCTAAAAGGTTCTAATGGCTGCAGGTGGCCGCTTTAGTATCAAAAGCATGTATTTGTGCTCATGGATTTTTCACGTTTTCTCTTTTTCACCATATTTTGATACCGTGTACATGAGAGACCATGGCTCCCACCACCATCTGGTTCACCACCATGAGATTTTTGCCATAAAATGAAAACTTTGTACTGGCATCCTGGTGTTTATATTAGAGTTAATATATAAACTAAGATTTCTAGCCAAACACTTTATTCACCTACCATTATATGATAATCTGTCGTACGTCAAAGATTTTCAACCGGCCCTTTTTAAAGAAGTGTCCCGTTTTTCCAAAAAATGCTGATTAATAAAGTGTATGGTTAAAATTTGTAGTTATCCTAACAGTGTTTTCTAATTGCTGCCTGTAAATCATTCCGCGAACATCTCTCAGCTTCATCATATTTCTGGACCTGTTCGAGATATTTTGGTGTTTCCATTAAGCCAAAGCGTTTAAAAAGAATAATCAATAGCTGTTAAATTGAAAATGCTTGCAGAATAGTTTTCAGAAAAGCGCCTGGCTTCGTACCAACAATGCCCCAAAACTTTTCTTGCAAAAATGTCTTATCTTTCTTTCGAAAATCTTCGACTCAAAGAAAAAAGCTGATCAGGGGAAAAGGAGAGAGTGGTAAAACTGTTTGGAAACAAATTTCTGTCGCAATTCAATTTTTATGAAGTACTTTATTGAAGCTGAAAGTTTTTTCCAAGTAAACACCTTGTGCAATGAACGGTCGGGTAGCATAGTACTCGAAGATCTTCAAAACAAAATTTATTGGGGTTTTCTCTGTGAATCAAAGCAGCACGAAGAAAATCCATCAGCTTGATAAGCTAAATTGAAAGTTAGTGCAGATTTCAAATTGAATACAACTTTAAAAACAAATCCTTCAAATAACACCGTTTAATTTGAACCATTATTTTGAAAAATTTTAAAAATTTGAACTTTTATAACACATAAAGCACCCTAAGTAAACTTTCATTCCATCATAGATTTCCTTCATTTTTTTTGATATTATATAGTAAGAGTATAGAACAAACTAATTTTAAAATTCGAGACACATCTGTAGTGGAGCGGCTGAGAACGGTCAGCTCAGAAAAAACCATGACCGTAATATGACCGTAAAATTCATCCACCACCATAAAAACATGATTTTTTTTTGATATTATGTAGATTAGTATTAGAGGTATCTTGTAAAATTTTAAAGAATTCTATGATGGGATAGCCGAGAAATTCGCGTTTTAAAGGTATCCCCAAATTCTTTGCGCATTTTTGAAATAAAGAAAAATTTTAAGAGAAACTTCTTTTAGTTTACTTCAACTCCAAACTTTCCACCTATTCAGAGAACGGCAAAAACTACAAGAAACAGCAAAAACTACAAGAAACATTTCTGCACATTTCTGCAAATACACTTGTTTTGTATGCGATTCATTGCTGTCTCCATTCTTGGATTCAGGTAGTAGAGATAGCCGCAAATCTGTCATTGCAATGACAGATTGGCGATCGAAAAGTTACACCCAAAATTTATACTGCACAAAAGCAAGTTTTTGCCAATCTTTATCAAGTAAAACTTGTAAAGACTCCTGTTTTTAATTCTGAAATCAGCTCAATGCTGCACGAAAGTGTTGGTCAAAGTTCTTTCATGAGATAGGATTAAAAATTTATCAGTGTTGAGCAGAACCGCTTGTGAAAACGTTGATCGAATTGACTTCACTGAGACGAGGAATTTGTATCTTTCCGATCAATTTCATCGCAAATCGACGATATGGACTAGTTGAAATGATGAGTGTCAATGAGCCCAAAACACCGTGACATGTGAGTAAAGCGGTGAAGAAATTGTTGGTGGCTGAAGCGGGGGATGAGTTGGACAATATTATTGGACTCGTGGGTATGACTTGGCACATTTCTGATTCCGATTTTCAAAAAAAATTAAACCATAACTTTAGCTGAAATTTTTTGCTCATAATAAGTAAAGAGTTGCCCATTTTTGGGCCAAATTTTCATCCCGATCTGATGCTGAGTTTTTGAGAAATCGTGTGGAAAAGTCAGATTTCTGTGTTAAATTTGAACGCTTCAAAATTTCCCATAGCACATCGAATCCAAAAAAAAACTTATAGCAGTATACTTTATAAACCACCAAACATTAAAAGAAACATAAAATAAGAACAAACACTCTTTGTAATTTTTTAAAACATTAAGAAACTAAAATTTGTTTGATTCTGAGGGTATGGACCATATTTTTCTAGGAACAAGAAACTTGATTTAAGCTGTAATATTAGCTTACAAGGGAAGGATGATTGGGTCCCATGGCCTTTTCCGATGATATACAGACCATTTAGAACAGAATTTTAAGCTCATTTCAATGGTGTAAAAATTAGCTGCCGAATGGCTCGTAATCATCGCCAAATTGGCATAGAAGTTTTGAGCCACTCCTTCTAAGTCGATTTTTTTTCCACACAAACCGTTCACCTGTTGCCGAATGGCTGAGTGCTTGTACAGGAAGCTGAGGGCCCAGAGTTCGCACTCTACCCGTCTCATTTTCTTGCTTTTCCCAAAAATCCCAAAAAATGCCCCTTTTCAACCGAATTTTAGAAAAACTTTAAGTGGCAATTGGTGGCAATCCTGGTGTCAAAACTGTTTTTTCTTTAAAGCAATTTTTCCACTTTCCTCGAGAATTTTTTGTTAGCTTGATCCCCTTACATGAAATTTTTTCACCACCACCATATAGGCCACCACATGAGACTATAAACAAAAAATTTCAAAAAAAAGTTATGGTTTAACTTTTTAGAAAATCGGGAATCAGTGACGTGCCAAGTCATTAGAGTGAGTCCCTCCTGATTAAATTGACATAATTTGGTTAAAAAAGTAATTAATTGTAAAATGTCTGATTAATCACTGAATAAATGCCAATAATTTTCCTTGTTTTTTAAATTCCTCTCTTTCTTTTTCCTTTTTTCCTTTAATTTTTCACCCCTCTAGTTTTTCTTTTAAATCATCTCTCGATTAAATGATTTAAACTCAAAGAACTCGATAATATAGAAAATATAGAACTCAATAATATGTCGCAAAAGCAGAATGTAGATATAGGCAATTTAGGTAGATTTTTTCAGATATCCAATGTTATTTTAAAAAGTTTGCTTCTCCATCTCAACCATAACTTTCATTTCTAGTAATATACTAAAAGAGATGAGACGCTTTTGACATTGGCCTTAGCTGGATCAAATACCTAATCATCAATAAAAAGCAAGGCATGAAAATAAATATTCGCGCGCTTATTCATAAAAAATTATTATTCACAAGAGAAAACTTAAGATATTCGGTCGTCTGCCTACAAATCTATTAAACGGTCCTTTAACCAACGTTTTGTCTGGTTAATTCTTGGTTAATCGGTTAATCGGTTTTAGATGCAAATTTTTAACCAATTAATTTGTTTAATCGACAGGAACTCACTCTACGAGTCATACCCACAAATCCAATATCACAGTCAGTCGATCTGACTGTCTTGATGTTGATGGTCAAGTCTGGGTCAGGGTTGTTCCAATGACAGTTTTTTTTCAGGCAAAAGGGCCAAGTCAAGATCTTGGCCTGGTTTTTGGTCTTGTCTGGCTCACAAAAGTCCCAAGATCTGTTACTTGGAGTTCGATTCGGAAACAAAGGATTCGGATTAGGATTCGGTCGAAACAACCCTGGCCTGAGCTTGCCATGTATATCAATACAACTGTTCAACACCTTCTGGTATCTTCTCTGGTTCAATAAGTTGAACAGCCGAATAATAAACAACGGACAAAGTAATCGAAATTGCTGGAACAGCCATCTGAATAGACAAATGATCAGAGAATCATCTAGATCTTACTTGAATGCTGAGCGTGATCAATAATCTCTTTTGAAGTTTCCTTGTCTTATTGCTCATTTGTGGACTACCAAGAGTGATGAGGCGATGACAAAAATAACAAGTCAGTACAGACTAAAAACTTATTTAATTTTAATTTCTTTGCCCAGCTGACATTAAGAATGTCGTGAGTGCCACAAAAGAGAACAGAATAAATCGTTGAATAAACGGCCGAGAAATTGAGATATGGTGGATAGATTGGGGGGAAATGGCTACTCGTCGCATAAATATCCGTGTAATTGGAAAGATATGAAAAAGTTGGATGTAACTGGAATGGACTTTCACTCAACTTTCAAAGCTTTAGGCCACCTGAATCAGTTTTTGAAAATTCTCCGAATTGACCCCTTTCTTGGGATCCAAAAGAGTAAAAGAAGCGGAAACCCATAAAGGATGAATGAAATAAAAAGGAAGCGCGTAAAGCATTTTACCAAAAAACGATAATCTGGAATTTTTTCTTTAGTAAAGAGTGTTAAAATAAAAATAAGACTTGAAATAGCTGTTTGGTAGTAAAAGATTTTGAAGTTTAGTGAAAAATAGAAGACTCAACGAGGAAGTTGTACAAACAATCAGAAACGCGGCTATTCCCTGAATTAAATCTTTGGATAGTTTTATAAGGTCATAGTTGAATTCTTTTAATTTATAAGTCTTGTTTAACCCATTCGAAACGTCTGCAGCGAATAATCGTTGCAGCAAAAACTCAGGAACGGACCGCTGCAGCGCCATAATTGAGCTATTTTCATTCAATTAACTGGTTTTTTTTGCTGTTTTTCAGCATTACAAGTATATTCCAATTGTAACAGATCTACAAATTACGTGGGCAAAAAAGAAGTGTCATATTTACCCGGAATCAATGCAGCCTCTGATTTTGCATTGCAATTTTCCATAACAGCTCTAATCTTATAAAGCCGATCTCCTGCAGGATCCAGTTCATTATCACAAAAATGCAGGTTTCGAAGAATAGATTCAAATTTTGCTCTTGTCATAATGTGAGACAAGTGGGAAAATCCTCCCAAGCCAGGCCTGCTACTTCAGTAGTCACGAATCCTCGGTAATTTGACGATTCCCATTTGAAGATACAGAGCCAAGAAGAGCTTGAAAGATTTTGCATCGAAATCCTGCCAGTTTTTTTTTCCTTTTTCCATTTTTATTAGATTCGCCTACTAACATATTGTCGTCGATAAAATAAGAATAATAATCGATAGGATCTTGAAAAGTACTGAAGTCAAATCCAAATCATTCTTCATCAAAGATAAATTATCAGAAATAATATAAAATAAAAAGTCAGCAAAAAAAACCGCGGGAACGGACCGCTGCAGCGAAAAAATGTCAAAAAAGGGCTTGGTCCGCAGACGAAAAAAAAGAAAAAACGCTGCGGTTTCGAATGGGTTAATAAGTCTAATCTATTGGGTTGGGGAGAATGAGTCGGCGCCAAACTTTAAAGGGACTTTTTGCACACATAAAGCCTTCTTTAAACATACGTTTGGTTTCATCAAAAGGATCCACTATTTCTCTACAAAATCACTTTTGAGAGATTCCACAAAGCTTTTCTTTCGTGGAGTTTATGAACTTCCAAACGCAGCTGGTTAAAATGGCAAAGAGTCCGACTCATCATTTGAACAGTTTCTTTCACATAAACCTTCTTTGGTGTTTATATAAAAAAGATAGAGCACATTCAATTACTTAAGTTGCCAAATTTGCAGGAAGATCCCACCAATGGTTTTTTCTAGATCACAGTTTGTAGTTTTTGTGAAAAAATGGCTTTTTCTTGAGCGGAGGCGCTGTTTGAATTTTCTTTTAAATGTCATTTTGTAGAGAATTAGTTAACCATTCTACTCATATCAAACGCATATTATTTGACGAAGTCGAATAGAAGTTTAGACATTTTTTTGATTTTCGGCGCCGACTCATTCTCCCCAACCCAATAGTTTAATCAGTTTTGGGCATTTGTAATAAGTTACCAGAAAGTTCCTTGCACCCAAATTGAAAATCGAATCCCAAATGCCGAGAATTCTTAGAGCGAGAGCTGGTATAAACATTTGTGGTTTGACCAGTAATAGACAAAAATCTGTGGCGAAGGTGAAAACCTGCAATTTTTCGATTCTTACAGAATCAAAGGATTGAAAATTTAGCAAAATCCAAAGAGTTCAATGATATCTATTGCAGAAACTGCTGAAAGCGCTATGAACTTACATATGAAGTTAGCTTTATGCTGTGTTAGTTTTCTATTAGATTGGAAAGAAAGTCCTCGGAATTTTTTTTCGTCGTCGCCGATTGACTTTTGCTTTAAATAAAAGATGTTTATTGTTTATTTTTGCATCTTTTTACTTACGCAAATTTGAGTCAAGTTTAGGGCAAAATTAAAGACAAAAGCTCATTTTTCAGAAAAAAAATCAAATAAAAGGTTGTAGAAAGAAAATGATTGAACGGATTGTTTCGAAATTTTGGCTATTTACCTAATTTTTTATGCACTATCTTTTTTCTATTGTCATCAAAAGGGTTTCTTCAAAGCTAAGTGCTCGAAGATTGCACAATTTTTGACTACCCCACTTCTTGTCTCACAAAAAATTCAAATTCAGAAGTTTTTGTCTAGAATTTCAAAGGAATTTTGTAGAGGAAGAATTGTTCTTTCTAATGAAATAAATCTTAAGTCAATCGGCGCATTGTGCATTTTTAAACAGAACGACGAAAAAAAATTCCGAGGACTTTCTTTCCAACTTCAACTTCAACTTCAGTACTTCAATAATTTGTTCACTCGTTAAACTTTAGGATTGCATCAATTTCAAACAAACTTGTACAACAATCAACGGCGTTTTATATTCTCTCATCTCGGGCGGTGTTTTCTTGAGGATACAGTAGAATGCAAAGAAATTAATCGGAAACGAGACCCAACTCAAAAAGAATTCGAATCCAAGGAAAATATATGGATCTTCGAGCATTTCTTCAAGTAAAAAAAAAGCTTGAATCAATATTTGGAATAAAAATTGTATCGCTATGCTTTGTTACGTCTAATTGCAAGCTTTTGCACCTGCTAGAAACTACTACAAAAAGGTCAATGTGTACCTTTTTGATAACAAACGTCACTCGAATTTATATGTGGAGATTGAAAAGATCAAACTTTAGGATATTTCTTATGATTGATCATCACAAAGAGCTTGGGTCTAAATCTCTTTTCTCAATCAATCTTCATTTTTACTAAAATAATCCCTTCTTTTGATCAAGCTTTTCATTCACTTAACAATTGGTTATCAATAGGTCATTCTATTCATTCCTTTATCTGCTTATTGATTGGTTAGTTAAAAATCGAAAACACTAATTCTATCAATTCTACAATGTTTTGCTTTTCATTATTCTTGGATGAATTGGTTGATTTCGTAGAAGAAAGCGATGAAGAAGAAGGTAGGAAGAAGATATCAAACTTTCTTTGACTCTCAAAGTTCGTATTTTGTATGAAACGCTAGAAAACCTAGAAGCTAGAAGCACCCGCTAGAAATCACTGCAAAAAAGTCGATGTGTACCTTTTTAATAGCAATGGTCACTCGAATTTAGCTGTGGAGATCAAAAAGGTCAAGTTCTAGGATATTTCTTATGATTGATCATCACAAAGATCTCAATTAATCTTCATTTTTACTAAAATAACCTCTTCTTTTGATCAAGCTTCTCATTCTCTGAACAATTGATTTTCAATAGGTCATTCTATTCATTCTTTTATCTGGTTATTGATTGGTTAGTTGAAAATCGCAATCACTAATTTTATGTTATTCTATTCTACAATGTTTTGCTTTTCATTATTTTTGGAGCAATTGGATCAATTGGGTCAGCGATTTCGTGGGGGGAATTGCGAACAGATTACAAGTAGAAAGAAGACATCAAACTTTCTCAAAGCTCGTATTTGTAAATTGATCAGTTTGTTGTGATGGGGGCAGTCTGAAACTCGTTTAAAAGGGCTGAAATTTTGCTTCCTGAGATTTTCGGAGACTAATTCTAAGTTATTCTATTCTACAATGTTTTTATTATTTTTAGATGAATTGGTTTGGCGATTCCGTGAGGCGGCGAACACAGATTTAGATGAATCAATTCATCTAAAAATAATAATAAATTACAGGCAGGAAGAAGTCATCAAACTTTTTCATCAAATTTCTCTTAAAGTTTGCATTTTGTAATTAGAACACGGACCGTTTATTTAAAATAAAAGGACTGTTTTCAAAAAAACTCTACAAACGACTCAATTTGATGGTTTTCAATGACTGGCCAACTGTGGTATACGCTGGAGAATAGACCTGAGCGCTACAGACTACAAAAATGACGAACTGTCGAGCTACAAACGCTTACAACTTGCTTCCCGTAAGTCCTTTTTCAGAATTTTTTAACCAGAATGCAGAGAAAGAAATTCTCTTTTTAAATGATATATAAAGCTCTGAGAAACATAGCACAAACATCGTAAAAACTTCAAAAATGTCCGATTCAAGTCGTCATGGCTAAATACTTTTAAAGTTTTTACGATATGTGGCTATGTTTATCAGAGCTTTCTATACCATTTGAAAGAGAATTTTTTTCCTTTATCTATTCGCAGTATAAGAAAAAGTCAAAAAGTTAGTTTTTTGTCATGAGTCCTAAAACTAAAACTCTTAAGAGATTAATTTAAACATAAATCGATGTTTTCAATAGTTAATTTCGCCAAAAACGTTCGTAAAAACTATTCTCCAAAAACAATGTTGCTTTTGTTATTCTCTGACTAGTGAGATACATTTTCGTCCAAAGCAAATAAAGTTTTTATCGTCATTAAATGGTTATTTATGTCATTTCGAAAATTTGGGCAAATATCCGCTGCTTTTTCTTTTTTCAAGAAAATAACCTTTGAGTTTATTTGGGTGTTCTCTTGTTGTTGATTTGAAAAACTTTCGAAAACATATGATAAATTCAATTTTGTACAAGCTGATAAAGGTCTGGTTTTGGTGTTTTTGTTTGTAGAGCTGTGTTTTTGAAGGGGAGGATGGTCTTTGTATATAATGAGGTTGTTGGAGGGGAGTAGTCAAATCATTATCTCCTTCATCTCCTACCCAATAATCTTCTTGAATTCTAAACATGTTCAAGCTGTTGCTTGTCACTTTGGTTCTATCGGCTTACATCGTTGATGCGAAAAAGGTTTGTTTTAGAGTTTTCTCTAATGCAAATCAGTGGGGTCAAATGTTTTTGACAGATTAGCTGTTTTAAAAATGGTTTACTAGTACATGACTAGTACATGACTATATGATATGATTGTCGTATTATGATATACATGACTAGTGTGGTATGGCTAGTACATGACTAGTACATGACTAGTACATGACGCTAAAACGGTTTCTTTTGATACGTTATGAGCTCAAAGTTCTAATGTGCTTTGAGAACTGATTAACTTAAAACAATTACTTTCTGATAACTGGAAGTTTTCAATTGGAAAATGCTTTTCTTTTCTTTTCTTTTTCTTTTAGTATGGACAAATGCTTTATGAAGCATTAGCTGTTTTGTAAATTGAATGTCCAAAACAGTTACTAATGGATTGTTAAAGTGAAATTTTCAGTCCAACAAGTCGTCTTCTTCATCGTCATCGAGCAGCGAAGAGCTATGCTTCCATCGCGGTCATCACTCTCATTCGGGAAGCGGTGAAGGTGATAAGAACTCAACAACAACCAGAACCATCAATAGATCAACTGTCATAACAACAAAGAGCCCTTTGAATGCTACTGGATCGGCCAATTCAACAACAACAGCTTCAACTACAACGTCGACTGCATCGACAACAACTCGACCAACCAGATCATTCCCAAGAACTCGTTCCACTGTTGGTTTGGTCACGAGACGATCAACAACTAAGCCGTCTACAACAACAGCTTCAACTACAACGTCGACTGCATCGACAACAACTCGACCAACCAGATCATTCCCAAGAACTCGTTCCACTGTTGGTTTAGTCACGAGACGATCAACAACAAAATCTTCTCCAACAACAAAGTCTACTCCATCCACATCAACAGCTTCGACCAAAATTTCTCCATCTGTAACCACTCGTTCAACGACAGCCAAACCAGTTACATCGAATCAAACAGCTAAATCAACAAAGAGCGGATCAACAGCAAAACTGTCTACAACTACTATTACAAGAGCTGCTTCATCAACACGATCAACAACAGTCAAACCAATCACAACTACCCGATCAACAACAGTCAAACCAACCACAACTACCCGATCAACAACCAAATTGTCTACAGCTAGATTAACTACATACAAAACAACAACCATCAAACCAACTACATCTCGCCAATTCACAACAAAGTCAACACAAATGACTCAATCAACTGGAAAGCCAATGAATAACGGGACAACTGTGACTCAATTGATCACTAATGGAGCCACAACGAAGCCGACACAAATGACAACTGGCAAATCAATGAGCTCTTCAACAAGACAAACCAGCATGACCCAATCGACGCCTAAAAGAGCCACAACCAAGCCAACAACTGGTCCGAACAACCATGAAAATCGCCACTACAACCCGAAAACCGACAACAACCAGATACATTTCCAGAAGAGTGACCACAACTAAACCAAACTCTTCAACAACCACTAAGGCCCTCTCCCCATCAACCCAATCCACCAAAACGACAACAGTTTAGATTTAAGGGATTCAATCCAATTTTGTCTGTATGTGCTGCTTTGAATTTTCGTGCTTATTTCATTGCCAATAAAATTTTATCGAATAAAGATTGAAATCACCTTGAGTGACTCGCATAATAGCTATATGTTTTCCAACCTTTGAAAAGCAGCTCAGAATTTAAGAGAAAACAACAACTTTTTATTCCGTAAACATTGAAGTGTTTGTGTTCGAGACGGCAATTCTTCTCACATTTCCAAATCGTTGAATATAAGAGATTGATCTAGAGGAAAGGGAGTCTTTTAAGGATTTGGGGGGGAAAATCATATTGGGGGTGGTTTGTGTATTGGGGTTGTGTTTGTTTTTTTTTTTTTTTGTTTTTTCTTTGTTTTCCTAAATTCTTGTTTTTTGTTTTTTTTTGGGGATGGTTTGGCGTGATATTTTTTTTTTATTTTTATTTTTGTTTTTTTGGGGGTTTTCTGTCGTGTTAAATTTTTAATTTTTTTTTGGGTTTTTTTGAAAAAAATTGAATATCAAATTTTTTTTTATTTTTTTTTTCTTTTTTTTGTTATTTTGTTTTTTTAGTGTTCCTAATAAATTTGGTATTTCAAGAAATTGGGGGGGTGGGTTTTGTGTTTTTTTGGTTTTTTTTTTTTTTCGGTTTTTTCCAATTCATTCTTCCCATTTTCTTCTCATATTTTGATTTTTGTTGGTTTTTTGTTGGAATTTTGTTTTTTTGCCAATTTTTATTTTCTTTTTTTATATAAGTTTATTTTTGGTGGGTTTTTGTGTAAATCTTTTTTTTTTATAATCAAATTTTGTTTTTTTAAATTAAATAAAATTTTTTTTAATATTCTTCTGTTTTTTCTTTTTTCTTTTTTTTTTTTTTAAAAATGTGATTGAGAAGCGACGATAGAGAAGCGATTTATCTGTTGGAAATGCAAAAACACGAGTCCGATGGATATTTGTTTCAAGTTTTGCGTCAAGTATCGAACACGTGTGGCTTCTTAAATAGATCAAAGTTTGAATTGTGTTCTCATTTGCATTATTTAAGTGATTTTGTAGAAATAAAACTGCGATGTCACAAAAAACAAAGTGAATTAGCCGTAGTCTAGAAACCGAATTAAAAATTAAAACTATTTATTATTTCATTGTATTTTCTGCTCTTATGGAAAAACTTATTAAAGAGTTTGGCATCATTTTCGTGCCTTTGCCTGAATTTGAGTGATAACTGTGGTCGTTTGTCGAGCGTGAGCACGTCGTCGGCTAGTTCGCATCAATAAATGTAAAGTAACCAATCTAAAACACAATAGCTAAATTCTAAAAGTTCAATAATCTCATAGCAATAAGAAATTGACCAATTAGAAGCTTTCAAGTACTCACCCAGCCCAGTTCGGGACCAAAGTCAACGC
Organism: Mesorhabditis belari; assembly: GCA_958450365.1. Lineage (NCBI taxonomy): Eukaryota > Metazoa > Nematoda > Chromadorea > Rhabditida > Rhabditidae > Mesorhabditis > Mesorhabditis belari. The sequence continues at coordinate 969,590 of CAUEEP010000741.1, read as the reverse complement.
GTAGAGGCCAGCATAGAAATTTATCCATGTAGCAAGGATGAATTGATTGATTAGAACAAAAAAGATCTCGAACAATGGCTCAACAAAATAATAGACGAACAGTGGCAAATTTAGAATGAGCATCTGAAATTTTAATCTAACAAACTAATTTCCGAATGCCACCTGAAAAATGAGATGATTCTCTCGTTTCCTGGTGGACATCTTATTGAATGACAGTCCCTAGAAAAGTTTTTGGGTTTTTAAATAAAGTTTGTACTTGCTTTAGCTTTAATAAAGACGATTAAGCTAAGTGAAATTGACGTTGAGAGTAACATGTACATGAAATTTGCTTGTATCGTCGGTCCGAGTGTTGGCGGCTTCCAAAAACCTGTGAAAATGACATTAAGAAATGGTTTTATCTTTTTATTGTGAAATTTAAAAGGCTAGACTAGAAAAAATGTATTTTAACCTTACCAGGAACAATCTGTCCGATGAGAATGAAGGAGTAAGCGAAAAAGCCGAATAGAATCGCTGAGAAAGCCTGCAATTCGGGGAATCTCTCCATGTGCTTGTAGAAGAGTCCACCAAAACCGATGGCCATAAAACGATTGATTGCCAAAGCTGCAGAAAATTTTTGAGCGAAACAATATCGAGATTAGTGTTGGTATTGTTAAGGTTAGACTAAACATGGGCGCTACAAACTACAAGACCAGACTACAAACCATTGTAGAAAGGCGCAGAATAGATATTTTTGAAAGCTTTTTTTACCAAGAAATTGAGCCAACTTTAGGCTTTTGAATGATACGAAAATCAGGCCAAATCATGTTCTCGGCGTTGAGATATAACGTTTTTTCCAGATTTGTAGTCTCGTTCCATGTGGCGAGGCTACAAACAGCTACAAATTCCTCGCTCTCAGAGTAAAAATGATGGATTGACTTGATTTTTGTGTCATTCGAAAACCTAAAGTTGACCTAATCTTTTGGTAAAAAGAGTTTTCAAAAATATCTATTCTACAAGGGTTTGTATTTAGATCTTGTAGTTTGTAGCGCCCATGTCTACTTTGCACGATTTTTCTCTTACCCGCTTCACAGCACAGTCGAATCACCTTGCAAACGGATAAATAAACGAAAAAAGTTTGACTCCATTTGAATACGAAATCACTGCAGCTGAATGTTTCGAATTCATTCAAGCCAGTGCACGCAAAATAAATGGCCGCCGAAGCTGAGACAAGTAATCGACCAACGGTGTCGACGAGAATGAAATAGAGAACAACTCGTGAGAAGATTCCCCATGATCTCCACAACCAAAACAGGGAAATCGTTTGAATGATGACAGAAGAGATAGATGTCTGAACGGAAAACGATCAGAGAATTTTTACGATAAGCACAAAAAATGAACCCGTTCAGCCCAACGATATGTACGCTTACTCATAGCCGATACCAATTTTATGCAAATTGAAATTCTCAGCCATACGTCATAACAATTGCATTAGAATGTAACATTGGTAATCGATGTCATGTCCACTTTTAACCATCCACTGCTCTATCCTTTTCAATACTTAAAAGCCATAGCTTTATCAATTCTTAATCAAGTATTGTTGCAAAAAGTATGCTTCTAACACTCAATTTTGATTTTTGAAACTTGAAACTAGCTTAAATTCAGTAAACAAACCGCACTGACGATGAAATAATAACAAAGTTGAAGGCTTTCCTCATTGGATTGCGCTTCACCGTAACTCTCCGCTATTTCCTCCGCTGCATAGCGTGTATTCAAGAAGTTCGCGAAAAAGAAAAAGGCTAAACTGAATAATATTTAAGATTTAAGAACATTAACTTACAATAAATCAATAACGTTGTAAAGATTGCAACAGTTATTTCATGGAAATACTCCACATTTGAGAACATTCTATTCTGGACTGATTTGTGGGAAAATTTTGAGCCGAATCTGGCTCGAATTCCCAAGTGACTAGCAATTTGAGGTATAATGTGATTTTTGGTTTTTTGGTTTTCTTAAAAACAAAATCATTAGAACCGTTTAATGAAATCTTTGTTAACAAATCCCAAGCGATTCCTTATTTTAAAAACTTGGCGATTTTGTAAACCGGTGAAAGTTTATTCACGTTTTTTTCTTGTTAAAATAAAATTTGCTTGCATAGACTTGCTTTGAGTTAGGAAAAAGCATCGGTCAGTCGCAGCAAAGTATTCTCGTGAGCCAAGATTGCCATGTGAACAGCATCAACCAAGCAATTCATCTAAAAAAACAAAGTCATGTCTATTGTAACGATATATACCTGAGCAAACAAATCAATCGCACATTCAAATTGTCCTCAAACAAAGAGCTGAAAAATAGAGTGGTGCTTCGTTCATTCCATCGGCCATAAAATGAGCTTCTCCTAAAGAATTCGGACATAAAGCTAAAGCACCAATAAACCACAATCCAATGAAATTGTTTTTTGAAGATCCGTGTACAAAGCTTCGGTCATCAATGGATCCAAACGAAGCGGGATCAACTAAAGCCTAATTGAAGGAGGTCCTGTAAAATAAATTGTACTTTGAACCATATCCAATTTTCCATTGTATCGGCGATCGGCGCTTCGACACCAAGTAAAGCACAGTACATCGATAAAAGGGGGGGGGGGGGGGGGGGGGGGGGGGGGGGGGGGGGGGGGGGGGGGGGGGGGGGGGGGGGGGGGGGGGGGGGGGGGGGGGGGGGGGGGGGGGGGGGGGGGGGGGGGGGGGGGGGGGGGGGGGGGGGGGGGGGGGGGGGGGGGGGGGGGGGGGGGGGGGGGGGGGGGGGGGGGGGGGGGGGGGGGGGGGGGGGGGGGGGGGGGGGGGGGGGGGGGGGGGGGGGGGGGGGGGGGGGGGGGGGGGGGGGGGGGGGGGGGGGGGGGGGGGGGGGGGGGGGGGGGGGGGGGGGGGGGGGGGGGGGGGGGGGGGGGGGGGGGGGGGGGGGGGGGGGGGGGGGGGGGGGGGGGGGGGGGGGGGGGGGGGGGGGGGGGGGGGGGGGGGGGGGGGGGGGGGGGGGGGGGGGGGGGGGGGGGGGGGGGGGGGGGGGGGGGGGGGGGGGGGGGGGGGGGGGGGGGGGGGGGGGGGGGGGGGGGGGGGGGGGGGGGGGGGGGGGGGGGGGGGGGGGGGGGGGGGGGGGGGGGGGGGGGGGGGGGGGGGGGGGGGGGGGGGGGGGGGGGGGGGGGGGGGGGGGGGGGGGGGGGGGGGGGGGGGGGGGGGGGGGGGGGGGGGGGGGGGGGGGGGGGGGGGGGGGGGGGGGGGGGGGGGGGGGGGGGGGGGGGGGGGGGGGGGGGGGGGGGGGGGGGGGGGGGGGGGGGGGGGGGGGGGGGGGGGGGGGGGGGGGGGGGGGGGGGGGGGGGGGGGGGGGGGGGGGGGGGGGGGGGGGGGGGGGGGGGGGGGGGGGGGGGGGGGGGGGGGGGGGGGGGGGGGGGGGGGGGGGGGGGGGGGGGGGGGGGGGGGAAAAAAAAAAAAAAAAGGGGAGGTAAAAGTAAAACCTTGTTCCAAGACTCTTCCCACAATGTTTAGGTGACGGTTTAAAAAAAAAAAAAAAAAAAAAAAAAAAAAAAAAAAAAAAAAAAAAAAAAAAAAAAAAAAAAAAAAAAAAAAAAAAAAAAAAAAAAAAAAAAAAAAAAAAAAAAAAAAAAAAAAAAAAAAAAAAAAAAAAAAAAAAAAAAAAAAAAAAAAAAAAAAAAAAAAAAAAAAAAAAAAAAAAAAAAAAAAAAAGGGGGGGGGGGGGGGGGGGGGGGGGGGGGGGGGGGGGGGACAGTGCTTCCCCGGAAAATGTGAAATGTTTGGGGAGACGGAATAATGAAAAATTGTCGCGGTCAGGTTCCCCGTCCAAAAAGGTGAAAATTTTTAGATAGACTATCCTTTAAAGTTTTACTTTTGAGGGGTATCAAAAGCAAAAAAAATCGTGATGGATTTACGCTAAATCTTCCGCCTACAGAAGTTCCCAGCAGAACATCATCTCAAAAGATTTTTTCTCAAGAGTGATTCAAAGCAAATTCAGTAATAGACAATTGGAGAACATCATAAAAAAAAATTTTCCATAATTCTTCCATATCATTCATAATTCGCAGCAGGAAAAAAATTCATAAGCTCATTCAATTCTTTGACGGCCTAGATAACAAACTTTTATTCAGATGAACAGTGATTTGGAAAGACAAACATTGATTGAAATACGTTAATTTACAACACAAGCCAACTATTTTTTGACACATTATTTTTCTGAATGATGCTGAAGAATGACAATGACGAAATTTAAATCAAACTCAAACAAACCAAAATCAAAAGATGAAAAGACCTTAATTACAATTAGAATGGACAAATTAATTCCTGCAAAGGCCCATGCACCAAGCATGACTCGATATGCGCCCAAATCCACGAACAAATCGACCTCGGCGAGATCCACAAACAGGCGAGCAGCAGCTCTGCGTCTTCCGTGACGCAGCTTAAACACACGTTGATTGTTCGGGTTGGGTTGGACTCTAAAGTACAACAATCATAAGCTTTAAATTTAAAAATCAGATCCCATCAATTCTATAGAATAACTACAATCAGAAGAAAACCCTTACCTGTAACATTACATTATGCATGAGATAAGTTGCTCTTTCCTTTGGGCGGACGAAGTCTTCCGGCGCTAATTCATACTTGCGATTCACACCCGGCATATAGGCGAATCGATAGTGGGTGTCGCCTGGAGTTCGAGGTGAATCTCGAAATATCCGGCACTGCCGCCAGGAAAAAGGAAAAGCCGAAAGGGAGGATCTTATCTTCGACAAACATCAAGATTGGACGAGGCCCGATGCACCACAAAGGAAGAAAAAATAAAATAAATCAACATCAAAAGCGAAATAAGCTTAATATTTCAGTTAACTGTTGCTGTGGTGTGTGCACTTCATAGGTTCTCGCAATGTTTCATTTCAATCAGCTAATGACAATATAAGAATAATAGTAATTCTATAAACTGACCTTTCTTGCTTTAGATTGCCAAACAAGTTCAGCGATTTCCTCGTCAATTTCATCCTCGTATTCCGAACCAAATGACGTATTTGCCGATAAATCGTCTTCGTCAAAACGGACCTAAAATTCATTACTTGAATTCTCGTAAAAATTCATACTTAAAATCAACTTAACGAATTAAATAAGCCCAAGCTAAGAACTTTCACTCGTAAAAAAATTTAAAACTGAACCTGCTGATAGCCAGCAATACTTGCAAGTTTCTCGACAAATCGACCCAATATCAGCACATCTTCAAATCCTAGCCTGGACGTTTACAAATTATTCCATACGAAACATCTTGATTGTAGCACTAAAAGTTTATAACAAATCTTATTTCTCAAAGTATCTTTATTTAACCTAGATCATGAAAAAGATTTGGATTTGCAGCTTAAGCATAATTATTCTAGTATGATGTTATATCCCAGTATCAAATAAATTATCTACTCTATATAGGAATTGAATTATGAAGAAATAAGCAAAGAAATAAAAGAGACCTCAAGCAACATTTCCGGCAACAGGATCTTTGTGTTGCCCCAAGCCCTAGACCGAGGAAATTTCCTTTCTACCATTGAGTCGGGTAAGCAAGGCGAAAAGTCTTTTCGCCATAGACCGCGTCCAAATGATCCGGTTCCACCGTGAAGAATCAAAATCCTTTGAAAACTGCAATTGAGGGTGTCATTACGTCGCAACTAAAGAATGAAAGTTAAGACCAAAACCAAAAGACAAACATATGTAAGAATACAGTGAGAAAACAAAACGATCAAGCGAAACCTTGAAAACATAAGGAAGGAATCTATTCAGCTGGGGATTCTCGATGTCGCCATTGTTGATGGAGTCGATGACGTCGTGTGGGTGTTGTCCATCAATGGTGCAGCCGACCAATTGAGCGGCTCCGAGGATGTCCTTCACCGTTCTCTTCAACTTCTTTACCATTGAACGACTGCGCATGGTCTTCGCGATTTTGATGATGGTGTCGATGGTGAGATCGCCGTTGTTTCTGTCGCGAGATGGCTCCTTGAGTTTCCTGATGATGAGAGACGCAGCCGATGGTGAACGCGCTCGATCGCTAGCGTTCCCCTTTTGGATGGTGAGCTTGCAGGTGACTTTCAATCCCTTCCAGTCTTGCGTTGCCTGGACGATCTTGATCTCAGTTGGATCGAACTTGGGTGGCATTCTTCGGTTTGATTTGAAGGAGGATGACTAAAATCAACAGATTATAAAGATAAAACAAGTTGATGAAAAACGAACAAGACCAAAGACGGAAAGCAAACTAAAGGTTTTGGAGATGGAAATCAATTAACATAGCAAGCGCTCTAGCTGAACGCTTCTAGGAGGAAATGACGAAACATAAATTTCAAATTTTGAAAACCTTGCACGGCTACGGACTACATGAAAAGTAAGAAAATGGCCAGCAACTCGTGTTATACAAGTCTGAAGAGAGCGGGCGGGAGATGTGGAAAAATGAAAATTTCGCCTGCAAACATGGATTTACCTACACATTGCATGAAAATATTCAGTTAAGTAACTTAGTTTCATCAAACGAAGGAAACATTAAGTAATGCATTTTAGCATTACAAAATGCACTATAAAAGGTGGACACCTTTTTTCTCGTTTTAAAAAAGCTCCAAAAAGCTATTATTAATCAATTTCTATTCCAAAAATTATTTTCCGGGTAATTCTAGCGCAATAGAATCAGAATTTTGAAATATGAGATTTGTGAAACCAATCTGAAAGACGGGTAGGTTATATCACATCAAGTTTATATCAAGGGAGACAAGGGAGTGAGACGAAACAAGCAAAACACACCATGAGTTACTTTATAAAATAAGCGGACTTTAAAAAATACGGGAAGTGAGAGTCACACAAACGAAATAAAAAATTCTCCAAAAAAAATTTCGTGAGTAGCCCTTTTAAAGGGCTTTTCCCTTTCAGCCACGGATCTCCGAAATGCCTGTTCCCACGGGTTAAATTTTCGAATGTTTTTCATTTTATTTTTGCCCTTGTTCTTGGTGTGTTTTGTTGTTTCGTTTCATCTTCAGCAGTCTTCGATATAATCTATCATTCTTTGGAGATGGACTTGCGATCTTTGGAATTCATAACAGAAACAACAACAATGTTGTCGAGGACCACAAGAGGACGGAAGGGTTAGTCGAGCAGAAAGATGAAGCGCAGCCACGGTAAGATTTTGCTGTTTGGCGGAGCAGTTTGTAGAAACTCACTCCAGGAAACGCAGGCTCAGCTCCGAAAGAATTCAAATCCAAGGAAAATATATGGATCTTGGAGCATTTTTCAAGTGAAAAAACCTTGAATCAATATTTGGAATAAAGAAATTGTATATTACAAATTGGAAGTTTTTGCACCCGCTAGAAATCATTGCAAAAAGGTCAATGTGTACCTTTTGACTAAAAATGTGTCACTCGAATTTATATGTGGAGATCGAAAAGATCCAACTCTAGGATATTTCTTATGATTGATCATCACAAAGACCTCAATTAATCTTTATTCTTACTAAAATAACCACCTAACTGATCAAGCTTCTCATTCACTTAACAATTGGTTATCAATAGGTCATTCTTTACATTATTTTTAACTCTCTACTTATTGATTGGTTAGTTGAGAATCGAAATCACTAATTCTATTGTTATTCTATTCAACCATGTTTGTACCACTTTCATTACATTTTGGATGAAGTGGTTGATTTCGTAGAGAAAGAAAGCGAAGAAGAAGAAGGTAGGAAAGATATCCAACTTTCTTTGACTCTCAAAGTTCGTATTTTTATCTCGGATGACCACTCGAATTGGATCGATGAATCGGAACAAAATGTTGTTCAATTTACAACTGAGTCTGGTTTTTGTCGTTCTTTTCTTCGCTCAAATAAATGAAGGCATAGACTATAAAAATAGGGTAAACAGGTTAAAGCTGACGCTAATAAAACTTAATTTTGAGTCAAATTGGGTTTTATGTTTAGTGACGATCCACTGGAATTTGTAATGTCGAAAAGAGCCGAATTCCAGTTGCTAACTGTCAAACATTCTGTTAAATTTTATTTCCACGGACACCTACAGAACTCACTTCCTTTGCTACCAAAAACCAAAACAATGTAATTTTAGAAGGAATTTGCTTTGCAAAGACTTGCTTTGAGTTAGGAAAAAAGCAACCTTTGCACTGTGGGAGAATGATTCTTTTCAAGATCTCTTCCAAGATCCCACTTTTCTTTCTGCATTTTGAACGAAAATAAAGAAAAGAGTGAATAAAGGAAACTTGTATTTCATGTCAAATTAATACGAATTTTCGAAAAGAATAAAAGTACAATAAGAAAAAAATTAAGGTGTGGGAGATTATCTCAAGTACAACGTGTCCGTTTCGATCAGGAATCCTACTGAAATATGGAGTGGCTGCTGATAAGCTTTCATGAAGTACAAATCATGACTAATTTTTATATTTACCGTCAATTCATTCCAGGTATCCTGGCTGTCGAGCAAACCCCAAGGAAGTCATCATAGAAAACAAGTAGCATCTCATCCACTAGAAACACGGCATTTTCAGCAAAAGTCGTCTTTTTTTCTTCGAGGAAAATCAACAAAAATGAAATAGGATCAGAGGGAATTAACTTTCACCTAAAAGTCACTGAATCACGAAGAAAATCAATGAGTAAGCCAGTATTCCTGTGCGATTAGATAAGAAGATTTTAAAGAATCCTGAATTGAAAGTCATCCCTCAAAAATGAGATTTCAAGGAGAATTCTTGCTTCTTCTGTCGTTTTGTTTTATATGCCATATTTATTCTTAAAAAAATTTTCTAAAAGAGGCTTTTTCAGATGGAAACTGAATATGAAATTGTACACGAAAAAGTACATTCAAAGGAGGCAATGAATAGATTTCTGTCTCAAATAGCTCCCAATGAATTAAACGATATCTATATTAGCATCACTTGCAATCCGATGAAACCAAAAATGGCAAGGTTTGACTGATTTTAGATTTCTGTTCAGAAACAGTCAAAATTTCGATTCAGTAATGAAAATTTTTTGAGCGCCTTCATATTGAAGCAAAAAGAAAAAGCTCCTGGCTTGGGAGAAGCTGTTGACTGGGAAAATGCATCGATCACCCAGGAGACGAGGAGTTTTACAAAAGTAGGTACTAGTAGGTAGGTAGGTAGTAGGTACTTTTTGTAAACCAGATAGAAAAGCTGATCTGGATCTGGCTCTGCCTAATATGACGGGTTTGCGAACAACCGCCGGTTAAGACTTCATTCAGCTACTGCTAACTTTAATTTTGAAGACTCCATTCAAAGAAACATAATAATAAACTTTTTGTCAGCGTTATAGGTGTCTAGAGGATCGAGAAGAGCGAATGAATCACGTGTTCAAGGTACTACAAAAAATCGGTTTGTGTGTTATGATATTCGTTGAATTCTTTTTTTTAGTTAGGTGCTTTTGCGAGGACATCACCCAACAATGGAAGGACAACGCCCAGTGCGCTAGAGCTGCGGGTATTTTTAGGCTTCTGAAACTTTTGAATGCCTACCGTATTTCCTCTCATAAACGTTCCCCTCAGCCAACTTTGGGCGCTTCGTTTTCAACCCCATTTTTCCAAGATATTTCTATGTTTAATATACCAAGAGATAGTCCTTAATGTCTTCTTCCTTTGGTATCCCAAGCGTAGAAATATCAGGAAATGAGGCTGGGACTGGAGTGTCCAAAGTTGATCGAGGAAAAAAAACGTTTATTAGAGGAGAAAAAATACTATGCTGGAATTCACATTTTTATGGCTAATGAGCTCGCAAATGTTTAGTTATCGCTCAAAGCTTATATTTTCAGGCGAGCTGGATTACTCGTTACTTTTCCACTTCTTTGAACAAACAGGAAGGAGAAAAATCCTTTGAAGTGGCTAAAGGATTTCTCGCTTTAGCAAAAGGTTTCTTCAGTCATTTTACTGGCACAGTTAAAGTTTAGCAATAAATGATGGAAAGGACTACGCGACACCTGCGATCATTGGAGCCTCTAAAGCAACATTTTCCGGGAGATCACACGCCACGAATCAGGGTCTAAATTTCTTCATTAGCCAGCACAAGATTTTCATCAAGAGCCAGAGCTGGATTTTGAGCATTCAATACCTTAAATAAATAATTCAGATAACAAAATTCAGATGGAATTGAGTGGAAAGGCGTTCTTGAAGGAAATCCGCAAAAATTAACTCATGAAAACCAATGCCCCAAATATCATGTAAAGAATCCAAATCAGATAATGCAACGTTCGATCTAAAAATAAGTTTTCAAAAATTGATTAAACTGCATTTCTCTTGATCGACGTGCTTTGTAAAAGATACGCTTCTGAAAGTTACCATAATCTCTCTTTTCACCAAAATAGGTTAAGTGTTTTTATCTCATTCCTGCCTGATGCGTTTTCAAATTCTTAAACTGACCCATACAAAACAACTTAATTTTACATTTTCTGAAATACCTCTAAAACTAGCTCAATACTTTTTCTATTAAAAGAGCATGTCTGAAAACCTAAATAACACACGAAAATAAGCACTTTCTTTTCTTAAAAGCAAGAATTTTCAAAATAGAGGCTTTTTGCTAAATCAACCGTTTCAAATTCTTAAACGCACTATGAAAATATTTTTATTTATCGACACAAATAAAAAATCAAAGGTAAAAAATCAAAACTAACTAACCCGTACCCGCAACAGAACGATTAATTGCCCAGAAAAATCCGGTCTGGCGACAGATTGATCAGTTTTCTTTGCGAAGAAACCGGAAGGACGTCGAGATCGCTCCAGAGGCCCAGAAAAGTGCTGCTTAAGTGTAAAAACGTCTTCTTGAAACTGACGATGATTCTTGTGAACGAAAGCTCGAACAAAGTATTCCCCATAAATTTTCTATTGGACCCAGGTCAGGGGCCTGGCCTGCGAAACCAGGTCAAAAATTACCAATACAGCGCCAAACTGTTTTTTCAGCCAATCTCGGGTATCTCCGACTCGATGGGCAAGCGCGTTGTCCTATTGAAACAAATCGGGAACGGTTTTGATTTAGAACTGCGAAAACAGCGACAAGCAATTTTCAAAGGGCCTCCGCCTGGTGATATCAGATGGGAACTCTCTTCAGAGCGAGAGCGTTTCCATTAGCACAAAAGCGCTACGACCCAAACAATGACAGAACCACCGCCAGAAGTTTCGAGGTGTCAGAAGCCTGCCATCGGATCACGTCGAGGATCCCTCCAATGAGTAGCCAACGCCATCGGGGCTATCCCAATTCAAAACATTCTTCCCATCCGGAAAGAATCACCTAAACGCAAAAAAATAAGAAAACATAAGCGGCTTTCTAACCATAGACCAATCCTGATTCATGTCAGACCCGGCGAGGAACTCCAATCAGAACTCTTACATTACCAAGAGCTTCCCGACCGGTTGCATGTTCAAATAATTGTCAATCGATATGTGGATTTTTCGTGACAGCTCGCCAAATTATGTCGTCTTCAGAAGCGTCCATTTTCAGTTCCGTTTTCACTTCACATTGATCATTTTTCCGTGGATTTTGTTCACAATATGGCGTCTAGCTCGCGGTGTCAGCTTTGGTTTTGGTCCTAGCTTCTTTGGTGCAGAAACGAACTCGGACTTTATATAATTTCGCACGGCCGAGTCGGATCGGCCCAAATTTTTTGCGATTTTCCCCATTGGGGTGTAATCCTCAAACGGGCATCCAATCTGGCCTTTCTCATAATCCGTGAGCAGCTTTCCGTGTGCCATTTATCTGGAAATTAATATAAAAATTATAAATTTAATAAAAAAATATGCTCAACAAAACGAAAATTTCAAATAACAACAGCAAGGGCAGGGCCGTTTAAGAATTTGAAACGGTTGATTTAGCAAAAAGTTTCTATTTTGAAAATTTTTGTTTTTTACAGTATGCTTATTTTTCGTGTTATTTGGGTTTTAAGACATGCTCTTTCTAATAGAAAAAAGATTAATAGTTGTAGAAATTGGATCAGAAATACAAGAACTACGCTATTTTTAGAGGGGTGCGTTTAAAATTTGAAACACACTGTATATAAAAGGGAAGCGTCGGGCGATCAAATCCAAATCCGTCCATCACAGGTACCTACCTCGACGCCCAGGGCGAAATTCGGAACCCACTTACTTTTTGTTCGATGGGAAATTTGGCTTCCCTGCTCCGCCTCCCAAAGATCCCGAAGATTTCATCGGAGTCCTTTTTTAAAAAATTTAAAAAACTGCAAAACCAAACATTTAATGTTGCCCTAGCTCCTCCCCGGCGCGCAGATGGCCGAGTGGTTAGACGCGCGTCTCTCAAACGAAAGTGTAAAAAGAGGGGTCACGGGTTCGGTCCCTCTCGAAAAAAATTAATTTTTTTTTCTTTTAAAATGGAAAAATGAGTTAAAGTTTAAGGTATGCGCCGGCTCCAAATCATTCAACAAGAAAGCTGCTGTTAGACTGGGAACAATTCGACGGAACCATTTAGAGCGAAAAATTTTTTGACGCTTTCTTTGGACAGAACAATTTGGAGTCCGTGAGAATGGAGTTGAAATTTTATGAGAGCAATTTTCCGAGAGAGTCTTTAACCAAAATCATAATCTCTGAACAATAAGTTGGCTATTCTATTGGTTAATTTTAAAAGCTAACTATGCGTCGTGCCCAACTCATTCAGCCGAGGTGCCGGATCCTATTACACTACGAAGTGACTCAAAAGTCCCTTGCACTTTTTCTGTAGCAGTAATTTTTTGACTTCTAAAATATAGGTGAATTTCGGAAAACTAGCATTGGATTCTAAAAATTCAGGTATTTTTACCCCAATGGCCCATTTTTCATAAAAAGATTCCAAACTCTCAACAACTTTTTGACTAGGATTTTTTATATCTCAGTCTGAGTCACTGAAAATTTTTGCCAAAGTTGACTTAAACTTTACAGAATAAAAATTCCTTTCCCAAAAGCACAAACTAACCTGACTGAGATCGAAGCTAAAGTTTTTTCTTGAAAACAAACCCTGAGACACCAAACTTTTGCTATATCTTCAAAACTAGAAAGATTTTCAAGCGATTTTTGAAAGGCACCCAAATCTCAAAAGCAAAAAAAGTGCTGTGACAACCTTTAAACATCCTCATCAAAAAGTTGTTTAGAGTTGCGACTTTTGTGTAAGGGAGTATGGTTGGGGGTAAAAATATCTGAATTTTCATAATCCGCCGTTAGTTTTCCAAAAAAAACGTGTTTTCCGTTTTCAAAAGCTTTCGAGTCAAACTGTTCCTTTATAAAAAGTCTGCAAGAACTTTTGCGTCCCTCTGTATATTATAAACTCAAACTAATCATGTTATAGTCATCCCACTGTTTTATTTTTCAAAAACCAGCTTTTTTGGCGTACTGGCTTTTCGGTGCATATTTTAGAAAATAATCCAATCCCAAAGTTTTTTTAAAATATAATTTTAGTTTCATCAAATCTGACTTAAGCATCAGGACGAAAACCCATATATTCGATTTGATATCCCGCTAAGAGGGTGAGATGGTATCCGACACTCTTCCAACTAGCCCTCGAATGGCAAAAAGAAATTGAACACGGAAGAAAAGGTCAACTTCAAATTGAACTTGGTTTTGAGTTTCTTGGATCGAGTTGAATCTGGGATAAATGTTTATTTTTTTGAAGTACCTATATATGGCCTTTACAAGATGCGCAAAACAATACCTGTTCAGTAATAAAGCACCAATGGTAACCGGCGAGAAACTCATCCCAGCAAGCTTTCTTGGCTATAACTTTGTGAATTCAGTTTGTTTGCAAATCACCTCCTGGGATGTCTTCTCTAAATTATTGCGTTTAGTTAAATGCTTAAAAAGATTTGTCTTAAGTTTAGACTATAGAAATGCTATGACTCCGTATCCGCTGGAGTTCCAAACCTTCTAGGGAACAGAGTCAATGATCGATCTCAACCTATCTTAGACCAGTATTTAGAGTTAGACTGTTATAAAAACCCCAATTTTTTTAAAGGAAATCGCAATATGTAAAGTATAATGTACAATAACTACTTACTTTGCCAATAATCCCAATATTTATTCACCAATTTCGACCTCCGACTCGCATTGATCGCCCATGCAAAATCTGGTAGGTTCTATCTATTTAATACTTTCATTATATTGGATTGGTGAGATTGAAAACTGCGGGAGCTTTGAGACAAAATTTATTGAAAATAAAACCATAAATTCATTCCAAATAATTTCCATTATTATTGACGACTTCACTGCCCATTTTACAGGCAATTTGCGGATTCTCTTTCGTAGTCCGAGTTTTGTTTTGAATCTGCCGAAAAACTTTCAAAGCAGATTTTTGACTAGCTAACTTTTCCGAATCAAAGTGTTCTCCCGCGGAGTTCTGCATTACTGGTGATCCGGAACAAGTAGTATCAAGGGGCTGGCCCAGACTTTCTTGCCAGAATGCGCCAAAAGTTCCCAAACAAGACTATTTATTTTTAGAGCGAGTCGGTTTTGCAACATGAGGGTGCGTTCGTGGATGAGAACGATCTTTGACTTGGAGGGCCTATTCTTCTTCAGGGATTCATTCACCTTTTCCCCAACTGTTCCTATGGCCCCAATTGCGTTAAAGGTCGTCTTGCTATCCAGCAACTCCCAGTACATCACTCCCCTTCATATTCCACAAAACGCAGAGCATAAAATTCTTCTGATGCAAATCGGGCTTGGGGTCACTTTCGGGTTTCTCACTTTGGCCCCCACCGAATACCACTTCATCTCTGAAAGTTCACCAGATAAAACCCATTTCTCATCTCCTATCACAATTCGAGAAGAAAAAGATTCCCTTTTGCATTAAGAAATGACCAGCACTGGTCCTGAGGCGTGCTGCCTTACTTCTACCAAGAGGGTTATTAAAAGGTCATGGGGCACCCAAGCCCCAAGGATTTCGATTTAAATCCAGGGGTATGAAGGTGCCGTAGCATTGTATTTTATGGATCAACCCCTAACTCCCCCAAATCTACGATCGCGAAAGTTCACAATCATGATACCCCAAACTACTACCTTGGAAAAGGCGAACGATAATTGAGCATACTTTCTTTAAACTTTTACAACCTATTAAAGAAAATAGCAACCAAGCTCTCAAGAAAAAGCAGTTCTTTTTATCCTTTGAAAAACGACAATTTAACGTTCAACATAGATTTGGAAACTTTTAAAATGATCGATTGTGAAAGATTGGTGGAAAGAATTTTCAGCGATTAGCTTTAAGGCTAAAGATCATTGTTGTTGGGAATTAACAAAATTTTTACCATTTCTTCATTAAAATTATCAGTTGACTAGAGAATCTTTGAATGACAACAATTTTTTGAAATAGACATTTAATCTATTTCCATGTATCTTTTATGTTCTTACTAAAACATCTGGGTCTTAATTTTCTTGTTTTTTGTTTTTTTTTTTCTTGCATTCCCATTTGCTTGTTTAGAAACTTTACTGCAAACTCAAAGTTTTTCATTATATTTCATTTTCACCCCCCCCCCCCCAATACAGAAATTCCGTTAAAATCGTCTTGAAAACTTCACCAAATAATCCTCGAAAAGGTGCCGATCCCTTTCATTCTTCTCACTTTAAAATTGTTTTCCAGCAATTGTATGGGAGGAAGTTTCTGCTGAATATTAAGCTTTTGATTGATGCAAAGAGAAAAGCAAAGGATTTGCTTAAGTTTTCCGTTTCCGCTTGTTTTAAAACTTCGGTACTTTCATGACTATTCTTATTTTATTTCAAGAATTTAATTCGTGAGAAAAACAATGCTTACAAGAATGTTACCTGGCTGCATAGTTTGCACTTACATTCATGAGGTGTAAATATTATGGATGATCCAAACATTCGGCTGCAGTTGGCCTCATTGCCGGATTCACGGTAAAGAAGTATTTTCCAAAGAGATCTTTCAGATTAGCTACAAGAGTTCAAGGCATTTTCTACAGAAGATAGTGTACCAAAAAAACCATCAAAAACATTAAATGGTATCAATTGGCTTCTAAAATGATCTCTCACGCACTGAATTGATCATGGCTCAGGGCGTCCTTCTCTAGACTTTAAATCCAACACAAGGTCAGATTCTTGAAACATAATATCGGTGCTCCAATTTTTCCATACAATAAATCGACTCCAAAACTATTACAAGTTTAAAAACTTATATTTTTACGTAAGACTTAGTCTAAACATATGATCATAATGATCTTCTGGCACGCCGACCACATCAAGTACTCGCTTTGCTTGACTGGATGTAGTTTATTCGTCTTAAAATTCTAAAAATTAGTTTTCTTTGAAAGAAAAAAACAAACCCCTTTTCAGGTGGCACGATGAATTTTCGATTCTGACATACAAAGAGCTACAAGACCAGTCACTTATACATCAGCTAAAGGATTTGATAAAATTTAGGGTAGGACCACCAGCCCCACTTGTATAGAAGCTTTGGTTTTAATTTGCACGACCTCTGCAATCATGATCACAGTGAAGAAGACCGTCACTTCTAATGGCTGAGATATGGATAGGTGGAGTGCTCCCTAGTGTTGTATGATGCCCCGCCTTGCGTGCGGCAGCTGAATTCAACAGAGTTTGTTGTTCGGGATATGTTTCACATATTACTCAGCTCAGCTTCAAAGTTGAGCAGTTTAACAACAAAACCTTTTAAGGTTCAGCCCAATATTACGCGGGAGGATGTCCTAAGACACACTTATAGAAATCTTTTTACAGTACTCATTTTTGATGTATTGTCTCACTCCGGTGTAGGAAATCGAGGTGCTCGAAATATTTGCACCAACATCGCAGCCATTTGTCGATGATCCGGGCCTCCCTATTGACCCATCTTTATGCAGTTTTGCCAGTAGGCTAAATCACCAGTTAAAATATTCAGCCAAGTATCAAACCTGAAATAAAGAATCAAGAGTTGTATCTATTCTTTCTGCAGCCACAAAGGCCTCGCTTAGATATAATCAGTTTGGGCTTTCGATGAAAAACGAGTCAATCTGTTGTCACAATCTATTGTTCTATGAGCCAGAAATTCCCGCTTTGAGACTTGAATTTGGATGCGTAAGGCACATCGCATTTTGAAACGCGCTCAACATCTGGAAATAACCGTCCAAGTGATTTTGAATTGAATTCGAAACGTCAAATCTAAACCACTAAGTTTTCAGATGATTCAAATTTCTCGAATGAGTTTCTTTTCAATGCAACTTTTAGGTGAGCTCATTTCCTGCGTTTGAGCACAGCAGCCCCTAAAAAATGGGGTCAATTTTAATAAAAGCCTCAAATTATCGTGGAAAAGCGTCCTTCGCCAATGGAATGAAACTGTTCGGAATGTAGACCTTTATCGCTGGTAAAACCTGTCATCCTGAATTTTTTGGTTGAAATTTGTTGATTTCAACGTTGAAATTGGTCCAATATTTGGGGTTTGGAACTTTCTCACTCCAAAATCTATTCATTTTAGTACAGGTAAAATAAAGTCCCCTTAAGTATTGGTGATGCCGCAATAAAGTCCATACAGACGACCGACTGAATCTCTTCACGATTTAGGAGTCTACATATCACCTTATCTAAATTTCTCTACACACTTAGAAAAATGATTTAAGAAGGCGTCCTTTTGTGTGCAGGCAAAATTCTTAGATCTATTTGCATACCCGATATTAATATATTAGGGTGGTGCAAAAGAAATTGCTGATGGGTATCCGCTCTCATTTATTAGAAGCGAGCGATGCTAACTGGCATTATTTTTTTATGTTTTGTTCGCATATTTGTTTGCTATTTATTTCGACATTTGAATTTTTTAGTTGTTGTTTATTTTATTTAAAAATGCTTATAGTTTTTATTTAGATCATGGTGGAGCAAAAGTTTGTGCTACGAGCAGCATTACTGTTTAACTTCAAAATTGGAAAGTCTGCTGCCAAATCGCATCGTTCTCTCTTGCTGCTTTTGGGAGATGGCAGTTTGCTGCCAGGCAGTGTCAGACTTGGTTTCAACGATTCCGAGAGGCAGACGAGACTTTGGAAGATTACGAGCACGGTTCGAGGCCAGAAGTTGTGAACGAAGCCAAGCTGAGGGACGCTATTCAGGCCGATCCATGCCAATCTGCTCGAGATCTTGCGAAAATATTCCATTGTGATCATGTCACCATCGAACGTCATCTTTTTTTTAAATTTACCGTCAAATCGGCAGCTTCTTTTGCACCACCCTAATATATAGGAAATGCTTTATTATCTACGTTCGCCCAATCCTCGAGTATGCTTCTTTAATTTGGTCACCTATTTCTAAATCCCTAAGCGACAAAATTGAAAAGGTTCAGAAAAACTTTACTCGAATAGCACTATTCAAAATTAATTTTGCTAACTACTTATCCGTCAGATATAAACATAGATTGAGACTTTTCTCACTTAAAACCTTAGAAGAGCGCCGTCTTATCATAGATTTGGTTGAGTGCTTTAAAATTGTATTGGGTTGTCCAGTTATGAAGGCACGCCTGCTCTTGAACAACTTGAACAGCATTCCTTAGAGCTTTACAATTTTATCAAACTCAATTTTCTATATGCTGTTCAGGATTTCTTATTTTATTACAACTTTTCGTGTTTTTGACGTCAAACCAATTTTTGATTTAATTTCTGTGTTTAGATTTAATTTCTGTGAACGACACAAGTTTCGTCTCGTGCCAGTCTTTGGTATGACTTCAAATTGGGCAAAAATACCGCTGAATCTCATCGAGACCTTTGGAAAGTATTTTGGAAGAGGCTATTTTGGAAAGCCAGTGTCGGCGATGGTTTCAACGATTTCGAGAAGGAAATAAATTTTTGGGAGATGAGGACCACCGGCCTCCTAAGATCGATCGACAATGCAGTACTTAAACAGGCGATCGAGAATTGATCCTCGACAAACTACACGTGAACTTGCAGAAATATTTGGAATAAGCCCTCAAAACGCGTGCCATTATAACTGGACGCAACCTAATGAAAGGAAAACATCAAAACCCTCTTTTAAAAAATTTTTTTCGGCTAAATTCGAGGCTTTTCGCGACTAGGCGTGGCTCTTTATCTTGCATCCCGAGTCTGCTGCTTTCTCTAAATCCTCTAGAGCTTTTTTATAAATCGTGTGATTAAAGTTTGGAATACCCTTTCCGACAAGTTGCGTTTGAGTCTCCACCGTGTCCTGATTTTTAAAGGCTACTTCGTTGCATTTTAAGTGCCTTTGTGATCTTTTGTCTGGTACATTTTTCATGTCGTTTTCGCACTTTATTTCTTTCTAAATAAAGTATTTATATAGGTATAAAACCGGTCATCCTGAATTTTTTTGAAAGTCATTCTAGCCTCTATTTGCGTTAATCACATAGTTTTTGTTCAATGACTATGCCTTTTCTAAAAATAACATGCATACGCTTTTTTATATTGGATTGACCGGAAAATCTTGTCGACAATTTTCATTGCCCATTTTAAAAGCGATAGATCAGCCAATTTATTTGCGGTTTCAGTATTGAAAGATTGAAAAGATCTGTAAAATAACTTTTTGGAAGATTGGGAAAACTTTTGTTTGAAGGTTTTCAAGGGGCAAGAAGAGGGTAACCAAAAATCGTAAAACTTTGACGAAGCAATTTAGCTATTGGGTTGATGAAGAATCTTGGATTGGGAGAGTAGCCAAATTAATTTGATTTTGTATCTAAAGTGAATTAAGAGGATGATTAGTAAAATTTTGGTATATTCTAAATTTTTAAGTATTTTATAAGGGCGGCAGGGCCGAAATGATTTTTAGTTTCGTTAGTTCCGTGCGAAATGTAAAAATTGTTTCGTGATCCAGGCGTACCCCAGAAGTTCAGATTTAAAATGAGAAAATTTGCCGCCCCGGTGGAAGTGAACGAGGACCCTCGTTTTTTTCCCGCTTTTGTTTTTTTTTTTTTTTTTTTTTGTTTTTATTTTATGTTGTTGGTTTCAGGATGTCGTGTAAGTTGAATGGGAAATTTTATAAATTCAACCGAAAACTCAATACGTACAGGCTCATCGGAGAGATTACTGACGTTTATGGACCTGATTTCCGTGACCGACCGAACTATCCAGAATTGGTTCAACGATTTCGTGAAGGAAATTTCTCAATTGGACAAATTTAAGGTACTCTCCCAAAAAATCCGAAAGGACTTTTCCGCCAACCCAATACTTTCTACCAAAGAAACTAATTTTAGTGTCAATTTAAAATAGATAGAGCATAAAAAGTTAGGCAGATAACCAATTTTCTTAACTTCGATCTGTTCAGTTGTTTTTAATATAAATCTGAATTTGCACATCTGAACAATTTCCAAAAGAAATTTTCAACTACATGCCTCAAAATATACTTAAATTTGCTGTTTAAAAGACTGTAAACTAGGCAATAAAGATGTTTTATTAAAGAAAACCGTGAATTGATTGGTGAATGAATGATTTCTCGGGGAAAATATGAAAATTGAGGACAAGACTTTCCGGCCAACCCAATAAATCTGCTCACCAACTTACTAAATCAGGCAAATAGTCATCTGGAAGCGAAACATTTGAGAATTTTAGCTGGCCATGTTCGTTTGAGGCTAGCTCCACGGATTTTAGCCGAATTGCTTTGGATTCTGCCGCATTAGCAAAGCTTTAAATTAAGATGTTAACATGGAAATTTGAACCTGTTTTGGGAAAGAAATATCTAAAAAATAAAACGAATAGAAAGACAAACTTGTGCCTTGTTGAGGCAGTGGTGATATGCTTTTGGTTGCGCAAGGGAAAGTGCAAAAGAGATAGACACACAAATGTGTACCTTGCTAAGTGTGTACTCTGCTCTTTTCACATACCTCTGTTACCTCGAGAATCGATAATCATCGCTTTCTAGAAAAGTTCAATTTTATTCCATTTCCACATTATTCTTGCATTCTCGGTGAGTTGTCTCACGGAGTTGGGCAACGTGTATTTTTGGGTTTCAGAAATTGCCTGGCGAATAGAGGGTGCGCGGAAACGGCTCTCCTCAGATTCAACACCCGAATTCAATTTTCTAGAGTCGGTTCGCTCACTGTTACAAAGATACGACTGCGATAAAGCTAGGGAAAAAGAAAACTGGATGAAAAGCGAAGTAGCGAAGTGACAAACAAGAAGGTGACAAATGAACTTCAGGAAATTTTCCATTGGGTGCTGAAGAAGCCCAACACCAAGTCTGGATCAAGTTGAAACAAAGGGAAGCACTGACGATTGGCTTGGCTTACACCTTAAAGTCGTATCCAGCAAAAAGTCGAGCTAAGAGCGTTGTAGGATTCTGCATTACGGATAAAATATTTATTGTTTCTGTTAAATAAATGGAGATTATGCTTGCAAATCTCTACGAGCGCAACAAACTAAATAAAACTAAACGAGTATGATCAATGATTAAGTTCACGATGTGCTTTTGTGTCATATCATCAACGGAAACTATCCTTTTGGTTAGTGTTGTAAAACCGTTAATACAGATTCAGTTGATGAATGTACAGATTTGATACAGATTTTTCGAAGTTTGTTTCAAAAGCAAATACAAAATCTTTTTATTCTAAAAACCCATAGTGTAAATTGGTCATAAAACGAAAAAGGTCTGGAAAAAGAAGCTCAACTTTCGACCCGCTTTTTGAGGCTCCTTTTAATAGAAACTTTCCTGAAGTTCATTTGTCACTACTGACCTACTTGTTTTCCATCTAATTTTATTTTCCTGCTTTATCGAAGTCGTATCGCTGTAACAGTGAGTTTAAACCGACCTAGAAAATTGAATTCGGGTGTTGAATCTGAGGAGAGCTGTTTCTGCGCACCCTCTATTTCGCCAGGGCAATTTTCTGAAACTCCAAAAATTTTCATCGCCCTACTTTATGAGATAACTCACCGAGATGCTGGAATGCAAGAATAACGTGGAAATGAAATAAAATTAACCTTTTATAGAATACGATGATTATCGATTATTTAGTGTCTTGTACAAGATGTTTATGCATGAGCTCTAAAGTGTGTGCTTAAAAGGCCAAGGAATAATTTATTTTGAATTGGAGCCTGAAATCAATTGCTTAGCCTCCGACTACCTAAGTCGTATAGTAGATACTCATTTCATTACCAGAGTTCAGACGTTTTAATCTGAGCATCAAGCTGAACATCTTTATTCTGGGTTATAAGTGCTTTATTATCACTCAAAGCAACTAACTTTTAATCTAGAAAAAACTTTCTTTGACTTGAACTTGATGTTTATGTCAAAGTTTTTGAAATGAGTCAAAAATAACCACAGAAAGTATGAACGGCTTAGGAACAATAAATATTTAAAACTGTCCAACGTTCGTTTGAAATAGAATGCTTCGAGTGAGAAGGATGGCTTTGAAAGAACCCAATGCACAGCTACAATTCAAAGAGTCGATATTCCTATTCGGTACGTCACTCAGCAAACTTCTTCTCATTTAGATAAACTTAAGCTCAAAGAGCCTGTATGTGTACAATATAATCCTAAAAGCCTGGAGTAGCTTTCTAAGGTTACATTATTACGGTTTATCCATTGCATTTCTCTTCCAATTTGACTCGTTCACTTGAGCTGCATTTAATTTTCATCTTAGATTGAAGGAAAAACTTT
Organism: Mesorhabditis belari; assembly: GCA_958450365.1. Classification (NCBI taxonomy): domain Eukaryota; kingdom Metazoa; phylum Nematoda; class Chromadorea; order Rhabditida; family Rhabditidae; genus Mesorhabditis; species Mesorhabditis belari. The sequence continues at coordinate 947,029 of CAUEEP010000741.1, read as the reverse complement.
ATCCCAAAGAGAAACACAAGAAATTAGCAAAAATAAAACGACTTCAAACACAAAGTACAGAGTGCTTTAAAGTAAATGGGGACAACAAGACAAATTACAAACTGAATGCAAATTGATAAAAAATAAACATAAAGATACTTTTTAAACATGTTTTTTTTCCTTTCCTACTCTAAATAAGGCTGAACACTCGATTGGCTCAATACAATAAAGTACAATAAAGGCATGTAAAATGCAAAATATGGGAAATGGGAAAATGAGAAATGCACTAAATGAGTTTTTTTGATTGCTCTACACCAATTTTATTTATTTTACGCCATTTCAATTTCACTTCAAAAAATTCAAACTTCGACATCATTCGAAAACTAAATCGTTGAAGTTATCTGCAATCAGTTTTGCCTCAAAGCTATTGCGGTTTTCTTGGGAATCCTTTATCCAAACTTCACAAGATACGTTATCATGTTTTGAGAAATGAGCCATGGTGTGTTTGTACAGTTCCATGCCTATATCGAGGACTTTTTGTGGAAAATCGATGGTGACAGATGAAAGATCGGATTTTACGGATATATACTTTCCAGTATATATCCGTAAAAGAGTCGAAAGATTCAGTGGTGTTATATAGGGAGTACCGAAGTTACGATGACAACCACAACCACGATCCAATCCGTATATGTTCGTAGAGTTTGCGAGAGATTTTTTGAAGAAACCTTTCATCATCTCAGAAATTGCTCTAGATCGATGCTAACTGTAGCAAGCGGCATTTTCAGCATTTCGTTTTTGTTGTCCAAAAAACCCGAGATCAAGCTCCTTGTTTACTACGATCACCTTTGCTAAATCTTCTGTTTTCCTTGGCGAAAAGTTCGAAAAATCAAAGGCATAGTATTCCGACAACATGATCAGACGGCACCTGGCCAAACAGAAAGTATTTTGGGCATGATAAATTCTTCAAACGGCTTTTCAACGTAATAGCTCTTGTCAAGACAAGGAGCAGATCAAAGGGATCACAAAGTTGTTGCATGCGAATAAGTAGGCAAGAAAACTCAAAAAACAATGAGACATAGTCGCGATAACTGGTCCTTGCACCATCTGGTATACAACACGGAACTGAGTATTTCTATTCTTCTCCATATCGCATAAAAAAATCTCCGTGAAATACGGGCAGTATATATAAAAATTTGGAAATTAATAAAAATTTTATTTTAATAATAATTATTAATTAATAAAATTTTCCATGCTCACTAGTAGATTTTTGGTGGGTATTACGCGTAATTGGAAAACGTATACCTTTCACAAAATCGGCAAATCTCCTAACCTAGTTCTTTTGAATGGATTCAATATTCTGATTTAAATCTAAAAAAATAAAAAATAAACCGAAAAAAAATTTAAAAATAAAAATATATAAAAAATAAAAATTAAAAAATAAAAATTTTAGTAATTTTTCTTGTTCCTAACGAGAGGTCTTCGGTTGAATCCCTTTTATCGATTCTCATTAGCTAACATCAAAAAATGTAACAAATCCTGTCTTTATTAAATTTGTTTGAAGAACCATCTTTTTGATACCCCACGTTTAATTATTTAATATAAATTTTTTTATAAAAATTTAAAAAAATTTTTTAAATATTTTTATAAAAGCATCGAAATTTTTTTGTGAAGAGAGAAAAGCATCAGCCATTGATCAGTTTTCCATATTTTCCTGTTTTTAAAATCAAAAAAAATTTTAAAAAAAAAATAAAAAATAAAAAATTAAAATAATAAAAAAAAAAAAAAATTTATTTTTAATAAATTAATTAAAATTAAAAAAAAAAAATATTAATAAAAAAATTAAAATAAAAAAATTAATAAAAAAGCTTTTTGAAAAATCTATAGGTTTGATGAAAAGAATAGAGATTCGTTATTTTCATTTTTTTTAATAAATTTATATATTTTATTTTAAAATAATTAAACATGTCTAGGATTGCAAGAAGAAACTCTGGAACTGAAAATTTTGTCACGCGAAAACTATCCTTTTGGGTTTTTAGTGTAGTCTTAGGAATAAACCGTTAATATCAGATTTGAGTTTATGATTTGATGGTACAGATTTGAGAATAGATTTGATATAGACTAAAGCCTAAAACTAAAACCCATAGTGCAAATTGGTCATAAAACGAAAAAGGTCTGAAAAAGAAGCTCTCAAAAAGAGTTCAAACTATAAAATTCAACAAAGTTTGAAGGGTAAGAGTCACGAGTCAACATTTGAGGCCCATTTGTTGTCAAAATGTCAAAATTTCACGGAGACTATTCAGATTGCATTTATGACTTTTAAGGGGTATAGCGGAAGAAGACTATTTGCCTGAACTTGAAAAAGTGTTTGCCGATTACGTGGTTATGGCGTTGGTTGGCGGCGCGCAGCCGCGAACGCTCTCTATAATGCACCTATTGCTATGAAGTTAGTTAAATTCCTTCTTTTTCTTCGCCAGTTATGGTACCGGATAGCTCAGTGGTTAGAGCAATTGCTCGGAAAGCAAAAGCAAAGTAGCAGGTCTCGGGTTCGACAAAAGAATTCTTCTCCATGACTTCCTTTAAAGAAGCAAAATATTTATGAAATCAAAATTATATCATTCCGGTATCCTGAAGTGTTCTCTGAATGATGTGATTAATTGAAGAATCAATTATATTTTTGATCTGTTGAGTATCAGTGGCGGTCGTTTTATAGACATAAAGTGGTTGTTTTGGATGACCCATTTTTTGTCGATAGATCCTTTTAATGTATTCAGTAGCATCTTCTAACGAGTCATCGCCTAAAGGTTTCTTTGTCTTTATTTGAACAATCTCTTCTCTATTATTTAGTATGGAAAACGTTAGCTTTTATGCACATTTAAGGCCATTTACAAGCTGATTACTTGAATGCGGAAAACTCATTTTAGCGAACCGCATTTTTTCCTTCAAACTTTCAAATAGCTTCTCGCAAACTCGATATTTTATTTGTTTGCCGATTTAGAAATTACAGTAGAGGAATTACTATAGGAGAGCAAAAAATTACTGTAGGAAAATTTCGGCGTTGACTGGTATCTGTTTTACTACAATTAGTTCCGTAGTTTGCTCTTGAAGGCACTTGGCTCCCTGTTTTTTTGTCTTAAAAAGCACCTTTCGCGCTTTTTTTTTTTGATCAGAACTACTGGCCTTAAATTACAGTCAAACCTCGATTTAACGATGTCAATTTTTGGTCCCATGAAAGCTGTTTACCTTATAAAGACGTTCGATTTAACGATGGAGAATCTCGGTCCCTCGAGAATCGTTAAATCGAGGTTTGACTGTGGTACCACTCACAATTCATTTTCTCAAAATACTAAATCTGAAATCAAATCGGAAAATAGTAAAGAAAAGTTATGGCATTTAAAAGTTTTCGGCGAAATGAGCGACAATCACTTCCAAAGAGTACCAAAGAGTCCCATGAAAGCTGTTTACCTTAAAGACACTAGAGACTTTGCACTTCCAAAGAGTACCAAATAAAAGATTTGACAAGCACAATACTTGCTAATTTAAAAAAAGTGTTTGCGCTTACCCAAAAAGTTCGGGTAGATGTTTCTCAACGGCTGAACGCTTAACTTCGCCTCAAAAATGTCGTATTTGTTCATAAATAGGACAACCGAACAATCGCGGAAGTGAACGTTCCTGACCACTTCTTTGAACATCTGAAAAGAGATCAAGGGATTGATTCAAAATCTCTAAAGTTTTCTTCTTTAAAAATAAGTTTATTAAAGTTAGATTTCTCGTTTGTGACACTATTTTTCATTGTCTTGATTCCCCCACCAATGACTCCTCTTCTGGATCTCTTAAGTCATAGTCAGAGATGGAAATGATAAAAACGATCAACAGAACATCATCAAAACAATGAATCCATTTCCTTCTCTCTGTTCTCAATCCACCAATGTCCGCAATTCTGAACGAGAACGATTTCTTACAAGTAACGTATGTAACTCACAAAAACTTGCACTTTTTATAAAAGAACTCGATTTGATTGATGCCGGTCGTTCGACATCGACAATGAATAATGTCCTCATTTAATGGCTCATACTCATCCAAAGAGATACGATCAAGGGAATCGAGAAAACTAAAAAGATCAAAAATAAGAGGAGATCCTTTATTTAAATCTTAATTTTCCTTGCACAGGAGCAGCAAAAACGACCGTAAATCACCGGCAAACATGGGATTCTACAATATTTTAAAGCTTTCTAGAAGCTTCCAGAAAAAAGAGAAAGCTTCTACTAAAGCTTCTACTAAAGCGACTTCCAAAAGCTTTTACAAAGCGGATCTTTTGAAAGAAATAACATCCTAAGCCCAAATTTAAATTAAACATATTTTAAGGATCACTTACTATTTGGCCGAATCGAGCAACTCGTAGGAGAATCGCTTCTCATAGATTTTCTGCACACTCTTGCTTCCCCAAATCCGACCCATGATTCGAGAGATCGATTTCGTAAAAGACCACTAGAATAACTTATTTTTGTTCTTAAGATAGAACTTTTAGTTTTTACCTCCTCTTTCTCGCAATTTGTTGAAACACTCTCACGAAATTCAATGAATTGACAAATGTCTTCCTGGAAAGATCCGTGAACAAATTGGCCACGATAAAAAATTTACTTCAATATCAGTTTGTGGAGCCAATTGAAATATCCTCAATGCCTCGATCAGCTGAAAGAGCGAATCGACGGTGTTGTTTCGGATGTGGTGACGATACTTTGCGAGATCCTCTTGAGTAAAGCCTTTTGAGTGAAGAATGCTGGAATTGGGATCGAATATATTGTTATGCTAAAACTTTAGATTCTTGTTGTTCGGCATAGCAACTTTGAACAAAGATTCCTTCTTGAAATGAAATACATTTGCTATAAATGAAAGCGTGATAATATTCAAATTTGCTTAATTCTTCCCAACTTCTTTTCGAAAACTGATCAAAATTTCTTCATCTTAAATTTAAACATCATTTTTAACAAGTATTCTGAGTAAATAAATGTATTTTTTTAAAACTCCAGTCACCCCATTTGATTGAAAACTGTCGTCTTTCCACTGTTCTCCCCTCCCAATAGAAGAATCTTTATCGTATTCTCTTCTTTCTTCCAATCCTTCCAGTTTTCTTGATCAATATGCTTTGAACGTTGAGCATCGAGAGCCTAATAACGTTTTTAAACAAATTTTGGCAAGCTTGAGATGAAATTAATAAATGCAAACAGCAAGCAGGTAAAGATTTAGTAGCAGAGAGTAACTCAATCGTAAAATAAGCCATTCTTTCTCACCTCTTGACTTTTAACAGCACCTTTTCCCATTCAATAGAAATAAGTGATCCAAGAAAGGAGTTTAACCAACTTTATTACAAGAATTTCATTTTAAACAAATTTGTAGCGTTTAATGGTCATTTTAACTCATGATTTTTTGTGTAATTACTGGAAGCTCCCGGGGCAACCAAAAGGGTCCTTCTGATTGGAAAGAGCTATTTCAGGAAATATTTTACTCTCTTTTACTCTCTCAAAAGCGTTTCATGAATTGTGTCCTCTTTTTCATTTACTAAAATTTCAAAACTATGTTGCAATAAATGGATTCATTGTCCATGTGTTCAAAATGGATTAATTAGACGATAGAGATTGATTCATTGAATAAGGTCGACGAAATTCCTCAAATCTTTTGACGAGATCATCCAAAGCACTCATTTGGAGCGTCGATTGTCTAAAAAAGAATAAGCTTTAACTATTATCTTTAGAAGTAATTTTTAAGTTGTTCAACTAATTTGAAAAAAATCAAAGCAGAGCCTCGAATGGAAAGGAAATTGAATAGAATTCAAAATCCTCCATTCGTTCAGAACCCACAGCACAGGTCATCGCTGTTGTGCTCATAAGACAAAAGGCTCTTTTGGCTTGAGAGCTAACAAAAATTCATATGCCTTTTGGAAATATGGAATAGGTAACTTATTGTTTGGGGATTACGATTTTTGTCATTCTTTTGTCATTCTTTTTGGATACGAACTTTTTGGTGATTTAAAACCCTTCCAAAACGTTATATTAATAGTTTTGTAGCCAAAAATCACTAAACTACATAAAGTTTTTGATTAAATATAGTGCAGAGATCGGTTATAGGAGACAGACTTACTACAAGACTTTTCGACTTAGAGATAAGTGAAGACGCAAAAGTATCGTAAGAAACACTTTTCTAAGGTCGATTTTTGATGGAGAATCCGAATTTTCACTTAAAAATAGGGGTTTGCTAAAAGAAAGTACCACTTTCAGATCAGACCCCCTGATCTGATCTGATCAGGGGGGGTCTGATCTGAAAGTCGTACTTTCTCTCAGGAAACCCCTATTTTTAAGTGCATATTCGGATTCTACATGAAAATTGGACTTTAACTGAAATCCTGATTGAATCGTGACTGTGATCATAGATCATTTTAATGATTCGTGGAACTGAAAGAGAAAAAAAATAAAGCAAACTGCATACGAAATCTAAAGGTTGCGAGACGTCATTCTTTATCTACATTTGTACATTTGTTTAGCTCAAGGAATAAACAAACTTGTTGAAAAAACACCCAAAACATTTTCATTGCAAATAATGGAATGGTGATTTAGAGAGCAAACAATGCAGTATATAATTTATTAAAAACCATTTTAGTCTTTAATTATGAGTCCCGGCATAAAGTAGTATCCTGTTTGTAGCGCGTTGCAATTGAGACAATAGCAGCTCTAGAAATCACAATGTTTTATCGTTACAAAGTCTTATTGACGTCATGTCTGTGGAAACAACCAGGCCATCTCCAGCAGCTCCCCGAAGACAGCGACAAAATGGATTGGATGGCATCGATCGCTTACTCCAGTGCTTGGCGATTCACAAGCCTGGACGTTTGCGGACATTTAAGAGTTGAAAGTTGGAACCAAGTTCTGAAAAAAGCTCTAAAAGTGGGTGCTTGTGAGAATGATTCGCATCTAACTAGCTATGGATCGTAACTACAGATCACAGTTCTAATTTTAAATTCAAAAGAACCGACTGTGATTTTTAGTGAATAATTGCTTGACTTGCTTTTATTGACTGACTTTTATTGACTGCTTTTATTGACTGAATGGATCTGCAGACAGACTGAATGGATCTGTAGACTGCAGACAAGGGGACGTCGTTGTAGTTGATGAAGTTGTTGTGGTGGTTGGAGTGGTTATCTCGGTTTTAAGTGCGGTAATTTTCGGCCGAGTTTTCGGCGACGGTTACAAGACTTTTCTAAACATTTGGATTTTGAATGAGCCAATTCAAATTCAGAAAAGCAAATGAGCAATTTCGAATACTCGAAAATCGACTCACTGATCAGAAATGCAGAATCATTTTTTCTCCTCACCGATAACCCAATTTAGCAAAACTTTCGTCTTTCTTTGCGTGTAAGAGAGCTCCTCGAAAGCATGGAATCTCAAATGTTTATGAAATTTCACAAACAAGCCCAGAACTATTGTAATCCTCTTGGCTCACAGTGTGTTTCTCACGAGTGACTTTCATTTTTAGAATCTTCTTGCTTTTTTAAAAAGGTTGTTTGAAGGGTTCTTTAAAACTGGAATCAGACAACGGACAGCCGGCGATGTCGATTGGTTTTTTGGGCGATTGGGCGTCGATTGGTTTTTTGAGCGATGGAGCAATCGAATTTTTTTAACGTAAACTCTTTATTGCTTTAGTAAAATTCAATAAATTGACTTACAATTACAGAAAATGAAAGGGAAAAGACGGAAAAAGAAAGCTCTAATGATAATGTCCATATTCGAGAGAATATGGTGAGTAGTAGTTGTCGTGTCCATGTCCGTAATGATCATGATAATCGTGGTGATTATCGTGATGTCCCCCGTAGTGTGGCTGATAATGGTTGTGATGGGGTTGATAGTAGTGTGGCTCATAATCTTGGGGTTCCTCCTTGTGATGATCGTACTCCGATCCGTGAGCTCCGTGTCCGTCTTGGTAGTAGCCAGCTCCGTCGTGCTCTGAGCAAGAAATTGATTTCATACCGTTTTCTAGTGCTTTAAACTGCTAATGAATATTGAACTTGTTGTTAGTTTCTTTTAAGCTTCTTTACGGATGCTTTTTTAAAAAGCCACGGTACTCCAGCTGATTTTCGGTTTACCGTAATCCTTTTAGGATTACGGTAGCTTTTGGAGTACGGTAGCTTTTGGAGTACAGTAGCTTTTGGAGTACGGTAGCTTTTGGATTACAATAATCAGATTAGTTATTTGTGATCTATAGCTAGTTTCTTTTGAGCAGAGTGCTTTCTGAAAGGCACCGTAATGCTTTTTAAAGTCAGATTACGGTAACTAGAAGCCGGTGGGGTTACGGTAACTGGAAGACGGTGGGATTACGGTAACTAGAAGCCGGTGGGGTTACGTTGACTTTAAAGCCGATGCGGTTACGGTAACTGGAAGTCGGTGGGATTACGGTAACTTTGAAGTTGGTAAGGTTACGGTGACTGGAAGCTGATGGGATTACGGTGACTGGAAGCTGATGGGATTACGGTGACTGGAAGCTGATGGGGTTACGTTGACTTTAAAGCCGATGAGGTTACGGTAACTGGAAGCTGATGGGATTACGGTAACTGGTAGACGGTGGGATTACGGTAACTGGTAGCTAATGGGATTAGGTAACTGGTAACTAATGGGATTACGGTAACTAGAAGCCGGTGGGATTACGGTAGCTTTACGAGCATGCAAAAATTATACAAAGTCGAGTCAGCTTTCAGTAGAATTCAATAGAATAACGGTAGCTTTTGATCTTTATGCTTTTTGAGATCTTTCGATCTGTTGCAACTCACTGTGCCCCTTGTCGTATGCATTGTAGTGTCGATCGTGTCCGTGATTCTCCTTGGCGTACTCCTTGTGCTCATCTCCGTGATCATGGTAGGCTTTGCCTGAAATCGCCCCAACTATGAGTAAAGTTGAAACACCACGAGTCCCACCATATTTCCCGTATCCCTCTTTGTGATGATGTCCCTCTCCATAGTGTTCTTTTCCATAATCATGCGAATCTCCTCCATATTTCTTCCCGTGTTTCTCATCTTGATGAAATTGTTCCACGTGGTATTGGGGTTGAACGAATTTGTAGTCAAAGTAGCCAAAAGATTTCGTTTTCACATCTGAAATGACTTGCAAATTTGTCAATTTAAATCTACTATATATAAAAAAGATGCCTGTCCGTCCGTTTGTCTGTACGGGCGAGTTTTTGGCTCGGCCGATTTACATGATTTTTAGTTTATTAAGCTTAAAATTCTATTTAGTTATGCATTTAATATTTCATTTTTAAAAAGAAAAAGCCATGACACAGCCGGGAGTGACACAACCCTGATCCTGTGAGCCGTAGAGAAGCTCGCTCCTAACTGCGCCACAGCGATATAGGCGAAAAACCCACCGTTAAGCGGGTTTTTCGGCTGGTATCTAATGTCTAATTCTAGTCATTTAACAATAAACCTTTTTCGAAATCCGAGTGTTCCTTGGCGTGTGTCTTTCCTCCATTTTTGTGTTCAGCTTCGTGCTCGTTTCCTTTCTTCTCGCCCTCTTTAGCGGCCGACTCGTGGTGATGTTCTGCGTCGTATTTGTCGTATCTGAAGCAGATTTTTGAGGTTTTTCAATGATGACTCATGCTTCAGCATTCAAGAGTTGCTTAGCAGATTTGTCCTAGATTGAGAATCAACTTACAATTGTCTACCGATTGTCTAGCAAAGGAATAAGCCTCTAAATTTCAGAGTCTTCGAATCCTTGCCTGGGTTTTCTTTGCCTAGAATTCTAGTACACTCAACTCTAGATTTAGATGTCTATATCAATCGGGTGTTTTTCCATTTTCTAACTATATGTTAGGTCCGATCTAGAGTGATTCTAGATCGGACGCTAGACGGACTCTAGATCGGACACTAGACTGATTCTAGATCGGACGCTAGACTGATTCTAGATCGGACACTAGACTGATTCTAGATCGGACGCTAGACTGACTCTAGATAGGACACTAGACTGATTCTAGATCGGACGCTAGACTGATTCTAGATCGGACACTAGACTGATTCTAGATCGGACGCTAGACTGATTCTAGATAGGAACTTACTTTGCTCTAGATCGGACATCTGATCTAGAATCAGTCTAGATCGGATGCTTGGCCTTACTTCACTCTAGATCGGACGTCCGATCTAGTCGATCGACGTCGATCAGTCTAGATCGGACGTAACACAGACACTAAATTCATTCACTCACCCTCCATGCTCAGCCTCTTTTCCCGTTTTCTCTTTAGCGTATTCATGTGCATCATGGTGTCCACCCTCATTCGAATATTTTTTGCTCTCGTGTTCGGCTTTATGAGCACTTTCCTCATAGACTGGAGCGCAAAAAGTCACGGAAACGAATAAACACAACAAAATCGTCCTTTGTATCATCTAATATAAAAAAATTGCTTGAAAATTGAAGAAGAATAGCAGAAGAATACTGGAACTACTTAAACTTTATGATCTTACTATAAAAAAAGACAGTAAAAGCTTTATCTTATCTACTAATCTTACTGTAAAAGCTTGTAAATTGTGAAAGACTGAAATTTTTGATATATTTTCTTGTGCACAACCAATTGCTTATATATCAAGTATGTGGGGCATTTTTGTGTTCGGTGGACGGGCATGAATTTCTTCTTTTCTTTCATTTCTGATTGGATGAATGGGAAGAGGACAGGGAGATGATCGAAGGGAAAATCGAGAAAATGGAGAAAAGAGAAAAGAAGAATGGAGAAAAGAGAATTCCCTTCAGAACAATGAACTCGGAGAAGAAGAAGGGGTTTTTTTGAGTGAACGAGAGATCGCTCTGGAATGATCGTGATTTGATGGGTGATTGGGATGCTCTCATTCTTCAGACAAGACATTCAAGACATTCAGACGTTTAATCGTGAAGCTTTTCAGGCATCCATTGATGTCAGTCCATTGATGTCAGATCATTGCTGTCAGTTCATTGCTGTCAGTCCATTGATGTCAGTCCATTGATGTCAGTCCATTGATGTCAGTCCATTGTCAGTCCATTGTCAGTCCTAACCATTTTCAGGCATTAGAACAAGCAATTTCTAATGCTTTTCTAATGTTTTAATGCCAACGAGCAGATAAAATGATTAATTTTTGCTTTTAAATAATGAATTGATTGAGATTATGTAGAAAATCTCGTAAAATGTAAAGTTGAACATCTACTTGAACTTCTACAAAGACATTTAGAAGTTCAGAAAGTTCATTTCGCATTTTCTTGGTTGGCTTTGTCTTATCTGGCTGTCAGGTTTTGTCAGCTTTAAATTCCAGTAGCTTTTGAGTCTTCACTAGCTTGCACTGCCCAGTAACCTACCAGTAGCTCTAGCCTTACCAGTAGAGATTAAGTAAAACGATTTGTAGCATGTTTAATAGCTCTAACACTTTCTGTAACATGTTTAATGGTTCTGTTTAAAAGGAATTAATAGTAATCTTTGATAGATTTGATTGACAGATTTAAAATAACATTAATTCCATCTGGTAAATCTTCATTCGACAAAAACCTTAAGAGCTAATTAAGCAAGATCTAATTAAGGTTTAGCAAGATCTAATCAAGGTTTAGCAAGATCTAATTAAGGTTTAGCAAGATCTAATCAAGGTTCAGCAAGATTTAATTCAGATTTCAACTTTGAAAAGCTGAAATTATGGTTTCAACTTTGAAAAGTTAACATCTAACTCTTTTTCTCAAGTAAGTATATGTTTTATTTGTTTTATCTTTCTAAAATGATTGTTCTTCGACAGTTTCAAGTTCCACAAGCTCTAGAAAGCAGTTCAAAAGGTTCTAGCAGCAATTTCAGTTGCACTTTCATTACTCCTTTATTGAAGATCTTCTGGTTGAGCTTAAATATTGATCTTTAAGACTTTTCTTTCTCTGTACAATCTTTGCTTTCAATTCCATTTGAATTCTTCATGTTTTGTTGCATTTTTCGAAAACTGTGTTATTCATTTTCTCTCTAATCCATTGAACAAAAATCTTTTTTCCAACAGAGTTTATTTTCGACAGAAAAAGGAGAGAATTTTTTCTAGAAAAAAAACATTGTTTTTTAACAAAATTCTGGACAATTTACGGCTACACGATGGCACACGGGAATAGAGAAAAATGGAGAAGAAACTCTGAAAATGTCTCTACGTTTTACAGGAAAAGATGGAGAGAATGAGAACTTTTTCTTAGAGTGGTTTGTGATGAGAATCCGGGTGAATAATTTAGCAAGATTTCGGGATTTTGAATAGAGAGAAATAGGTGATTGAACTAAATTGAGAAGAAAGGGGGGAAAAGGGGAAATTAGAGGATCAACGTTTGGTGATGTCATGGTAAACAGTTCTGGATTGTGATGGGTGGATTTTCGAAGAAAATGTAAAAGGATCCGGCCGAGCTGGGGATCGAACCATCGGGGTCTGGCTTGAGAGTCAAGGCTCTTAGCCACTAGGCCAAGCTGCTCTGATGGTTCGCCCTCAAAAATGCGTTATGATTGTTCTCGAAAGTTTCAAAAGTTTTCAAAAGTTTCTTTAGGCTCAGCTCGGGATCGAACCAGCCAGAATCAGGGAGGTCGAGCTTGAAAGCCGAAGCTCTTAGCCACTAGGCCAAGCTGCTGTCCGTCACTAGGCCAAGTCTGCCCTCAAAAATGCCTTATCATTGGTCTTGAAAGTTTCTAAAAAATTCCAAAACACTGAAAATCCATCCATTACACTCCAGAAAAGTTAGATGAGATAAAAATTGAAGTAAACGTAAAAATAGAGAAATAAACACGACACGCGTAACTAAATACATGTTTTTCTTTCAGGAGAGAGTTCATTAAAGTAGAGGAAGACTATGGATTTCCAAAAAAAAGCATAAAAAGTCTCACAAAAGATTTTCCATTTAATTTAATCAATCAAATCAAAAAAAAAACTTTTGTGAAACGATAAAAACACAATAAACATCTCTATTTTATAGGAAATTGTCTTTTTTTTTCAGCGGTGATCACACAGTGGTTCAGAATCATTGACGAATGCCGTATATAGGAAAAAAAAACGAAAACAGAAATTCTTTAAGAAATTTTGCAAGGACCGAGTTCCGAAAAATCACAGAAAAGAGAAGAAAAAGCTTTGGGGGAACTTTGGAATGAAAGAAACAAATCAAGAATTACGCCAGATTGTTGGCGTTTCCAGGCTCCAAAATTCCCAATGGAAAGACTGCAATGAGCACAGAAAATCGGCTAAACAAAAAGCAAATGTGATATCGGCTGAATATTTGGAAAAGGGGGATGAAACGGCCGCTAGATATACACAGTGGATGGGCGAATGCCCAAAGAATAAGTTACAAAGGTCTAAAAGAAGTCCAAAAGGAGTCCAAAAGGAGTCCAAAAGTGTTCAAAAACCGGGACCTAGTTGAAGAAAATGTAAACAAACAAACGAAAAAGATATTTCGAAAAAGATATCTCTTTTTGATGTTTTTTTGGCGATCATATGCGCATGGGCGCTGCTTTGAAAGACTTAAAATAAGAGAAAATTTGTTTTGTTTGAGACACAAGATTGAGAAGCGGTGAAAAGGGGGAAAAGCCTTTAGATTGGCTGAGGGGCCGCCGGGGACATCAGTGGAGAGGGATTTGGTGGATGAGTGGATACTGTAGACTGATCTGATATGGGAAAACTTGATAGTTAGACATTTTAAGTACTTGTACTTTAAGGGCTTTGTACATTTGAAGTACTTTGTAGTACATTCTGAGTACTTTAAGGACCTTGTTCTTCAAGTACTTTATACTTTAAGTACCTTGTCCTTTAAGTACTTTGTTCTTCAAGTACTTTGTCCTTCAAGTACTTTGTACTTTAAGTCCTTTGTCCTTCAAGTACTTTGTCCTTTAAGTACTTTGTCCTTCAAGTACTTTGTACTTTAAGTACTTTGTAGTACATTTTAACTCCTGTAACCTTTGCGTTCTCACAATAGCTTACTAGGGAACTGTTTCAACTTAGCATCGAGTTAAGCTAGTCCAAAGTTTTTGCTTTTTCTTGCAAACAAGATTAGAATCCGATGCACTAGGTCTAGCTTAACTCGATGCTAAATTTAAACAGTTCCTCAGTTAGCTAGTTAGCTAGTTAGTTTCGCTATTTGTAAGAATGGTTCTTAAAGCATTGAACTATTCAATAGCCTGTTAAGCTCTAGATAGAGTGATGATAAGTTCAAGCTATTCCGTTAAACAAAGAAAATCTAGATCTAGAGCACAGCAGCAGCTCTAGAGACTGGCTGAGCTGTTACTGGAGATAAATGGAAGGCTAAGGTTGCTTTGGTGACAAGATTAATTTCTGTCTTAACCGGCAATTGATCTAGTATTCCATATCCTCAGCAGATTACGGTAACTCATCCAACAAATACCAAAAGAGTGCCAAAAAGAGAGAGATTGGCCACCCCATGGAGATCAGCGAACATCCTCGACGGCCAACACTCGCCTATGAGAATGGCTAAAATATATATAGGTAAGCTTGGCTTTTTGAGAAAAAAAAGATAGATTTTTCAATAGATTTCCATCCAAAAAGCCAGCCATATAAAACTAAAAACAAAAACAAATCGTCTACACGGTTTTTGGTTACACTCAAGTGAGAGAAGAAAGCGAACGTGACGCTTTTTCTTTTGAAAGAACGATGTGGGTATGCGCGGATCAATTTTTGGATCGAGGTGAATGGTTGAAAGAACGAGAGAAAACGATTGGCTTTTGAGAAGAGATTCAGAGAATTTCCATGCAACCAATCATTTAAATGACACAAAGATCACAAAAAAAATGGACACAAGAGAGCCAAGGCTATGCGGGGGCTGTGAAAGACAATTCGAAAATGGAGCTTTGAACGGAAAGAAAGAGATTTAGTCAAGAGTTTTGAACAAAAAAAAAGAAAGAAAAAAAATCACTAGAGAAATTAGGGAAAACTAGGGGAAAATCCAGCGGAGGGAAGAGAAATTTGCATTTGACGGAGTCTCGTGGCAGCGATCAGCTGGTTGAGAATCGGACAATGAAAAAATGCGAAAAGTTGATTCGACATTTGGCAGTATTGGAAGAATCTGAAACTTTTTGATTAGGAATAAATAAAAGTTCGATTTTCCTAGAGCTTCTAGAGTTCCTAGAGTTCCTAGAATTCCTAGGGTTTCTAGAGCTTTCCTAGAGACCATTTCCTAAAGTTCCTCGAGTTCCTAGAGTGTCCTAGAGTTTCCTAGAGTTTTTAGAGTTCCTAGAGCTCCAAGAGTTCCTAGAGTTCCTAGGGTTCCTAGTGTTTCTAGAGTTTCTAGAGCTCCTAGAGTTCCTAAAATTCTTAGTGTTTCTAGAGTTTCTAAAGTTTCTAGATCTCCCAGAGTTCCTAGAACTCCTAGTGCTTCTAGAGCTTTCCTAGAGACTATTTCCTAGAATTCCTAGAGCTGATTTTTTTATGAAAAAACTTTGGAAACTTTGTAGGTAAATAATTAAACAAAAACGTTGAAAAGTGGGCCAGATTAGGTGCGTTTCCCGGGCTGCAAAGCTCCAGAAGAAAGACTGCAATCAAAGCAGAGTCATGACAAGTTCTAGATCCAACACCTAGTTGTTGATTTCACTATGAGTTAATCTCACTATTGTTAAGTAAAGCATAAGGCATCTTGGCGACAATGGGATGCATGTCGGTTTAGCTCATTGGTAAAGCGTTCACCCTGTAAGCGAGCGTTTTACCGATAAGCGAGAGATCGCTGGTTCGAATCCCGGCGCCGAGCAGCCCCAATATTCTCAGCCCAAATCCATAAAGAACCGGCGTGTCCATTTGTTAAATTATTTGTAAATCAAGATACCAATACTTCAACACTTGTATTTTCCACTCACCATTTAGAGAATTTTACGAACTCCGCTGGCATTTTTGAGTGCATTACAGAAGGGAAGACTAGCAATTTGACAATTTCCGCACAGATTTCTTGACATTTTGAAAGACCGACCGGTGCTTGGCTCTAAAAACAGAAAACAGAATGATCTTACTTCTTTCTCTTGACTATCTTGCAATTCATTTCTCGTACGTTTTATTGAATCATTTCATTCGATTGTTTAAATAGTTCTATAAAGCCTAGAAATTTCTGAATTTTATCATAAGTTCTGTTATTTTTAAGTTACTAAAATCTTTTGATACGATTCTTTTCCCACCTACTCATCCACATTTTCGTTCTTGTCGTCGCATTTGTTGACGACGCGCGCTGCGAGCAGCGAGATCAACACGTTCACATCTGGAAATATTATAAAATATAAAACAAACATAAGGGTCGAGTTTCAAAACGAAAAGTGAACCATAAACTGTGGCAAGCTATAAAGATCTGGCAGGCTGGCATATATAAACGGTAGACCTAGAGCAAAACGGATCTTGAGGCTTAAAGACATTGAGGTTAATGGGTGAAATGAAAGGGTGGTATCAGGCAACAAAACACAATAATTTCAATGGCAGGGCTTCATTTGAAAATTGTGAAAAAAGGGGAGGGGCTGAGCCGAAAAAAACCCGATGAAACGTGGAGCCTTTCTCTTTTTTCTCTTTTTTCCCCCACCCACGCCATATATTTATTGACAGGCTGGTGTGTGCGGGATAAAAATAATGTAAAATCGTCTATGAAGATTTGAAGAGAGAATTTTGCACGTCAACAAATCGAAAAAGCTCTAAGTTCTAGAAATTTGTGGTCAAGGAGGTCAAAAAGACTTGAAAAGAATTTTTTTTGGACGTAACCGGATAAAAATTGAGTTAAAAAAAGTGTTTTTGTTACATAAAGTCAAAAATTAATCAAATTTTAGCCAAATTTCAGCTAAAATTGTTAAGATTGAACATTAGAAATGTTAAGAACTCTTAAGATTAAGCATTGGCAAACATTAAAATCTTATTAAAGTCTAAAAGGTGTAAAAAAACATTAGAATCTTCTTAAAGTCTGGAAATTTAACTAAAATTTTAGTTTAAGCGGTTTGGTATTTCGATTTTAATCGTGTTTGGATTTTAGGATTTTAGGATTTGGATTTTAGGGGCTTAACTTTGGATATCTAAGACTTACAGCACTTACTAATTGATCAAGATGGCCAGATTGGAAGGCTAGAACTGGCCAGATCAAAAGTCAGGTCTTGTCTGGTGTTGCTTGGCTGGTAGGCCACAAAGGTCCTGGAACCAAAGCCTAAACTTGGCAACTGGTCGGCTTTTGGGCTGGCTTTGGCCTAGCTCTAGCCCAGCTCTAGCCTGGGGGTTGGTCTGGCTCCTGACCTAGATAGGCCTAGCTCTAGCCTGGCTTTGGCCTGTCTTTGACCTAACTCTAGCCTAGCTCTGACCTAGCTAAGCCTAGCGCTGGCCTGACTTTTGGCTTGACTTTGGCCTGTCTCTGGCCTAGCTCTGTAGCCTAGCTCTGGCCTGGCTTTGGCTTGGCTCTGTCCTAGCTCTGGCCTGGCCCAAACCCTCATCTCTAGTTGCAAATCTGTAATTGCCCAAGATTTCCAAGGATCCAATAAAATCTATCTAGACAGTCTCGGTTCAAAGTATCAAAGCTTGATGGCAGATTGACAGGATCAATTCAAGAATAAAAGCGAATTCAAGTCCTATTCAGCGATTGTGTTTGAGTGACGCTCCTTGCTGAAAAAGCACAAAAAAAGAAGTTGTCGAGATAAGAAATTTCAGGAGAAACCGATCGAAATGGGGAAAACTCAGGAAAACTCAGGAAAGAAAGGGAAGTCGATAAGTGGATCCAAAAGATGAAATGATGTGGGTGTCAATCTAATTTCGCCCCGTTTTTCTCTTTTCCATTTGTTCCGATCACATGTCAGGTTCAGGACGGGATCGGATAATTATTTGATTTGAGAATTAGAGGAAATCAAAAAACGGATATCACTAGGATGTTTTTCGACTTAAACTGAAAAGTTGGTTCCGCTTGGGTTTTGGTTTTTGGGAGACAGAAAACAGGTTGGAATGAGCCTAGATTTGATCAAGAGGTTGAAAAGATTTCAGATTAAGTAA
This sequence comes from Mesorhabditis belari, assembly GCA_958450365.1. Classification (NCBI taxonomy): domain Eukaryota; kingdom Metazoa; phylum Nematoda; class Chromadorea; order Rhabditida; family Rhabditidae; genus Mesorhabditis; species Mesorhabditis belari. The sequence continues at coordinate 929,058 of CAUEEP010000741.1, read as the reverse complement.
ATTTGGGTTTGAGATTTGAGATTGAGCCAAGATTTCTCACAATACTTACTCCAAAATAGTACTAAATACTTCAAAACTTTCACAGTACTTTCACCGTACTTCAATAGTACTTCAATAGTACTTTCAATACAGTATTTTGAAGCTAAACAATTGGGAACGGGAAATAGGAATCAAGAAATAAACTCACTATGAACAGGCTCGAAAAATGAGGGTTTTCTAACCCCCGGTTTCCTTATCACCGTGGCGCAGTCAAGAGCGCGCTTGTCTACAGCGCATACGGCTCGGGTTCGACTCCCGGGTCTCTCACCGGCTTCTAATCTTTAAATTTGTTTAAATGACATAACTACAATATATTCTAAAGTTTTCTAAAAGAGTTTTAGCTTTATTAGTCAAAATATGGCCGAAAAAATGTCAGTAAAGACAGACAGACAATTTCAGGATTTGAGAGTAAGTAGATCATTCGAGAAATCTCTTGAATAACTCCAGAACTTCGATCATCTGTGAGGCAATGATGACGTTTAGATGGGGAAGCTGAATGGGCTAAAGGAAAAGGAAATGATTGCAAGGAAACGCAAGGGGACCACATCGATAGAGATCGAAGAGAGGAAAAGGGCAGGCAAACACTTCCCCTTTCTCTACCCCTGCTTTCCCTTCTCTCGCGCAATCACTACCATCAAAGCATTCCATGTGGCGGGCACACATCATGAACACACCCAAAATCATTACAGTTAAACAGAAAGAAGTATTTGATTGCTAGCTGTACTTTGTGCGTATGACAGAAACGCATAGCTACTGACGCAAAGAATCTGCAAGAAAGGAATATTCCTGGTTTAAAGCCAGCAATTCGTTTTCTGATTTCAAAACCAGCAGTAAATAGCTAAAGTACTGTAAGAGTACTGTAGCTATTTAAGCTGTAAATGATAGCTTGTAAATGATTCTAACTGAATGATTCTAGCTGTTTTTGTTGTTTAAACTAAAGTTGTTTAAGCTCAACAATTTTCCGAAGTCTCTTTGTATGCTTATTTTCAATTGTATGCTTATTAAATTCTGTTTTCAACCGAAAATCCAATTTCATTTTGTGAACAGTGCATTGTGTGAATCTATTTTTTGATCATGATCTAAATCATGATCATTTAAATGAATTTTTCCCAATGATTTGAATGTTTTGTCTCTTTGGTCTGCCCATGTCCATGTTGCAGGGATCAGTCGATTGGAGGAACGGGAAACGTTCATAAAAATGCAAAAAGGGGAAAGGGTGTACAACAAAGGGACCAAGGGAAATGAGAAAGAGACAAAATTTTTCGTAGGGAAAAAGAGGGAGAACTCCTCTCGAGAGTGGAATGCTTGTTGATGAGGCTTGGTGCCGCATCGACACACCTATTAAGTGGAGATGTAGTATGGGAAAATGGCACACAGAAATGAGGAATCTTTTGGGATCAAATATAAACGGAACTACTTGACTTTCATCTTGCAAGAATCAGAATAACTGATAAGGATTGGATACAATTGATGAATTGAAATTGATTTGGAAACGTACTTAAGCACATTCCGCGACGACGCCATATTTTGGAATTTAGGCCGAAAGTGCGTAGTCGTTTCCTGTTTTAGTGATAACTTGGTGAAAATTCAAAGAAAGAGTAAACGATTAATAGTCATTCGATTGTTTTGAAGCTCTTCTCGTAAACTAGTACGAAGTACGAGTAAAAGGAAACGACAAATTGCAACGACACACCTATTAGAGTGGAATGTGGTATGGGGAAATTGGCACAGAAATGAGGGAGTCTTTTGAAAACAATAGTTCCGTTTATATTTGAGCTACATCTTGATGAGGGTGATCAGTGAGTAATCAGTAGTCTAAGTAATCGAAATTTATCTAGCCATTGTAATGTAAAGTTTTATAGAAGTTTAAGAACTTTAAGAACTTTTAGGGCTTAAAGAAACCATAGAGCTTCATAGAGCCTCATAGAGCTTCATAGAGCTTCATAGAACTTCATAGAGCCCTCATAGAGCTTCATAGAGCCTCGTAGAACTTCATAGAAGAATGCTGAGCAAAATATGTGTACCAAAAGCTCCTCAAGCAATCACTTCATAAACCAAAGAATGCGATTTGACTACCGGAAGTGATAAAAAAAAGAAACAAAAAGCTTGATGGAAGGAGATTTCCCAGAGAAGAAGGGGATAAGGGAGAAGCTCAATCACTCACACCTCTTGGTTCCAAAAGGAGAAATTGGGAAAGGGTTCATGTGTTGTTATAACCTCTCTTCATTCTTTTATTCTCCCAACATTTTCTCTGGAGTTGCTTGTCATACAATGGAAAAGTACCAAACAGGGCTTACTCAGTGAATTCCCGGAAATTTTGGCTTTTCCATTAGGTTGATGCTTTTGTTTTTGAGCTTCGAAAGTCATCTAAGTTAGCCATCTAAGTACAGAAGTAAGTAAGTAAACTTTAAACGAAAAGTTCTTGTTCTGGTTGTTACATTGAGCTAAGAAACTGTGCTTGTTGATTAATTGAAAGTGAAAGTTTAAGAAGATTTCAATAAGAGCACAGTCTATAGCTTATTTTAGTACTTTTGATGGTTTGTAATATCTCTGACGCTTGTAAAAATCATTAACTAGGGAATCCAAGACTCACTCAGAGGGAGTCCAGAAACTAAGAGTACTATAAGCTTAGGAACAGCAAACATGAAAAGTACTAAAGTTAAGTACACAAATTTGTAAGTTCTTTTTGGACTTAAACATGGTAATTTGAGAAGTACAAGTCAAATAGCGATAAAAGCTGAAAGATAAATAAAGATAAATAAACTGAAGATAAATGCTTATAAGATGGGAAAGCTGAAACTGTAAGAAAATCTTGAATCTCAATTTCTGTTATTTCTAACTGGACTTAAAGCATTTGAATGCTATTAAAAGTCTAATAAAAGATAACTAATAAAAAATTATAAGTTGGATCAATACAGTTAAGTTAACAACTTAATAACAACAAACAATAAAAACTAAGGAAAGTCCCATAAAACATAAAGTAAGAAAGTTCTATTACTCTGTAAAAAAATTTTAAATTTTAAATTTTTTATTTGAACACAAAATCTTTGATCCAACTTTACAAAGTTTCTAGTTTTGGATATAGAAGACTTTAAAAAGTAAGACTTTTCATCCTTTTCATAAATCACTTCCAACACAATGAAATTTCATTAGAATGATTTTGATCGAAAAAGATGGTGAAATTTGATGAAAGAAAAGAGTTTCCACTTCGGTATGATTCATCACAAAAGAGAGCTTTTCAACGAAAAAAGAGAGAAAAGATGACCCAAGAAAATGATGAAAAGAAAAAAGAAGGCAAGAATACTGATTGTAATAGAACTTTTCTGTAAAACTTTAAAAGTTTACAAATGTTACAATTACAATAGAAACTTGAACAATGTCTAGGGATGAATCATTGTTAGATGATTGTATCGTTTTAGATCTAAACTTGAAAGTTTTTAAACAGTGAAATCAAAAAGATCAAGGCAAAACCTGATTTCTAAAAGTTTTGATATACATTTTTTCAAACGAAGTTAGATAGAGATTTGTGAAGAAGAGATTTTGGTCAACGGATCTCAAGGACAAGAGGAAAAAGGATATTGAACAAATGGGGAGATCGAGAAAGAGATATGATTGTAAATAAAGAGGCTTTGAATGGATCTTTGAAATGTTTGAAAGTATGACAATTGTTAGATTTAGAGAAAAGTTCAAAAGCTTGGTAAAGCTCAAAGCTCGCCTCAGCTCGTAAATTTCTCAATTGTTGTTTTAAAGAAAACCGCTGAACATGGATCGTTTTCAAATTTTTCCAGACTTATGGAATCAAATGAGGTATATCTTTTTTACTTTTACACTAAAATGTACGTTTGTATTGAAGAAAGTGGTCAAAAGTCGACAAGAAAAGTCGGCGATCGGATAGTTTTGGGTGCTCGCCTTTGAGCCTTTGAAAATCCACAAAAAAACAACTACTTTAAAAAATCTCTTAAAAGCCATTTTACACAGAAACAATACCAATGTTTTACAGAAGTTTAAATAGAAATCCTGTTGGTGAAGTATTCATAAAAAGAAATTTGGGAAAAAAAATTGTAAACACTTGTGTCTACTAGTCTACACGGTTTTACAGCAAAGATTCAACTAACTCTTTATAAAAACCTAACAATTGTATCAACAAAAATATCATAGTATGGTACAATTTAACAATTGTAATCTAACAATGTGTAATCTAACAATTGTATATCTAACAATTGTAATCAAGCAATTGTAATCTAGCAATTGTAATCTAGCAATTGTAACGATTAATCGCTAGCGATTGTATTCCAAATTTCTGGCAGCATTAGTTGGCTCACTAGCTCCTCTTTAACAGGAGCCTTGCAAAGGCTCCAAGCCTTCGAAAAACCCGAAAAAGCCTAAGCCTCCAAGCGCAAGAAGCCTAAGCCTAAGTCCGCCAGGCGCTAAGCTAAGCCTCCAAGCCTAAGCCGGATCTTAAAGCATGAGGCCCCGAGCCTGAGTCTAAGCATCAAAGCATCAAATTATTGTTTAAAAAGCCACTAATCTTGGTTTCTAATCTGCTGACCGAATTGCTTTGCTGACCATTGCTGACCAGAGCCGCATTGTTGCAGCCCCATTGCTGAGTCACATTGCTGTGTAAGAGCTGAGTTATGGATTCTCAGGCTTTGGTTCCCTTCTTATGGATCATTTTATCAAGTTTGTTCCTCTCATTTGATTATTTTGTATTCTCAAAACTGCATTTTCTCTTATTCTATTAAAGCAGGAACTGGATGTTGAAACGCTGAAAATGCGTCAATAAATCGGGTACAACAGCTAGATGAAAAAAAAACAATTACGGTAATCCAATCCACTCGGCTCTACCCATGCAATTGCTCTCAAAAGAGTGTGGATCTCTCCCATGTCGCAAAGAAGATTTTTAGATGGAAAAACTATCAGAGATTCAATGGTACTTGGTAAAAGAGAGAAAAGCAAAAAGAAAGAGGGCAACAATGAGAGATGGATGAAAGGGGAGAAGGGGAAAAAGGGGGGGAAGAAGGGGAAGAAGGGGAAGAAGGGGAAAAAGATGGGGTTCCTCGTTGCCGACTCACCCGAATGCAAAAAAAAAGAGTCGGAAGGAGAGGGGAAAACATACACTCAAACACTATAGTGTTCTATTCAAAAGTTGGATTTCTATAAAAACTAGGATAATGGAATATACATTTATTTACTGTTCACCTTGAATTCTAGACAATTTGTGATGGGGATTTATTTAGTTATTGCATTCCTAGACAGCCCTATATTGGAGCAGCTATATTGGAGCTGACAGACAGCTATCTTGGCAGCTGAACTTTTCAAAAAAGTACTGCCTATTTAGTGGCTTTTAGTTTTAGGTTAGATTTTTAGTCTTAAAATAGTTAGTGAAAATGCAAGAAGTCTCAAAATTTGGTGAGCGTTTTGTTGTTTATTTTTCTGAGTCATTTTGAGTCATTTCAGTCAGTATGTACGATGAAGAACTGTTTTAAAAAATGATTTTGAAAAGGTTAAAGAATTTTAGATTTACCTTATACTTAAGATAATTATGTCAAATTCCTAGAGCTTAAGATCTAGACCTGAAATTGGTCTCAGGGCTTAAAGTCTAGATTTTAAAGGTCTAGAGCTTTTAAAGTCTAGATCTTAAATACTAGGAGGCTTAAAGTCTGGGGCTTAAAGTCTAGGGTTAAAGTCTAAATTATTAAAGTCTCGATCTTGAACTCTAGGCTTCTAAAGCTTCAGAGCTTAAATTCTAGGAGCTTAAAGTCTAGATCTTAAAGTCTCGATCTTAAAGTCCAGATCTTAAATGCTAGAGCTTAAAACTCCAAGAGCTTAAAAGCCTCGATCTTAAAGTTCCTATCCCAGTGTATATATAAGTCCCAGCGGAAAATGGTTGCAAGACTTCTTGTATTGTTTCATGGTGACTGCAAGACCACAAGCTTTCAAGTTTAAAGCTTTCAATCTTATCTTGTCAACACAATACCCCACTCAGTCTATCAAATTAAAGCGATTTGGGCCCAATCAATGATATGTGATTTTTCTTGGAGTAATCAAAAATCTAGAAAGAATGCTTCTAACAAAGATCATCTGTTTCGTGTTAGAAGTCGAAAAGTAAAAGAGTTTTAGCGAATGAATCATTTGACACGAGGCATTGGATCGAAAATTCGAATGCTAACTCTGGTGAAAAAAAAGAATTAAGTCTTTGAAAAGAAATGGGAATGTTTTGTGCATTCCTTCACGTCGACCATTCGAGATAGGGGATGGATATTGGATCGTGCCGAAAGAAAGGGAAAGAAAGGAGCGAAAAGGGAAAAGAAAGGAAAGATAGGGAAAGAAAGGAAAGAAAAAAGAGAAATGAACATCCAAAGCGATCTCAATTCGAATAAATCTATCCCACTTCTCTTATTTTTCCACCCAAATTTCCCGAATTTCAAATGGGTGATGGGTTATGGGTAATTTTAAAGGTGAACATGGTTGTTAGGGGATTGAGAAGTACGCTAGTGCACTGTAATGTAGCTAGTGTACTGTAAGTGTAAGCTATTGTACTCTAATTTGAGTAATTTAGAAATACAGTATTCTGTTGGAAGAGACTAACAAGGGCGCTTTACAGCTTTTAGAAAAAAAAAGCAAAAATGGAAGGCGGCGACAGGGAATTGAACGCCCGCGTCGAGGGACTAAACCAGCTTTTGATGAGCCCGCAATACTATCCCCTATACCACCGCTCCATGTGTTCCCACTGCGAGGCAGCCCCTTACAGCTATAGGTTGCCGAAAATGGTCGAAACTTTGGATTCGCTTTCCTCGAAAGCTAGGGTTAACTTCTCTACTGAGCAAGCAGGTCGGGTGCGTGGTGGCGGAACTGGATTAGCACAGGTACCCGGTAAGCTTAAAGGTCGCGGGTTCGAATCCCGGCGGCGCATGAATACATTGATCTGCCCTAGTGGCCTGCGGGCAAGCAAAAAAGCAGTATTCATCATAGCCCAACAGAAGTTTCAATGGTTAAAAGTCTCTTTAGAAAGTTGTCTTGTTAGGTGATTTAAATCGAACTTTTAAGTATTTAGTCTTAGCTCTAGAGAAACACATTAGCTAGCTTACTGTATTCTTATATACACTTGCCCACTGGTTCTAGAAAAAAGTTCTAAACTGAATTTAGAGTTCTCAAAGACAATTCCAAATGTCTAAAGCAAATTTGACTGTATGTTCGGGAATATGGCGTATTTTCATTGTTCAAAATTTCTATGCCATCTCTTGGCCATTCTTTACCCTCAATCGTTCGTCTTTTGATTTCAATCGATAGAAAATGAAATTCCCGCGTCAGTTGATATCAAAATCAAAAGATTGAAGTGAAATTTGGCTTAGATATGGCATTTTCTGTTGGACACCTATCGACGTTCACAATCAGATCTAGTGAAGGAGAAAAAGCACTGAATGTCTAAATAAGCGATGGGATCAAAAGCTGCGAGATCGCAGCTGGACATCTAACCAAAGCTGAAAAAGCGATTTCCTATTGCCTTCACCTTGTATTCGTTGCATTTTCGTCGCAAAGCGATCAATTTCCAGCATAGATCTCTTTCCCTTTCACCCAAATTGTTTATCCTATTTCATTCACTTAAATAGCTTTCACAATAGGATTTGGGGAAATTTATGAGCAGCATTTCTACAAAGATCCATGGAAGAATTGGGGGCAAACGTTTTGGTGATGAAAGAAGATTTCATTGTTCTGTCAAAAAAGTTTCAATGTTTGAGTGATTATCGCAAAAAGTTAGGGAGGGATTTTGAGGGAAGTTGCGAAGATTAAAGTAAAGATCAGATAAAGAGCATTTTTTTGTTTAGTTTTGGGAGATTTTAATCAAAAAAGAAACTGAAAATTCTCTATTAAAATTAAGAAATTTGGCTTGTTTATTTTGAAAAGTTGCACCCAAAGAGAAATGAAAAAAATTGATGAAAAATCGATAGAAACTTTGCGCCGCTTACCCAGTAAATCTCTTCTTTGTGCTCCATAATAAAGAACACTCTTTCTGGTATACTTAATCTATGAAGTTTTTTGTAATATTGTAAAGAATAGGCAAGGTAGCAAACCTGGTTTAAGCCCAGGATTGTACAGGGAAAAGCAAAAGATCTGTCTGTGAAAAGTTATCTAGCCTTGTCAGCGTGTAAAGCTGAACTAACTCCCTACTCTGAAAACATCAGAGTAAGTTAAGAATCTATGATAGATTTAATTGAACATTCAAAAAACATTCAAAACTATACCTTTAACTCTAAAATTTATCGAAAATAGAGATCAAGACCCAAAACTAGAGATCCCCTTAAAAGAAAAGCTATCTTACTTTCTAGCTGGGTCGGTCAAATGCTATGCGACTTATACGATTCGACACAGAATTCAACGTCGATTCTGAATCTGCTTTCCGTTTCTGCTATGAAGCTCTATGTCAAAAGTTATAAGAGTATTAAGAATTTTTGTATGTGTTTTCAAGACACCTTGAGTTTATAAGCAAAATTTTCCAGATCCAAAGGAATCTAAAAAAGCATAAGAGGACACGGTAACTTTTCGGATCAACAGGTTGAATGAAATGGGAGGAGTAAAGGAAGAAAACACTCAATGGGGTAAGCAGTGGCAAGCTGATGTGATGGGGAGGGGCAACCCCTCCCCTCCTCTCCCCTCCCCTCCCCTCACCCATCTTCGACTTCAATACAAAAACACTCTGACGCATTTCTCCCATTTTCTCTGCTGGCGATTCTTTCTCTCAAGTTCTTCATAGGTTCCCCACTTCCACACAAAAAAAAAAAACCTTTTGGTGGTGAGACTGCTTTCCAGAAGAGTTACTGCTCTCGATTTTTCCCCCCACTCTCCGTCAATATTGATCCAGTGACTTAGAGTGTTACTGGGAAAAGGGGAAAAGGGGAAAAAAAAGAGAAAAAAGGGGATGATTGTTTAAACCTTGGAACCAGAGTTGAGAAGATTTCTTTGAAATGGGTTGCATAGCCAGAGTGTGGTTCTACACACTACATTATAACAGTATATTATAACATAGTAAGAAATAGTCTACAGGGTTTAGGGGGGCAGTGGGTGAAACATTTATTAAACAGGGATTAGGTTTTCTGGCTTTTTATGGCTTCTGGTTTTTGTTTTGGCTGTAGGTTGGGCCACAGAGCACTTGGAATACCTGCTGCAAGATTTAGACCTATAACAGTTCTAGATCACTGCCCTGGATTACAGTAAAGTTGAACTTCCTGGCAGTCTTGGATCTACCCTAGTTTACCCAGGTCGGACCTACAGCAGTCTTAGATCTGCCCTGGCTTACTCACAAAGTTAGATCTAACAATCCCTGAATCTCTTCCCTGGATCACTGAAGTTGGACCTGGCAGTCTTGGATCTACCCTAGCTTACTGTTGGGTTGAACCTGAGTAGTCCTGGGTCTGCCTTGGCTTACTATAGAGTTAAACCTGGCACTACTAGACCTTCCCTAGCTTACTATAGAGTTAGACAAAACAACGTGTCCTGGATCTTCCCTGGCTTACTATTGGGCCACCGACAGCAGTCTTAAGTCTGTCCTGACTTACAAGTTTCTAGACCTTAGCCCGGAGAAATCAGATTGATTATTTAGCATTATCACACGTAAATTATTCATCAACTATTCTAAACCATATCAAATTTCGTAATAAACCCAAAGCTCACTGCAAGCTTTTATCACTCAAACGGTGTGTTTATTTGTAATTTGAATGTCTTTCTCTTTTCATTGATAAAGCGACGCTAAAAGAACCGCGTGCGTTTTTGGATCGGAAGTATCGATTGATAGCAGAACGAGGAAAAAGCTCAGAAACACGGGTTTCAAACTTTTAAGCTTTTGAGTTAAAAATTTCACATTTCAAATCCGATTTCCAAATCAAAATCATTCAAAAAACACTTCGAATTTAAACAGTCTGAACACTCTTTCTCTCATTTTGTTTTTTGAAGATTTTGAGATGAGATTTTTGAGTCAGATAACCGCTCAATCGTTTTTTGTAAAAAATTAGCATTACCACAGTTTTTGATGAACACAAAATTTCTTTAAAGAAACATACTCACAAAATGCGGAGATGAGCGTCTCAAAGATGACCTTGATGAGAGAAGAGATGATTATGGAGAAGGCTGGAAAAGAATCAAAATTAATGAATGTTGATCTGGTTAATTTGATCAAGAAGAGTTGTTTTATGGGAGATCTTGAGGATCAAGGTTGTTTAAAGATCCAGAATTTTTAAACGAGACAAGGAAGAAGCAGGTCAAAGATCTTTTGGTCTGGTTTTGGTTGAGAGTTTGAAAGATTTATTAGTCTTTTGGTTGAATATTGTATATTGTAATAGAAAGTATTTCACTTCGTGACCATTCGGTGACAAGTTTGTTCAGAAACTTTCTAGAAACTCCAGAAAGTTCGGAAACTTTTCTAGAATGTTCAGAACCTTTCCAGAACGTTCAAGAACTTTTCCAGAAGACGTTCCAGAACTTTACTCTAGAGCAGTTGAAAACTTTTCCTGGGAACATTCCAGAACTTTTCCAGTGAAATTCAGAAACTTTTCCAGAACATTACTGGAGCTTTTTTCGAACGTTCAAGACTTTTAGAACGGACCGAAACTTTTAAAAAGCTCCAGAAAGTTTCAGGAAACTTTTCTGAGAAAGTTCCAGAACTTTTCCCACAACACTTCGGCAAGCTTTTAGCTCCCTATGAAAAGTTACCCTAACCCCTTTCCATCAAAACAAATTTTTAGCCAACCCAAAAACAAAAGACTCATTGCGTGCATAGAACTTTTCTTTTTCCACAAGTAACTTTTCATTTTTCTGCCTTACTCATTTCCTCGATTCTCAGGTTTTTCTGTGATTTCACTCGGATCATCAAATAGTGGCAACGCTGTCTGTCGATTGCTCAAGCTGGTGCCATAAACACTGAAAAATCAGAGAGAAACACTCGATCGATTTTCGTAGGCACAAACAAAAATGAAACCGTCTTGCCTGTTTAGAGAATTTGAAAATGTCAATATTGTGTGCCCTTTGAGGAAAAATGTCTGGCGTCTAAATTTTACAAATTGGAATCAAAAGTACATAATCTCAAAAAATTGGGAGGTTTTCTATATTAAAATGGAAAAGTTTTCAGGAGTAGAGAGTAGCTAAAATGAATTTGATATGAAAAATCAAGCTATCATATAATAAGGATTTTAAAAGCAGTGCTCTTACCAGCAAATATCTGCTTACAATCTGTACCACATTCTTACAATTTTAAAATAAAAAATGCCCCAAATCAGTAAGCAAAACCAACCTTTATGTACGAAAAGCAGGAATGGGCTGAAATCCTCGGAGCGGTCATCCATTTGGGAGTCGAGGGCCGACATCGAAACTCGTCCGGCTCGATCGAAGCAATCGAAAGTCCAAAATCGGAATCGGTTGGTTGATTTAGGAACAGTAGCCCTCCCATGCTGCTACGAACAACGGATTTTTTGAAATGATGAGATATCCCATCGTACCGCTAGAGCTGGTCCCAGAGTATAACCAGTGCCAGATCCGAGGGTCAAAGTAAAGGGAGGATTTGGACGACAACTTCAGCTGGGAATGCTATTCTTCCATTATAATATTCTTTTTTGAAAGTCTTTAACCAATCTTTTCAGCTCATTTCGGCATTCCCCGCCCAGCTATTTCCACTCAGCTCTTTCTGATGGCTCTAAATTCCAAAAGGCGCACGTTGTTTAAACAAAGTGATGTCAGTTACGCTTTTAAGTACTGTTTGTACTGTTAGTTTATTTAATTACTGTTTGTACTATTCAATGTCAATTACATTGAAATAGAAAACTTACGTTAAAGTCGAAAAACTTTTAGATGTTTTCCTCCAAGCGACAGCTTCGTTGATAGCATCTCCTTATTGTCCGTGAAACATTTTCCATTTAACAGAGCTTGGGCTGTAGGGCGAGGAAATGGGATGAACGAGGAGAACCTGAAGAATGACCAGCCATTGAATTTAAGGCGAGGGGAACAAACCAAATTCTTCATCATCATCCCTGAATTATCATCAAAGATGATCCCTTTAGTTCTTCTTTTTGACACCAAAGCTTCATAACTCTCTCTTTCAATCCCGGAAAACAAGCACCGGTGGTTCCGATGGTAGAATGCTCGCCTGCCACGCAGGCGGCCCCGAGTTCCCGATTTTAGGCCGGTGCAATCGTTTTTGCGTTTATTTTTCTAACTAAAAGGAGTCCTAAAGAAGATTTATAAAGTAATTTTGAATGTTAATTTTGAATATTTGGGATGTACAATTGACTGCATTCACTACGCTTTTCTCGTTTAGCCGGTTTCTTTCCGAAAAACACTTCATCAAGATCTGCTTCATCGCCGGGCAAGACGGGCAGGGTCCAGGAACTTGCGTGTGATCTAGGAGAAGCCTCGGATCCTAATCCCGAATCGGAGTTACGCGCACGATCCAACAAAATACATAAGTGGGACGAATGGGGAAGTCCGTTGATGAAGTGATGAAAGCATATGGATCGAGTGGGAAAGTGGGTGATGGGAGCTGAAGATTCTGATTTTTAGATGTTTAAGTGTTTGAAGAAATAAATGGTACCTATTTTACTTACCAATTCTGGCTCGACTCCCGAATGGATAGAAAGAGTACACTCGAGGCTGGCATCCCGCAGGCGGCGAAGGGCGATGTTTGTTCTGAAAGGTTTGTTTGGTTGTTTGTTGTTGTTTGTTGTTTTGTTCATTGGTAGACTTGATAAATCAATATGGCCAATCAGTTCCTGGACTTTGAAAATCCCCAGGTACCAATTTACAGCTTTTTGCAGAATCTACAAAGCAAAAGAAAATGTAATATGAATGACTGGCGAGGTGTTCTTGGTAGGAGACGATCGCTCGCCGCCTGGTACACGTCCCACATAGATGAATGAATTTCCTTTAGTTTCCTATCTGACGCACGCCCTTCAGCGTTTCCAAAGGTTAGGGGTCTAACGAGCAGGAAGCTCTGATTCAACTTTTACTGCTATGGGCGTCACTCTCTGCATCACTCTATATCAGTAGCTGCCCCCAAAATTTTTAGCTTAGTTGATACAAAATTCTACTTCCCGTTAAAACCAATCTAGTATAGCAATGAGAAAGGATTTGACTTGAGAACTTTTCTCTCTCCATTTCTCAGGATTATTTAGGCCCGTTAATCCTTATCGAAGCATCATTTCAAAGCCATTCAGTCACTGATTGACTGGCAGAAACAAAAAACTGATGCTCCAGCGCAAGAGTCACCCACTTCCATAGTCCATGCTGTAGGTGATGCATCGCGTGATTTTTGAAGATCTTTCTCATTTGCGTACGCTTCCCGACAATTCGAGCACGCGGCAAACAAATATGTCTGAATTTTTTCCTTTGCAATAGCCAATCATTTCGAAGCGGACCTCCTCAAAAACGTGAACCGTGTTATGTCTCTGCAATGAAAGTATATGATGGGAAAAGAAGTTTACAATTGCACGACCGAGGAGAAGGAGTTTGGTAGCAGAATCCGAAACGTAAAAATTGCATAGACGCAAAAAGGGTTGTAATTTGGAATTGCTGGGGAATCAGAAAACGGGGAGAGTTGATTAAGTTTGATTCCAGCTATCGTAACCCTTCTCCCCTTATCCTACAACGGCAGTATCTTGTCTGAAGTTTGATTCGCGGAACCAAAATACTACCCACTGGGAAAACCGGCGCTTGACATCACCCTCTTGGAAGAGTCACTTATCAAGTTTTGCTTTCCAGAAAGAACTAAAAGATTCTAAAGGTTGAGAAATTTCTAATAATGAATCTACGAGGCCGATAGATAGCTGAATTGTAGAGGGCTACGAGGGAATTAGCAGCTATAGAAAAGATTTAAATTGGACCAAATTAATTTTTGTGTTTAGAAACGGCACCTTAATACCTTATTCACCGCGAAATCGTACGAATCGATCTCATCTTGTGGCGGTTGCTGTTCTCGGATACAGTCTCTCGGCTCTGGCGGTGGCTCGATCTACCTGGATCTGCGGGGGTGGTGGTGGCTGAAAGTTCTAGACACAACCTGAAGCTAAACAATGCTGCGACAATGCCCCAAATGCTAAACAATGCTAAGCAATGCTCATCCCCCCAAACAATGCTAAACAATCGAAATGGAAATCTCGTGAAAGTAAACTACTGGTTTCTTGTGGGTGATTGTCTGGCTTGTAGTCCTATGTAAAATTTTCAATTGTTGTTTTAAAAGAAAAACCTTGCTAAACAGGATAGTTTTCAAATTTTACAGACTCATGGGAATCAAATCAGACTCCTGGCACTGAAACTTTTTACACTAAAATAGGTTTGTATTGAAGAAAGTGGTTAGAAATCTGACAGAAAAAAGTCGGCATCAGGACGGTTTTAGGTTGCTCGCCTTCCAGGCCTTTGAAAATCCACAAAAACAACTACTTCTAAAAATCTCTTAAAAGCCATTTTGCTTAGAAACAATTAATCACTTACAATAGTTTAAAATGAAAATCCTGTTGGTGGTGTGTTTTAAAAAGAAATTTGAGGAAAAAATTCGTTCTCACTTTGTCTCAATCTTAAAATTTGTGCGAATTTGTGCACCAACTGTGCATTAAAAGCGCTGCATTTGTGCACCAGCGTACGATAAAACGTACATTTGTTCTGCAGCGCACATTTAAAGCGTACATTTGTGCTGGCACATTAAAAACGTACATTTGTGCATCAACGTACATTAAAAGCGACTACACATTTGTGCACCAGCGTACATTTGTGCACCAGCGATACATCAAAGCATGCGATTTGTTGCGTCAATACGACCAAAACATGCATTTGTGCATCAGCGACACATTAAAAACGTACATTTGTGCACCAGTGTACGATAAAAACGTATATTTGCACCAGCGTACATTACCGTACACTTGTGCACCAACGTACCAATTAAGCGATACATTTAAGCACCAGCGTACATTAAAACGGCCACGCATTTTGTGCATCAACGTACATTAAAAACGTACATTTGTGCACCAATCTAATAGTTGGCTTTTTAAGGAATAAAAGAAATTTGTAAAGAAACTTTTAAAGAAATTTTACGAATAAACAAACACGGATAATTGATTTCCGCTAACGAATGCTTGTTAATGTTCTGAAGTTGAAAGAAATCGACAATTGAAACTTTGCAGTATCCTCAGTCTTGTTTCTTTTCCCCACGCTGTCTCAATTCTAAATTCGTTTAATTGCCACATTTGTATGTCGACTCAATTCGAATATTCAATCCAAACGGAAGCGGCGCATCGTTTTCCTCATTTTCCATCGGAATTTAGCAAGTAAAACCGACTGGTCTAAAGCAATTTATGATAAAAATTTGTTTTCTGTTTTAAACTGATTTTGGCCAAAGCTTCACGTGTAGAAGATTGAACACAAAAGATTTATTTTTCCTGAGATATCTAGGAATCTTTTTTGCTCCTCATTTCTCATTTCCACAATGTGTCAGAAATTCAAACTCCAAAATTGCAAGTTGCCTATGGAAAATTGTGTAAATTGTATGAGAAAGAGTAAGTTTCACTATGAGAAACACTATACTATGAGAAAGGTACAGTTTTCAGTTTTGCTGATAAAATCGATTGCTTCTTGATAAATAGATAAAATGAATCTAGCAACTAATCTAACTAAAAATTGAAGCTGAGAAAAGTCCGAAGATTGAGACATTTTTATACTCTTTTAGTTAGAGAGAGCTGTCTTTTAAATAACCTGTTTCCTTATAAACTTTTTAAAACTACCGTACTCTTGCCAAACTTTTACGGGCTTTCTTGTTAGGATTCTTGTTAGGATATCTATTTTTTTTTAACGAAATCAGTTCAAGAGATAAAGGTATAAACGAAATTACAGTAGCTAAGAATAAGGGAAATGAATCTGGGTAAGATAAAGGACTTAGAATGGCGGCTAGGATAAAGGGAGAAAATTATGGCAGCTGAGATAAAGAGACTTAAGTGACATTGCTTCACGGTATTGAACAGTAGGTAGGTAAAGGACAAGATGCAGCCGCTAGGATAAGAGGAGAAGATTACGATAGCTAGAATAAAGAGAACAGGGTTAGCTTCAAGCTATGATAAAGACAAAAAAAAAAAAAAAAAAAAAAAAAAAAAAAAAAAAAAAAAAAAAAAAAAAAAAAGATTGCGTTAGCAAGCTAGAATAAGGAACAGATTATGGTAGCATTGAATTCAAATCGGATGTTTTGTGAAAAAAGATAAACGCACGGTGGTGGTTGATTTGCATTGATCTCATCTCCATTCATATTAGCCTCGATTCTCGACTTGAGTAGTTGATTGGGAAAAAAAAAAAAAAAAAAAAAAAAAAAAAAAAAAAAAAAAAAAAAAAAAAAAAAAAAAAAAAAAAAAAAAAAAAAAAAAAAAAAAAAAAAAAAAAAAAAAAAAAAAAAAAAAAAAAAAAAAAAAAAAAAAAAAAAAAAAAAAAAAAAAAAAAAAAAAAAAAAAAAAAAAAAAAAAAAAAAAAAAAAAAAAAAAAAAAAAAAAAAAAAAAAAAAAAAAAAAAAAAAAAAAAAAAAAAAAAAAAAAAAAAAAAAAAAAAAAAAAAAAAAAAAAAAAAAAAAAAAAAAAAAAAAAAAAAAAAAAAAAAAAAAAAAAAAAAAAAAAAAAAAAAAAAAAAAAAAAAAAAAAAAAAAAAAAAAAAAAAAAAAAAAAAAAAAAAAAAAAAAAAGGGGGGGGGGGGGGGGGGGGGGGGGGGGGGGGGGGGGGGGGGGGGGGGGGGGGGGGGGGGGGGGGGGGGGGGGGGGGGGGGGGGGGGGGGGGGGGGGGGGGGGGGGGGGGGGGGGGGGGGGGGGGGGGGGGGGGGGGGGGGGGGGGGGGGGGGGGGGGGGGGGGGGGGGGGGGGGGGGGGGGGGGGGGGGGGGGGGGGGGGGGGGGGGGGGGGGGGGGGGGGGGGGGGGGGGGGGGGGGGGGGGGGGGGGGGGGGGGGGGGGGGGGGGGGGGGGGGGGGGGGGGGGGGGGGGGGGGGGGGGGGGGGGGGGGGGGGGGGGGGGGGGGGGGGGGGGGGGGGGGGGGGGGGGGGGGGGGGGGGGGGGGGGGGGGGGGGGGGGGGGGGGGGGGGGGGGGGGGGGGGGGGGGGGGGGGGGGGGGGGGGGGGGGGGGGGGGGGGGGGGGGGGGGGGGGGGGGGGGGGGGGGGGGGGGGGGGGGGGGGGGGGGGGGGGGGGGGGGGGGGGGGGGGGGGGGGGGGGGGGGGGGGGGGGGGGGGGGGGGGGGGGGGGGGGGGGGGGGGGGGGGGGGGGGGGGGGGGGGGGGGGGGGGGGGGGGGGGGGGGGGGGGGGGGGGGGGGGGGGGGGGGGGGGGGGGGGGGGGGGGGGGGGGGGGGGGGGGGGGGGGGGGGGGGGGGGGGGGGGGGGGGGGGGGGGGGGGGGGGGGGGGGGGGGGGGGGGGGGGGGGGGGGGGGGGGGGGGGGGGGGGGGGGGGGGGGGGGGGGGGGGGGGGGGGGGGGGGGGGGGGGGGGGGGGGGGGGGGGGGGGGGGGGGGGGGGGGGGGGGGGGGGGGGGCGTTCCATTTTTTACTTTCCAAAAAAGACACAAAGCTCCTTCACACTTTTTGTAGAGGAACAATTCTCTTTTCATTCTTTCAAGACCCAACAAAAGAAACCCACTGAAAGTGTTTGCACTTGTCATTTCCTCCACTTAGAAACAGATCCGACTTCGTAACGTCAAGTCGGAAATTTTGGGGAAAATTCTTTTAAAACTTGGGTCAAGATAAAGAGCAGATAAGGAGCAGATAAGATCAGATAGATGTAAATCTTTAACAAAATTTAGGAAAGGTAAAAGTTTACAAGACGATCTTAACTCACAAATCAAACAAATCAAAAGATCAAAAGCCTTGTGAGCACGTAAACACTTTCCCCAACAAGTTTTTGCTATTCTAGGATTTACGTTTACGTCTAAAATATCAAGCTTTGTGGAGAATTTCAGCCACTTTAATTTCATTTCCCATTACAATTGCATGAAATTATTTTCATGGAAATTGTGAAATGGAAAAGTTTAAAATGAAAATTTGTTTAATTACAGATGTAATGTACGAGATTTGCTCTGGGGAAATGCTATTTTACCGTACTCTTACTATATGTACTACATCTGTAAGTACAAAAATGCCTGAAAGCTTAAATTCAATCAATCTTAGAAGCTTCCAAACAATGGCCTACTGAAAAGCGAGCAGTGGCCTACCAAGGAAGGCCGCTGACTCAAGAATTAGAATTGCGCCGAAGCTTGCCTAGATTGTCGCCAGCTAGACTTAGGGCGGAATCTTGCGCCAGCTTGCTAGAACTAATCTTGACTAGACTTAGACGGAATCTTGCCTTGACTTGCCTAGACTGATCTTGACTAGACTTAGACGGAATCTTGCCTTGACTTGCCTTGACTAATCTTGACTAGACTTGGACGGAATCTTGGCTTGACTTGCCTAGACTAATCTTGACTAGGCTTAGACGGAAATCTTGCAGCTTTGCCCTGGGCCCAACATGACTAGACTTGCAGGACGGAATCTTGCCTTGACTTGTCTAGGTTAATCTTAAACTAGACTTGAACCATCTTGTGGGGTTTTCGCAAAAAGAATCCGATGCTGCGCTTTTAGATTTTCCCTATAAATGGCATACCAAATGCGGAATATTTAACCAAAAAGTTTTTGGCATCTATCTATTTGTGGCGCGAACACCTACCTACCACACCTACAGTACTGAACAATGAAATGTCATATTTGAAAAGCGATCAATCACCCTCACACGTCTGAAACTGCTTTGTTAATCTTTGAGTTTAAACTATTAGTGGTATACATTTTCTGAAAGCTCTTTTCCAAAGAGGGACACAATGCATTATCATTAATATTTAGAAATACCGTATCTATTGAGCAATTTTCAGGCGCACTTGAAAGTGATGATGTTTTCAATATGATATTTCATTGTCCAGTACCTAATACCTACCAGATCCCCGTGATGGCCTAGTGGATAAGCCTAGTGGCCTAAGTGGCCCTGAGTGGATGCTTGTCTCTGGAGGCCCCAGCTTCGCGCTCTTTTGCTCCAGTTTAAATTCGCTTTTTAGACAAAAGCGCTCTTGCATTGTTGTAGCTGATTTTTCGACAACGTTCGTTGTTTTCACGACAACGATAACGCAAAAGTACAAAGACAAAGAGAATTTAAAAGATAGTTTGAAAACTATTTTTCATGCCTTAAATCAATTTCTAAACTCCCACCCTTGTTGTCCGCTTTTTTACGGCTCGATCTGAAAACTTGTGCTGGTAGAGATTTGACCAGAATTTGTACGTTTTTAAGCAAAATTTGCGGGCTGAACCGGACGATCAGGAATGCCTGACGGCATTGTTTCAGAGTACCTGAAAAGCACATAAAACTCCTTGTTAAGGCTCTAAGGTTATGCTCTAAGGTTAGAATTTCGGAATGATCGGCTAATTTTGGTTTACTAGATGATTTTGATACTTATCAGATAGTTTTATTTTTCTCAATTTTTCACCTACCAAAACAGAATTGAAGGATTTTCCGCAATCTTTGCCAAGCGCGTCGTGATTCTTTTCCAAAGTGATGTTGATGTGATCGACTTCAATTTGGACAAGTCGACAAACTGAGTGAGGTGGAGGAGCTGGCTCATTCTAGGAGTCAAGATTTACTCCGTTGGAGACTAGACTCGCTTAATGAAGATTGGGGTCCAAATGGATCGTGCAACTCCCAGGCGCTTCATCTAGCCTCTCGAGTATCTAGTTTCAATGAACTTTTCTTTAATTTAAAAGCCAAGATTTCTAAGCTATCTAATGATATCCATTACTTATATCTTTCTTTTGAAGAAGTTCGCATAAAAAACATTATCGAGAATTAACGGTAATGCTTCGAGGAATTGCGTTCTCTTAAAAGCACTTCAAGTCTACCGTAAGTCCTAAAGTCTCCTAAAGTCACAAAGTCCTTTTGCTACCAAACTAAAAGATGGTAATTGAACTACGGTAGCCATTAGAAACCTTTAGAAAATTTTTTTAAAAGAAAAAAAATGACTGAACAGTAGACTTGTAACGAGATAGATCAAAAAATCGGGTCGCGCTTAACTCCAGGCGCTTCAATAACTACCAGAGTATCGCATTTTCAATGAACTTTTTTATAATTTAAAAGCCAGAATTTTAAGCTATCTAATGATATCCGTAGTTATGTTTTTCTTTTGAAAAAATGGATCCATAAACCTTATCGAGACTTAACGAGACAATTCTTCGTTATATAACCCTAATTCTCGATGGGGTTTGCAATCCGCAAACAAGAAAAAACATAATATCAATGCGATTAGAATGGCTTAAAATCTTAGATTTCAAATGAAAAAAAGTTCATTGAATCGGACTCTCTGGAAATTAGGCGAGGCGCCTGGGTTTACCGATCGGACACCTGATCTATCTCTGATGCAAATCAAATGGGACTAAGGTTGATCTTTAATTAGAGACTAAGTTTCCCATATTCCACTCTTTTTAACTCTTTAAAACTCAAGAAAAAGCAGATATTGATGTCACAAGCTCAAGTGTTTCAGGGTTCAAGTGCTTTGCCGCCATAGCCGACTGGCTAAGAGGCTTGTATTTTACTCGGGAGGTCTAGAGTTGAATCCTTGCTTGAATTATTGCTAGGCTTAGATTATTGCCAGGCCTAGATTATTGCTTTTTTTATCCTTGTTTTCCCTACACTTTAAGGCTTAGGTTTTAGGCTAGATTTAAGCTGATTTAGCTGAATTTAGGCTGAAGATTTAAAGCTAAATTTGAGGCAGATTTAAAGCTAGATTTAAGCTAGATTTAATTTGAATTTAGCTAGATTTAAGGCAAATTTAAGCTAGATTTAAGCTAGATTTAAGCCTAGATTTGGAGGATTGAATTTAAGCTAGATTTGGGCTGGCTTTTGTATAGTTTAGGCATACCACAGATTTATGTTTATATTGCAATACTTTGCAAGTACTTTATGAGACAATATCTTTTTAAAACTCTCAATTTTCCTATTTCTCTATTTTCCAAATAAAAAAGCTCTTTGTTTTTCTTAAAATTTCTTTAAACGAAATTTTTGAAAAAAGGTTCAGGTCCAAAGATGACAGTTGAAAGCGATTTTTTAAGAGTTTTGAACTTTTAGCGGGTCAATTTGATAAGGATGAGTCTCAAAGATTTGCACAATGAAACGATTTTTGAAATTGCTGGGAATAGTTTGAGTTAAATAAGCAAACCATTTTCAATGGCGGTTGATTGTTGTTTGTTATGGCCTTGTGATCATCAAAACAGCCAAATTCAGAGCCGAATGGCGGGAAAACCCCAGGAAACTCATCTAAATTCAATTTTTAATATTAGATATAAATAAAAGATTGAAAATGCAAATGAAAATCTAGAACTTAATCTAAATTTGACATTGTAAATGTTGGGTGATAAGTAACTCGTCAAATCGTTTCACGTTTGTTTCTTTTGAAGAACTTCTGAACTCCTAAATTCATCTGAAGACCCAGGGTTTCTTCCTTCCTTCCCTCTTCCTTTTTTTTTTTTTTTTTTTTTTTTTTTTTTTTTTTTTTTTTTTTTTTTTTTTTTTTTTTTTTTTTTTTTCTTTTTTCTTCCTCCCTCTTCCTTTCCTCTTCCTTTCCTCTTCCTTTCCTCTTCCTTTCCTCTTCCTTTCCTCTTCCTTTCCTCTTCCTTTCCTCTTCCTTTCCTCTTCCTTTCCTCTTCCTTTCTTCTTTCCCTTTGTCTTTCTCTTAGCAAGTTAAGGTACCAAATATCTCAGTGGTTAGAGCAATTAGAGAGTCGAGGTCTGGAAAGCAATAGATCGAGGGTTCAATCCCGTCTCCGGAAATTTACTTTCTCTTGCCAATTCCTTCACTTCTCTTTATGATACCAAAAAGAAATCAATAAATCAATCAATATCTAGCCTTGCTCCAGCTCCTTGCTCCAGCTCAATCAATATCTAGACCCTTTATCCGGCTTGCTGATGCTGAGCCTTGCTAATCTGATCCTTTATCCGGCTCTTATCATTACCATATCCCAAACTTCATTACGGTAGCCTACATTTTGAAATTCAAGCTTACGGAGCCTTCAAGATTACAATATCCCTTTCTATAGTGGATAATAAACTTCAAAAAGTACTCTATCTTTCCTATATGGTTGTATGGTTATTGATGACTCACAATTAGATATAGGCTTTGTATTTTAAGCTTTTCACAATTGGTTATAAGCTTTGCATCTCCTTTTTCACTGCTATCCTTTTCCCTCAATTTCTTTTTAATTCCTTAATTCCCCTCCTTTTCCCTTTTCTCTCTTACCTGATTGTCTTGGTTGTTGGGAGTTGTTGAAGGCGGTTGCTGAAGAAAATCATCCATGTTCATGCATGGAAACCACCCAGTCAAATTTCTCTCAAATAAAAATGGAGCCGACGGGAGGCGAGAAGGAAAAGAATTTGATGGAGTTGACGGGGAGAAGGCGAAGATTGAAAGAGGGACACCTGGAAATTGGAGGCAATGAAGGAGATTGTTAGAAGTATAATAAGATAAAGATAAATAAAATAAGATCTCTTATCTATCTTTATCAAATAAGAAAAAGATAGATAAGATAAAGTTGAGTTAAACATGAATTTGATGAAAGTTAAAGAATAATAATTAGTTAAACAATGTTTCTAACATAGCGCTTGGCTAAAGTAATGAGCCAAAATCATATACAGCAAAGACTCAAAAAAGCAGGGTCAACTTGAAGTCCCAATTTGCTACCGTAACCAGGATAGTAAGTATTCAGGCTAAACTATTAGTTAACTATTAGTTAGCTAGTTAACTAACTAATTACAAAACTATTAGCTTAGCTATTAGCTTAACTATTAACCTAACTATTACTTAACTATTGGCTTAACTATTACAAACTATTAGCTTAACTATTAGCTGAACTATTAGCTGAACTATTAGCTTAACTATTAGTTAATTATTGGCTTAACTATTACAAACTATTAGCTTAACTATTACAAACTATTAGCTTAACTATTAGCCTAACTATTGGCTTAACTATTACAAAATATTAGCTGAACTATTAGCTTAAGTATTAGCTTAACACTTACCTAACTATTAGCTTAAATGTTGGCCTAACTATTACAAACAATTAGCTGAAATATTAGCTTAACTATTAACCTAACTATTACCTAACTATTACCTAACTATTACTTAACTATCACAAAACTTACAAAACTATTAGTATTGATGATTCCAAAAACAAAACACTATTACAGATGAAAAGAAAAGATTGAACTTTCACTTTGCAACAGGGTTGAAGGAGGTTGAAAAAAGGTTAAAACTGTAGTAAATTGCTAAAGATTCAGTATAATAAAGATCTAGTATGATACAAATCCAATTTTCCTTCAAAGCTATAATATTCTAGTTTAAGTTTAAAGGAGTTTACTTGAAATTCTTGAAGAACTCAGAATTCTTGAAAGCAACAAGATTTCAGTTGAGGCTTCGAGCATGAATGCTTAGAATTTGCTTAGAACAATTTGCTTAGAACAATTTGTTTAGAACTTTCTGTATCATTTGTTGTCAATGATAGAAAAGAATTCAATGAAAAACTAGTTGAATTCTTTAAAAATTATGCAACAATAGTACAGATTGACATTCAGAAAAAACCGAAATCAGTAATTTGAGTAGTTTTGGTGACCGGTGAAGTGTTCGACCCGCTCTTTGAAAGGAAAAAGTTGAGAAAAGGGGAAAAAGGATAGAAATTGATGTGTCCAGCTTGTCAACATTGATAAAATTCCCTTTTGAAACTATGGAAAATAAGGGTTTTTGGTTTTAAAAAGGCTGAAAGCATAAAGGAGATTCTGGAGGGAACAGAATGGTCAAGTGGTCAACGGGGCGACATTTTGATAAGGAAAGTGTTGCGTGATGCGCTTCTTTTTAGAGAGAAAAATGGGGATTCTTTTGAATGGGAAAGTTTCTAGCAATAATTTGGTTTAAGAGGGTAAAAAGTGATCAGAAAAGAAAGGAGAAGGTGAAAATTTAAAGCTTGGTTACCGTATTCTATCTAATAGTACCCCGCTGAGTCGAGTTGACGACCATTTTACAGTTCCCAAGCTTCCGCAGAAGCTCAACACTCTAATCCCCCACTAGATCTCATCGTCAGCTATATTTTCCGACCCCACATCGATAGGTTCTGATAAGCGGTTCTCGAGATTTCGAAGAATTTAGGCAACGCTCAGGGTGCGCTAGTATTAGAGAGGCCGTATTCAGTCATCCTGTATTAGGCCGTATTCTCTCTAAAAGCAGTGCAATTACTTAAAGATTACGACCTGATACAACTCATTACTGAATTACTTAAAAGTTAACTCATGGCTTAAAGCTAGGTTAACCAATTCTTAATTACTTACAGGTTAACGAATCACTTAAGGCTAGATTAATCAATTACTTAAAGATTACGGCCTGATACAGCGCTTGATATTATCTCAAAACTTTCAACTTCAACTCTTCTACGAGGTTCATTGCAAGAAATGCACTCCAGAATATGGAATATCAAGATTCTAATTCATGATACAGTAATCTAAAAGAGAAATTGACAAAGGAGATGTTGGAGATGAAAGTTCTTGTTGATCTTTCAACAAGATCTTTGATCTGACCCTGATACAGCCCTTGATATTATTTCAAAACTATTTCAACTTCTTCTAAGGGAATTACTTAGCTAGTTTAACTAGGAATAACTAATCTAGATAAATCAAGACTTGGACTTAGAAAGTCCTTAAAATCATTAAACTTTTGACGCTCTTTTGACAATTTTTGAAAATTTAGAGCTCAAAGCCAACAATCTTTCAGAAAATTTCAGAAAATTCACTGTTTTGCAAGATTAAAAAGATTCTTTTGCTAAATCTATCAATCAATTTAGTCAATTACAGTCAATAGTCAACAATCAATCAGTTAAATCAATCAATCAGTTAAATCAATCAATCAATCAATCAATTTGTTTAAAACTGTACAGTAAAGCTGTACTGAATCCATCCATTAAAACGAGAGCGTTCAAAGCTTCATTTCAATGTCTAGCAAACCGGGTGTCACCAATAATTCACAAATAATAGTCCTTTAGAAGAATCTGAGAGAAAGAAGAAGAAGAAGAAGAAGAAGAAGAAGAAGAAAAAGATGAAGAAGAAGAAGAAGAAAAAGAAAAAGAAGAAGAAAAAGAGAGTTAGCTATATCAAAAGTAAATTGCCCGTGGGGGAAGTCTAAAGGAATGGAGAGGGGAGTCTGTGAAGGTTGTGAAGGCTGTGAAGGCTATGAAGACTGAACCGGTATGCCGTCCGTCGTCCATGATGAATCAAGAAGGGTTCCTCCTTCTCAATCTTTCCCTCTTTTTCTTTTTTTCTTTTTATTTTCTCTCAATCCAATCCAACATAACTGTTACTTGAGAGTGGCAAGCCTGGAATCTCTGGGAGATTGAGTTGAAAGAGATTTTGATGACTCTAGAAAACTACATGAAAGCTAGAAGGTTTGTATAAACATAGAAGCTACAAGCTGTGTATAAACATTTGATGTTTAAATTCAAAAATTTAAGCTGTTCATGATCTTTTCTGACTCATAAAGATCAAAAGCCCTAATAAAAACCAAAAAAATTCCAAAATTCCTTTCCGTATAGTCTCTCAAATAGAATCTAATCTTTAGTTTTACAAATCTATTTCTATTTTCTTTAAAATACAAGTTTTTATCAAAGAAAATCCTTTCAAATAAAAGATTTTATTAAAATTACTAAAAAATTACTAAAAAATTAGTAAAAATACTTTCTTAAACCTCTAAATAACTTCTTTTTTTGGATTCTTATTCGTTTTCGTTTAGTTAAGCCATTTTTTTGTTGTTTATAAGCTCAAATTTAAACTAGCTCAAGTTTAAACTAAACTAAACAAGTTTAAATCCTTTCTAAAAATAACCTAATCCCTAGAATCCATTTAATTTCTGATCATCAACAAATGAATCATTGAGAAGCTGTAATCATTGAGAAGCTGCAATCATTGAGAAGCTGCAATCATTGAGAAGCTGCAATCATTGAGAATCTAGTAAATGTCATCTCAATGTGTGTGAGTGGAGAGGATTGAGGAAATTTGAGGAGAAATGATTGGGGATTTGAGGTGGCAGATCATTTATGAGAATAGAAAGAAAAAAAAGAGAAACAATCAAGAAATCTCTAAGCTACTTTCACCCAAACATTCCACATATCTGCAGAAGAAAAGAGTTAGAAAGAGTGCCTGTTTTTTGGTTGACAAATCTTGCAATTCTTAATTCGATCGTAACGTTTTAGTAAGTCAGATTGAGGGATTTTTTTGCAATTCCAAAAGACCAAAATTCAAAGACTCAAAGAGATTATTTGGTTTCACGATGACTTTTTATTTTTGGATGACTAAACTTTATAGCTTTGACCTCAAGAATATAAGCTGATCTGAATCTTTGAACAATTGAATATCTATAATAATAGAAGGAATCTACTATATATAAAGCAGAAGAGACGTCTGTCCGTCTGTCTGTCTGTCTGTCTGTCTGTCTGTCTGTCTGTCTGTCTGTCTGTTTGTTTGTCTGTCTGTCCGTCCGTCTGTCCGTCTGTCCGTCTGTCCGTCTGTCCGTCTGTCTGTCTGTCTATCTGTCTGTTTGTCTATCTGTCTGTTTGTCTGTCTGTGTCCGTCCGTCCGTCTGTCTGGGGGGACGGATGGACGAACAGACAGACAGACGTCTCTTCTGCTTTATATATAGTAGATTCCTTCTATTATTATAGTCTGTCTGTCTCGTTCTCGGGCGCAAACGTGACGCTCCGTAATAACGTTTGCTCTATCGGTTAAAAGGTAAAATATGCAACTCTTGCGAGTTGCATATTTTAACTGCAACTCAACTCTCGATATTTTCCTCCTAAGGGTTTTCACCTATGGAGAATCTGGCTTTTACGTCCATTTTTAAAAAGAGCTTAACATGGGTTACGGTAGTTTTGAAAGAAATCATTTGAAAGAAAGAAAGAGCGTCGGAAAACACGAATGAAGTGAGCGTTTTCCACTGTTTTCCACTGTTAAAGAACAAGTGAAGGAAGAAATAACAGAAAAGTGAAAGAATCGAAAAAGTAGATTTCCGGATAGGGAATTGAAGCCTCGGGCTTGTTTTCCGGACCTCGACCTGTTTCCGGACCTTCCGGAGCCTCGCTCCAACCACTGAGCTATCCGGTACCTTAACTTGCTAAGAGAAAGAGGGAAAGACAAAAGGGAAGAAGAAGAAGAAAGAAAGAAGGACAATGTAATAAAGATGCCTATTCAGTAGTTCCTATTCAGTTTAAAGCAACAAATTCTGTTCGTATTTTATCATTGTATTCTGAAATCAAACTCTCAACTCACCGCAATTCTCCTCTCCTTGATTGTACATAAGATTGTTTGAAAAAAAAAGAACAAATCCACTACAACACTTTACGATTTTCCACAAAAAGTGTGATCTCTTTAAACCAAATGGGGGGGAATTTCTTTCGCAAAAACAGCTCGAGAATATTTTTCAGAGAAATTTGTAAAAGTTTTTGAGGATAAAGATAGATTTTTTTTGTTTAAACTGAACTGAATATGATTTAAACTGAATATCATTAAGATCACCACCGTAATTTCATTGATTTTCGAGTGATTTTCAGTCAAAAATAGAGAAAATTGATGTTATTTGAATTAAAATTCTCTTTTTGAAGGGAATTTTCCAAAAAATCTCTTTATTTTGGAAAGAATTGAGTTGATTTTTGCAAGAAATCTTTGAAAAGTGAAAGGAAATCATTTTCAGGAAAATTTTCAGGAAATCGGGTGCAAATTCAGTAAAGTTTTGGTCTTTTTATGAATAGAAAGTAAAAAACTAGAAAGTAATAAGTTTAGATTGAGTTTAGATTGAGTTTATAAAGGAAAATCGTCAGATGATTGAGAAAAAACGAGCAAAAAACGAGGAACAAACAGAGAGAGAACATGTAGTCAAATGGATGAGCGAAAATTTCAGTGTACCATTCGAAAGTCAATGTTTCAATGGCATAAAGTAATCGAGAATGACAAAAGCTTAAGCACTAGATGACTTTATTCAAAGCACTAGATGACTTTATTCAAAGTCAACACTATTTCCTTGATTTTAGCTTTGACAAATTGAAAGATTTGAAAGATTTGAAAGAATTGAAAGAAATTCCGGTTAAATACAATTCCAATACATTACTCGAGTTGTAATTGATCGAATAAATAGTCGACTTTTTGATTTGTCGAGTAAATAGTCGACTTTTTGATTTGTCTTTAAAGATCTTCAAAGATTTGTACTAATGGATTTAAAGATCTTTACTATTAGACTATTAGACTATTAGACTATTAGACTATTAAGATTTGAAAGAAATTCGGATTAAATACAATTCCAATACATTACTCGAGTTGTAATTGATCGAATAAATAGTCGACTTATTGAACAAGATCTTCAAAGATTTGTACTAATGGATTTAAAGATCTTTACTAAGACTATTAGACTATTAGACTATTAGACTATTAAATCACTATTAAATCACTATTAAATCACTATTAAGCCACTATTAAACCACTATTAAATCTAGTTTTTCAACTTTTAAAGTCTAAAATTCTAGAAGATCTAGAAGAGGTGAATGATAAGCGTCAAAAAAAGCTCTTTAAACTCTTTTAAACTTTAAAGTTTAACTCCTGCTGCTAGCAATCATAACAAAAAGCTGCTACTCTTTTAAAATCTAAGGTTTTAACTGCTAATAATTGAGCAATGAGCAAAGTGACAAGTTTTTCCAGCAACTGCCGAGAATTTGGATCCAAAGATCTGATAAAGATCAATCAAGGAAAGGAATCAGATCGGGCACACAAAGGGTTTATGAAGATCGCAATCTAGAAAATCTCTCTTTTTGATAATCCTTCTTAGTAAAGAATCAATCTCTCGTTGAAAGATTGCCCTCTGATGACCACCCTTGACCGGAGAATGGGTTTCAATCCAATTAGAAGTGATCAACCGCACTTTCATCAAAGCGAAAGTGATTCAGGAAGATTTTCACCTCATAGGTGACTTTGATCATAGAAAAAAGGTGTCAGTTATCATTTGACAGATCTATTTAAAGTTTAAAAGGAAGTAAAGTTAAAAGTAAGTAAAGTTAAAAGGAAGTAAAGTTAAAAGTAAGTAAAGTTAAAAGGAAGTAAAGTTAAAAGTAAGTTAAGTTAAAAGTAAACTGCAAAGTTTTTGTTATTTTAATAGGTTTTTGAATGATACTGAAGTGAATTTTATTGGAATATTTAGTACAAAGAAACCGGGTAAAGCTAGCTCCACTTAAAAGTGAGTTGTCTAGTTCGATTTTCTCAGTATTGGTTAATTACAAAGCTTAAATTTACTTAATAATTTTATTAATCAATTTACTTAATAAATGTCAGCTAGCTAATTGTTTAGATAGTTGCAATTAGATAGCTTGAATCTATTAGTTAGTTGCAATTAGATAGCTTAAATCTATTAGATAGCTCAAATCTAATAGATAGCTTGAATCTATTAGATAGCTTAAATCTATTAGATAGCTACAATTAGATAGCTTAAATCTATTTGATAGCTACAATTAGATAGCTTAAATCTATTTGATAGCTACAATTAGATAGCTTAAATCTATTTGATAGTTACAATTAGATAGCTTAAATCTATTAGATAGTCGCAATTAGATAGCTTAAATCTATTAGATAGTTGCAATTAGATAGCTTAAACTTATCCTTACCAAAGTTTTGACTGCAGATCAAATCTAGTCGATAAAAGAATCAGTTTATTGCATCTTAAAGCTTACAGCTTAATGATCTAATTGTGGATTGAGTCTTACAAAAGATAAAAGATTGATAGGATTAAGAAAAACGTGAATAGGATTCAAATCTTTCAGTGAATAAGATCCAATCTTTCAGTAGATAACATTCAAATCTTTCATTGGATAGATTTAAATCTTTCAGTGGATAGATTTAAATCTTATCCACTGAAAACGTGGATATGATTTGAAAAGTTCAGAACAAGAACAAGAATTGAAAAAAAAAGAAGAATTAGAAACACTAAAGCTAGAGACAAAGAACAGTACTGTACTTCAGAATGATCTAATTGAGGTGAGAGAAAGGAGAAAAGAAAGAAAATGAGAAAGAAAGGTGACAGTCAAAGGGAGGCCAGTTCTTTTCTTTTCTCCACCTTTCCTTACCTTCCCCTCCATTCCCACCATTCCCACCATTTCCCCTCTTCTTTCTTTTGATTGGTGTCTGTCTGATGTTATCATCATCTTCCCTTTTTTTAGATGACCTTCCGCTGACCTCTCAATCAACCACAATCACCAACCGGTTACCCATTTCCTTTTCTTTATCCAATGAGAATCGAGATCGATTGTTGCACAATTACTGACCATTTCTGGGATTTTAGCCTGGGATCGTAAAGATTGAGTTGTTAGATTTGTAGAAAAGATTGTAGAAAAGATTTGAGTGATAAGGATGGGGACAATCGAAAAGATTTTGAATATAAAAAGCATGGGGAAAGAGTTTTGACGGTAGATGATTGATTACTTTTTATTTTAAAGTAAAGCTTTTCATTTGAAAGTAGAGCTTGAAAGTAGAGTTCATTAGCTTGGGATTCCATAGAAAACCAGCATCTTATTCTTTAAAGTAAAGCTGTTCATTTGTCGGTTTGTTTTTCGATAGGTGTACAAGAGAAAAACGATTTTTGACCATTTCAATGGCAACTTTTTCAAGATTTCTTACTATAAAGATAGAATTTCTCAAGCTCTAAGTAGCTCTAATGAAAAAGTTGCTGTTGAAGTGGTTAAATCTCGTTTTTCTGTTGTAAACCTATTGACAATTAGACAGAGAAATGGAGAGCTTTACTTTATAGCTTTACTTTAAAGCTTTACTTTAAAGCTTTACTTTAAAGCTTTAATTTATAGCTTTACTTTATAGCTTTACTTTAAAGCTTTACTTGAAAGCAAAAGCTTTACTTTATAGCTTTACTTTAAAGCTTTACTTTATAGCTTTACTTTAAAGCTTTACTTTATAGCTTTACTTTAAAGCTTTACTTTATAGCTTTACTTTAAAGCTTTACTTTATAGCTCTACTTTAAAGCTTTACTTTATAGCTCTACTTTAAAGCTTACCTGAAAGCTTTACTTGAAAGCTTACCTGAAAGTTTTAATTGAAAGCAAAAGCTTTACTTTAAAACTTTACTTTAAAACCTTACTTAAAACCAAAAGCATTACTTTGGTTTTCTATTGAATCTGAAGCTAACATTTAAAACATAAAAACATAATTTGATTAATAATAGACCCAAAATGTAATCAAATCCATATCTACTATATCTATCGAGTAACTCGTAATCAAAATGACTCTAAATCTACTTATAATGCTTCTCTTCGATCTATTTAAGCTATCAATTTGTAAATAGAGATAAATAAAAGCCATTAATCTATTTAAAGCTTGAGATTTTCTAAATTCCTAGATTCTAAACTAGATAAACTAAACTCCTCTTTATCTAATCAATGAAATTTTATCAAAAAACCTCTATCTAATCATTCTAAAACCAGTATAAACAACAACAAAAAACCCAAATCTTTAATCAATATTTTTCCAATTTTATTTTCACAAATCCCTGTCTGAAAAATTTGCAAGTTTCCCTCTAGAAAAATCCCCGGTGCCATCCAGGGTGAGCTTTTTCTCGTTTGCACTTTGTAAAGGGGAAAAGGAGAAGAGAAAAAGGGGGACTGGGCAGTGCTGACCACCAGCTCTTTTCTCCTTTTCCTTCTTTTCTTTCTTTCTTTTTCATTTTGTCTAAACCGAGTGTCCATTCGAGAATCGATGGTTGCCAAGGGACACTTTTTCTTTTTTTTCAAAAACCCTTGTTTTGGTCAGTTTTCCCGAGCTTTTCAGCCATTCAGCTGAACGAGAAAGGCCCATGTCCACTCTCAAAAACGGAAAACTAATATGAACCCGTTCCCATGGAAAATTGAGGGCTTCATTAGAAATTTTCGCGAGAAACTTCCGTGAGAAACTTTGAAATGATATGATGAGATGATTTGAGGAAATGATTTGAGGAAATGATTTGAGGAAATGATTTGAGGAAATGATCTAATCAAATGACCTGATCAAATGATCTGATCAAATGATCTGATCAAATGATCTGATCAAATGATACTGTATTAGCAAAATGATACTGTATTCATTGATTGGAAAAGAGCACCTTCTCACAACGAAAACAGTTGATGTTGTTGAAGATTTTTCCGGCCAGTCACAAGTTTATAAGCCAAGTTTTAGCCAATTTTCTCCTAATATTTTATTAGTTCCTATAGTTTTTGATCTAATTTAGTGGTTCTCTTAAAATTGATCAAAACAGGAGCCCCGAAAAATGCGGAGGAATGGGGCGGAAACAAGCGAATTATTGGCGGTTGATGAAGATGAAGCAGAGAAAAGAGAAAGAGAAAGAGAAAGAGAAAGAGAAAGAGAAAGAGAAAGATAAAGAGAAATATGAGAGATCTCGAGAAGACATAGAGAAAAACAGGGATATCTCTCTAGGGGACTAAAGCTGGGAAGAGAAAAACGAGTGCGGGCTGACCACTAGTACGAACACACGTGATCCTGGGCCAGTCCCACTCTCCAGTCAAAATTGAGCTATATAATGGGATTTCAATTTTAACCTATTTTACCCTTTTTAAGTTATTTTGGAATTTTTTTCCTGAAGCTGAGCAGAGTTAGATTTAAAGAACAAAAATCAGAAGAGAAATTGAATTCAGCAGATGAAAATCGAAATCAGGAGTGAAATGGAGGCTTCATAAAAGGAAAAAAAGAAAAATAAAAACCTCAAAAACATGCTATTTACAAAAGTTTTCGTTACGATAAGGCTGTAAGCACTAAAACTTTTCTTGAAGCCTCCATTTCATCGAAGAAAACTGTATAATAGATCTATTTTTCAGCTCCAAAGCCGACTAAAAAGGGGTCAAATAAAGCCGACAAAAACGATTTCAAAAATTTCAATGAAAGGAAAGGCCTGTGGGTGATATTTGTGGGAATTGTGGGTATGGAATTGTGCATTCATTGGTATGAATGCCTTTGATCGGCGAATCAAAAGAGGAAAGACAAAATCGGATGAAAGAAAAAGGGGAAAGGAAGAAGCCGTACCAGTCTCCTCCACAAAAATCACAATGAATTGATGTAAAAGAAAATCGAAATGATTGAAGGGGTCTAGATTCTAGATTCTAGATTTTCATCTAGTTCTTTATAGGCTTTTGGGTGAAAATGATATCGAAATGGTGTTGAAACAATAACTTTTTGCTTCTTCTGAATCGTTTGACTTGTTTGAATCATTTGACTTGCTTGAATCGTTTGAATTACTTTGCTTCTTGTTTTTGCTTCTTTTGAATCGTTTGGCTCAAGTGATTCTGAGTGCAAAAAGGTTTTTGAAGTTAAAGCTCATCAATATAGTCTTTCTGAGAACGCTTTTATACATTTTAGACTCCATTATTGGTAGATTAAACAATCAAATGATTCAGGGAATTTCATAGAAAAGAGATGAACAGTTTCAAGAGCCCAGAAGAGCCGAATCGACCGCAAGTCGACCCCGAATCGGCTCGAATCGGCCCCGAGTCAGCTCGAATTGACTCCAAATCAGTCTCGAATCGACCCCGAATAAGCCCGAATGAAACTGTTCTTCAAACGTTTTCAAAAAGCCTCAAATTCATATAGTGAACAGTTTGAAGAGCCCAGATTGGCACCGAATCAGCCACGAATCGCCCCGAATCGACTCCGAATCAGCCTCGAATCGGCCGCTAATCAGCCCCGAATCAGCCTCGAATCAGCTCGAATCGATTCCGAATTGGTCCCTAATCGGCCCCAAATAAGCCTCGAATTGGCCCCTAATCAGCCCCGAATCAGCCTCGAATCAGCCTCGAATCGACTCCGAATCAGCCTCGAATCAGCCGAATGAAACTGTTCAAAGTCTTCAAAAAGCCTCAAATTGATATAGTCTTTTTGAGGAAACTGTTCAAAGTCTTTCAAATTCATATAGTCTTTTTGAGAACACTTTTCGTCAAATAAGATCCTAAAGATATAGTGATTACAGTCCTTTACTTATTGAACTCGTTTGTGTTAAAGTTGATCGGCTACAAGACTCATGAAATTTTGTCTTATAGGTTTAAGACATAGTAGGTTCAAAAGTTCTGAAGCTATGCTGTTCAAGTCATCGATACAAGTCATCGATATAAGATTTATAGAACAGGCTCTATTCTCTATGGATCCCCGATCATTCTGAACTTTAAAGTCTACCTAAATCTTGCTATACACTAAACGAAGCGCTAGCATTAGTGATATGGTATAGCTTTGTTGAACTTTAAAACAAAAATCGAGAAATCGAAACGAAAAGTTTAAGCTTTCCCCGATGACAAAAAGCTTAGAAAAGCGAGGGCAGAATTTGGTCAGCCGTGCGTGCACAGGGCAAACATCGTTTCGACCATTTCACTGCCTCAAACCATTCTCCAATTCGATGAGAGGGACATTTATGTAGAAAAGGAGACAGACACGAGGACGCCTCCCGGGTTTTTTCTTGCGTAAAGTTTGCCATTTCCAATGAAGCGAGACCCATTCAAGATATGGGGATTTGGGAATGGGAACACTGGGAAGGAATGGTACAGGAGATTGGTTGAAAAAGGGAATGGAGGTGGTAGGAATGCTTGAGAATTGCTGGATAAGGGACGTCAAGTAAGTGATTACATGAAAAACGGATTTGAAAGGTATTCAGTCTTTAGTTTCAACAGTTAAAGTCGATAACTCAAGCTGACTTAAGGCCGTTATGGGCGAGGGGAAGAAAGGACGTCATGGCCGACTGGTTAAGAGCCTTGGTTCTTAGTCGGGAGGTTCAGTGGGGAGGTCAAGGGTTCAATCCCGGCTGGTGTTTTTTTGTAGTTT
Organism: Mesorhabditis belari; assembly: GCA_958450365.1. NCBI lineage: Eukaryota > Metazoa > Nematoda > Chromadorea > Rhabditida > Rhabditidae > Mesorhabditis > Mesorhabditis belari. The sequence goes on along the minus strand of CAUEEP010000741.1, from coordinate 894,102 downwards.
TTATCTATTTTTTGATTTGGAGCTTGATAGGAGCTTTTTTGGTAGGGCTTGATAGTAGCTATTGTATTTTTGAGCTTATCGTTTGCAGAACTCATTTGATAAGCTGGGTAAGTGAGCAATGCTGACGATGAGCTCTCACATGGAAGATCTATAGAACTCTATAGATCTATAGATCTCTATAGATCTATAGATCTTAGATGGAAATCTCAGTTTAAGATTTAAGAGTTTAAGAAGAAAGTCAAATTATCTACAGAGGTTAGCTGGACAAGTAATCAAATAGCAGATTTAAAAAGAAAAAACAAGAGAATCAAAGATCAAAAAGCTTCGAATCAAAGAGACAAGACGAAAAAAGCAAAAAAATCTAAAAAAAGTTGTCAATCTTTCCGAATTCCTGAAGTGACTCAAGTTTTCCAAACATTTTCCCCAAGCTTTTCCCAAAATCACTCAATATTTCTCAACATTCTTCCGCAAAAAGCTCACAAAAAAGCTTTTCTTTTTTGCTTTTGCCCTGCAGCAATGTATTGTGTGAATTCAGGTGTCTCGCGCACCGTTCAGTACCACGATCGGCAAATTTCGCAAAAATTCTCGCACAATTCACAATGCAATGGGGGAAAAAGATGAGGATTCAGGACCTTTTTCGGGGGTGCGCGGTACCACAAGGCACGATGAAAAAAAAGGGGGGAAAAGAGCCTTTTCCCCGTTAATTTCGAGGCGCAAGCAATGATGATTGTGAATCAGCGAACCCCGATAACCTTTTTTGTTTCTTTTTTTGATCGAGGACCTTTCTTGTAACATTATGACCATCAAATGATTTTCTTGCAAAGGGCGACACGTGCCATTTTTTTAGTTAACCGCCTTGAGATAAGGGGAAAGGTCGGCAAAGTGGTGTGGAGTAGAGCTGGGGATTTTCGGTGTGAAGTATTGGCCATATCTTGGCCCATATCACTAGTCCTGGCCCATTTCTTGGCCCATCTTTATTCTAATCTTTTGTCTTTGATTTGAATCGATAGAAAATCAAAATCAGCGTCTATTATTCTCAAAATCAAAAAGATTGGTGTGAAATTCGCGGAGATATGTGATTTTTTTTCGTTTACATTGAAATTCCGAGAAGAATTGGGTGTTGAATGAAGATAAAAATTGAAGAAATATGGAAATTCGTTTAAATCTAAAGTCAAAAGTCAAAGGAAAAGCTTGAATTGGAGCCTAAAAGCTGCGTTTACCTTGGTTTGGAGAAAGAATAAAGGCTCAGTGTTAACAAATTAGCTAAAGTTAGCTAAAATCAGCTAAAATCAGCTAAAATCAGCTAAAATCAGCTAAAATCAGTTAAAATCAGTTAAAATCAGCTAAAATCAGTTAAAATCAGCTAAAAACAACTAAAATCCGCTAAAATCAGCAAAACAAAAACGCTAAAACAACAAAATCAACTAAACTCAACAAAATCAGCTAAAACAACACCCAAATCAGCTAAATCGTTAAATCAGCAAACAACTAAACACAACTCAACAATCAGCTAAAACAACAAGCAACCTATCGCTAAAATTCGCTAAAATTCCCAATTTTCTAACTAAAAACTAATACGTGACTATTGAATTGACATAATTAATCAAAAATTAAGCAGATTTCTATAATTATCAAGTATAAAAGCATAAGATATCTAAGCCAAAGCGAGTATAAAGACTTGAGCTTAAATCAAGGATCAATTTCCTGATTTTAACCCCCAATTGACCTTTGGAAGCTGTTAGCTGAAAGCTCAAAGCTATTCATTATCTAGTTTTAAATCATCATCAAATCAAATAACTAAATATATAGTTATTTCAAAGCAAAAGTCCGTTTAAAGCCTCAAAATATTACGAAAGAATGGTCATCCGGTGCTCGAAAAATGGCTACAATGCCGAATTTCTGAACAAGTGGTCAAAAATGGGCCCTCTTGCTCGTTTTTGGGCCTTTTCGGGCCCTAGTACTATGGGTTTGAACGCAACAAGGCCTTTTTCGGGTTTCCTGAAAAGGAGAAAAGGGTGGTGTTGGCAGATCTCCTCTTTCATTCCTTTACGAGAGTCCCTTTTTGAGTCCCGAAGAAACCGAACCCCCACCCCCATTTCCCCTTTGCCCTTTTCCCCAAAAACACTGGTCAGCTGTACGATTTTTTGAGCTAAAGGATTTTTTTCTAATTTGAAAACGAAATAAGTTCTTTTATTTTTCTAAAGAGCTGTGGGAGAATACGAAATGGGGAATTGAGGTGGAAAGTGGTCAGAGCTGGAAGGGGGGTTTGGGATCCGGGTTCTGAAGTTCTAGAAAGGAGTTCTAGAGAAGAGTTCTAGAAAGGAGTTCTAGAGAAGAGTTCTAGAGAGGAGTTCTAGATAGGAGTTCTAGAAAGGAGTTCTAAACAAAAGTTCTAAAGAGGAGTTCTAGAGAGGAGTTCTAGGTATTGTGTACTGGATTAGTACTAATGAATGAATTATAGCTAAAGGGGAATTGAAGTTCTAAGAATTTACTGAAAATTTGTTAGTAAGAGGGATATAGATGCTAAATCTAGCTGGTAGCTATGAGTTGGGCTCAGAATTTTAGACGCTAACAACTCTCAGTCAACAAGTTAACAGTTAACGCTAGGAACAAGTTAAAGATTTTGAGCAATTTTCAGCTAGTTTAAGGAATTTTGAGTCCTTGACGGTTGTTTAGTTGAGTTGTCCAGTTCTGTCTTCACAGTTGAGTAAACTGAAGATGATCAACATTAGAGTAAAGTTGTTTAGGTTCTTGTGATGAAGATGATAATCATTAGGATTATAAAGGATGAAGACGATAATCATTAGAGTGTAGTTCTTTATGATAATCGTTAGATTCTCGGATTGGTAAGCCAGCTTAGGTCAGCCAGGTCAGCCAGCACAGCCAGCACAGCCAGCACAGCCAGCTCAGCCAGCACAGCCAGCACAGCCAGCACAGCCAGCACAGCCAGTTAGACTAAACAAGAGCAAGCCAGGGTCAGAACTAAACCAAAATTAGTCACTTTATCTAGAACATTACTGTAAACAACTGTAAAACAAATGATTCTAAGCAAAAAGGAAAAAGAAATAGTGATTTCTAACTCTAATTTCTAAAATTCGTATGAATCTTTTAGCTTATCTTTAAAGAACAAAGAGAACGGGGTGCGGTCATTGTGAATACATGGAGAATGCAAGAATGGGAAGGGAACGGGTCAGAAAAGGGTCAAAAAAGGGACACATTTATTCTTTTCCCTTTTCGTTTTCGGGAATTTGCATTCAATATCCATTCTTGTCCATTTTAGAATTTGCTGACAATTTTTTCCCAGACTGAGAATCGGGTCATCTTTGGGGAAAGGAAAAGTTTTGATTTCAGAATGTGTATTGAAAAGAGATCTCAAAAAAGAGATCTCTTGTTTTCGATTTTGCCTTTTCTACGCGTCAACTGAAGCGACGCGTAGTCGTCAGCCTTATGGTTCTGTTCTTCTTGTTTCTGGTGATGTTGTTTTCTATTTTGTTAGATAAATTGTGAAGCTGAATAGGAACCTTATACCATTACAGTATATTAAACATACTTGCGTAACAGATTGATTATGAAAATAAAGTCGGCAATGGATTTAAGCGCTTAAAGAATAGCTTACAATAGCTTAAAATAGCTTAAAAATAGCTTAAAAATAGCTTACAATAGCTTAAAAATAGCTTAAAAATAGCTTAAAATAGCTTAAACTAGCTTAAAAATAGCTTAAAATAGCTTACAATAGCTTACAATAGCTTAAAACCTCGTTATGTTTTAGCTCTAAATCCTATTGAAATCCGGAACTCATTTGACTCAATATTACAATGAACAAATGGTAAATATTCTTCTCAAGAATCCTATTATATCAAAGTTTAAGGCTAGTGCTTATTGTGGGTTTTTGAATTCGTCTTAATTCAAAACATTACTTGTAACTTTTCGGCTCAATATGTGACCACAAAATTACGCCAGAAAATGCCACAAAATGTGGAAGTATAACGGGATTGACGCATAGAAAAATGGGAAGTATTGATGCATAGAAAAAGGGAAAGTATAACGGTGAAGTATCTCCAAAATCTAATCTATCTCCTTTCTTTGCTTTAATTTCAAACTTTTATGTAAACTGCGCTATGTAAACTGCGCTATGTAAGCTGCGCTATGCAAATTGCGCTATGCAAATTGCGCTATGTAAACTGCGCTATGTAAACTGCGCTATGTAAGCTGCGCTATGCAAATTGCGCTATGCAAATTGCGCTATGCGAATTGCGCTATGTAAACAGCGCTATGCAAATTGCGCTATGCAAATTGCGCTATGTAAACTGCGCTATGCAAATTGCGCTATGCGAATTGCGCTATGTAAATTGCGCTATGCAAATTGCGCTATGCAAATTACGCTAAGCAAATTGCGCTGTGCGAATTGCGCTATGTAAATTGCGCTATGCAAATTTGAGATTTGTTTCCGTAATATCATAATATTGGCGTTAGTTTAATGGAAAATAAAAATCGAAATAGAAATAGAAATAGAAAGACAATTATTTTAAAGAAACAAATCGATATATACAACTTTGATTTAGAAATATGACCAAAATAACTTGTGCATTCCAATCGCAAAAACATTAATCTAAAATTAAAGAGATTTCGAAATGGAAAGGATCTCGAAATAGAAGCGGAACCTCATCAAGGAAAAGGAGAACGAGCCAAAAAGAAAAGCGAAGCTGTTTACCTGTTTTGATGAAGGGAATCGGAATGAGAAAAGCAAAAGAAAAAGGTTCACAATTTCTCGAGTTATGCAAATCTCTCTTTTACTTTCTTTTCCACTCTCTTTTCCACTTTCTTTGCGACTCTCAGCCAGCCAAACACGGGCTTATGATGGGTCAAAAGAGGTGGAAAGGGTTGAAGCAAAAGGAGGAAGTTATGGATGTTTGGACAGTTCTCTCTTCTCATTCACTTTTCCAAGTTTGGTCTGTCTCCAGCTACAAACAGCCATCCACAAACAATCAACTTAAAGGAAAAGTCGATTCGGATTTCAAGATCGATTAGTTTAGGTGGATGAACAATTAGATTTTGATTTTCCGGTGCTTATTGTATTCAATTAACTGCAGAGATACAATAGTGAGTAAAACGGTGAGTAAAACAGTGAAAAAAAGGGTGAATAAAACAATTAAATCTAATCTAGATATGTTGTTTTTAGCAAAGATTTTCAAAATCTAGTTTGCTAGAGAATTTTTGGCTTTCTCGGAGCATTTGTTATTTTCTTTTTTGTTATTTTGTTTTGCTAGTTAGATTAGAGATAGAATTCAGTTGAAAGATTCAAAAATTGTTCAAAAGTTGAAATATCATTTCACAACAATTGATCTATCAATCTTGTCTTATTTAAGACTTTAAAAACAAAATAGCATGGCTTGGCTACTCAGAAAGTACAAGTTTAAGTGATCTAAAGCTGATTTAAGTGATCTAAAGGTGATTTAAGTGGCCTAAAGCTGATTTTAGTCATCTAAAGCTGATTTAAGTGATCTAAAGGTCAAATTTGGGTGTTAATGTTTGCAAAAATCAAAAGAAAAGGATAAATAGGGAAATTGTTTTTGAATGTTTGAATTGTTTTGTTTGATTTGTTAAGAGTAAAGTGAGAAATTGAGCTGATTAAATAGCAAAAATTAAATTAATTAAATTTGAATAGCATTTTGAGAAACAATGAATTGAAAGAAAGAAAGAAAGAAAGAAAGAAAGAAAGAAAGAGAGGAAGAAAGAAAGAAAGAAAGAAAGAAAGAAAGAAAGAAAGAAGCGTTGAAAGAAAGGAAAAGTTGAAATAAAACTGAAAGAAATGAAAACTTTTTGAATATCAAATAAAAATCTAAAGCACTAAATCAATCATTAAAAAAATTTCACTAAATCAATCATTAATTAGAGGCGATCAGTCAGAAAACGAATGTTTTTTGACAGAGAGAAAATGATTGTCCGTGAGAGCTCACCCTTGTCCAAACTGTTCCCTTTTTTTTGGGTGCTTAGCAAAGTTTAACAGTGGTAACCAACAACAGAGTGGACAAAAATGGGGCAAAAGAGAAGCGAATCGCAAACGGGAGACTCGAGTAAGTGAAAAGAGAAAAGGAAAAACCCTGAAAAAGACAAATGACAACGGTGATGGTAAGGGGAAATCTTTTCTCTAAAAGTTTCGACGAATTAAGACCGTGTTTTGATTGATCGAATGATTGAATGATTGAATTGAATTGAATTGAATAATGATTGAATAAAATGAATAGCGCCAATTGATTCGCGATCCTGAAAAGCTCAAATTTAAGCTCAATATCTTCTTTTTCTATCAACAAAAAAAGCAAAAGAGAAATCGTAAATGACAAGTGAAATGTTCTTTAGGTGGGCACGTAATCGCTTGCGATTTGGCAAAGGGTCCTGGTAGAAGACGCTCCCCTTTTGGACCCCGTAACTCGTGCGTCGAAGTCGTCTAATATGGAATATCGTCTAATTAAATATGGTTCCAATACAGTTCCTTTTTTGATTAAATATGGTTCCAATACGGTTCCTATTTTGATTAAATGTGGTTCGTTATTATGCTCAAATTCTTGATTTTAGTAAGAATCTATCCTAATTCAGACCTCTACACATCAACTAGCGATAAAATTATGATAAAATTTATGGAAGATAAAATGATTTATGGAAGGGATGGAAGATAAAATTGATGTTATGGGGATTTAGCTGTGTAGCTGGGATTCCGTTTGGAGCGGCTAATCGAATCGATTTTGAATTAGGATGATGGGTAAAAGATAAAAGTAAAAGACTAGGATAAAAGAGCTTGGAGTTGGATAAAATTTAGAATCAACTATCAACGAAGTGAGTGACTTTGAGTGACTGACATTTAAAGTTTGCAATTCGATTAGTTCAAAGTTTTCAATTCGATTAGATTATCAAAAGTTCAAATCAAAAGATACAAATGTTCGATAAAGGAATCAGAAATTCAGCAAGAAATCAAAAAGTTATTAACGCTTTCAATGTGAGAATGCCCGGTAAACACTTGCTAGACAAGTTGGGGGATTTTCGCGGCTCTTTTTCGTTTTGATGATCTGGCTATCTGTCTATTCACAGAACTCATTTGTCAATTCCCCACTCAGCCGGGGGCTTGTTTGAGAGAGGTTTGTGGGTAATATGTAGGTAAATCCCCACAGTGAGCCGAGGCGATCACCATTTTGGCCGACTGAAGAGAGAGGTTGGCTGAAAATCGGGTTTTGTTTTTAAAATTGGGCAAAGTTGAAGAGAAATGTTGAAAAATTAGCAAGCAATTTGAAGATTAGCAATCAATTTTGAAAAATTAACAAGCAATTTGAAAAATTATTTTTTTTTTTTTTTCCCCTTTTTTTTACTTTTTTTCTTTTTTTTTTTTTTTTTCCCTTCTTTTCCCTTCCCCCTTTTTTTTTTTTTTTTTTTCCCCCCCTTTTTTCCCCTTGCAAATCTGCTATTCAATTGATAGAAAGATTCGTTAAAACCTTGAATAATAGTTGGACTTGTTCATTTGTCGAAGCATTTATCAGTTTAAGTTCAGCTAGGTTCTTCTTTAGCTTGAATATCTCTTAATTTATCATCCAAGTCAAAGCCAAAGTTGAGTCAATTAAGCCAAAACAACTTGCACAACTAAACTCTCAATCCACAGTCTGAAATCAAAAAGGAAAGTACAGAACCCAGACTAAAATCACTTTCTCACATGACAATATCTCTTTTCTAACAACCTATTCTTGCAACATCTCATTAGAAAAAGTTCAGGTGTTGGCTGAAAATTTCAATTTGATGGGGGCGGTCACTATACGAACTCTATGAGAGAAAGGCGTCCCAGAGCTGAAAACATCTCTCCCTCTTGTCCCAGGGCCGTGACGCAACCTGTGGCCATTCGCTTTCCCTTTTTAAACGTGAGGAGAGTTGGCACTGACCCGAAGAGATGAAGAGGTACGAGAGAAGAAAAGAAAGGATATTTTCTGAAGAAAGTCTGGGTCTCGTTTAGATTAAGCTTCTCTGGTCTGGTGAGAGAACATAAACGTTTGAGAGAGCTTGATGGGAAACGAGATCTCTTGGAAAGAACTTTCTAGAGCTAGGTCTTAGTTTGAAAAGAGAGTGGAGAAGATGAGGAGATCTTATCGCAATGGAGATCTGAAGTCCTAAATGGCCTGGTTGGGCCAGGCTCTGGTTGGGCCAGACTCGGGTTGGGCCAGACTCGGTTGGGACAGGCTCTAGTTGGGACAGGCTCTAGTTGTGACAGGCTCTAGTTGGGCCAGGATCTAGTTGGGACAGGCTCTAGTTGGCCCAGGCTCTAGTTGGGACAGGCTCTGGTTGGGACAGGCTCTAGTTGGGCCAGGCTCTAGTTGGGACAGGCTCTGGTTTGGCCAGGCTCTGGTTGGCCTAAGCCTAAGCTCTGGTCAGGCAAGGCCTAAGCCTAAGCCAGGTTTAAGCCGGGCAAGTTCCAGGCCTAGTTTCGGGTGCATCCAGATACTTTATGAATCAGCTCAGGCCAAAAGTCTAGTCTAGCTTGGAAAGAATTTCCCTTGGTACAACCCTGTTTGAGTTGCATGCAAAGTGGTTAAGTAATTAGGTTGATTTTTCGACTCTATTCATAGTTTTGACCATGCAAGTTGAGAATGAGATGAAAACAGAGAAAGAAGTTGAGTCCATTTTTCCCTTTCCCCTTTTCTCGATTCACTTTTCCGCCTCAAAGACGGGTCTCCCCTAGTGACCGGCATTCCCCTTTTTTCTTTTCTTTTTCCTTTTCTTTTCCCCTTTCCCACTTCCCATTGGCAGCCGTTCTCTCCTTGTTTTCAGCTACGATACGATTCTCGAGAGATCTGCCCCGGGAGAGGTTTTTTTTTGAGTGAAATCCGCTCTGAAAATGACATTTGAGCCCGGCTTTGGGCAATTTTGTATAGAAGAATGGAATATCTCGTGGTCAATTTTTTTGTATTATTGGCGAGGGCGACTGAAAATAGATTTCGAACGAAATTCGGGGATTAAAAGTAAAAACGAGAAGAAACTTTAGAAAAGAATTCGGAATCAAAAAAAAACACACAGAAATCAAGATTGAAATAAACAAGAAAAGTACGAAAATGAAAACAAGGAGAGAACGGCAAGAAAGTTTCAAAGAAAAAGCAAAGATTGAGTCTAGAATTGGAAAATTCAAAGCTCATTTAGTATTTTAAATGATTTAAATTTAAATTTCAAGATTTTAAATGCCTAAGTGTTGAAAAAATTGACTTTTTCCAGCCTGGACTCAGATTAAATCCATTTTTCTACAGAACGATTATAGAATAAATCAATTGTTTATCGATTGTTTAGATTAAAATTGAACTTAAATTTGGTGACCTATCAGATCTCTGAAAGTAAACGACTCTCAATTTTCAGAAGGAAGTCCCTTTCTTCTTCAAAAATCTTCACATTGACTTTTTCTCTTTACTCTCAAAGAGATTTCCCTCTCAAATTCTCAAGTGAGTGATCGCTTTAGACTGACCATACCTGGGAAAGGATTTGGTAATGAGAAAGTTAAGGAGTTAAGGAAAAGAGTTAAGGAGTTAAGGAAAAAGTTAAGGAGTTAAGGAAAAAGTTAAGGAGTTAAGGAGTTAAGGAATTAGAGTTAAAAATTGAATGGAATATGATAAATTAATGAATCGAGTGGTTAGATTTGACAATAGAAAAGAAAACTCAGGTCCATGAAAGAAAGATTAGGCTCTTGTGTAGTTTCCATGGATTTTGAACGGCTCGTCACACTTTAAAGGCCTATAACTTTGTTCAGAGATCATATTTTTGTTAACTTTTTATAGCACTGTACAGAGGACATTTCAGGTTTTCAAATGATACCAAATGGAGCTTAATTCGATCTTCCAGTCCCTGAAAATCAGAGCCAACTTTGAGCAAATGACGCCTATCCAACTCGGATGTTTTGTCGCCTGGTTTGCGTGGGAACGAAAAATATAATCAAGCTCTCTTTGGTATCATTTGAAAGCCTGAAACGTTCTCTATCCATTGATATAAAAAGCTGAGAGAAATATGATCTCTAGACAAAGTTATAGGCCTTCAAAGTGGGCGACTCGTTGAAAATCTCTCGATTTTCCAAAAAGACCCGGAAACAATGTCCCACCCCCCATAAATCTCATAAATAATATCTTAACAATCATAACAATCATAACAATCATAACAATCATAATAATCATGAATATCATAACCTAAACATCATAAAAGTATCATCAAAAGCTCACTGAGCACTTAACAGAAAGAAAACAGAGTCAATTTATTGTAAAACTCGATAACTAAATAACTAAATAACTAAATAGCTGAATAATCAAGCCACAAGCATCAAGCCATGGATTTTGACTGTATAAATTGCTTTCCCAAAGTTAACCAAAACAAAATATGGAAGTGTATAGTGTTTCTCATTTTAAAATAAGTACAAAACATTTAAAAAAAACGCGCTCCAAGCGAACAAAGATTATAAAATATTAGTTGACAAAAAAAAGAGTAAAAGGAATGGTCATTGAAAGGCTTTCATTTTGTTGAGAGATTCGTATAACGAGAGAACGGATGAGAAATGGGGAAAGTTGGGGAGAAGAAAAAGAACTTTAAGCGGGACATCAATTCATTGAGCATTGAGGAAGTTGATGTGATTGGGAGCAAGAATTTTAGATTTTTCTAGAAGAAACTTTTTCTGCTTAACTGTTTAACTACTTAACTGTTTAACTGCTTAACTGTTTAACTGCTTAACTGCTTAACTGCTTAGCTGCTTAACTGCTTAACTGCTTAACTGCTTTCTGTTTAATTAATTACTTAATTTTCCAAAAATTGAGATTTTTAAGAGATCAAAATTCAAATCTTGCTCGAATTCTAGCAATGGATTGTAGAGAATTGGTAGAGGTAAACAAGATGGACTGGCCACAGCTCACAGAGGATAAAGGGGAGTGGTCCTGTTGCTCAAAAGACAGCTCTATCTCTTACTCTTGAAAAGCAGGATGGCACCAAATGGAAGAAAAGAAAGCCAAGCCAAGAAAACTGGGAGAAGTTGAAAAGAAAAAGAGAATTGGCTCTCAGTGCTGTCACGGAAAGAAGTTCTACTGATCATTACATAGAAAAGGAGCTGGTCAAGCTGCGAATTGGCTGACTGGCATAAAAACAACTTCTGTTCCATGCTGAGCAAAAAAATCAAAAGCCAAGATCTATAATATTGAAATATCTTAATCCTTACCCATGTAATTGTTGCAGAAATTATATAATACCACTTTTCAATCTGTACCATCTACTAATACATAATTGAGGGCTGTCTGTCCGTCTGTCTGTTCGTCCGTCTGTCCGTCCGTTCATCCGTCCGTCCATCCGTCCGTCCATCCGTTCGTCCGTTCGTCTGTCCGTTCGTCCGTCCGTTCGTCCGTTCGTCCGTTCGTCCGTTCGTCCGTTCGTCCATCCGTCCGTCCATCCGTTCGTCCGTTCGTCTGTCTGTCCGTCCGTCCGTCCGTCCGTCCATCCGTCCGTTCGTCCGTCCGTTCGTCCGTCCATCCGTCCGTCCATCCGTTCGTCCGTTCGTCTGTCTGTCCGTCCGTCCGTCCGTCCATCCGTCCGTTCGTCCATCCGTTCGTCCGTTCGTCCATCCGTCTGTCCGTCCGTCCGTCCGTCTCGTCCCCCCCCCCCCCCCCCCCCCCCCCCCCCTCCCCCCCCCCCTTCTCCTTCTCCTCCTTTCCGTCCGTCCGTCTGTCTGTCCGTCCGTCCGTCCGTCCATCCGTCCGTTCGTCCATCCGTTCGTCCGTTCGTCCATCCGTCTGTCCGTCCGTCCGTCCGTCCGTACGCAACTTTCATCTCGAGAACCGGAGAAGTTAGAGCTTCAAAAACAACACCCTTATAAGTTTTCAATCCTTAGTGAAATATCTTAGTCCCTACCCTTACACAAAGTTGAGCACAAAGTACGCAAAAAACAAGCGCAAGGCGCAAACTTTCTAAACAACGTCGATGTTCAATACAAGCTTTATAGCTCCAATACAAACTTTTAGCTTTATTACGAAAATTCCCATTTCTTTTTGTTGTTTTGTTTTCAGTGCTTCTCCAGAAAAATCTCGAAATCGCCTCAAAATAGTAATTATTATCAAATGACCATAGAAACCTGTCAAAGCAAAAAAAACTTTTCAGATTTCCTTTCTCTTTTCCACTTCCGACTAATAAGCGAAAATATTTCAAGCGAAAATTTTTTGTTTTCTTTTTCTGAAATTTCCTTGGTCAGCAAAAGAAAAGCGGGGAAATTGAGGTGAAAAAAAAAGCGAAATGAGGCAATTATTCGTCGTACAGTTGATTTAAACAAAATCAAACACAACAAACGGAAATTTTCTCGATGTGATCAACGCTGAAAAGGTGATAATTGTTTGGAAAATAAGCTGGAAAGGGGTATAGAGGGATTTATAAAGGGAAAATGGTTTTAAATAGTTTCAAATGTTTCAAATGTTTCAAAAAATGTTTTGCATGGAGAAGACACAGGTAAAACTCCAAGAACGGATTGAAATTGATAAGATTTTTTGGTACTTTTAGTAGTTTTTGGTATTTTTTGGTACTAAGAAAAGCTTTTTAGGGAAAGCTACTGTTGCAGCAGCTCTAGAGAAATCAAATAACGATCAAATTCTTTTCAAATTGCAATTTAGAAGTTTAAACTTTGAACTTTGAACTCCAAAGTTCTTAAACGTTTGTTTAAAAAAGTTTAACCTTAAACCTTTAACCTCCAAAGTTCATTTAAACCTTAAAGTCTAAAGTTTCAAGTTTAAACTTTGAACTTTGAACTTTAGAGTTTAAACTTCTAGCTTTGAAGTTTAAAGTTTGAAAAGTTAGAAGTTCTACAGATTTCTACAAGTTAAAAGTTTGAAAGCTTTTCGTAGTCAATTCAAAATCTACTCTTGCTTCAAAAAAATTTAACTAAAATTGCCGAAACAAAAACAACAAAACAGAAGATCGGTAAAGATCAGTCAATTTTGCTAGCAAAACTTTGCACTTCAACTTCTGAGCTTCTTAACTTAACCTCTGAACTTCTGAGCTTCTTAACTTGATTTCTGAACTTCTTAACTTAACTTCTGAACTTCTAAACTTCTTAACTTAACCTCTGAACTTCTGAGCTTCTTAACTTGATTTCTGAGCTTCTTAACTTGACTTTTGAACTTCTAAACTTCTTAACTTAACTTCTCAACTTTTTTAACCTAACTTCTGAACTTCTTAACCTAACTTCTAAGCTTCTTCCCTTGACTTCTGAACTTCTAAACCTCTTAACCTAACTTCTAAGCTTCTTCCCTTGACTTCTGAACTTCTAAACCTCTTAACCTAACTTCTAAGCTTCTTCCCTTGACTTCTGAACTTCTAAACCTCTTAACCTAACTTCTAAGCTTCTTAACCTAACTTCTAAACCTCTTAACTTAACTTCTGAACTCCAGAATTCTCATTTGAAACGAGCAACAACAAAATTTTCGATATGAAAACTGTCAAAGATCGGTAAAGATTGATCGAAGATCATTAAGAAACTTTTAACAGTAATGTTACTGTTAACATTTGCTAGGCAACAAATTTAAAAGCTGGAAAGCTGGAATTAAAAGCAAATTTCAATTTAAAAGCTGAAAATTAGTGTTTACGAAAGATTCCGCAGTTTTTCCTTACAAATTCAAAAACCTGATTCGTTTTTCTATCAAGAATCTTCTAAATTCAAGAATTCATTTTAAGAATTGGAAAAAATTTGACAAAATTGAAATTGGAGATTGGGGATGTTGAACAATTTCTTTGCTAAAAGCTAAACTAGCAAAAGCTTTTTTTTTTTTGCTAGCTTACGGTAGACATTTAGCTAAAGAAAGCCAAGAGTTTTCTAAGAAAAAGGAAGACAAAAAAAGACGAGAAAGCTGATGACAAATCGAACGAAAAAGATTTGATCATCGAGATCGGAACACAAAAAGTGAAATTTTGAAGAAGCGAATTTGAAGAAAACGATGAAGGAAAGGGGATTATTACAAAAACATCCATCTTTTCTTTTTTTTGTTTTCTTTTCGATCCACGAGGAAACGAGCCAAAATTTGACCGTTTTCAAGGGAATTTCTTGGCAAGATGCGAGAAATCGAAAGAAATGATTCATGCAAAAGTTGTTGAAGTAAAGTTTGCTGTGTTTTAAGTAAAGTTTGCTTGGTTTGGCTTGGTTTAAAGTCAAAAAAACGTCAGCAAATCGAGCTAAAATCGGCTCAATTGCCTTCTGAAAGTAAAAAAGAAACGATAAATTGAAAAAAAACAATCCTGAATGGAAAAATTGACTTTAGCGTAACGCTTGCGAATGCTGAAGCTTTCTTTTTGTACTTTAAGCTTAAAATAGAAATCGAAGTAGAAATAGAAATAGAAATAGAAATAGAAATAGAAATCGAAAGGGAAATTGAAATTTTTAAGCTTGAACTCGAAACGCACTCTATTTAACACACTAGACCTGTTGAAAGAGTCCAGGCGCAATTTTCAGACAGTCTGCCTAGCTCTTCGATTTTTTACTACCCAAAGCTCCTTCAAGCATAAAGCCTAGTTCCCCCGCAAACTCTTATTCTAGGCTTCATTTTGATACTAAACATGGCTAAGGTTTTGGTTTTACCATTCTTTAGATTTCGATCATTTTAGATAAAAAAATTTTCTGAACTTGTTAAGCTTATCGAGATCCGGCAAAGATTGATCGAAATCTAAAGAGTGGTAAAACAAAACCTAGCCATGTTTAGTATCAAAATGAAGCCTAGAATCAGGGCTTGCTTGAGGGGGCTAGGTTTCATGCTTGAAGGAGCTTTGGGTAGTAAAAAAATCGAAGAGCTAGGCAGACTGTCGGAAAATTTTGCCCAGACTCGTTAAGCAGGTCTATGACACATCAGTCGATCAAATTCATTCATTAAATCAAATCAAATTCACTCATTTCAACCAAAAGTGACAAGTTTATATGCGAGAAATTCTATATATATGTTGTATCCGATTTAGATTCAATCTAAATCCGGCGTCCGATTTAGATTACTTGCGATTTAGATTGCTTAATATATGTTCTTAAGCGTTAACGCTAATAAATTGTTTCATAGTTGGGTTTCTTTTTCAGAAAAAACAGTAACAGACCTTTGAAAAATGGAGAAAACCACAGAAAACGCTTAAGAACATATATTAAGCATGTTTATATTATTGTTCAATCTATATAAGATTTAGATTGAATCTAAATCGGACGTCCGATATAGACTGTAATCTAAATCGGACGTCCGATATAGACTGTAATCTAAATCGGACGTCCGATATAGACTGTAATCTAAATCGGACGACCGATATAGACTGTAATCTAAAGCGGACGACCGATATAGACTGTAATCTAAATCGGACGTCCGATATAGACTGTAATCTAAATCGGACGTCCGATATAGACTGTAATCTAAATCGGACTTCGATATAGACTGTAATCTAAATCGGACTTCCGATATAGACTGTAATCTAAATCAGACGTCCGCGATAAGTTCAATCTAAATCGGAAACAACATATATAAATTCTAGATATTATATTGAGCTTGAAGAATTTCCATTCAAAAGGGAATTTCCATTTTCCAGTTTCCAGGATCAATAAGTTGAAAAACTGGGTAAAAATCTAAAAATCTTTTGCGATTCCTCAAAAATCAAAGAATTCCCCTCAATTAGATGATTTTTGTCTTATTTGAATCAAAAAACATGACTATAATTTGATTCTTTTTTCGAAATATCAGAGATTTATGCTTGGTTTCACGTTTTTTGCATGTTTTCCCCGAGAATATAATTCTCTCGAAAGATCCAGGTTTTTCTCTGAATTATACGACCACATGGCTTTATTTTTTCAGTTATAATAAGAATGAAAAGAAAATTTCATACAAATTAGAGCTTTCACAAGATTCTTTGAGAAAAACAATAGGAAAAAAGTGAAATGAAGCGTTGAAGAAAAGGTTAAAGCTTGGAATTGATGAAGAATTGTTAGAGAATAGTGCAAGAGTGCAAAAGAACCGGAAAAGAAACGAAAGTGTGATGAAATGTTTTGATTTTGAAAGATTTAATGTAATTTAATGTCTGGCTTATGTCTGTCTGGCTTATGAGCTTAAAAGTTCTTAAAAAAAGTTCACATTGTTGATAAAATTGGTTAATAGCATTTGGGCATGGTTAATAGCAAAGTTCTCATTTAAACAAGTTCTCAACTTTGTTGAATTTAAATCATACTCTCATTTTTGTTAGCCAAGATAAATGTACAAAAATGGAGCTTAGAAAGCATTACTTTTATAGTAATTAACTCTTAAAACATTAATGCAGAAAAAGACGATTTTTAGAGACCCTAAACTTGAATTTAACTATTTTTCAGCATTTTTAGCATAGCTTTTTTTTATACTGCTCGGCTAGGGTTGTTAAAGTGATTTAAAAAATGTTAAATTTCCTCTATTCTATGTAAAATTACGCGTAGATTTTATGATTAATGCTTATTTTCAGTTTAGATTAAGCTACTATCCTAGAAAGTCAAAAAGATGCAAGCGCAACACTACAGGGTGCGTCACAATTACCGCCTCACCTCTTTTACAAAAGAATTTAGCTGTTTTTCAAGGAAAGCTCTTCTAAATTTTTGTTTTTTCTTAATTTCTTGTTTTATTTTTTTTTTAAATTTGCTGTTTTCACCGAAAAAAAAGTTTCATTTAGTGATGGCAAAGCGTAATCTTCACAGAGCTTTGATCATCGACTTACACGTCAAAGGCTATGGGACACGTGAGATTGTTCGACATCTAGGAGTCGATAGAAGTGTTGTGATTCGCGTAGTTGAACGATACAAAGAGCTTGGAGCTTTACCGCCCTGGACGAGGAAACAAGAGAACCGTTACCATCAAAGCTAGTATCAAGAGAACCAAGATAATCAAGAGAAACAAGAGAAACGTTACCATCAAAGCTATTGGGTTGGGAGCATGAGTCGCCAACTTTAAAGGGACTTTGCACATAAAGTTTTAAACTACGTTGGTATCAAAAGGATCCAATATTTCTCACAAATGACTTTGAGAGATTCCACAAAGCTTTTCTTCGTGGAGTTATGAACCAAACGCACTGGTTAAAATGCAAAGAGTCCGACTCATCATTTGAACAGTTCTTTCACATAAACCTTCTTGTTTTATATAAGAAAGATAGAGCACATTCAATTACTTAAGTTGAAATTTGCAGGAAGATCCAATGGTTTCTAGATACAGTTTGTAGTTTTGTGAATGGCTTTTCTTGGCGGGGCCTGTTTGTTTCTTTATGTCATTTTTAGAGAATTAAGTTAACCGTTCACCATATCAAAGCTAATTGACGAAGTCGAATAGAAGTTTTAGACATTTTTCATTTTCGGCCGACTCATTCTCCCCAACCCAATAGTCTCAAGAGAATCAAGATAATCAAGAGAAACAAGAGAACCGTTACCATCAAAGCTAGTATCAAGAGAATCAAGATAATCAAGGGAAACAAGAGAACCGTTACCATTAAAGCTAAAGAGTCGAAGAGATCAGGCACAACCCCACGCATTTCCTTTAAGCCGCACCCTGTAAGCTTGGAATAGTTGAGGTAGATTGATTTAAATGGAATAAATCCTAAAAATGACTAGATGAACAATTTTTGACCAAAATATACTTGAGATTTGCCTATTGTTCTGCAAAAAAATTTGTTTAGGACTGCAGCTTTTTCTTGTAAGCAGAATCGTTAAAAGTTGAGTATCTTCACAAAATGGTTTACTTGAACAGATTTTTAAAAAAAGAAGTGATTGCCGTTTACAGATTGCAAAAAAGACAAAAGCGCTATTTAAAAATGGTTTACAAATGTGTTATTTACCAGTAAATATTATAGAAACAAAAATATTGAATTGATAAATAAGTTATACGTTTAACTTGAAGAAAAGAAAACTAACAGCTTTGGTTTTGCATTGAAAAGGTTGAGCAGAAAAAGATCTAGCAAAATAGGGACTTAAATTTCTCGACTGAAAGCAACTGGTGTGCATGGATTGAGCATCGACTCGTGGAGTGTCCATTTCGAGAGAGAGAGAGAGAGAGAGAGAGAGAGAGTGAAAAGAAGAGCAAAGCATGGACCTATTGCCTGGGGCTGATGCGTGGGGAAACGGCTGCATAAACACCAGTTGTCTTTACCCCTCTTTTTCACCTTTTCACTTAAATGACCATTGTCTCTCTTTTCGCAAAATCGGTGCTCATCTGCACCAGGAGCTACCACTTAGAAAAGTCGGCACAAAGCTTGAAATTTTTTATGAATCGGTGCTTTGTTTAAGAGATCACTGAAAAGTTTAATTTGGCTGCAAATTGACAAGCTTGAGCTAAGATTTTGAAAGTTGAAAAGAAATGGAACCTAGATTAACAAGAATCACGATTTGAACATAAAAATGATTCCAAAATCATTTATAAAATATCAACAAGATATTTAAACATATAAATATTGTATATAAGAAGAAAAATGACAGCTAGAAATTTAATAAACCTTCAATAAAGTTCAGCGATTTGAGCTTTCCGAGATCCAAGATCAAATCGCTTTGACAATCGCTCAAGAAAATTTCTGATTAAAGATTGAATTTAGGCAATCGGTTATTGTTCTATTATTGTTCTATTATTGTTTTGTTAACAGAAATTTGCTTTTAAAACAAGATTTCGACATTTCAAGGACAAGGTTCAGTTAAACTAGTTCAAAGAGAAGATGAAAGTTGAACATAGCTCAAGTAAACGAATCAGAACCAGAAAGAACCAGTACGAACTAGAACGAACCAGAATGAACCAGAACGAACCAGAACGAACCAGAACGAACCAGAACGAATCAGAACGAACCAGAACGAAACAGAACGAACCAGAACGAAACAGAACGAACCAGAATGAACCAGAACGAATCAGAAAGAACCAGAACGAACCAGAACGAATCAGAAAGAACCAGAACGAATCAGAACCAGAACCAGAACTTCTGACACTCAATAAGTCTCGAAAAGTAGAAAGAACATTCTTTAACAAGCCAACAAAAGTCATAACAAAATTCTCAATTCCGATAATGAAAAGCGTCTGTGTTGCACATATCGGCTGTGGTCAAAGGATCGAGAAAAGAAGAAGAAGAGGAGAAGACTAAAACCGCAGTGTCCCGGGGTGAAAAGGGTTGAATCGAAATGGAAAGAGAAATTGGAGAAAAGAGAGAAATGCGGCAATGCCAGGCGAGGAGAAGCGTGTGCGTTCGATTGCGCAATATGCAAATGCCAAGAGAAAACGAAAGAATTGAGTGAAAAGGGCCGAGTGACCGCTAGAGATTGTGTGAAATGGAGAGATTTGGAGAGGTTTATCATTTGAAAAAGATCGGGAAAGAGGGAAGAGACGGAGATGGGCAAAGGGACAGCAATAGAAATCGACTGGCTCGGGCGGGTGGTGCCAACGAACGCAAAAAGAGATGACCGCTAAGAGAAGCGGGGGAAACAAGAGGAAACAAGATAAAGAGAGAAATGGGAAGAGTGGGAGAGTGGGAGAGAAGTCGGCCTAGCTGCCAGCCGATCCATGCCTTCTTCTAGGGCCTGGGAGAGTGGACGAGTCCCTCTCGGGGGCTAATTAGACCGGGGACCAAGCCTTTTCCATTCTTTTCTTTTGCGTTCCGATGGCGCAATCGGCTCCCTTTTCTAGAAATAAGGGACTGGAGGGGTTTATTGGAATTTGTGCCGGAATTTATGCCAATATTCTCAACATTAAGCCAGTAAATGTTGATTTAAACTGAAGAAAACGGCAATGGTAATCTTTTCAAAAAACCTGCGAAGTTTACAGTGATAGATGTTGCCGCTTTCTCCTACTGTTGGATGCTGTTTAAATGTGATTGTTATTTGGTAGAGTGTTTCAACAAGTTAACCAAAGATTGTCGGACATTTGCCTTTGCTCCCTTTGCCATTGGCAATTCAACTTTGAGCTCAAATTTCTTGGTGTTGGGCTGTGCAATTTAAATAGTTTTTGTACCAATCGATAGAGAAAGACTTGGCGCATCTAATGATACCAAGAATATTTGAATTGAACAGTACAACACCAAGAAATTTGAGCTCAAAGTTAGATTGCCAATGGCAAAGGGGCGGGTATGAAAGATCGGATGACCTTAACCAAAGAAACAAATCTTCAAATTCTTATAGTTGGGTTGGTCAGGCTTAGGCTTAGGCTCAGGCTCAGGCTCAGGCTCAGGCTCAGGCTCAGGCTTAGGCTTAGGCTTAGGCATAGGCTCAGGTTCAGGCTCAGGCTCAGGTTTTGGCTCAGGCTTAGGCTTAGGCTCAGGCTCAGGCTCAGGCTTAGACTTTTGTTCTTCGGTAAACCAAGTTCTTGCTGTTGAGTATTTTCTAGAGCAGCTCTCTACTCAAGCCTTGCGTACAAACTCCAAGATTCCATCATTTTATCGCCATTGTATACTGGTTGACTCGTTTCCATTTTCGTCTCCTAATCACTGAGCAAAATCGCATCACTATCTCGAAAAGGGTAAGAGAAGAAAGGAAAGGGCAAGCGCAGTGAATTCCTGACCGATGGGCAGTGGTTTTGTGATGGGGGAAAAAGGGAAAGATGGGGGGTGAATTTTGCGAGAGTGGAAATTCAATCGGAGGGACGCGTCCCGTGACACACGGACGGGACTTGAAAAAGGAGAAAAGCGGGAAAGAACTATTGGGGTGAAAGGGGAAAAGAGGAGAAAACGGGACGGGAGATGAAAAGTGCCATGTGTACAACCGAGAGCTTTGGCCGCTCTTTTCAACCACCACTAGGGCAGAGATCAGCTCGGCTTTACTTTGCGCAAAAAATCGACTATCGCAAGCGCAATTCATTCAAATTGAATTCAATATATTGTACAAGAACAAGTTTGACGTTACTTGGCTTGACTGGCAGAGAAGTTGATGTTCTGACATCACTGATAGTAAAGATCAAGTAAAGAACCACTTTATCAGTCATTTATTTTGTTATGAAGTTATTTAAAACCTCAATATTTTAATAGATCTAAGAGTTTTCAGGAATCTAAACAGAAAAACAGCAATTGTAAGTTGAAAGTTGAAAGTTAAAGTTGGGAACTCAACTGTTTAGGATGACTGTCACCAATCTAAGCTATTCAATATAGCTATTCACCCTATTCAATCTAAGCTGAACGCTGAATAAGCTACCGTAGTCTGGCCTGGTTTTTCAGCAATATAAGCCGCTTTTTTTTACCCTTTTGTACAAACGAAAGACCCAATGAAGTGGTGCTTGGTGGGAGCTCCTGAAATAGGGATAAGCCAAAAACTAGCGAGATTCTCAATTGATGCTTTTCAAAGCTTTATTGAGAAG
Organism: Mesorhabditis belari; assembly: GCA_958450365.1. Classification (NCBI taxonomy): domain Eukaryota; kingdom Metazoa; phylum Nematoda; class Chromadorea; order Rhabditida; family Rhabditidae; genus Mesorhabditis; species Mesorhabditis belari. The sequence goes on along the minus strand of CAUEEP010000741.1, from coordinate 872,788 downwards.
CTTTGAGCTGAAACACCTCATCAGAAGAGTCATAAGAGTCTCAAACTCAGAACAGTTTGAGCATTTGAGCACTTTCTTCAAAAGAAACCCATTTTGGTGTCAATAGAAAAGTTGTAGAGAATCAAAAATGAGGCTTATAGCCAAATTTCCAAAATGATACACTTAGTAGTTTCGCTTAAAATGCAAGTTTTGTTGCAAGTTTTGTGAAAATTCGTAAATTTGGCATTTCTTGAAAACCAGTTTTTGAATCATTCTGAAAGTTAGGATATAAGCTTGATTTTTGATTCTCTACAACTTTTCCATTGACACCAAAATGGGTTTCTTTTGAAGAAAGTGCTCAAACTGTCACAGATAACTCGCAGTTTTCAATTCACCAACCCAATATTTGTTTTTCTTGGTCGCATTTTTGCATTTTGGTCGTTTATAAATGAATCTGCTGTTTAATTTGTGGTTTTCTTTAAATAAAAAAGATTATCTATATAAATAAGCTGTATCATAGCTTATTTTTAGGTAAATTTGATCCACTTTGATCGCAAATTCGAACAGGAATTCTTGTTTTTCCTTACAATGGAAATAGAATAAAAACAGCTTGATGAAATGTATGGAAATTTGTCGATCTACATAACTTTTCATTCTTTATCTTTGTCTTTTAAAACAAAATAGATTTCTATGATCAAAAAGTGCGCAAATCGGAACTTTTGACTCGTTTTGACTGCTAAATGTCATCGTTTATGATAGCTCGACTTTAAAGCTTTAAAAATAATCAACCAACACGAGCTTTTCAGAATTTCTTAAAGAACAATTTGTAAATAAATAATAGAACTTTTTGATAAAATAAACTATCAATTGATTAGTTTATTTCAAATTATTTATTTCAAACAAAAAAATGAACCTATATTCATTGTTTATTTCAAAAAGTAACCTTTAAAAAACGGAAAAGACTTTCTATGATACAAAAAAAACCTTAGGCAATAGTTTTAAATCTAACAAGATTGCCATTTCATTTTGGTAACACCATTTCTTTGGAATAATTATTGTAACAATTCTTGGCATCTTCCATCATCTTCCATCTTCCAATAGATGTAAATCTATCAATATTTATAATACTTTGTGTAACATAAATCTTCATGTAAGTGCTAATAAAAGAAATCCTTTCAATTTTCCATTCTGATTTCCGGCAACACTTTCGATAATCACCGAAAAAAACATTCCTCGTGATGGATGCAGACGTATTTTCATCGAAAAACGGACTCCTTCTGCCCTCGCGTCAGCTAGTCAGCCTCATTCCCTTTCTTGTCTTTTCTTTTCTTGTCTTTTCTTTTTCTTTTCTTTTCTCTTCTTTTTCTCTTCTTTTCCTTTTCTTTCCTTTCCTTGTCTTTTCTTTTCTTTCCTTTTCTTTCCCCTTTCCCATTCCGTCCCATCCACGACTAGGCCGTGCTAGCTGAATGTTTTCGCTCAGAAAAGTGAAAAGAACAAAAAGATCCCAAGAGTTTCTTGGCACTTTTCACTCTCTTTCCCCTTTTCCGCGAGATTTTGAACACTTTTTAAACTCAAAAGCCCCAGGTGGTCAGAAAAGTGAAATTTTATTGGATTCGGGGGATTGGCTTTGTAAAGATTTGAAAAGATTTGAAAAGATTTGAAAGATTTGAAAAGATTTGAAAGATTTGAAAGATTTTCAATCGAATTTTGAATTTTTTAAAGTACTTCAAGTACGCTGTACTAGATTTTTAACAATGTCAGATTGTTTAAAGTTTGATTTTATGATTTAAAAAGCTATAGTTTGGCTTGTTTTTCGTTCAAAAATCATCTACGCTTTTGAATGAAATCAATAAAGCAATGGATTTTTATAAAAGCGTTTTGTAAAGAGTTTTTGTATCGTACTATTGCTAGCACTTTTCATTCTTTTTGCTAGAGTTTTTTATTGCACAAAAGTACACTACGTTTTGTGCAAAAGTTGACGAAAAACAAGCCAAACTATAGCTTTTTAAATCATAAAATCAAACTTTAAACAATGTGACATTGTTAAAAATCTAGTTAACATTTCAAAATTTCAAAATTTGATTACAAAATTTGATTTCAAAATTGCTATTTTCAGGGAGAACGCTTATCTTCTTTTCTTTCTTAGAACTTCCTTTCCTTTCTTTTCCTTTCCTTTCCTTTCCTTTCCTTTCCTTTCCATTTGCGTCTTCTTGAAGCCTTTTCAACTCTCTTTCTTTCCATTTCAAATTTGGGTGAATTTGGGGGTGAAAAGAGAAATTATATCTGATTGCTCGAGAAAAGAAAAAAAAAGAAAAGACTTTGAAATTCCCAAATAGAAGAAAGGCGACGAAGAGATGCAAATCCAATCGGACAATCAGTGGTCAGTGCCGAGAAAGGGAAAGAGGGTCAGTGCCGAGGAAGGGAAAGAGGGTCAGTGCCGAGAAAGGGAAAGAGATTTGAGGGTGGAGGAAGTGCCGCGTAAACTCTTCATGGCTTTTCACACCAATTTAAGTTGAATTCAACAAGTCGACATGAAAAAGTTTTTGAGAAAACCGATAAATCAATGAACAGATAATAAAGTAAAGTAAGGAATGACAAAAAGAGATTTCCGGAGAGGGATTGAACCCGGGCTTTCTTTGCTTTCCTTGCTTTCCGGCTTTCCTTACTTCCCTTACTTCCCTTACTTCCTTTCCAGGCAGATGCTCTAACCACTGAGCTATCCGATTTTTTTGTTAGGGAAAAGAGGAAAGATAGAGGGAAGAGAAAGGAAGAAAGAGAAGGAAATACCCGGAAACGTTGGTTGCAAAAAGGTTGTTAAATTCTTTCCAAAAATTGCCATATTATAAAGCTTATGGCTAGAGGAAACACTTAAAGACAAATCGCGTGTGTTCATACTTTTTTAGGCGTCCTGGATAAGCTCTTCAAATCATCTTCGGATCATTTATGAAGTAACAACATTTCTTGACAAGTATGTAACTCTTCTTGTACCCAAGCTAAGGAGTTCAAATATCGCTTCTGAAAATTACAGCATCATAGCTATGGCAAGGTGTTTCGTTTAAGAACAGAAAGGAACAAAACCCAGAACCTGAAACCCTGAATATTTTGGCGAGCTAATTTTTGCGGGATTTTGATCAGCTTCTTCAGTTCTATACTTTTGGAGTCTGACGATCGATGGTGGCTAGCTGGGGTACTTTTCTCTGAGTCAGCGCAAGAAATAAAGCTAGCCAAGGCGGCTTTTGTTCAGAGGATTGTTTCTGCAACAAGATTCTATTGGAATAACTTGTCGAAGCTTGCTACTTTCTATTAAATTGTTAACAAGCTAATTCCCCCTGTAGTGATTAAAATCAATTGCAACGTCCTTGCCAATGTCAAGCTCTGACAAAACTCCAGAAGCCATTTCTTCTCTCCAGGCGTAAATGAAACGGGCCAGTGAAAGAAATGAAAGACGGCTATCCGCAAGCCACGTACCCTGATACCAACCTCGGTTCGACATGTCACTTTTTCGCATCTCCATCGAGGATTCTTCTTGGTATCGAAAATCATTGTGTGACCGTTGGCGCATTCACAACGTAAAGCCAGCAGTCCTTTGTTTTGGAAAATGTTTATGGCATCGTCCTCTGTTGTGGGTAAAGAAAACATTAAAGCCGCCGGTGATAGAAAATGAGAATAGAAAGATATTTGTGTCTTCTTTAGGAAAAACATCATTCGGATAAATGGAAACTTTTGACATTCTAATTCTAATGATTCGTGTGGGGGTCTAATGAGAAAGTACCAAAAATTGCTTTAGTTTAGAAAAGCTTTGATTTAATTTTTTGCTTTACAGAGAGGCCCGAAACTTGGTTGATTAAAACAAACGTTTTAAACGATGATGATATTATAAACAATATTATAAACGATGATGATATTATAAACATGATTATGACGAGATAATTTCCATGTAATACCTCGTTATGCTTCAATTTCCTATGTGCTTTTCTGAAAATGTCGAATCGGTTGTTCATTTAGGGTCAAGAGTTGACAAACTCTTGCATTATTTGCTGCTCAAAGATTATGATTACTCGTAAAATGGGTTTCCCATCTAATCGTTTGTCTTCCGTTTCCAATTTCCCGCCCAATCTCTCATTCTTTTCCCTTTTATTCTTTTATTCGTTGACCATCCGAGTGGACATTCACGTCTATCGGAATTTTGAGGAAAGGAAAGAAAAGAGAAGGGAAGAGAAGAGGAGGGAAGAGAAGAGGAGGGGAGAGCCCACTAGGGGCCATTCAAGTCCTCATCTCTTTCATCTCTTCACCCCCCAAGGGTCCAGTATATGAAAGAGAACCTCTCAAATTTCCCCCCTTCTCCTTTTTGCTTTCCCGTTTTCATTCGGCGTCCAATCGCTGTGAGAACGTCCGCTATACGGAATTTCCAGCTGATGGAGATTTAGAGGGACTGGAAAAGCTTGTACTTCAAAAAGTACTTGTACTTTTTAGCTTGTACTTGGACTGTACTGTGGACTTGTACTGTGGATTTAAAAGTTAGTAAAAATGTCGGAAGAATTGATCATTTTTGGTGCAATATCCAGCAGAAAGCGATCACTTTGAGTGCAAAATTTGAAAGAAACTTTAAATTCACAGTTTATAAGACTACAATTAGTGTAAATCAATCTAAATTCTGTAAAATTTACTTTTATCTGATTAAACTAATGACTCAAAGCTTCGAAATCACAGTCGATTTGTTTTGATCGTAAAATTTGTGCGGCGATTTTGGGTGAAGTTTTTCTGAAAGACCTCAATGTGGCCGTAAACTTGATCGCCAGATTTGCTCGATTACCGTAGTTCGTTGCACTCTAATTTTTCAAGAAATCAGCATCAAATGTGCATTAGAAAAAAGGATTTAACTCGATTCACTAGCCCTCAATAGCTTTTTCCATTTTAGGAATTAAACCTCAAAGCTAAAGAAGTGGTTCAATAGTAATCTGCCAAAATGGATTTGGTTTGAAAATGACAATAATTTGACATGAATTGACAATAGAATGATAATAGAATGACAATAGAATGACAATAGAATGATAATATTAGGATAGTGCAAAAGAAACTGCCGATGGGTATCAGCTCTCATTTATCAGAAACGAGCGATGCTAACGGCATTATTTTTTTTAATGTTTTTTTCGCAGATTTGTTTGCTATTTATTTCGACATTTGAATTTTTTAGTTGTTGTTTATTTTATTTTAAAATGCTTATATTTTTTATTTAGATCATGGTCGAGCAAAATTTTGTGCTACGAGCAGCATTACTGTTTAACTTCAAAATTGGAAATTCTGCTGCCGAATCGCATCGTTATCTCGCAAGGAACCAAAAGAGAAAAAAGGACCAAATTTGTAGAGAAAAGGAACCAAATTTGTAGAGAAAAGGAACCAAGTCTGCTGCCGAATCGCATCGTTTTCTCTGTGCTGCTTTCGGAGATGGCAGTTCGTCTCTCAGGCAGTGTCAGACTTGGTTTCAACGATTCCGAGAGGGAGACGAGGCTTTGGAAGATTACAAGCACGCCAAAAGTCGTGAACGATGCCAAGCTGAGGCCAAGCTGAGGTCAACGTTATTCAGGCCGATCCATGCCAATCTGCTCGAGATCTTGCGAAAATATTCCATTGTGATCATGTCACCATCGAAAGCCATCTTTTTTTTTAATTTACCGTCAAATCCGCAGTTTCTTTTGCACCACCCTAATAGAATGATAATAGAATGATAATAGAATGATAATAAAATGCTACTAGAATGATAATAGAATGACAAGAAAATGACAATAATTGAAAAGCTATAGCTTGGGATTTAGTTTGAATAGAGATTGTTTTTTATGAGAACTGTTTTCCCTCTAATCTTTGATGCTTTCTCCTTAATTAATCTTGAGATCTGATCAATAATCGACAATAGTTTCTGATCAATAATCAATAATTTTGATGTGATCAATAATCGACAAACTTTTTCTATTGATTGATGGCAATTGATGTGCTAATCAATCAACTTGAAAACAATAGCTTGATTCAACTTGCAAGAATGGAAAATAAAGACGTTCATGTGTTCTTTTTAATGAATGGAAAAGAAAAACACAAAATTCTGGCAACAACACTCAGAGCAACAACACTAAATAGAGCAAAAAACGTTAAAGATCTTCAGTTAACGGGCTAAATGCTCGTTGTAGAGCTACAAATACAATACAATACAAAACAAAAGGTACAAACAAACAATACAAAAAGTTTTTGTTATTCAAAATGTTAGGTACTAGCAAAAAGCGTCGCGTTCTTTGCGTCAAAATCCTTTGCGCCAAATTTCCTTATGAAAATCACTATAACAAATCACTCTTTCTCAACTTCTAATCAACCTTTTTTCAGTTTTCTGCTTTAGAATTTTATTTTTCACAGTTTTTCATTAAAAAACACATTTAAATACCTCTACAGATCCAGTAAAAATGATCAAAAAAAACAGTTTCAATGAAAAAAAAAAATCAGGTTTTGTGTTCCTGATCTAGCTTTTTACTTTCTTCATCGACCTTATGCTATTTTCAGATACGGTAAAGGTTGCAAAATAGCGAGCATCGTTAAATGCTTCTGAACTTGCTGACTCAATTAAATTAATGACTCAAAATAGGTTTAAACTTTAGAGCTCTGATTTCAAGAGTTCCCAAATCTCAAATGACTTTCGTATTCCTTAACACGTTGACGACAATGGCGTTTTTGCACAAACAATCGCATGGGACAACGTTGTTTTTTTGCGACAAAAAATGTCACCTGACATCAGGTGACAATGCCCCACAGAGTTCTTTTTTTCAAACTTAAAATTTTTGTGAAAGTTTAAAATGATTATTTGATAATTATGAAATAACAATAATCTAGAAAGTTTTATTCATTGGTGATGTTTCCAAGTAGGAGATAAATATCACTTATCGCCGTTGGCTCTCTAAATAATTCCAGATCGTAAGGGCTGGTGACTATAAATCACCACGGATGTCCTATCAGTATTCAACTTTTTATAGCTGTTTATTTATTTTTATATAAACCACAAACTACAGGTTTGCGTAAACCTACAGGTACGGGTCCGTATTAGACTTGGGCCGGAATTCTGGTTTCGTCAGACTCCTCTAATTTGTCGAAGTGCCATCCGTTCCAGTCCCAGGCTCACTTTATATGACGCGTGCGAAATTCTACATTTTTCTCTCAAAGTAGTAACAGTTTGGCAAGTTAGAGACGTCTGACATGCTTGAATCTGATTCCTAGGGGTCTCGAGAAAAAGATTTTGACCATTATTTTTGCACCAACTTTTGCAGGGCCTATAACTCGCGTACTAGAAGTCAGTGGCAAAAACGGAATTCGGATTCTGAATCCTCTCGAAGAGACGCTTCAAATAAGCTATAGCTCGTAGCAAAAGGCCACAGACCCCGCTGACCACTGTTAGTTGTAGTTCTTAATAATCATTAATAATCAACGGTTAAATCGACATTTTCCGGGACCAAGTCGAATATAGATACTACCCTACTTGCTTATTTAATATCCATCATCAGCAAAAATAAATATGCATAAAAAAATCAATTTTGGTACTGTCACCTGACATCAGGTGACAATGTCCCAGGCGAACGAATATGTGTCAGACAGCATCAGGTGACAATGTCGTCAACGTGTTAAGGGATAAGTGTGACGACTAAACCGTAGATACCTTAATAGATACCTTAAAAATCATTTAACATTTATTCTTTAAAGAGGTTACTTTAAAGAATAATTTTTAAATGATTTTTAAGGTATCTATAAAAATTTCTTGAAAATTAACAAAAGATCAAATTTCAAATTTCAAATTTCATAATTTTGGGACACCCTGTTTAGAATAATTTATCGTAAAAGGTGGGAAAGCTAATGCGTGGAAAAAAATACCGTAAACATCGTCTTTTAAAAGCCTTCTCAATCCTTTTGCACATTTTGTTTTCTCTCACAACCATAAGTTTAGCAACGTTTGTTTATATCCGAACAAGCTACCGTAAATACTGTAATAGTACCCCACCCCCCACAATGACGGTGCCGAGCGTTGCGTAGTCTAACTTTGGACGCGTTTTTCTCGACACTGGTTTATGCTAAAATGCACGCTTAGGTATCAAAAAATAGCTGAAATTCAGGGCTATTTTTTGATACCAAAGACGCATTTTTTGAAAGTACGGGTGCTTTGCAAAAAAAAATGAAATACTAAAAAACTTTTGCGACTACGCGACTGTACGAGAGGGGTGAGGTACTATTACAGTATTTACGGTAATCGAAATCGAATCGAAATGTGACTCGACTCTTCGAATTGCAAGGTTTCACTTGAATCGAAACGAATAATGAGCAAATTTACATAATTAAGCTTATTTTTGTCTCTAGCTAAACTCTAGTTTAATAATAACTAAAATTTAACTAGTATTAATGCAAATGAGCTTCAGCTTCAGTAGAGCTTCAGCTTCAGTAGAGCTTCAGCTTCAGTAGAGCTTCAGCTTCAGTAGAGCTTCAGCTTCAGTAGAGCTTCAGCTTCAGTAGAGCTTCAGCTTCAGTAGAGCTTCAGCTTCAGTAGAGCTTCAGCTTCAGTTCCAGTAGCTGTACGAGAGGGGTGAGGTACTATTACAGTATTTACGGTAATATATTTTATAAATAGTAATCGGTTTTTGCAAAATTACCCTGTACAGTTCGAAAAGAGCTTTTTTTGGGGTAGGGGACTTGATGTGAAATGCACAGTATCTCTTTCTGCAGCAACCTTTTGCGTTGCGTTGCGTTGCAACAATAAGTGTTGATCATCATCGCCAAATCGGCTCATTCCCTTTCATCTTTTTTTGGGATATTTCATGGGATATTTCATTAGATATATTCAAGGAGATCTTCTCAATCTTCACCCTTTCCTTACCTTAATCCTTTGCTCTTTGTCGATCAGGCGATAAGGATCACCGCACCCTTCCCTTTTCTTCTTCCCTTCTCTTCTTCCCTTCTCTTCCCTTCCCTTCTCTTCCCTTCTCTTCCCTTCTCTTCCCTTCTCTTCCCTTCTCTTCCCTTCTCTCCTCTTCCCCTCACTTCCCTTTTCTTCTCTTCCTTTCACCTCCTTCACCCTACCGTTTACAGTCTTTTTACGCGGCGGCACCAATTTTATGACAAGGACTTTCAAAAAAGGAAAAAAAGGAAAAAAAAGAAAAGACAAAAAAGAAAAGAAAAAGGTAGGAGTGACCTGGGGATCTGGAGGGAAATCTCTGTATAGACAGCCATACCTTTCCTCCTTCTTTTCTGTCTTCACTCATCAATCCATCAACAGTTGTTGACAAATCATTCCAAGCGGTGACACCATTTGAACTTCTTTATGAATCTTGTCAAAAACTTTAATTCTATAGATCTTTATCTTTAAAATCTTGACCTTATGTGCATTTTTTTTGTAAATCAAACATCAAAGCATTAAGCATCAAAGCAAACATCAAAGCAATAAGCAAAACAAAAGCAAAACAAAAGCAAAAAAGCTTTTAAATCAAGCAAAAGCTTTAGGCTTTCTATTCAGAATTTATAATTAAGCCAGAGTTGAATCTTTTTCCTTATTAGCCTAAAGAAAGCTTCAATTATTAGCCATTTTACATTATTAGCCTAAAAGTTTATGCAAAAACTTATTTTTGATTTTGGACGCACTTTCTTAACTCAAAATTCTCGATTTTTAGTTTTTGGAACGGATTTTGAGGCGCTTTTTTTGTCTTTTTGTATTTAACGAGTTTGATTTGCCTTTTTGGTTTAAAAGATTATGAAAAAATTATTTATTACTGTTATTTTTGTTATTTTTGATTGATTTGTTGAATGTTTCTACAAATTCAGCTTATAAACTATTGTGTTTCTCTCAAACAGCAGTAAAACTGGGAGAACAGTGCAGATTTGAGGGTTTTTTTGATCTTAATCATTGAAATGAGCTTCTTCTTGATCTTGTTCTTAATCTTGTTCTTGTTCTTGATCTCGTTCTTGATCTTGTTCGTGTTCTTCTTCTTGATCTTGTTCTTGTTCTTGTTCTTGTTCTTGTTCTTGTTCTTGATCTTGATCTTGTTCTTCTTCTTCTTCTTCTTCTTGATCTTATTCTTGTTCTTGTTCTTGTTCTTGTTCTTGTTCTTGTTCTTGATCTTGTTCTTGTTCTTGATCTCGTTCTTGATCTTGTTCGTGTTCTTCTTCTTTGATCTTGTTCTTGTTCTTGTTCTTGTTCTTGTTCTTGTTCTTGTTCTTGTTCTTGTTCTTGTTCTTGTTCTCCTTCTTCTTCTTCTTCTTTTGATCTTATTCTTGTTCTTGTTCTTGTTCTTGTTCTTGTTCTTGTTCTTCTTCTTCTTCTTGATCTTATTCTTGTTCTTGTTCTTGTTCTTGTTCTTGTTCTTGTTCTTGTTCTTGTTCTTGTTCTTGTTCTTGTCTTGTTCTTGTTCTTGTCTTGTTCTTGTTCTTGTTCTTGATCTTGATCTTGTTCTTTCTTCTCTTCTTCTTGTCTTATTCTTGTTCTTGTTCTTGTTCTTGTTCTTGTTCTTGTTCTTGATCTTGTTCTTGTTCTTGTCTCGTTCTTGATCTTGTTCGTGTTCTTTTCTTGATCTTGTTCTTGTTCTTGTTCTTGTTTTGTCTTGTTCTTGTTCTTGTTGTCTTGTTCTTGTCTTGTTCTTGTTTTGTTCTTGTTCTTGTTCTTGTTCTTGTTCTTGTTCTTGTTCTTGTTCTTGTCTTGTCTTGTTCTTTTCTTTTCTTCTTTTGATCTTATTCTTGTTCTTGTTCTTGTTCTTGTTCTTGTTCTTGTTCTTGTTCTTGTTCTTGATCTTGACCTTGTTCTTGATCTTGTTCTTCTTCTTCTTCTTCTTCTTCTTCTTGATCTTATTCTTGTTCTTGTTCTTGTTCTTGTTCTTGTTCTTGTTCTTGTTCTTCTTCTTCTTCTTCTTCTTCTTGATCTTCTTCTTGTTCTTCTTCTTGTTCTTGTTGTTGTTGTTCTTCTTCTTCTTCTTCTTCTTCTTCTTCTTCTTCTTCTTCTTCTTCTTCTTCTTCTTCTTCTTTGATCTTCTTCTTGTCTTTGTTCTTCTTTTGTTTTGTTGTTGTTGTCTTCTTCTCTTCTTCTTCTTTTCTTCTTCTTCTTCTTCTTCTTCTTCTTCTTCTTCTTTTTCTTGATCTTAATTTTTATAAAGTTAAAGTATACGCCGAATTGAAAGAGTCTTTAAGTAAGTCGAGTCGATTGGGCGTCCGATTGGGCAAAGTTTGGGCAAAGTTTTGCCCTTATTGACTCTATTGGCTGTATTGTTTTTCTTTAAAAATCCTTTTAAACCTTACCTAATGAACAAATCCTGTTTAAATCCTGATAAGCTTTCACATCCGGTTTGACTAAGCCTCCAAAATGACTCCGCCCATTCCTTCGACCTCGACCATATCCCTTTCCAATCAACGCGGATCGAATCTCGAGAGAAAAAGACTCGATTTGAGCGAGCTTTTTCATTCTCAGTTGATTTTGAAACATTTCTGAATTTAGAATTATCAAATAAATACTTGAATACTTGTACTAAATACCAAATACTTGAATTATCAATTACAGAATTACCAAATACTTTTTACATCTTTTTGAGCTATTCTCTGAATTACCCTCACTTCACAAAAGCTGAAAATCAGCTGCTTTTTTCTTAAAGTCTCGTATTAGATTGGCTAATAGGTTCCGTGCGTTTTCTTCAATTCGTTTTTCCTTGAAAATCTCGTCTGTTTTTTGGAGCGATTGTTTTGAAAATTTAGCTACTAATAGAGCTCTAGAATTTAGTATTCTAGAGTTTTATTAGTAGCCTATTAGTAGTTTTCAAAGCAATCGCTCAAAAAAAACAGACAAGATTTTCGAGAAAACAAATTTTTAAAAAGCGAACAGGACTTATCTAAGCCTAAAAGATCGAAATTTCAGCTTTTAACTTATGCAACTCATTGCCAGATAGTCTATGAATTGCTCTCTTACCTACAAATTTCATGAAACTTTATTGTAAAAGTTTCATTCAGACTTTGATTGCCATCTTCAGCTTCAGCTTAACATTTAGCTTAAACAGCTGAAGCTTAAACAGCTGAAGCTTAAACAGCTGAAGCTTAAACAGCTGAAGCTTAAACAGCTGAAGCCCAAACAGCTGAAGCCCAAACAGCTGAAGCCCAAACAGCTGAAGCCCAAACAGCTGAAGCTTAAACAGCTGTAGCTTAAACATCTGTAGCTTAAACATCTGTAGCTTAAACAGCTGAAGCCCAAACAGCTGTAGCTTCAACACTCGTAAATGCTGTTGAAAAGTGCAATGAAAGCTTCTACAAATCTTTTGTAAAGATCTAGGATTTCACTGTGTTCCTCAAAACTACCATATCCTCATTTAGCCTCTCCATTTCCCTAAACGAAGATATACGATCCAAAAACACTCCATTTCCCCATCCATCCACTCGGTTCGTTTACTTGACAGATTGCCCGACGATTTCCCCTTTTTTCCCCAAATTTTTCCGTCATTTTCTTCTTCATTTCACCGTTATCTCGTTTGCTTACCCCTAATTGGGCGAAATGACTCATAAAGACGCGGGGAGACATGCCTGTAAAAAGTAGGAAACGAAGGAAACGAGACCTCACCGATTACCCCCGCAAATTGAAAGATCAATTGATTATCTTAAAAAAGTTTTAAAAAACTTAAAGATACTGTCGTGTACAGTAATTTGTAGCAAAGAACAAATCTTAGAACTTGAAAGACTTAAGACTTAACGATTTGACGGAGGAAGGGAAGAAGACTTCACCGATTAACCTAAATAAATTGAAAGATTTGTTGATTACCTTTAAAAAGTTAAAGTTACCTTTAAAAAGGATACTCTAAGTCTTAAAATAATTCTATTGTCCCACTGGACTATCAGTATTTAAAAAGAAATTAAAACTGAATAACTGAATTCATAAAGAGATCTAGGTAAATCTTTCAAAAGTTCCTAGTATTGTCTAATTTTGAGTTAAAACCTCACTGGATTGAGCTCTTGGTATGTATGATAAAAGTTATTAGATTGAGTAAGTCTTTACCATTATCTAAACCATTACCTTTCGCTTGAGAGACGTGCGCGTTAACCACTCGGCCATTGGCCCACTTGGCTACTCAACCTTAACCACTCGACCACTCGGCCACTCGGCGTTAATCACAAAAGGTAAAGTTAATCACAAAAACGATGCCGGACGCGGAAGACAAAGCCTACGCCTTCAGACAGATAACTTCGGACGATTTTACGAACAAAAACAAAGATTTTGAAGGGTGAATGATGGAACGATGATGATCCAATGATGGAACGAAAAAGAAACGAAATCGTCTTTGAGAAGGGAAACACAATCTGTTCGAAGAAACCCTTGTTTTTTAGATTCGAGATCCGAAAAACGAAAATGCACCGCTTGATGGACTCAAGGAAAATACTCTTGAATTTGCTGAGCTTTTTGATTGTCCAAATTGTATAAGCGTGCCATAGGATCGAAGACTTCTTTAAGGAACAATCAATTAACAACATCAAAGCAAACGGTAATTCTTTGTAAACGGATTTTTTTAATGCAAAATAATTCTTTCATTGTTCTTTTTTTTATAAATGTTGTTGGTTTTATAAATAATTTATAAATATAAATGTTATAAATATAACTTACAACTTTCAGAATCGAATCCTGACTCAACCGTTCGCTTTATTCCCTTACTCCCAAACAATTTTTGTCAAAAACCCTGGCCAGACTCTTGAAATCACAAGGATTTCTTAGATCTCTAACCCGATAAAGGTTATGGGTCCAAGCCTTGAAAAACCCGAAAAAGCCTAAGCCTAAGCTAAGCCTACGCCTAAGTCCAAGCCTAAACCTAAGCCTAAGCCTAAGCTAATCCTAAGCCTAAGCTAAGCCTAAGCCTAAGTCCAAGCCTAAACCCAAGCTTAAGCTTAAGCCTAAGTCCAAGCCTAAGCCTAAGCCTAAACTGGCTGAGATCCAGAAAATGGAGGTTCAGCCCAAACCCAAATAGACATAGTGCGAAGCGCCAGCCGCTAGCTTTCGCACTAAGTCCAAACCCAAGCCTAAGCTAAGCCTAAGCTAAGCCTAAGCTAAGCCTAAGCTAAGCCTAAGCTAAGCCTAAGCTAAGCCTAAGCTAAGCCTAAGCTAAGCCTAAGCTAAGCCTAAGCTAAGCCTAAGCTAAGCCTAAGCTAAGCCTAAGCTAAGCCTAAGCTAAGCCTAAGCTAAGCCTAAGCTAAGCCTAAGCTAAGCCTAAGCTAAGCCTAAGCTAAGCCTAAGCTAAGCCTAAGCTAAGCCTAAGCTAAGCCTATACACATATTTGAGCATTTATAAATTTTGGTAATACCAAAAAAATTTAAAACCGGTTTAATGCGTTTTTCTCTGCGTTTTTTATTGTCATTTCTTACAAAACCTTGATAGTGAACGATTTTTTCAGTATCCCTTCCATAGGTTTTTCAGTATATCCCCATAACTAACGAGGTTCGACTGTACCAAACGATTTCTTTCATTATAAATGTTTATTGTTTACTTTTTATTATCTTTTAAAAACAATTTTTAGTATTTTAGAAGAATCTGCAAGGAGGAAAACTCGTATTTTTAAAAATATTGATAAACGAGTAAATAAAGAAAGCCGCTAAACGGATTATTCTAAAATTTTGGGATTTAGACGTAACTTTTTGTGCGCTATCTTTTCTATTTTGTCATTAAAATAGATTTCATTGAAAGAAACGGTTGAAATCGTATGATCGGATCGTTTTTGAACTTCTTGCTAATGAAAAATCTTTAAAACAAAGCTTTTGAGAAACTTTTAAAAGCCATTTGCAAGAGCGAGCTAATCAAAAATCGTATTTCATTTGATAGCTTGTGACTTATTGAATTAGAAAATGGATTTGGATGAAAGAACCTTCTCGGGCACAATAGGAAGACGCAGCTCGACTAAGACCTAAGAAGTACGGATATGCGCCAGCTCTCAGAGATTCAGTGGAAGTGATCGAGAGCGCAGATGGGCCGACCACATAGCCGATTCCGATAGCCAGAAGAAAGACGCAGATGGACGATACGGATCACAGAGTGGCTACCACGAGACCAGAAGGGCCCAAGAAGTCACCTCCTACTCAGATGGGCCGGGTGTTTGTGGCACAACCGTTCCGATAGCCAGAAGAAAGCGTGGCGTCGGATCACAGAGTGGCTACCACGAGACCAGAAGAGACCCAAGAAGTCACCTCCTACATCTACCTCGAATCTACATGGAGAGAGACCTAAGATCAGAAGTCGCCAGAAGAAGACGAGCGGCCTGGACAGCAATAGAAAACATCAAAGAAGTCACAAAGATACTCAAGAATCACCAGAGGACTCGGGCACACCTCTTCGACAGCACCGTCCTACCGGCACTCTACTACGGGACAGTGACCTGGGCCACGACACAGACTACCGAACGGGCCCTGAGAACGACGCATCGAGCCCTTGAAAGGAACCTCCTCGGGCACAATAGGAAGATGCAGCTCGATCAAGACCCTAGAAGTACGGATATCGCCAGCGCTCGGGACTCAGATCCAGTGGAAGTGATCGAGAGAAAATACTCAGATGGGCCGGCCACGTAGTCGATTCCGATAGCCAGAAGAAAAGACGACAGATGGGCGATACGGATCCAAGAGTGACTACCACGAGACCAGAAGAGGTCCATCGGAGGACCAGCAACGAGGTGGAGCACAAGAGTGGCAGAGACGGTCAGAGAAAGGATGGCTAGAGTGCAACCACCACAGCAACTAGAGTGCAACTAGAGTGCAACCACAGCAAGTCGAAGACTTCGAACCAGGAACACCCAAGATACAAAACACTGGATGACAATAGCAAGGGATAGAGAAATGTGGAAGCAGGTTGTGATCTGCGCAAATAGGAACACCTAAGTGTGAAGAACACAAGTGCGAAGACAGACTAAAAACAAATTTGGATGAAAGACTTCGTACTCCAACGCAAATTTACCAATTGGTTCAAATTTTCATCAACTTTACCCAGTTTTATACTTAAAAATTGTGAGTCCTGTGATCAATCGTTGTTTGGCAAAAGTTTGGCAGATTCAGATCTTTCGATTAAATAAAGATTTGAATTGTAAACTTTCAAAAATTTCAAAACCTTGTAAACTTTCAAAAAATTTGCCCCTTCTCATCAATTTGAGCTCTAGAAATTCCAAATAGAAGCCACCTTTTCCCCAGAAAATTCTTTTCTATCAGTGATTCTTTTTCTCATCTTTTCTCGTCATAAAACGACGGGCAAAATCAGTGCCCCAAAAGTTATGGTTTTGCCTCGTTTCACACCCGATCGCCTATTTATTGGTTGAAAGGAAGAAAAGAATGAAAGACTTATCATGGTTGGTAGGTTCATCCATAAATATTTACGGGGGAATCTCGAGAAGGGCCTTTTCTGCTGATAGATATGAGAAAAATGGGGAAAAGAGGTGAAGAAAGAAGTCCACTGTCTCCACATAACCCCGACAATTGCGCTGATCGTCGAGTTGTTTGTGGTTCTTATAACACATTGATTCATCAGTTCTTTTGTTCTAAACACTTCTTACATACTGTAAACATTCTAATAGGAAAGCTGGCTATTAGAGCCGGCTTCTAGGAGAATTTCTATCATTTTTCAATGTTTTTCAATGTTCCTCCAAAAATCTGCTTTTCCTTCTCCAGTATTCTTTTTGGAAAAGTAGCTGGGGAAATGTCTAATTTATTCTAGAAGTATCAAATGTTATATAAAGAATTGTAGCCCTTAATCTTGGCTACATTTTGCTACCAAAAACTTCCAGATTGGACTTATACAACTCATTTAACAAGCGCTTGAATGAGCTGAGCGCTAGTCGACATCTCTCTGGCGCTGCTCCTCCAAAAGAGCTTGACATCAACTTAAATTTTGGTTATCCCAGTTCAGCCAAAACAGCTAAGTGTGATTCTTAGTGTTATGAAATGATGCTAAACGCTATTTTTGCATTGAAAAGCTTTTCTTAACAATTTTTAATAGAGAAAAGTGTCCAAATGACAGATTCAAAAAGATATCGACTAGCGCTGATTCAAGTGCTTATTAAATGAGTTGTATAAAGCCAATTGGGAAATTTTTGGTAGCAAAATGTAGCCAAGATTAAGGGCTACAATTCTTTATATAACACTTAATACTTTTGAATTGATTGTGACGCTTGGTATGTATGCCGCAGCGCCAGAGAGATGTCGACTAGCGCTCAGCTCCTTCAAGCGCTTATTAAATGAGTTGTATAAATCCAATTGGGAAATTTTTGGTAGCAAAATGTAGCCAAGATTCAGGGCTTTAATTTTCTATATAATACTTGAAACTTTTTGAAATAAATTAGGAATTTACGTTTCCAGATAGTTTTCCAAAAAGTTGTCGCGAAAATTTGGGGTCATTCTATCTAAATTTGTTACTAGAATTCTTCTGAAAACATTTTATTTGACGCTTTTTATATTTTTTTATTCAGTATTTATCAAATAAGCTTAAAAAAATCAAAAGTTGTTTGGTATTTGGCTTAAAATCTCTAAAAATAGTAAGTGTGGTGACAGAAATTTTGACTTTTCTCTTTTGCTCAATTGCCTTCATCCAATCCACCAACTTTTTTCAAACTATTCAAACTTTTCAAACTTTTAAACTAATCCACTTTTCATCTATTACGTTCTAAAAGTGACTTTCAATCAAATATTAATTTCAAAATCTCAGAAAACCATGTCCGAACCCGAGCCGACCACTTCAACGATGGCCTCACCGACGAAATTCTCAATCTCCACCCTTACCTCACCTTCAACATCATCACCAATTCCTCAGCAAATCCCCCAATTTCCTCCAGTGGCTTTCCTCCAATTGATCTCTCAATATATGGCACGAAATCCATTCGCCCAACCCACCCAACCCATTCCCTCTTCTGTAAACTCTTTTCCACTTGTTCACTCACCAATCAATACTCCCGAGTCACCCGGATTGCAAAAGAATGAGCAGAAGAAAAGAAAACGAAAGAGAAAAGAAGAAACGTTTGAGAAAATGATTGATGCAAGAGAATCTGAAGAAGCGCCATCGACTTCGATCAGTGATTCACAAGAAAAGGTTGGTTGGAGCAAAATGAGAACAATTCTATTAATAAAACTTAGCAAAAACCATGCTGAATCATGCTGGATTATAGGAAAATCTTTTTCACGATGAAATTTAGGATGCTGCACAACAATTGCTTCAAAATGCCCTCACGCAAGCCGGTCAAATGCGCGAGAGAATGAGCTCGAGCAGCAGAAAGGTAAGCTTTCCTCCAATTGATCTCTCAATATATGGCATGGTCAAGCCAAAGTTATGCTAAATACAAACTTTTTCGGATTAAAGAAGGCTTTTGTCTTTCGAAATTCGAAAAGAAAGAATTGATATTTTGAATTTGATTGAAGAATTTGTAAGCAAAAGCAAGCTAAAAGGTTTTCGATTTCACGAAAAGCTACTAGTGCTCAGCTTGATTTTGGCTCTAGAAACAACTCTTCTAGTAGCCATTTACTTACAAGGAAAGGTCAAACGAGTGTCGTGGCGAAATGACATTTACTATTCTTTTTTCTCTAATACAAGCTAGCGGATAGCTCAGTGGTTTGGTATCTGGCCGGAAATCAAGCAGGAAAGGCCGAGGGTTTAATTCCCTCTCCGAAAACCTTACTTTACTTTTTTTACTGACAAGGGGAGGCGAACCGGGTGTCGTGGCGAAATGACATTTACTATTCGACGCAGAATTTTACGCTGATTCCGATTGTGCTTTCCGTTTTGCAACGCAGCACTCTGTCAGAAGTTTTAAGCGCTCAAAGTTTTGTATGGGATTCAAAAGTCACCGAGTTTAAAAGCAGATTTCCTAGAGGTTTCATGGAGCAGTGCTGGCCGAGTGGCAGTGAGTTAGAATACAAGGCAATGAATCTCTAGTTCGAGTCCCCTGTTCGACTTTTTTGGGTTTGCAAAGTTAATTGTTCTCCGTTTCAGATACAAGTCTATTTTAAACTAGTTTTCAGTTACTTTAGCATCAAATAACTATCACTATTAACATCAAATAGCTATCATTAAAATCTAAAAAAACTTTGACATTGACGTCGATGAAAAGGTAAAAAAGGGAACTTTACAAATCCAAAAAAGGAAAAGAAAAAGTAGAACGGGGACTCGAACTAGAGATTCATTGCCTTGTATTCTAACGCACTGCCATTCGGCCACCACTGCTCCATGCAACCTCTAGGAAATCTGCTTTTAAAACTCGGTGACTTTTGAATCCCATACAAAACTTTGAGCGCTTAAAACTTCTGACAGAGTGCTGCGTTGCAAAAACGGAAAAGCACATCGGAATCAGCGTAAAATTCTGCGTCGAATAGTACATGTCATTTCGCCACGACACTCGTTTGACCTTTCCTTGTAAGTAAAAAAAGTAAAGTAAGATTTTCGGAGAGGGAATTAAACCCTCGACCTTTTCTGCTTCTTGCTGTCCGGCCAGATACTCAACCACTGAGCTATCCGCTAGCTTGTATTAGAGAAGAAAGATGAAATAAAAGGCAGAAGAGAAGCAAGAAAGAGAAAGAGAAAGATAGATTGCTAGATTAAAAGAAGATCGATTATCCGGTATCTGCAAAATACTGTAGTACTGTAGTGAATGTAATAAGCTGTCAAGAAACTGAGAAATCACAGTACTAACTACCAATAATCAATACTATTTTGACTATTTTGTCAGCTAGCTGCAGCACTGGCTAACAAAGTAGTCAATACCTAATTTTCAAACGATTTTCCAAACGATTTGCAAACGATTCTAACAATATTCTCCGTTTTTGTTAGAATTCTTCCCTAATCATCGATTTCTCCCACGTTCTTTCATCGTCGTAAACTCCCGCGGAACCCCCAAAACGATGAGAAGCATTCTCTAACACCAAACTAACATCACTCTTCTCTAACACCACTCTTCAACGATTTATATTTGATTTCCCTATATTTCCCAACAATTACCTATCAATCATTATAAAAGCTTTTGGCTTTTAAATATTTTTGTAAATATGAATCTATTCGTAAGTTTTCAGCTAGATTTACGATAATAAATGACAGTTTTTTTAGTCATTAAGCGTCTCTCCACCTGCTCAGAATGTCGACTCGGATGATGTGGTGAAAATCAAAACACATCCATTGTTTCCCATTCTAAAAGTAAGTATTTAATTGATTTGCTTAGCTTTAATAGTTAGCTTTAATATTTAGCTTTTCGTGTTTAGATTTGCTTTTAGGATTTTAATTTGCCTTTAGTATTTAGTATTTAAAATGACCGCAAATTATGGCGACAAGTTTTTGGAATAGTTGCTGACAATTATTCCAAAAACCGACTCGCTTATTACCAAAGTGCCAAGTGTTGTATAGAAAAATAAAGCCCTGAATCTTGGCTACATTTACCCATTAAAAGTTTCTCGATTGGAATTATGCAACTCATTTTACAAGCTCTTGAATAAGCTCAGCCCGACAACTTTTTTGGAAAAACTATCTGGAAAAGTAAATGTCTAATTTATTTCAAAAAGTATCAAATGTTATATAGAGAATTGTAGCCCTGAATCTTGGCTACATTTTGCTACCAAACATTTCCCGATTGGAATTATACAACTCATTTTACAAGCTCTTGAATGAGCTGAGCGCTAGTCGACATCTGTCTGGCGCTGCGACATACCTACCAAGTGCCATAATCAATTCAAAAGTATCAAGTGTTATATAAAGAATTGTTGCCCTGAATCTTGGCTACATTTTGCTACCAAAAACCTCCCGATTGCATTTATACAACTCATTTTACAAGCTCTTGAACGAGCAAGTCGGCCTCTCTCCGATGATCAGCTATTTTTGACACTTTTCTTAATAAAAAATTGTTTTAAACGTCTCTCGATATTTATTTTATGAGAAAATAATATTTACTATCATTTAATAGCAATAAGAATAACAGTAAACTCTTTTGTCAAACTTTCAAAGCTAAAATTGAACTTGATTTTTAGGTTCATTTGAAAACGCCGAAAAAAAGGGAAAATTGAGCTTTTTCGAATACCTATTTGACAAGAAGATCTTGTAAAAGCCTTTCTATTGTTATATTTTTGTCAAATAGTACTTTTAAAGTAAAATACCACAAGTTTAATTGAAAGAATCCGTTTCTAGATGAAAATAAAGTGACAGATTGCCGGAGAGAGGCCGAGCTTATTTAAGAGCTTGTAAAATGAGTTGTATAATTCTAATCGAGAAACTTTTAATGGATAAATGTAGCCAAGATTCAGGGCTTTATTTTTCTATATAACGATTGACACTTTGGTAATAAGCGAGGCGTTTGTCAGCAACTTTTCCAGAAAAGATGTCGCCATGATCCGTCTGTAATAGGATTCTATTCCAAAACTACACCGGAACACAATCGTATTGAAGATCATTGTCATTAAAATTCAATAGAGACTTTCAGTTTTCTTATTCGATTTCAGTTTTCTTATTTTAAAAAGATTTAAAGCCAAATCAGGCTAAATAAAGCGAATTTCTGGCCTTGCTTGACCATTGCTCGATTTGAAAAGTCTCTGAACCCCTCTCTGAACCCCTAAAAGCCCATATTTCATATTAATATAAAAATCCTCAAAAAAAAGGAATCTCATTACTATTATAAACCTATAAGCTTTTCAGCTTTTCTGTGAAAAAATCGAGACAGCCACGTATGACATGGAAACATCGGCTTTAAAAATGGATGACGTGGAAAAGCTTTTCGCTGAACTTGAAACAAAAAAAGTGAAACCAAAAACCGGAGATATTCAGGTAAAAAAAGGCTTTCTTTACAACTAATCAACAATGCTATCAACAATTAGTTGGACGAATTCGTTTACGATTCGATTTTTGTGCTCCGATTGCAGTTGGCGGAAATTGCAAGAGTGGCCTCGTTGTCGGAGGCGTTTAAAAACAACTTTTCTGGTGAGTTTAGAAACGAAAACGTAATCGATTTCTATAGGGTTGTTCAGGATTAGAGAGACTAAAGAACTTGAGAATTTAAAGACAACCAGACAACCAGAACCAAGCTTTCAAGCGTAGCTGATCTCGATTCTTCTTGATATTAGCCTTGGTGACAACGGTCGCTTTACCGTTGACAACACTCGCTTTACCGTTGACAACAGCCGCTTTACCTTTGACTCATTCCAAGACGATTTTTGATAATACGGCTCGTAGAAGTTCGAGAAATTCCCATATTCTTTGCCTTCCTGGCCAGCGAACGAGTGGCTTTCAAGCGTAGCTGATCTGATCTGAGCTGAACCTTCTTGATATTAGCCTTGGTGACAATGGACCACGTCCGGAACGATCAGAATTTCTTCCTAACACTTGAAAGCGTTTGATCGCTTGATTGTTTGATCGCTTGATTGTTTGATCGCTTGATCGTTTGATCGTTTGATTGTAAACAAGTTGTTTGCGTATCATCAATCGCTTAGAGATGTCCATTGCAAGATTGCCGTAGGTCGATGATCGCAATTCGGTATATTGACTTCTTAGCCATTCTAAAAAGAGATTTTTTGAGAAAAAATAGTGAGTAAATAGTTAAATAAATAAAATAAACTAAAAGAAAGAAAAAAAGTTTATAAATTGTAAGCAAAAATATGTATTATCACAGGATTTAGTTCCTATCTGGTTACTTTATAGTTTCTATCTGGTTACTTTATAGTTCCTATTTAGTTCCTATTTAGTTCCTATTTAGTTTCTATTTAGTTCCTATTTAGTTCCTATTTAGTTCCTATTTAGTTCTTTTATAGTTCGTAATCCTGAACAATCCTGAACAATCTTTACTAAATTCAGAAAATTCCACTACTTTTCGCTTCTTTTAGCGTCACTTCGTAAACGGGTCAACCACGAGACATTGATTGGTTTGCTGGGGGACAGTGATGAGGATGGATCGACGTCTGATGGAGAGACAACATTGGTGAGTTGAGGGAACAATTCGCACAACAATTCGCACAACAATTCGCACAACAATTCACAGCTTCTACAATCAGCAGCAGTTTTAGTTTCAGAGAATTGATGCATTTTGTATTAAATTATTGTAAAAATAGGTTAAACAACGTTTTCAGAGAGTTGCCGGTGAAATGGGCTCCTCTTCGAATACAACAGTGGCAATGATGTGCACTCCGAATGGAACTCTTTCAATCCCACTCAAAATGCCCCCAATCACTCATCATTTATCACACGAAACAGGGTCACCGAGTGGAAAGGTTTAGATTTAAATGCCAATAGAAATTAGCTCAGAATTTCTCTCTTTCTCTTGATTTTTCAATAAACTTTTCAGCGTCGCTGTTTCGACTTTGTTTCTCTTGACACTGCGGATGAAATTTGATCATTACAGATATTTATAAATCATTTTTTTTTGCTTTTAATATATATACTTTATTCAGTTGAATAGCGACAAAATAAGATCACAATAATCACCCAGGACACCACTCAAAGCACACCCAAAAGATAAAAAGATATCTCAAGAAAGAATCACAAAGCAGTCAAATCAATTGCCGAGATTGCGGCTTTAAATCTGGCCAAGGTGGGAATATCACGAAGATGACGGGGTTAAAGGTTTCACAATTTAATAACTCGATTAAAAAAGATGGGAGCTCTTAGAGGAAACGGAAAGTTAAGTTATGAGAAAAGGCTCCCTTCTGGAGGTGAATTCAAAGAGAGATTAGAGAGCCGAATTCAAAGAGATCAGAAAAAAGTGGATCGGGATGAATGCCTTGAACAATTTTAAAGCATACCATTTTAAAGCACTCCACTAAGCACTAAGCATTCCACTAAGCACTAAGCATTCCACTAAGCACTAAGCATTCCACTAAGCATTCCACCGCTAAGAGAAAAGGCTCCCTTCTGGAGGCGCGATAATGGAAATGATTTGTTCTGAATGGTCACATTTATGACTCACTGGGGATAAGAAAATGGAAATATGCAATCCTGCGCAATGATGGACATGATTTGTTGATCCCTTAGAGAGCCGAATTCAAAGAGATCAGAAAAATGGGGATCGGTATGAATGCCTTTAACAGTTAAAGCATTTCACTAAATCGGCGGCGTTGCTGTAACGTTTCAATAACGATAAGGCGGCGTTGGTGTAACGTTTCAAGACCAAAGAGTTGCAAACAGAAAGATAGAAAATGATAGACCAATTCAGAGGTAAATAGTCGTTTCAGCTTTTAGAATTTGTGACTTATCTAAAGGAATTTTAGAAAATATAAAATTGTTATTAAAAGTTAAGCATCATTGGACAAAAGTTACATCGTCACAGCTTGAAGAGATGTGCAAATCTTAGAGAAAGAAAAGATCAATGGGCAAAAGAATGCTTGAGAAAGCTAAAAGCTTTTAATAGAAAGATAGAAAATGATAGTATAGATTTATTCAAAATGAATAATGTGACAAAAACAAATACAAAACTCCCTACCCTGAATACTCTTAAAGATGTATACGGAAAAAGAGCGAAATTTTCTAGACCCAGTCACTAGAATCGACCCAGTCACTAGAATCGACCCAGTCACTAGAATCGACCCAGTCACTAGAATCGACCCAGTCACTAGAATCGACCCAGTCACTAGAATCGAGCCCGTGTCCTAGATTAGACCCAGTCACTAGAGTCGACCCAGTCACTAGAGTCGACCCAGTCACTAGAGTCGACCCAGTCACTAGAATCGACCCAGTCACTAGAATCGACCCAGTCACTAGAATCGAGCCCGTGTCCTAGAGTCGACCCAGTCACTAGAGTCGACCCAGTCACTAGAGTCGACCCAGTCACTAGAATCGACCCAGTCACTAGAATCGAACCGGTGTCCTAGATTAGACCCAGATACAAGACTCCTAACCACTCGGTCATGACGGCACAAAATCAAAATTGGACAAAAAGTTGTATCTACAGTCACCCAGTCACCCAGTCACCCAGTCACTATAGTTCCAGTCCATCAGCGCCTCCCTTCTGGAGGCGCGATGATCTTTCTTACACATTTCAGGCCACAAAACTGTCTAAAGAGTTTTTTGAAAAAATTCAAGGAACTCGAGATTGCTAGATTTTATAAAATTTCGCTAAAACGAGTTTTTAGGCATCAATAATAGTGCAATCCTTTTCCAAAGCTGCTCAGCTTTCAAGTTTTCCCCTTTTCCTGGAAAATTAAAGAACGCATCCGATCTCTTTCATCAAAAACATTAAAAATTTCATTAAAAACATCAAAAATGTAAATTACATGTTTAAAGAAGTAAAAGTTATGTAAATTTTACATGGAAAACACAAAACCCGAAATATTCTAATATTCTCTATCTCTAATCTTTATCTTTAATGTTAAGCTTTCAATTGAATCCTTGAAAGATCTTCTTGAAAGATCTTCTTGAAAGATCCTTCTTCATCTTCTTCTTCTTCATCTTCTTCTTCTTCATCTTCTTCTTCTTCATCTTCTTCTTCTTCAATCCATCTTCATCTTCTCCTTCTTCAATCCTTCTTCATCTTCTTCTTCAATCCTTCTTCATCTTCTTCTTCAATCCTTCTTCATCCTTCTTCAATCCTTCTTCAAAACCCCAGTGTTATTTTTGAAGTGTCATTCAAAGGCATTTTCCCAGTCGATCTGAAGAGAGGTTATTGAAAAGAAGAAAAGAAGAAAAGAAGAAAAGAAGAAAAGAAGAAAAGAAGAAAAGAAGAAAAAAGAAAAAAGAAAAAGAAAAAGAAAAAGAAAAAGACGAGGTTCTGAAAGGATTTTGACCGTTTTTGTAGAGATCAAAGAGGATTTCAATTGGATCTTTCTATAGAAAATTCTATAGAAAATTCTATAGAAATCTCAGTCAAAAAAAAGTCAAAAAAAACTCGTCCAACTGTGGCAATTGAGCTTGAGAAAGCTAGTTAGATCTAAAAGGCACATATTTTAAAATGCAATCGTAACCCAAACGCGAGTTTAGATTCGTTTTGATCTGATTGATTGGCTTGTGTTTGATTAAATGATACCAAATTAGGTTAATTGAATAGAAACTTGCAAAATTGCAAGGAAAATAGCAAATAGCAAATAGCAAATAGCAAAATTACAAGGAAAATAGCTCCATTTCACTCTTTTCAATTTGAATTGATGATTATTATGATAGTTTTCGATGATAGATGCTTTTTAGAAAACGTTTTAGCCCAGAGAAATGAATTTCTTGTGAATTTCTTGTGAATTTAATCGCTCCATTTCACTCTTTTCAATTTAAATCGATGATTTTGATTCGATTTTGATGCTATTTTGATTTTTGATTGTACCATTTTCTTATTTCTGCGTTTTAATGATGTCTTCAAAGTTATATTCGTGTTTTTTAGCAATGCTTCTACTTAGCTTGAGTCTTTTCTTCTTGCTTGTTGCTTTATTCAAAGCCGATCCAAAGTAAGTACATGCAATGAAACCGAGCCTAAGATAGGTAAGTCTCGTAGGTAAGTCGGCACTCGTATATTTTTTGAAATTAGCTCATTTGGTTCAGTAGAAAATTTTTTTTGAGCCCCCAAAGTTTAGGTTCAAAAATGCCCTAATGGCTATAAAAAATTTTCTACTGAGCCAAAAAACTTGCCTAGTAGCTCATTTTGTAGCCAATTTAATGTAGATTCTTAAAGTAAAGCTACATTGAACATTTGTTTTTCAAAGCTAGGAGAAAGAGGGCGAGGAACGACTTCAGTTGAACTCGGTCGCTGTTTTCACATTTGAGAATTGCCCTGAATTTGTTCCTCGCCCTCTTTCTCCTACTTTCAACGAAAAATTGTTTTAGATGGCTTTACTTTAAGAAACTACATAAAATTGGCTACAAAATGAGCTATTAGGCAAGTTTTTTGGCTAAGTAGAAAATTTTTTATAGCCATTTTTGAACCTAAACTTTGGGGGCTCAAAAAAAATTTTCTACTGAACCAAATGAGCTAATTTCAAAATTATTAAAATTTATGTATTATGAACATTTTTTATATGGGTGACTTTTTGATTGGATGCCGGGGAATACCCTCATTCGTTAGCGGCTGAATTTCGTAAGCGGCTACGACATATATACCGTATTTCTTCGAATAGAAGACCGGGTAAAGAGTATCATCGCGTGCTCCTGCGTAGCAGCCTTTTCAAATTTTTTTTATTCAAAAAGGCTTTAATGAAGTGCTATAGAGCTGGAAAATGGCTCAAAAATCTGTTAGCTCATGTGGTATTTTTGATTTCATTTTCCAGCCCTATAGCACTTCATTGAAAGCTTTTATGCAGAAAAGAAATTTTAAAAATGGCTGCTACGCAGGATACGCGTACGCGATGATACTCTTTACCCGGTCTTCTATTCGAAGAAATACGGTATATGCAATGAAACTGAGCTAAAGATCAGTCCATCTGATTTTGTTTTTAAATGTAACAACACTTATTTTTAGAGTATGCACTGCTCTTTACAAGGTGATAGATGAAAATTGTCCGGCAAACGCTGTAATTCAAGAGATTCTAAACGACGAGAGGCCGGAGCCAACGAAACGAGAGTCGAATTGGGGAATTGTTGACACAGAGTGAGAATTAGAGTTAAATAGGAAGAGTTTATTTGAAAATGAAAATCTAACTGTATAAAGTTTGATAGTATTCGGTTAATAACTTTATTTAGCCAAATTTTCAATCTGTTTGAGCGATTTCATGAAAAGCCAATGAATCTTAGAAAAAACAAGCTTTTACACCCGAATTTTCTTACAAAAAGTAGATGATACAAAAAGACCGATACAGAACGATGACGGTGCGGGGATTGAACCCGTGCAAAGACCTACTGGTTCACCTCTGACGCAAGCGCACTAACCACTAGGCCACCGAGGTAGTTGGAAAGGCCGTGTGAAAAAGGTTCTTATTGCGATGAGTGCAAGCTACGAGCCGTCATCAAAGGAAAAGTTGAATAACTTTTTTTGCTTGAGGCTTTAGAAATTTCTGATTACAGATTCGGAATCAGCGTGTAATTTTGCATCAGAAACACTCTGTTTCTAGCCAAAAATCTCGGGGGTCTGCTGGGGTTCTTTTGTCTGATGATTGGATCGGAAAAAAAGTCTTTATTGAATTGAATCCGATCTAATTTTGACAGAATTTCGATGAAATAGAAAGTAAGTTCGATGAAATAGCAAGTAAGTAACAAACGGATGCGCGTGTCCACCTGAAACGGTGACAATCCCGCCTGTGATTGTTGGAATTGTCGGCTCTTGTAGCGAACATATCCAGATATTTCTTCCCGTCCGCGTCATACAAAAACTGGCGCTCGCCTCGAGTTTCCCAACGAATTCAGCGAATTTGCCGAAAAAAAAGAGAAAATTTGCTGAAAAAAAAGCTACAAGAGCCGACAATTCCAACAATCACAATTGAACATTTTCAACAACAACAATCACATTCAATTGAACATTTTCAAGAAGCCAAAAAAAACTGCTAGACTTTTAGAATGATTCGCAGAAAACTAAATTCACACCAAGCACATTAAATCTAAATCTTTATATGATAAATACATTGAAATCAAAAGCTCATTTAGCCGCTTGTTGATCAGCCGTAGTCAAGCCTTTGAGGTGGGCACAGGACTTGGGAATCGACTCTTTGCTGTCATGTCGACATTCGGAATTGCCAACAAGTTGAATAGGTAAATCAATTGTAAACTTTATCATGATAATAAAGATCGATTTTCATCATAAAATGAATCTAGACAAGCGATTTTTCCGGCTCGTCACGAACTGTGCACTTGGCATTGCATTGAGGCACTTTGGGAGATCTCGACTCTTTTCCCTGGTCTCATCCCAGAAAAAGCTATCGATGTTTCGGCTCGGCACACGGTAATACTCTTTGGACTTTGGCTTTGGCTATTTGGAAGATTATTTTAATATTAAAGCCAAATGAAATTTCTTCAGACTAGATCTAACAAGGGAAAGGCACGAATTCAAGGTGAACTTTTGTCTGGACCCTGAACTTTATAGAATCGGGTATGATGAATCATTGAAATCAGAATTTGAAATCAAAATCTGCCAAACGATTTTCCAGGCGTGTCACACTTGGCGTTAAAAAGGAAGAAAAGCAAACAAAAAAAGCTGCATAAGCGACCGAACCCTGATCCCGTGGGCGGAAGGTTGCCCATTAGGTCCCATAAGTGGTTGCCCATTAGGCCACCAACGTATCGAGAAAGAAAGCAGAACGATGGCGGCAGGGGGGATTGAACCCGTGCAAAGAGCTAGTGGTTCGCCTTTGACACAGGCGCGCTAACCACTAGGCCACTGAGGTAGTCGGAAAGGATCCTTTAACACCAACGTCCGGCTCCTCTTAGGAAGGAGCCTTTTAAAGCATTTTTTCCTAGCACAAACCAGGTGCGTTGGTGGCGTAGTGGATAACGGCCTGGTCTTTCGTCCGCGCAGTCCGAGTTCGGTCCCCACTTGAGCCCTTTGTTTTTATTTTTCTGCCGTTTTGAGGTCAAATTTTCGATTGAAATTTTACACGTTTGAAAAGTTATTTGGCAGATTTTGATTTCAGACTCGGATTTGACCCGATTCTATAAACGGACAAAAGCAAAAGGACAAGGTGTCCAGACAAAAGCTCACCTTCGGTTCGTGCCTTTTCCTAGTAAGACTAAAGCAGGTAAAACTAGAGTCAGAGGCCGGGTCTCATAGTAAGGTCAGCTTATTGTTATCTTTGCTGCAAGTCTGACCCACAAATCGTATCTAGGTCTGCCACAGTAGCCACCTCTGAACCAAGAGTCCAACAAGTTAAAGACAAGTTAAAGACAAGTTAAAGACAAGTTAAAGACAAGTTAAAGATTAATTCAACCGAACAAGTTCAATCCGTTTTCAGAAAAACCTCTACGATGAACTCGTGATCAATGAGTGTTGTCTTTATATTGACCCATTCAAAAGACACTTTCCAATTCAACAACAGCAACAAACTCTTCGTTTTTATGGCTCCTTCATTCAAGTAGGGATTGAGTGATAAAGCAAATGATTCCAGAGCTACAAATACTCGATTCCAGAGCTACAAATACTTTATCGACTATCAAGACGAATATGAGCCAATTTTGAAATCCGGATTGAAAGCTTTTGCGAAACTTTCAGCGTCAATGGCGCCAATTGAAGTGATTGATCCGGGAGCGACAAGGTGAATGAGTGCTTTGAATTGACCAAATATGCAAATGTCTTTCAATTGTTTGATTTGATTCAAGATTTGATTTGTTTCAATTCAAATTCAGTTACGGCTTAAACAAAGTTTCCTTTGAAGTGCTTATGTTCAACTAAAAGTGGCGTATTCAACGTTTTGAACTTGCATAGACTTTTAAGATTGCTTTAACTATTGGATCTTCTAGAATCTTCTAGAATCTGTCTTCACACTCGTCGTGGCGGCTTTACAGGAGACTTTCATCAGGCCTCAAATCCAACTTTTCTTCGCAACACAATTCAACATTTTTCGAAACCGAAAAATCGTCGAAATGGTATCAAGAAACGACAAATAAAAGAATTCAATGTGGTCAAAAAATCCCTTTTTCAAACATTCTTTGATCTCTCGCATGGCAGAAAGAAAAGAGAAAGCAATGACGATGGTAAGCTTATGAAAAACCAGTTGAAAAACCCGGACAAACGGACGGACATTGCTCTTTTATATACTATTGGGTTGGTGAATTCAAAACTGCCGGACTTTGAACTAAAATTTATTCAACATAAAGCCATCAATTCATTCGAAATAATTTCCATTATTATTGACGACTTCTGCCCATTTTACAGGCAATTTGCGGATTCCTCTTTCGTAGTAGGATTTTGGTTTGTGTGTGAGACAAGTGTGAGACTCAAAAATGGAGGACGGGAGATGGAGACTGGAGATGTCCCAGTTTGAGCACTTTCTTCAAAAGAAACCCATTTTGGTGTCAATAGAAAAGTTGTAGAGAATCAAAAATTAGGCTTATAGCCAAATTTCCAAAAGATACACTTAGTAGTTTCGCTTAAAATGCAAGTTTTGTTGCAAGTTTTGTGAAAATTCGTAAATTTGGCATTTCTTGAAAACCAGTTTTTGAATCGTTCTGAAAATTTGGATATAAGCTTGATTTTTGATTCTCTACAACTTTTGACATTGACACCAAAATGGGTTTCTTTTGAAGAAAGTGCTCAAACTGTCAGATATGACAATAGCCCGCAGTTTTCAATTCACCAATCTAATACAGGGTGCGGCATAAGTATGGTTACAAGGTTGTGACGTTGATTTAAGAAACTGATTGATTTTTATGTCTTGCCAAAGGATTATTCTCACCCTGAAGGCTCTGAAGGCTTTCACCCAGGCTCTGAAGAAAGCCTGGACGAAAATTCCACAAAGTACCCTGCGGGCCGCCGTGGAAAGTTATCCAAAGCGTCTTAAAGCCGTTATCAAGAATAAAGGTGCCCATATTGAATAATTTGTTATTTTTTAAACGAATATGATTACTGTTGTTAATTTTAAATAAAGTTAACATGAATCCGTTCATATCTCATTACGATACACGGTTCTGAGTCTGTAACCATACTTATGTCGCACCCTGTAGACAATTGATAGACAAAATCTAAACAAAATCAAAATTTAACTCAATATTTTAACTCAATACCAATATGGTTCCAAGTTGGTTCCAATATGTTTGCAATATGGTTCCGATATGGTTCCGATATGGTTCTAATCAGTTCCAATATGGTTCCAATCAGTTCCAATATGGTACCAATATGGTTCCAAGATGGTTCCAATATGGTTCCAAGTTGGTTCCAATATGGTTCCAATATGGTTCCAAGTTGGTTCCAATATGGTTCCAAGTTGGTTCTAATATGGTTCCAAGTTGGTTCCAATATGGTTCCAAGTTGGTTCCAAGACGGTTCCAATATGGTCCCAATATGGTTCCAAGTTGGTTCCAAGATGGTTCCAATATGGTTCCAAGTTGGCTCCAATATGGTTCCAAGTTGGTTCTAATATGGTTCCAAGTTGGTTCCAATATGGTTCCAAGTTGGTTCTAATATGGTTCCAAGTTGGTTCCAATATGGTTCCAAGTTGGTTCCAAGACGGTTCCAATATGGTCCCAATATGGTTCCAAGTTGGTTCCAAGATGGTTCCAATATGGTTCCAATATGGTTCCAAGTTGGTTCCAAGATGGTTCCAATATTCAGAATCAAAGCCTAAACGAGAAACCGAATTTTTCAGTTCAATTTCTCCTATTCGGCGATGATGTGGATTGGTTGCGCTCAATTGAGGCTGAAATGAAGATTTTAAATCCAAATCTTCATATAGTTGATCAAAAAGGATCGCCACCGGTCGCTACATGGCATTTCTTTTCACAATATTGTGACAAAGTTGTGATCACAGGTGAGACACAAGTTTATGATGGGAAAATCAACTTCTTTTCACTTTCTAAAGTTTCCATTTCAAGCTTCTTCGTCAACTTTTGGCTGGTGGGCGGCTTACTTTTCACAATTGGGGCGGCCGAATGTTGAGGTAAACATAAATCGACACTTTTTTGATATATCAACTTCTTTCTTATGTTTTTCAAATGTCAAGAAAGTATCAAATCGTGTTTTAAAAAGAAATAATGATATTTGAAAAGTGTTATCATTGAGAACTACAGTGCGTAACAAAATGATAGATCCACCATGTTTTTCGCCCCAGGAACTAGACATTTTGAATAAAAATTCAAGTTTTGACCAAAAACAAGGTCAAAATTTAGTTTTAAATCAATTTGCATCAAATTGTTATTTCATTTTTGACCGAGTTACAGCGTTTTAAATTGCAGGAGATGGTCAAAAATGTTCGGACCACCCCACATGTGGTTTGGACGCCTTCTGACCGATGTTTAGCCCACTCGAACAAATTTTCGTCAAGAATTTTTGATTCAACGTTGTAGAAAAGTATTTAAGGATCATTATGGTACCACATGTGGGGTGGTCCGAACATTTTTGACCGAGTTACAAGCGCGTGAAGCCAGCATATCAGAAAGTAACCTTTTTAACACAGTACAAGGTTAAATTTTTGTCTCCTGAAATTTAAAACGCTGTAACTCGGTCAAAAATTAAATAACAGTTTGATGCAAATTGATTTAAAACTAAATTTTGAACTTGTTTTTGGTCAAAACTTGAATTTTTATTCAAAATGTCTAGTTTCTGGGGCGAAAAACATGGTGGATCTATCATTTTGTTACGCACTGTATGTGTTGGATCAAGCACAAGAGTTGTGCAAAGATGATAAAGATGTTATTATTTTTTTTAAGAAGATTCAAAGATTTTGCTTTATTTCTAAAAGAAACTGGTTCCATTTAGGTCTACTACAATAAGAGATTCGCCAAAAGCGCCGCCTATTTAACCCAGCAGAAAGATGAAGATTTCTTTTTGCCCAATTGGATACCCCTTGATTTGGAGAATGGAAATGATAAACGAAAATAAAATTTGACCTTGAACCGTAATCACGAGTTTCACATTAAAAAAAACTGTTTATTCATATTGGCTGGTAAAAAATGAAATTGTTCCATTTCTTCTATTAGGTACATGCATAAGAAATGCGGATTTCCACATTTTCAACAATTTTCATAAATTTCCAACGATACAAAGCTGATGTTATAAACCAGAATCGATGAATGTTATAAACGATTTAAAAGTTGTAAATCTCCTCTACAAGATAGGCTAAAGCGTGTTTCAATTGATCGAATCATTGAAGAGATTTCGAGAGCGAAATGCGAGTGACCAAAAAAGGAAATCGAGTCACTTTAGGGACAAGTTTAGTCTGGTCATAATAGAGTTAGTTTCCCAAAATTGAAGATTTAAAGAAAAAAAGGATAACTATTTATCAATTTGTTAAAAAAGTCTAACGGAAATGCATTTACAGAAATTTAGATAGAGCGTAAGTTCAAAACCCTCAAATTTCTCAAAAAAGTCGACTTTTTCACAAAAAAAAGAAAAATGATTGTAAAAACAAAGTTTTCCCATGAAATGATCCCAACTCTTAATTATTTTGAATAATATTTGAATAATATTTGAATGATTTTGAATGAAGGGCGCTCATTTTCCACTATATAGTCAAAACCGAACTATTTTGACGACACTAAACTTGTCCCTAAAGCGACTCGATTTCCTTTTTTGGTCACTCGCATTTCGCCCTCGAAATTTCTTCAATGCTTCGATCAATTGAGACACGTTTTAGCCTATTTTGTAGAGGAGATTTACAACTTTCAAATCGTTTATAACATTCATCGATATCTGGAAATCTTCTAATCGATATCTTCTATCGTTGGAAATTGATGAAAATGTTGAAATCCGCATTTCTTATGCATTTACCTAATAGAATCAATACTTACTTACGCTCAGAGTTGGTGCACTTATTGGAAATAGCTTCGTTTCATTTGACAAATCCACCCGAGAGAGAGCAGTGGTGGTGTAGAGAATAGCCTGCCGGACTACAGAACCCATGCCGAAAATTTTCCGCTTTAAAAGCGTTGTTTGTAATTACGCGTTAGGTGGGGGTGGGGTACTATTAGAGGGGCGCGGTCCAATTACAGTATTTACGGTAATATTTATTCCTTTTTAGCTAGTTTACAATGAAATTTGTATTGCAATTTATATCTTTTCAACGAAAAAGCTGTACAAAGCTTTTATTCAACTTCTGCATTTATTTATTCTAGTCTTGAGTACGGAAATTCAGAAAGTAACGGTTCAAATGATCTTTGTAATGATGGAAAGTGTGATTTCTTTCCTTTTCTTTCTTTTTCTTTCTTTTTCTTTTTAAAGAAACCCATTTTATTGTGTTTATTTTGAAAAAAAGTATAATTTTATTTGTTTAACACAAGCGGAATCTGACACAGAAAATTGGTCAAATAAAAGCATTCTCCACTGTACCAATTGTTGTTATTTGGATCCAAATAGGCACAATCCTCATCTCCGTATTTGTTTGATGGCTCTCCTAAGTGTTTTGCCTTACATTACAATCGAAAAAGAGAGCATACAAGCCTGTTCTAGTTGATTTTAAAGTTTGTTCTAGCTTGGTCTAGAAAAGTTGATGCTTTGATTGCCTTGATTGCCTTGATTTGAGTGTCTTGATTCAGTTAGATCAGCAAATGGTCATACTAAACTAATAAGCCAAGAAACTAGCCAAGGAACTAGCCAAGGAACTAGCCAGGAACTAGCCAGGAACTAGCCAGGAACTAGCCAAGGAACTAGCCAAGGAACTAGCCAAGGAACTAGCCAAGGAACTAGCCAAGAAACCTATTTTTGATAGAAACATCTCTATTTGAAAGCGTTTGACTGCTCACCAGGTGCCCATCTCTGGTAATCGAACGCCGATCCATCAACCCATTCCCAAACGGTTCCATTTTGCTTCAATCCAATCATTACTCGATATGATCCCATTTCTGGAATGAGTTTTGAAGATATAAAGCTATACACCGAGGGCCCTGGATGCTGTTTATTCTGCACGATAACCACAATTCGACACACACACAATACTAGGCTATATTTTACGAGAAAATTCATTTATTTCATGTTTACTTGTTAGATTTATTGCTAGAATTGATAAAAATTAATTGGCAAAATGAATTTGAATCCCGAAAACTTTTGAACTTCCTTTATGGATCGGCAGATACCTAAATTAACTCATAAATAACAAATAAAATTAACAAAACAAACAGAAAACAAAACAAACAAAAATAAAATATGTACAAAGGAATAATTTAAACTCTTAATATAAACATGCATCAAAAATTTGGGGCAACTTTTGCCGCAGCTGTGACAGCAAGATTTCTAGTACGAGTCTCAGTGCTCTCGATAAATTTCTGAGCTGCCCAACGAATGCGACCATACTTTTGGCATGAGCATCTTGCTGTTACAGTAAAATTTGTGCCGTTTCCCGTCCACTGAATGTTTCTCCCTTTTCTGGCAACTTTTCCACCAGGTACCCGACCACAAAGGGGACAATGTTGAAGAAGCAATTCCAGCTGTTCAAATTCTACCAGAAGATACCAGAAGATTGGGCCTCGAGTTAACTTCCTCCAACATTGTTTAACCTCAAAAACTTTTATGACACATTTAAAGGCACCAAAAAACCAAAAGAAAATAAAAAATCCAGAAAAAAAGCCCTAAAAGGTTGGCCACGCGAAATGTGAATAAGCTTTGAGCACAAAATAATTTGCGGCCATCGCCCAGCGCTCGCCGCCATGTACAAAGTACACCACCAGCCAGGAATTCAGTGTCTGGAACAAAACAGGAAAACCTACGCTTCAAGGCAGTCGTCCCAATAAAATTATTATAGAATGCATCATGAATTGCCACCAAATTTCCTCCCTCAATGAAACACGATTGCTCATTCGCTGTCCAACCGTCACCTAAGGATCTAAAGCATTAATATTTATCATTGAATATAGCCAAACCTTCTTTCAAGGTACTTCCAATGCAAAGTTGCCATTCCGGAAAATAATCGAATCCACTTGGACAATCAACACCTAGAATAACGCAAAAACTAGAAGCTAAAGCTAATAGCTAAAAGCTAAAAGTTAAAAGCTAAAAGCTAATAGCTAAAAGCTAAAAGCTTTGAAAAGTTAAAAAGCTCATTCAAAAATCGATTAGCCACAAACCAAATATTCGTCTAATTTTCGTTTTGTAAGTGGATGCCACCTTTTCGTTGTAATTGTGCATTGTTAGTCCTGAAAATGATGTTATTAATGAAGTCAATCGAAATCTGTCTAGTGTCTAGTGTCTAGAAATCAAATATTTCCTCTCGAATCCCACTTACCACTCAAACTTGTTGCCCCTCTTGCAAAAAGCAAATATTTTTCATCTTCTTCTTTATAACTGTAGATTAAATCGTTCTTGAAAGGTAAATTGTTGATTTGTTGGGTGAATTTGCATAGAATTTGTCCATCGGCTTCGGTGAGAATAAAATTCGTCAACAACTTTGACATATCGTCTTGCTAAACGATTAAATAGTAACTATCGAAAATCCTTTTAGCTTTAGCGCTTTAGCCTTTTAGCGGAAATCTTTCTTTACCATTTCTTACTTTACTTTATAACTTTGAACTACAAATAGCACTACCGTCAAGCCATTGATTCGTATATTTTCTGGTCGATTATTATTGTAAGAGATCTTTGGCGTCATCGTTTCTGTGCCGATCATTGAAGAACATTCGGAAACAAATGAACTCCACTAAAGGAAAGTAAAATAAATTACTTCAACTATACATAAATTAAAAATAAACTACATTTTATTTAAAATCAAATACATTGAATCGAAAAATGGGCTTTTATTTTATCAAATCAAACTAGGAATGGTTCAGATTGACATTTGGCTTGTTCCTAGTCCGTTTAGCTCTAACTAGGGACCCTTCCGGACTTACCACCGACTATCAAAACAGGGTCAAGCCTATTTTGTAGTAAATTTTTCAATGATTCCGAAAAGGGATGTCGTTTGTGTGTGTTGCGTTCAAATTCTTGGAAATAATTTGATTTTAAATTTCTTCGTAAAAGATAATTTATCATTTTTTGGGAGACGCGTGTCATGAGAGGCGATTTTAAGAGCGTTGAAAGACATATTGCTGTGGACAGTAACCTAACGAACAGCAAGTAAACAGTAACCTAACGGACAGTAAGTAAACAGTCACCTAACGCGCCAATCATTTGGCCTTGATTCGATTCTGGTCAAAGCACATTTTCTTTTTCTTTTTTGACTAGTAAAGTAAAACACCTTGCATCTTAAGCTTTCGTTTGAAACATTTCATTCAACACTCATCCAAGTGCATTCAAATTACTAGATCAGACATAAACTAGGGGGAAAATGATAATCAAAAACTCTATAATTCTGTCAATTCTGTCGAATTCTGTTAAATTCTGTCAAACCCTTTTTGTTTCTAATCAAACTCTCACCATTTCCTGGGTGATCGGCGAACGCTAAAGCAATATAGCTTTACCGGTTGTTGATAATCTCTCGTGAATAACTCAATATCAAGATAATAGGTTCCGGAAACATTTTCGGAACTAAATAAATCTTAAAAAGAAAATTTCATAACTCAAACAGCTAAAGAAGTGACACCAAAACAGGTATCCGGATTCTCGTCATAGCAAGGCACAAAACATTGTTTACTTTTTCCGCAAGTGGATTTATCAAAGAGATCTTGAGACGAGATCTGGAGAAACTGTAGATTTTCATAAATTTAAGAGCTTACTTGTATTAAATTGAAAAATAAAATGAAAAATAAAGTAAACAGATAAATTCTTTTCATTTTTAAAATAAGCACACCAACAGGAAACTATTCAAAAAATCGGAGAAAACAAAAAAAAATGCTGAAAAAATGATAAAAAATGGGGTGATAACAGGGGTAAGCAAAGTAGATCTTTGGTTTGATTCACCAACAGATAAACGTCTATACATTATACATTGGTGCGGTATAGTTTGTAGACTTTGTAGAGTTTTGTTTGTATTCTATACTAGTCAAATTTAGGCCGACTAACCCAAGTAAACTCGCAAAGAGAACCACATATACTTTGCTTTGCCGATTGCCGATTGCTCCCAAAATTGGTGGGTAGGTAGAGATCGACTCTGAGGAACAACATATTAAAAATTCAGCTGCAAAGCTTTCAGATTACAGGAGTTTTAATGTTTTTAAGATTTGGTAAGGCTTTGGCGACAATGGGGTTTCTCTCTCCGCAACATATGGGGGCTAATTAACGCAGTGGAGGAATTGCGCATTGGTGTAGTGGTAGTGCGTTTAGTTGCAAAGCCGAAGCTGTCGAGTTGGAGTTCGTCTTTGAAAAACTTACAGCTTTTTGGACAAAACTCTTTGGAACAACCGTAATCTTGAAGCTTTGCAGCTGAATTTTTATATGGTGTTGTGCCCCAGAAGTCGATTCTACCTACCCACCAATTTTGGGGGCAATCGGCGTTCGTAAGTATATGTGGTTCCCTTGTCAGTCTTGAATGCCGCTTGCTGAACAACCCAGAGCCTAAAACCGGAGTTACCGGCATCAAGGAACAGACAGTATTGAAGCAAAGGTCTGGTACAGGCGCTGAAAGTTTTGCTTCCTTCTTTTCCGAAGCATGCCACTGCACGCAAACTCAAACCAAATTAACGTAAAAATCAAATAAGGAAACCAAAATTTAGAATATTTATATTTAGATTATCAAAGATTGTGGTAGCTTTAAGAGCTAGCTGTGGAGCTAGAACTAGAGTTAACTAGAGCATGCTTTAGAGCAGCCCAAGTCAAATCGGTGTTGGAAAATGTAGTTAAAACAGCGTCATAATAGAAAACGTTTAAAACAATAACACAGTGCCGTCAAATTTCTCACAATCCAAAAACCAAGCTTCAGAGTTTTATGCCAAAAATATCCTTGCGTTCTTGACCACATGATGGGTGGAATAGTTTTTTAAAAAGTAAAGTTTCATCGATAAAATTAGCGTTCAAAATGTTCAAAGTGATACTGAATTGGTTGACTGATATTCAGCCAACTAATGCTTGAAGATATTCAGCCAACTTTGACTTGTTTTTTGCTTATCATGCGTGTCGAGTGATACTCAGCTGGTTAACTGAACATCTTTAGAGGCCCCAAACTCACATTGATATCCATTCAATTTTTTCGTCACTTTATCACCAATTTCCCCCGCATAATTTTATTTCCATAAGAACCGAAGCGATTAAAATTTGAAAAACAAACATGCAAGTAAAAGAAAGAAAATGATTTCTTCCAAAGTTTGAGTCCAATCACCTACACGCAAATATTGAAAGGGAATGGCAATTTTTAGAAACTGCTCAGTGGAATGGTTACTTTTAAAAATTGAAATAAACGTTTACTTCGTGAATTAAAAAAAATTTGCATACTGTCGCGTTTTTGCAATGTGCACACAAAAGTGACGCGAAGCTTAATGACATTTTTTTGGTCATTTTTATCAACTGCCATCAATGAAGCCGTCTGCGAAGGAGGTAATGCTTTAAAAAATGTTGTGCTATTGCTATTTTTACGATTTTTTTTAGTTGGTTGTTTTTAAAAGTGTTTCTTTCTAAAAGATTTCTTATGTTGTTTTTTTCAGCTCGTGTCATCGATACACAAGGCTTTCACCGCAAATCCGCCTCCAAAGGATCAAGGCGTCGGACACTTAAAAGTTACAGTGAGTTCTTTATCTTTTACCTTTGTTACCTTTGTTACCTTTGTTAGGGTACTAGATACAAAGGCAGTTGGGGAGGGGCACTTCAAATTTTCTCAGATGTAGTTTTTCTAGGGTAGTTGATGGCGCTGATCACGAAAAAGCATTTTTGAGTTATGTTTTCAATCAAAAACTTAAAGGCGTAAAAAATTTATGTATTGGTGTAACCTTTTTTGTTTTAAAAAACTGCATGTCCCTTTAACTCGTTTTTTACTTGCTAAGATTGGTTTAATAAGCCCCGGTGATGAAGAAATCGCTTGGGAGCTTGAAGTCGGATCCCATCATATTATTGATTAGTGGGGTCAATGGACGCGCGACGTGTTCAATCAAAATCAATTTTAAGCACATCCACGAACACACGGGGGTCCAGGTGTCCACGTTGTGATAGACGAAAGCTGCATATCAAAAAGTAAATACAACCCAGGTCGGCTTCCCAATCGGATGTGGCTTTTTGGCGGAATAGAACGCAGATTGGGTCGTGGATTCATGAAACTTGTTCAACGCTTCCCAATGAAGCACCTTTTTTTGCCCATTATCCCAACTCACGTGCGACCTGATTCCATAATTCACTCAGATCTCTGGAGAGCCTATACAGGCATTTCCCTTATGTCCCAAGCCTAAAGACACATGAATGGAATCATCAATTGAATTTCGTGAATCCGACGACAATGTTGCATTCCAATGGTATCGCTTCAAAAAGTTCATACGACGCCACGGAATCAATGTCCATTCCAATGACAGATACGCTGATTACATGAACGAGTTTTTTTGACGTCAGGAATTTAAAAAGGACGTTGCCTTTTACCACTCCTTGGAGCAAGTGCGTCAGTTGTATCCTTGCGAGTAATTCCCTTCTCACAACATAAACCCCCAATCCAGCAGCCCTCTTAAGGACCACGAATTACTCAGTATAACGACAATAAATAAATGTTTTTAATTGAAAACATATATTAAAAATGTTTTTATCGTGATCGGCGCCATCAATTACCCTAGAAAAACTATATTTGAGGAAA
Organism: Mesorhabditis belari; assembly: GCA_958450365.1. NCBI lineage: Eukaryota > Metazoa > Nematoda > Chromadorea > Rhabditida > Rhabditidae > Mesorhabditis > Mesorhabditis belari. The sequence continues at coordinate 831,676 of CAUEEP010000741.1, read as the reverse complement.
TTTTAAGTGCCCCCCAACTGCCGGGCACTACATACCTGTACACACTTGTAGATAATAGGAATGACGGTCCGAAATATTGCTAGAAGATATAAAATTATGTTATTGTTAAGCTAGAGCCAATTCGCCAATGTGTTAAATCTTTGTAACATAAATGTAATAGCTAGCCTGCATTTGATAATGCAATGCTTAATAAATTTCGCATGCGAACGAAGGCTTAAATAGAAACCTTTTGTCTTTCTTTCTACGCTTCCATTACAATAATCTTTATGCTTTAGGTGGATGTCGGTGTGACGGAGTGTCGTGTCGCAGCGAGTTCCGCGAATGTCAACAACAAACGAGCGTTTGAATTGGTGAGTTGCAAAGTTTTTCTTATCATTATCTTGTGATTCCCCTCATTGAGTTACTTTGGGTTAAAAAGCTAATTTTTTAGTCAAACAACGAGCCTGAACATTTCGGTCGACGGCTTGAAGCTCTCGGAACTTGAGACAAAAGTTAAACAAATCATCGCACAAAATGAGGTTAGTTCTTTGAATTGGTTTAAGAAACGTTGCGCGTTAGTATTTTGAAATGTTAGATTTATAGTCATTCAACTTTTTCCATTTCTATTTACAGTATTGGCTTACAAGTAATTTAAGCTTTACAAGTAATTACAAGTAAAAAGTTTACTTTAAGATTTAATTGCAAAAACAGATTGTTACACTTTTGCTAGATATCACTTAAATTATTAAGCCTAGAACATACAAATTTTTATCAGATTGTTACATTGGTTCATTGTATTGTTCTATTTTTTAAAGTCTAACTGTGATATTTAGTTGATCGAGGTACGCAAACAACAGCAAGTATATGCCGAACATCTCTTCAACGAGCTAGTCAACAAGAAGGAATTGAATAAAGGACAAAAGGAGGAGGTTGAAGAAACTTCGACAAGAAAGTGCTGCTTTAAAGATAATACCTATGCTTTGAAGGTACGTATTTTTGCTTGTGTTTTTATAATATCATATGTGTTATAAAGGAGAAATTGATTTATCCTAAAATAAAGTTTGAATTTCCTGGTTTACTTTTTGACATAAAGAGGTTGAATGAGCTAAAATGATAGGCGAATTTCAGCGTTTATTCAGCAGATTCGACGTTTGGCACGTCAGATTCTCGTTGTTCTTCATTTATTCTGTAACATTTATTCAAAAGCAATTTAAAAAATTGCACCAAATCTCGGAAAGCTTGGGATCAAAAGCAGAGAATGACAAAAAGAGTTGCGTCTCAACTTTGAGTCAGAGACAAAGTTTTCGTTAAAATCAGGGATTTTCTCGTTGTTTTTCGCTTGTTTCCGTTGTAATTTTCAAGAGCTTTCTTGTCGTTTTCACCATTTATGCTCAATCATTGAGTAGATCATTGAAATTACAGATTGATGCGGATCGATGTAGGACATTTCGAGGAGGGTTTTGACTGCAAATGCTTGTTATTGCTATACTTTAACCTCTAAAATTGTTTTTGAATGGCAGAGAAGTAAAAAGAATCTTTTCAGACTAAAGACATTCGAAAAACTAAAAGCGTAAAAACTGTAATGGTCGCAATTTGTACTCGTTTAACTTCTTTACCTTCGTGTTGTCAAAATCTTAATTCCGGGCCAACTCTCCGGCAAAACCGCCTCAACAATCGGATCGATTCCCAACTTTGCGTAAAGCTTTAATACCCAATTTGGTGCCGTGAAAATTGTGATTGGATAGCCTAAAACATTTTTTTTGGAGATTAAGTTTTCATCGTCACCTTTATTCCTGAATTCTGTGAAGCAACCACTTACAGCAATGTCGGAGAGAACCAACCGGACTCGGCGTGAATAGAATTCGTTCTCCATCGGTTGCCTGAATATTTGTAAATTTAAATAATTCTTATAATTCTTAGATTTTCGGATTAACTTACCGAATTTGTCATCGCCAAAATGTGCGCCTTCGCGACATCTCTCACGTCGACGAGACCGAGACAAGCCTTTGGACACGCCAGGAATGTCTTGAGGTGCATGATTCGACCGATTATCTACAATGGAAATAAATTCTCACAAGGGAAAGGCACCGAGTCAGAGATTAGCCTTTTTAACTCGGGAACCAAATCCATTTTAAGGAATCGGCCATGGGATCTCGAATCCGTTCTTAGTTTTCGCGGACACGCGAGATATCTAGTTTTTCGGGATATCTAATCTAAAAAGCTATCACATGCTCCCTTGACAACTGCTTCGATGGGCTAGTGGATAGTCTGCTAGACTACCAAACCTATTACCCTTCTTGCCCTCAACTTTGGAGTCCCACTCTCGCCAAACTTTTTCCTTCTTTAAAAAACTGTTTCCCTACGTATTTGCAATGAATAGGGTTGGATTTGGGTTTCAGAGTTGAATAGAATGATTTCAAGAATTCAAGAATAATAGAGTTGAATTTTTAGCCTGTAGCTTTCAGAAATATGGCAAGAAATGTTAAATTTTTCAAAACTTATCTACTGATTCTGATACTTTTGAAGGTTCCAACTTTTGTAAATTGTTTGTTGAATTTCAGAAAGCTTGTATAAAACTAAAGTCAAGTAATACAAATACGTAAGGAAACAGTTTTTTAAAAAAGCATAGAATTTTGTCGAGAGTGGGATTCGAACTCGAGGGGAGAAATGGGACAGGTTCGATAATCTAGCAGACTATCCACTAGACCACCGAAGCAGTTGTTGGAGAAGCCACATAAGGAGCTTGAAATTCAAGATGATTTTCTATGCCAAATATCTCAGATATCGTTTGCGAAGCGTTCTGCAAAAACTAAAAACGGATTCGAGATCCCGATGACCGACTTTATAAGATGGATTTGGTCTTGAGTCAAAAGTCAAAGCTTGACTCGATGCTTTTCATTCATATTTCGGAAGCCATTTATAATATGAGATTACCGTGCAACTTCAACTGCAACTTACCGTGCAACTTCCATTCTCGACATCGGAAAGCACGGGTCCAGTGATGAAAGTCGGATTAAGGACCGTCAATTGGAAACGGGTATCTTCTGAAAATTGAAGTATTCCGATGGTTAGAAAAGATGAATTTTTCAAATCTTAAAAAGACTTCAAAAACTCACTATCCAATTTTTCCCAAAATTCCCAAGCCGATCGCTCGGCTAGAGTCTTCGATCTCGCGTAGTATTCGACTTTTGGGCTCTCGAGATTCGCCCAGCAAGTCTCATCAAATATTCGCTCGTCATTTCTGTGGCCATCTGGAATTCAATTTTCATTTCGATTTCTGTACTTGTACTGAAGAAGTTGAACTCTGCTAAATCGTTTAACGCTGTGATTCGCCTAGATTCTCCTTTGTAAAGGGCTTTGTGCTTTGTGCTTAAAATGTAAACACACTCCTTTCTAGCGCACTAAATCCTAGCTTTTATTGCCGAACCAAGGTGTTATTGCTTGGAAAAATACAAATTCCGTGCATCAGCAAGTGTGCGTTTCCAAAGCAAGCGTAAACTACACCCTCAAACAGGCGATCATTTTTAACTTTGAACACGTTTTGGTCAAGTTTTACTCAAGTTTTACTCAAGTTTCCCTAAATTTTGAAAGCGATCAGGCGTCTATCCCTATTTTTCAACTCAAACTTGGGAATTTTTTTGCAAAAAACCGAACACAAAGTCTCTCTTTTCCGATTTACCCTTGAAAATAGGTCATAAATATTTTCGAGATCTCTTCAATCATTTCTTTTTCGCGAAATCTCCACCCAAATTTCTGTGGTTCGTGCTGAGAAAAAGGGTGTGAAAAATAGGTGATGATAGGGTGACAAAAACATCAACAATGATAGGGGAAAAGAGAGAAATTGCGAAATGACAAAAGATTTTTGTCTACCAAGTGGCGTCTGCAAAGGAGAGACCTTTAAGGCTAACGGGTTTTCGTCTAGACGCATCGAAAAGAAAACAAAATTGGTTGTTTTGAAGCGAAAAAACGGGTTGTTGATTTCTTCGAAAAAAAGTAAGAGTAACTACCGGTTGACCGTGAATTATAGCGACTAGGGGGTCTAGCTCAGCGAGAAATCAATGAATCCGAATGAAATTCGACGAATCTCTATCTCTAAAATCGAATTTCTATGTGGTGTTTGATCTTTTGTTGAATCTGTTTGATCTTTTTTTGTCTTAAACCGAATCATATTCATTAAATAACTTCAAAAACGGTTCTCAAAAACCTTAAACTGGGTTTCTCGTCAGGTGTACAGCGACTCTCAACTTTGTAAGGTCATATAAAGATTTTAGAAGCACCAATTGGTTAGAAAATGGGCTTGACTACAGGAGAGATACTCAAAAAACATCACCAAAAATTTCATACGGATTCATTGAGTTCTCGCTGACAAAGGAGGTTCGTCAACTTACCACCAGCTTTTAAAACGTGGCTTGGCACATCTAGACCAGTTTTTCGCGCTGATTCCGAATCTGTACTCGAATCTACCCCGGACACCCTCTGAGACCAGAAAAAATGGTGTTAAAGTTGGCTAAAAAATGGTAATAAGACACCACCTTTAAGGAGGAAAGTTAAGCGAGGGGGAAAAGTGACCGAATGGTGTAGTGGTAGTGCGCTACGCTCACATTTTTGCATCCCTGGTTCGAATCCGGATGCAACTTTTTTTTTTGGTTTTTTTAAAAGAGTTTTTAACACTTTTTTGTTTTACCATTTTGAATATGTATAGAGCGAGCGAAGCTGCTAAAAATGAGTTATCAGAGCTGTCAGCCTTTTGGAAAGAACCACGAATGACACTCAACGAATCGTGTAGTGGTAGTGCGCTCCGCTCACATTTTTGCATCCCTGGCTTGGTTCCAGCAGTGCATTTGAAATAATTTCTTCATAAATTCGATGTGTAAAGTTTTCTCGTATTCTCAACTTTTTAATAAAGTGGTAAAACAAAAAAAAAGTGTTAGAAACTTTTTAGAAAAACCAAAAGAAAGTTGCATCCAGTTCGAGTCGAAATTGTGGCGTAGGGATACCATTACACCATTCTTCCACTTTTTTTCTTTCCCTTAACTTTCCTTCTTAAAGGAGGTGTCTTATTTGCACAAATACCATTTTTTAGCCAACTTTAACACCATTTTTCCTGGCCTCAGAGGGTGTCTGGAGTCGATTTGAGTACAGATTCGGAATCAGCGCGAAAAACTGGTCTAGATGTGCTAGGGCTAGTCTAGTCTGGTCTAGATGTACCACGTTTTAAAAGCTGGTGGTAAGTTGACGAACCTCCTTTGTGAGCTCCTTAGAATTAGATCGTTAGAAGTGAGTCTCTATAATGTCAGCCTGTAAACTGAAAGTCTTTAAGCCGTGCCCTATTGCCTGTAAAAGCTGTTTTTTAGGCTTTTAAAGCATCAATCATGAATCATGAATCATGCTTTAAAACGAGAACTAGAACTAGCTGTCGGATGCCATAGCTTTCAATAAAGCCTAAGAGATGTTGCCTTTAGACTAAATAATAGGCTTTATTGAAAGCTATGGCCTTTTCAAACCAACCGAACTAATCAATTATGTGTGTTACTTTGTTGTTCGAGAATGGCTTTCTCTTGTTGGCCCTAGGAATTAAGCCCTTTCATGGAATTGAGCCTTGGGCGAGGTTCCAAAGGTTCTTTTGGTTCCAAAGTTGTTCACAAACAAACCATTGATAGCCGAACAGCTGCTCGTCAAAACGACTTTCTTGACGGATCTCGTTCGAGCGGCCGCTTGGAGTACACATTGCGTTCCCTTAACGGCTGTGAGCACGGTCGTTTCATCAGCTACAATTGGCCATGGAGAGGCCACGTGCAGGACATATGTACAGCCATCAACGATGCTAAAGTTGAGACAAAACTTGTTGGTTAAAGTTGAAAGACAAAACAAAACTCAATCTGGCTATCGAAAATAAAGGCCTTAACATGGAAAATCGTGTAAAACTGGCTTAAGCACGAAAAAAAATGACTAAATGGCTTAAAACCTACAATTGCTTTAATGCTTTGTTTAAAAATTTGCTTTCTAACTAATTCAAAATACCCTCAATATGTTTTTCCATTTTTTTTCGAACCTATCCCATCCATCTGGTTTCAGCAAATCGGCTTCCACCAACTCGAGCCTCAACGCTGCATTTGGGAGCACTAACAAGGGTCGGATCTGAAATTTTTCTATTTTTTCTTTTCTAAATCAAAAAATTCGATCTACTAGTTGCCTAAAATCATTTATCGTCTCGAAATTTACCTTTTGTTCATTCTTCTTACTCCTCACAGTGCCTCTAACTGAATAACCAGCCTCTAGCAGCTGCTTTACACAGTGCAGCGCCACATAGCCAGATGCGCCAGTTACAAGCACCACTAAAAGCTTTATTTAAAGATTTTTCTTCTGAAAACAATAGTGTTAAATATGGTAGCTGGTCGGTGTTTTGATTTTGAGAAAAACGAAAAAAAAGAAAGCTCTTTAAAACACACCAATTTTACTCCGATCCACGAGATCTGCAGTTTCCATTGTGAAATTAGAAATAAAATAATCTAGGATTAAAAGTAAAAGATGAGCAAAAAATGACTGACTGCTTACTATGAAATGGGAAATAAGCTAAAAAGCAAAAACAATTTGTTAAAAACAATCTCTTTAACTAGTAGTAAGTGAAAGAATTATGAGCTCTTTCCCTGAATCGTGGTCTTTTAAAAGTTCCGTGGTCTTTTGAAAGTTCCGTGGTCTTTTAAAAGTTTCGTGGTCTTTTAAAAGTTCCGTCGTCTTTTAAAAGTTCCGTGGTCTTTCGCAATTTTTTGTTTTTTAGTCTTCTTTTTTAGTTTTTAACTCTTTTGAAATTATTTTAACGTATTTTATTAAATTCCACATGCACCAGTTTATTTGATCAGAACTTAACAATCCTTGGGAAGGCTCTAACAATCCTTGGGAAGGGTCTAACAATCCTTGGGAAGGCTCTAACAATCCTTGGTCTACTATCGGAAAGCTTGCTTCTTACACTGAGCATGACATTGACTGCATGTGCAAAAGATGTCTTTGGTTCCAATCACCCTTTTTTGTCGAACACTGTTGACTACAATGAGCCGGATGAAGAGGTCGAAATAGATGCGCCACAACCCGTGACGAGACTCTAAAGCGAGACGCTCAACAGCCAAGATCGCAACAGCCAAGAAGAAGGCGACGCTGAGGGTTCGACTGAAATGGCAGAGATGTTGGCCCTGGAATGGCAGAGATGTTGACCCTGGAATGGCAGAGATGTTGGCCCTGGAATGGCAGAGATGTTGGCCCTGGAATGGCAGAGATGTTGACCCTGGAATGGCAGAGATGTTGGCCCTGGAATGGCAGAGATGTTGACCCTGGAATGGCAGAGATGTTGACCCTGGAATGGCAGAGATGTTGGCCCTGGAATGGCAGAGATGTTGACCGCAGAAGCCTGTGATGATTTATGCTTTGTTGAGCTGAGACGACCAGCTAGCCGTCGAAAACAAAAAGAAATTGCAAAAAACCACGAAATGGACTTTTTTTGACAAAAGATCACGAAACTTTTAAAGGCCCCGATTCAGGGAAAGAGCCGAATTTTGTAACCACAAACCAGGCACAAAACCAGCTCCAAAAAGCCGTTAAATAGAAAAGATCGATGGTTTTACAGTATCTAAATCTATAAGAATGAAAAAAAAAACTCAATATCAGCAAATATTAAAAGTTATTGAAAAGATAAGTCTATGAATCCATCAACAGACTTTCCATGGATCCATCAACAGACTGAAAAGCCATAGATGGGTTGAGCGAATGCAAAATCGAGGGAAAAAGAAAGGAAAAGATCGAAATTTTCTTTTTAAGAAATTTCTCAGCTTTCTTTTTGAAAAGTTGAGAGACTAATGGAAAAAGGAAAGAAAACTGAAAAACATTCAATGAAATAGAGAAGAAATTTCGCACATTTCGCACATTTAAATGCTCAAAGTCACATCATTTTTGTGAGAAAGTTTAGAGAAGAAATTCTGTTTTGAAATTTCATTTAGAGATTTAGATTGCGAGTGCACCCGAACCCGAAACCCGTTGTTTTTATTACCCAACATTGATCTAGAACATTTGTGCTCTTTGTGGGTCCACATAAACGCTTTTCCCCTTGTTCTTTTGTAGTTTGTCCAATATGACCAAATTTCGCACGATTCATGTGTTGGACTTTGAATTAGCAAGGTAGCTTTGAGAATAATTCGGAGTGTGTGTAAAACTGTTTATTTTTAAGCTATTACACTGATTAAAGCTGTATTTTAAATGCTCAAAGTCGCATCATTTTTTGGGAAAAGTTTAGAGAAGAAATTCTGTTTCGAAATGTCATTTAGAGATTTAGATTGTCAGTTGATTGGTTGTTGGTTTTGTTGGTTTTATTAACCAAAATTAATCTAGAACACTGTGCACAAAATGACGCGACTTTGAGCATTTAAATGTGCGAAATGTGAAATGTAAAATTTCTTCTCTATTTCATTGAATGTTTTTCAGTTTCTCTGTGGGTCCACATAAAGGCGTTTCTCTTGTTCTTTTGTAGTTTGTCATTCTTGTTAAACATTTAATATCTTAGAATGGAAAGAAAAGCATGGAAAAGAACGTAGAATGGAAAAAAATAACGAAAAATGAGCGTGCTGGACAAGCGTGCTGGACAAGCGTGCTGGACAAGCGTGCTGGACAAGCGTGCTGGACAAGCGTGCTGGACAAGCGTGCTGGACAAGCGTGCTGGACAAGCGTGCTGGACAAGCGTGCTGGACAAGCACTCAGCCACCGATGAACGGCTTGTTTTGAAAAAAGTTGGCTCAAAAGGAGAAGCTCAAAGCTTTTATGCTAGTTTGGCGGTGTTTACGCGCCATTTGGCAGCTAATTTTTACATCATTGGAATCAGCGTAAAATTCTGCGTCGAATCGTCTATATATCATTGGAAAAGGGATTCAATTAGAGTGTGTTGATCTCGGACAAATAATTATTTGGATAATTTTGAGCAAATAATTCTTTATCCAAATAATTGTTGGATAATGACATTCTAAAATGCACAATCTTTTTGTTTGCTTATTTAAACGTGAACATAATTATTTTACAACCACTTTGGCGTAGGCTAATTTCCGCAATTTTTTTTTGCGCAAAAGGGTCATTTGCGCAACTGGGTCCTTTTGCGCAACTCGCCATAACTTTCTTCTAAGTGGGTCAATCTTTATGATTTTGGTTTCATTTTGTAGATCTCAATAAGTGCAACAAAATGAAACGAAAATCATAAAGATTGACCCACTTAGAAGAAAGTTATGGCGAGTTGCGCAAAAGGACCCAGTTGCGCAAAAAAAATTGCGGAAATTAGCCTACCCCCTTTTCTTTTATTATTTTTGAAAGTTTTACTTCTTTTTTTTCTATCCTTATCGGAATTTTATAGTTTTCAACAAATATTTATTTTTAAAAACAACAAACAAGGGAATTTTTAGGAAACACATTAAACCTAGCAACACATTAAACGTTACATGCGATTAGATAAGAAAATTTGCATTTATTTGCCGCAATGACGCTTTAGAATTTCATTATCCAGGAGCAACACACTCTAGACCCAATCATCCTTCCCTTGTTAGTTCTTTATCAAACAACATTTATTTTTAGATTAACTCTGCACTACGAGCAACTACGAGCAACAGAAATCAGTAACAATATGTGGAAAAACATCAAGTGGATAACGAGGACAGTTTTTTTTCTGTAAAGTTTCAAACTTTTAAAAAGTTACCGAAGTTAATTGCTTTTTTAAAAAAGAAGAAAGAAACGTAATTGCTAAAAAGGAAAAGTCAAAAGAAATTGAACTCGGACGTTTAAGACAAGATTTGGCGCAAATTTGGCGCAAGGTGGAAAAATTGGCGCAACTTGGGACAATTTGGCTCAAATTTGGCGCAAAGTGGCAACCTCCATAAATTTGAACGAAGCTTTTCGAATAAAAATTTGCATTTGAAATTTTGAATGTAGAATTTGTCTACGGTGGCTCTTTTTGAGCATTTTAGGAAACCCATTAAACGTAGCAACACATGAAACGCAGAGGATGCATTCAACTGACTTCGAAACTCAAATAACTTTTAATTTTCAGACAGCTTTAGTATTGAAAGCAATTTAGCAATGACTTTCTTCTTGCAGACAAATTTGTGCAAAACTTTTCTAACAATAAACTAATAACATTTGGGAAAATGTCGTTGAAAAGAAAAGAAAAGAAAAACCCAAATGAACACAAAAACTTGATTCATAATCAAAAAAGGAACCGAGGGAACAGGTTTGAGCAAAGCTCGCACGTTTCAAATCAAATCAACAACATTTTGCCGAAGGGATTTGTGGAGAGTGTGGAGAATTTTTAAAGAAATATTTTAAACTTCAAGTTGACTAAGTTACTTAGTTACTAACTAACTGACTAACTGACTAAGTTACTTGGTTACTAAGTAACTGACTAAGTTATAGTTACTAATTAACGGCTAAGTTACTTAGTTACTAACTAACTGACTAATTGACTAAGTTACTTAGTTACTAATTAACTGACTAAGTTACTTAGTTACTAACTAACTGACTAAGTTACTTAGTTACTAATTAACTGGCTAACTGACTAAGTTACTTAGTTACTAACTAACTGACTAACTGACTAAGTTACTTGGTTACTAAGTAACTGACTAAGTTACTTAGTTACTAATTAACTGACTAAGTTACTTAGTTACTAACTAACTGACTAAGTTACTAAGTAATTCTGAAACGAAAAGCGAAACGGATGTGTTCTCAAAAACTTTCTCTCAAACAAAAAACCCTCGCACTTGACCAGAATCTCTGCTCAAAAAGAAGTGAGATTTGGGCGAATTACCCAAAAACACTTCACACGAGATTTGCTATTCAAAAAGAAACACTTTTTTTTGGGGGATTGAGGATCGTACTTTTAAAATCTCTCTTTTCTCTCGGTTTGGGAAAGATTTTTGGGATTATTTTGATCGTTTGCTTGCAAAATAACAAACTCGTAAATGTTTTATTGATACAAATAAAGTTAGTTTGATTGATTGATTTTTGATGTTTTTGGTTGATTAGAAAAAGAAAAAACAAGACAGACACTACAAATGTAAACTACAAACGCAAACGCTTTTAACTTGCTTCAAATCTGCCTGATTCACATGAGCTATAGCTCAAAAAATAGAGAAACTCAAGAGCTTTCGAATGGACTAAAGGATAGCAAAAATATGAATGCTAAAGGAAGTTACACTAAAGTTTTGAGGAGAAGATTATCCAGTACGAAAAGCACAACTGATTGCAGCTAGCCAGCTTCAGATTCTTGTCGAAATGGAACTTGTTTATTTGATAAAGTACAGAGTGGTCAAAAATCAATGCTCCATCTACGATGTGCTCAATTTTTTGCCACTCAAATGCTGTCATGAATGTAAAAAGCTTATCGTTAGCCTGTTAAATCTAGTAATCTACTTTTTGCCACTGTGGCTCAAAGCCTGACTCGATCGCTTCGACTACGTGCGAGTACGGTCCGTTTCGAGCCGTCTACCAATGCCTAATGCCAATGCCTAGCCTGCACTAAACCCAGAAGCGTTTTAGCTTAACTGAAATTAGTTCAGAATGTCACACAAAATGAATGCCACACAAAAAGTTTTATTGGGACGTAAAAATGTTTAAACATTAGACAAAAAGACATTGAAATTGCCGAATTGAGAAAAAAAAACTAAAATAATATTTCTCCAGACTGTCAACTTGTCTAAAATATTCGTTTCTTTTATGGGTTTTTTGTGAAATAAATGAAGGTCAAAGCTTTGCAATTTGCAGCTTTCCGGTAAAGATAAATGAAAAGCGTTCATTCATTTGGAAGGCGAAGAACTTCTTTGATAGATAGGATATTTTCTCAAGATATCTTCTTGAGAAGTTTATCGCTTTTTTTTCTGGTGATTAAACGATCAGTGTACTTCCCGGTTGCGATCTTTTTTCCAAAACAATTCAAAAAAAGAGGCAAAATTTGTTTTATTGGGTTGTTGAATTGAAAACTGCGGGACTTTGAACTAAAATTTATTCAATATAAAACTATGAATTCATTCCAAATAGTTTCCATTATTATTGACGACTTCTGCCCATTTTACACGCAATTTGCGGATTCCTCTTTCGTAGTAGGATTTTGGTTTGTGCGTGAGACAAGTGTGAGACTCAAAAATGGAGGACTGGAGATGTCCGATTAGAGAGAGTTTGAGCACTTTCTTCAAAAGAAACCCATTTTGGTGTCAATAGAAAAGTTGTAGAGAATCAAAAATTAGGCTTATAGCCAAATTTTCAGAACGATTCAAAAACTGGTTTTCAAGAAACGCCCAAATTTACGAATTTTCACAAATGAAATGACGGAAAAGGAGGGGGAGGGGGGTTACGGTATCTGTCTGTCTTTCTGTCTGTCTTTCTGTCTGCCTTACTGTACGGGCATTTTTCTAGCCGTATTTTGACCTATATTTCATTTTTCATTTTGGTTTTCAAGTTTGAGCACTTTCTTCAAAAGAAACCCATTTTGGTGTCAATAGAAAAGTTGTAGAGAATCAAAAATTAGGCTTATAGCCAAATTTCCAAAAAGATACCCTTAGTACTTTCGCTTAAAATGAAAGTTTTGTAAAAATTCGTAAATTTGGCATTTCTTGAAAACGAGTTTTTGAATCATTCTGAAAATTAGGATATAAGCTTGATTTTTGATTCTCTACAACTTTTCCATTGACACCAAAATGGGTTTCTTTTGAAGAAAGTGCTCAAACTGTCACATATGACAATAGCCCGCAGTTTTCAATTCACCAACCCAATAGGATGAAGATATTTTCTGGAGAAGTTTATCGCTTTTTTGTCTGCTGATTAAACGATCAGTGTACTTCCCGGTTGCGATCTTTTTTCCAAAACAATTCAAAAAAAAAGAGGCAAAATTTGTTTTAATAAGTAAGAAAGGTAATAAAAACAAGTAAAAAACAGAAAAATAGTTTTTTTTCAAATTTCTAATATTTATTTAATATTTATTATCAAATTTCTGTACAATTTCTGTATTATTTAGGTTTTATTGTTGAAGAGGAAACCCTTGGTGTTCATTGGAATTGGCTCAACTTCTTCGGAGCTGAAAGTAACTTTGATAGGTTAGGGTAGACTTTAAAAGACTTAAAAAGGTGCAACGTTTTAGAAAAATGCATTTTTCAAAAAGAAAAACTCTACTTAAAATCCTTATCTTTACCACTCACTTTTCCCAGAACAAATTATTCGCGTAGACATTCATTTTTGGATGATAGAGCACTGGATCGGCGACTTCGTTCTCGGAGACTTCTGTTTCACTGAAAATTTACCCAAAATAAATAAGACTTTAGGCTTTATTCGTCTAGAAACTATTGAAACTATTGAAACTATTGAAACTATTGAAATAGCAATTGGCTAATCAATTTGAGCTCATCATTTTGCAGCATTTTGCAGCAGTTTTCGATTCATTTTCCTAATGATAATACCGTAAAAAGTTTAATAGAAGAGCCTTTTGGAAGAGGGTTGAAAAATAGAAGAATCTCTCCATTACAGGATCCGTAAAAAGTTCCCGAAATCCAATCGCGCATGCTTTTTTTAGGCAATCTTCTAGTTTGCTGATCAGCTAACTTTGTTTTTGCGGTTTATTTTATTATTTTCTTTCTTAACATAACTATTTAGATGGCTCGTGAGGAATCTTCGGCCGGCCATTGAGCGTCTATCAAAGTCCAGAGTAGCACCGTTAGCCGAACAACTCGCCATCCCAAGGAGCGCCGTTTACAATTGCCTGAAGAGGATCAAGCTTTCCGGTGCGGCAAACGATCGCCCACGTTCGGCCAAAAACAGCCACTACTCCAGGAATTGTGAAATGAATCCGAAAAAGCATCCAAAAGAACTCAAGAAGATCGATGCGGTAAATGGCAAAGAAAAGAAAAGGAACTATTCATTCGATTGTTCACAAGAAGCTTCACAAATACACAACAAAAGCTTCACAAAGTTCCAAAAAGATCGGATCTAAATTTGACTTCTCTGCAACGTGCCCTTGAGAAAGCCTGGGCCGAACTCGATCCCGATCACGTGCCTCAGTGGAGGCATTCCCCAAGAGACTCAAGGCTTGTATCAAAGAAAAAGAAGATATATTTGAAAGCTGAATGTTGTTTATGTTGGGTTACTTGCCGAGAATAAATTATATAATTGAATGAATTCCATTTTACGCTACCAGCATTCAAAATATCGATTACTGAAACTTTTTTACGCACTCTTCACGCCTTCACGCTCCTTCACGCCCCTTCCCAAGCCGCTTCACAGCGATGATTCAACAATGTTTCAACAATACAATAATTCAACAATGAAAATGCATTTTTGCAATGGTCGATGAGGGAAAAACTAGTTGTTGTCGAACTATTCGCTTAGTTGAATGCCTGGAAAAGTCTTCCAAGGGAGCTGATTGCAAAGTCTTTCAAGCCTTGTGGAATTACAAACAATGTTGGTGGATCTGAGGACGAGCAAATCCACTGTTTTCCGATCAAATCCGATTCCAACTTGACTGTCGAAACTTTTGAGTGTACGAACTGATCAAATCAAACTGAAATGCTTGAGAAAATCGATCTGAATGAGGATGTGAATAATGAATTCATCGACAATTCATCGAAAGCGACGCGAAATCATGACCGAATTCTTTAAATGTTTAAATTTTAATGATTGTTTCATTTCAAACAGTGTTTCCAACATTGTTTCATTTGAAATTTTCTTTTGTTATTCAAGTTTTTAACGTTAACGGTTGCAGTTTTGATTTTAGAATTAAAACAAATCAAACCAAACAAGAAGAAGGTGAAGAAGTCTTCGGTTTTCATGCTTTATTTATTCCTTTAGTTCCCTGCGTTAGTACTTTCTGTACTAAAGTTTAGTACTTTCTGTACTAAACTCGAAACGCACCCTTTCTATTTCACTAATTGCAGATTTTTTACAATAAAATCAAAGTCTATCAAATCATTTTTAAGCAAAGAAATCATCTAAAGTGATTAGTTTCGTAGTGAACACTAAAATGCACTTTAAAATGAAAATTTAGTTTAATTACAATCTTTTCAACTCACGTCTGCCAGTCAAGCTCACACTGAACAAAAATTGAACAAATGATGAGAACAAGAAGAAATATTCTGAGCAACATAGTAAAGAAAGGAGTATTCAAGCCTCAAAAAATGATCTCTTTTCCTTGTTCTGATCTGCTTTTCTTTGCTCATTTCAGGTCAAGGCATTCCACTTTTTTGTCTCGTTTTCGAGTGTGACCTGGTTTTCACTCACCATTTATCCAGGTGATCCCTGCGTTTTTCTTTTCGATTTCTAACCACTTTTCGATCGTGAACAGTGTTTGACAAAAAATGTAAAGACTAGAAAGTTTTGCGATAATTAGTATTTGTACCGCTCTTACTTTCTACCATATAAAATTTATCTACAAAGTGCTTGCTTCATTGTGATATTGACTATCGTATTCTCTCTAATAGTACCCCGGCGAGCCGAGTTGACGACTATTTTACGGTTTCCAAGCTTTTAGCAGAAGCTCAACACTCAAATTCCCCACTAGATCTCATCGTCAGCTATATTTTCCGACCCCACATCGATAGGTTCTGATAAGCGGTTCTCGAGATTTCGAGCAATTTAGGCGACGTTCAGGGTGCACTACTATTAGAGAAAATACGGTAATTGCTGTCTTTCCGAGAATAGAAACGAACAATGGAATTCATTTCGATACCGGTTTAGATTCTAAAGCTAGATGGTTAAGTCATCCAATTGTATTCCCGTCCATTCAAATGTATTCCCGCGTTACGGTAATGGATTTAACGGGTTTCTAATTGCAAATCTTTTACAGATTACGAGGATCGCTACTGGAGTGTGTTCCTCTCAAAGAAACAACTCAGGAATACGCTCTAGTTTCTACAAGAAAAGATAACAAGTTAAAGCGCTTTGATACAAAAACTATGCCGACTACACTGGATATGTTTTTACTGTACTTATTGCTTATCTCCCCGCTCCCAAAAAAAGAAACCCATCGTTTAGCGGACTGAAATTTTCCCCACCTACCTCTTCACCAATGCTCCCCTGGTACAGTTAAATGCTAATTTCGCGCAGATGCTAATTTGATTTCTGTTCCCTGTTTAGATTGTTTTTAAAATAACTAGTTGGAAGATTCGGAGTCACCGTCGACGTCGATTTGCTCGTGGTCGTCGACGAAGACGAAGATGAAGAAGAAGAACAAGAGGAGGAAGAAGAAGAGGAAGAAGAAGAAGAGGAAGAAGAAGAAGAGGAAGAAGAAGAAGAAGGAAGAAGAAGAAGAAGAAGAAGAAGAGGAAGAAGAAGAAGAGGAGGAAGAAGAGGAGGAAGAAGAAGAGGAAGAAGAAGATGAAGAAGACGAAGACAATTGGTGGTCGAGTGAGAGCAGAACACCGAGCTCGAGTGCGGGAGGAGACACCCGGGCACCGGCTTCCATTTGAAGCACCGCATCCTCGATGCTCCCCTGCTGCTCACAGAAATCACCAAATTGTTTCGCTGAAAAATAGAGAATTAGCATAAGTAGTAAAAGTATAGCAAATATAGAAAGTATTTTTATTCAAAAAAAACAATTCTCATCGTTCTATTGGGTTGGGGAGAATGAGTCGGCGCCGAAAATCAAAAAAATGTCTAAAACTTCTAGCAGACTTCGTCAAATAATATACGTTTGATATCAGTAGAATGGTTAAATAATTCTCTACAAAATGACATTTAAAAGAAAATTCAAACAGCGCCTCCGCTCAAGAAAAAGCCATTTTTTCACAAAAACTACAAACTGTCATCTAGAAAAAACCATTGGTGGGATCTTCTTGCAAATTTGGCAACTTAAGTAATTGAATGTGCTCTATCTTTTTTATATAAACACCAAAGAAGGTTTATGTGAAAGAAACTGTTCAAATGATGAGTCGGACTCTTTGCCATTTTAACCAGCTGCGTTTGGAAGTTCATAAACTCCACGAAAGAAAAGCTTTGTGGAATCTCTCAAAAGTCATTTTGTAGAGAAATAGTGGATCCTTTTGATGAAACCAAACGTATGTTTAAAGAAGGCTTTATGTGTGCAAAAAGTCCCTTTAAAGTTTGGCGCCGACTCATTCTCCACAACCCAATAGTTTTTATGCAAATTTTATTGCTTAATACTCCTTATGAAGAGATTGGCGCCTCACTCAGAAAATTAAAATGTTATATGGAAATTGCTAAATTCAAATTTTTAAGTGGGGGCAGAGATAGCTCATAAGTACCGCTTTTACTTTTTTTTCAAATAAAGCTTTGTAAAGCGAGAGATGCGCTCAAAGTTTAGTCTTTCAAAGCCCACTAAACCTCATCCAAACCACCAGATCATTCCTAAACTCACTCATAACTTAACCTCTGTTTATTTTCTAAATCGTGAACGATCTCATGAAATTATAAATGTAAAATAGGGTTCAAAAGTTTGGACAAACTCCTATTTGAGAAAGTAAAGCTCACCACATCGAAATAAGACAAAAGAAAGTGTTTTCTGACAAAAAATCCTGTAAACAAAGCGCACTATTGGGTTGCCCAGTTATGAATGCGCGTTTTTGACTATTCTGTAAATTTCTCAAGATACCGAAATCAAGAAAAAGATATATATGAGTATTATTCGAAAGCTGAAGATCTCCTCTACATTTTGATATAAAAAGCTTTTGAATTTGTTGAGCTTTTGGGCAAATTGACTGCACAGAAGAAGAGGTGGCCAAAAAATGGAAGGATGCCTTTGGATCAAGTTTTGGCTCCGCTCAAATTGAGTTAACCGTTTGATGTTTGGCTGATAGATATATCAATGCAACTCTTTTTGAAATATAGCAATTTCAGAGCATCTTTACTTTTCTTTTCTTTTCTGGGCGGTTATTTTACACCATAAAACTTGAGGAATAGCTAAGCTGGAATGGGTTTTTTCGAAAACGACCTCTCCCTTTGTGCAGTCAAATTCCCAAAAAGTTGAATGAATTCAAAAACTTTTTTATTCCAAAATGTAGAGGAGATCTTCAGCTTTCGAATAATATATAACACTCATACACATCTATTCGATATCTTGAGAAATTTACAAAATAGTAAAAACGCGCATTCATAACTGGGCAACCCAATAGATGCAAAAAATTATCGAGAATTCAAAAACCGTAGTTATTTGAAATTTTCTCTGACTCAATTTTGAGTAAAATGTGCTTTTTTTCAAATTCTCTATGTTGAATTGTATTTTACATTCATAATTTCATGAAATCTTTCAATTTTAGAAAATAAACAGACGTTAAGTTGTGAGCGAGTTTAGGAATGATCTGGTGGTTAGGATGAGGTTTAGTGGGCTATGAAAGACTCAATTGTTCTTCACAAGGTTCCAAAATGACTATATTCAAACAAAACTTTGGAAGAAATCAAAAAAACCCCGGCATTTTTGGGTCAAGCTTGTCGCGATGACTCATCACTTTTGAGAGCACCGTGAAAAAGAATTCATTTTCGAATTTCAGATAACCAAATCCAAAAAATTTGAAACAAAACTCTTCAGTGAATCGCACGAATTTTTACAAACAAAATGTTTAGTAATCTTTCGATTAACCACGAATTTATACGTATTAGATGAACACAAATCGGTTGAGGTGAAAAAACTGAAATGTGAAACGAAAAAGTGAAACCGATAAGGGAAGTGTATAAAAAGGAGGTGAAGCAATGAAAAAATGACAAGAAGAATACAAAAGTTTCGCTGAGTCTCTTCGAAAAGACCAAAGGATGAACTCAATGGCAAAAATCGGCTTTGACAGGTTAGTGCAAAAATTTGTTGCAACCTAAACAAAATAGGTACCCAGTTTGGCTGGATATTTCCAGGTCTCAAACGATCCGTCATCCCGATCTCCATCGCTTCCTTCTAACTGTCTCCGGCATCGATTCAGTTGATGACGAAAGTAAACACGAATTTGTGCAGGTGGCTTTTAAATCTTAATTCTATTCTTAATTTTATTCTTATCTTAATACATTTATTCATTTATTTATACATTATTATCTTTTTTTGATATTTAGTTTAACCAAAGTGCTAACACATTTTTGTAAGTTTTCAGGGCCTTCCTTTCACTGCAGCTCTCTTTATACTTTCAGTCTGTTTCCATTTTTTGTAGATCTTTCAGAAAAAGTGATACCAAGGTTCTTGGCAATGTCTCTTAAGCTTGAGTCTTGATTGAATGCTGCCACGACTTGTTCTTTGATCTCATCTGATAATTGGAATGTACATCTGATAGATTGGAGCGTAAAAAATTTGAGAATTAGAAAAAATAGTAGGCGGGAAAACTTTTGGACCCGTAAAAAAGCGATACTTATGTAAAAGAGACCTATGGATGCGCAAATCGGCGCGAAAGTACAGTACAAAAGTCTTGCAACATCACTTTTTCAAAAAAATCGATGAAATTTTTTTATAGAAAATGCCACCCGTTCGTAGGGCTTTTTTGTTTTTAATTAGAATAATACATGTACACTTTATTTACAAAAACAAATTTGAAGTTCAGCGTAAAACAAAAAAGTAAATGACAAAACTGCTAAAAAATACCCTAAAAACTGGGTGCAAAAGTCTTGCAACATTCTATGTTTCTCATTTTTATTGTTTTCAAATTTATTAATTTACACTAATTTTTGTTTTTTTCAGATGCCAAATTCTCACTTGACGACTCCCGAAAGAGAAAAAATCATGAAAGCAAGAAAAAAAGGAATATCTCGAGCCGTTGTCTCCGATCTCTTCAAATGCGATCCTTCGACCGTTTCTCGCATTGTTTCAAAAGCAAAAACAACTGGACTTATGCACCGAAGAAAGAAGAAAGGACGGCCAAGAAGAACAACAGCAAAAAGAGGATCGAATACTTGTGATGGCTTCCCAAGAAGGATCCGAACATGACATCGACTGAGGGAGCTCAGCTGATCAAGGATGTTGCAAACAAGGATATCTCTCGATGAACCGTTTCTCGACGATTGACTCAAGCAGAACTGTATAGCCGGAGGGCTGTACGAAAGCCTTTGATGACCGCTGGCCACAGGAAACAACGGCTTCTATTCGCCAGGACGTACCAAAGTTGGACAAAGCAGGATTGGGCCAACGTGATTTTTGTCGATGAAACAAAAGTGGATATCTTTTCTCCAAAAGGCGACCACTTGATCAGACGACCCATTGGAAAGCGAATACTCCTTAAATATGTGCGACCTACAATGCGAGCTGGCGGAGGATCAATCATGTGTTTTGGTAAGCCTCATTTCTAATGCATGCATTAATTTGCCTTTCTCTAGGGGCGATGGCAAAAATGTGGCAGGTCCACTCGTCCTCATCCAGTCAACCATGAATGCTCGCCAGTATATGGAAATACTAGAAGGATGTCTACTTCCATTTGCTCAGGATTACATGGCTCCTGGATGGTTTCTCTACCAGGACAATTCGCCGGTTCACAAGAACAAGCCCATGATGGGTCCCACGGTGAGTCTCTCAAATGGAGGAAAAGCCGATCTCCCTGGATGGTTTGCCCTTAATAATGTTTTGTTGGTCAATGTGCCCCCTATGTCGCCTGATTTAAACGTTATTGAGAATTTATGGGCTTACGTGAAGACAAAGTTACGAGGAAAAGACCTTCACACAAAAGTTGACTTATACGAAAAGTTGGGAGCTTAATTCGCCCAGCAATTCTTCACGAATTAGTCGACTCAATGCCTAAACGACTTAATGAAGTGATTTTGGCAAAAGGTGGACCGATTGAATATTAATTTTTGATGTTTTTGTATAATGTTGCAAGACTTTTGCACCCAGTTTTTAGGGTATTTTTTAGTAGTTTTGTCATTTACTTTTTTTGTTTTACGCTGAACTTCAAATTTGTTTTTGTAAATAAAGTGTACATGTATTATTCTAATTAAAAACAAAAAAGCCCTACGAACGGGTGGCATTTTCTATAAAAAAATTTCATCGATTTTCTTGAAAAAGTGATGTCGCAAGACTTTTGCTCGGTACTGTACGTTATCTGACAAAAAATTCTGTAAAAAATGCGTACTAGATGCAAAAAATCATGGAGAATTCAAAAATCGTCGTTATTTAAAATTTTGTCTGGCTCCATTTTGAGTAAAATGTGTTTTTTTCAAATTTTCTAAGGCTCTAAAATGGCCATATTCAAAAAAACCCCGGCGGTTTTGGATCAAACTTGTCTTTGAATCGGTGATGATGGAGAGTGGATCTGCGATTAAATTAGAGATATATCTGATCTTTTTTTTGCTAAAGAGCTTTTTCTTGTTTTAGATCAACGTCTTAGAGCAGTGCAACAAGGAAAAGCAACTTACTCATCTGCCGATCTTGTTCTGCGCGAAGAAACATGAGAAGTTGGCTTTTTACATTGAAAGGTAAAGAATTGTTGTTTAGATACGTCTACATGGTGATGGAGCTTCTGGGAAAGAATTTGCGGGACTTTAAGGTAATTTTTGTTTGGCTACGATTTAAATGCTTTTTTTAGACTGCTTATACGAAGGACTTGCTTCTCGAGGGAGATTGGTCCCGAATT
Source organism: Mesorhabditis belari (assembly GCA_958450365.1). Lineage (NCBI taxonomy): Eukaryota > Metazoa > Nematoda > Chromadorea > Rhabditida > Rhabditidae > Mesorhabditis > Mesorhabditis belari. The sequence goes on along the minus strand of CAUEEP010000741.1, from coordinate 810,149 downwards.
GGCCTTCAAATTTTACATGCTGTAAAGGTGCGATATATTTGTGACGTCCGACTTATTGTTTTTTTTTCTAGTCCATGCACGATCGACGTTTCGTTCATCGGGATCTCAAGCCAGCCAACATCATATTTGGATACCAATCGAATATGGCCAAATTTCGCACGATTCATGTGTTGGACTTTGGATTAGCAAGGTAGCTTTGAGAATAATTCGGAGTGGGTGTAAAACTGTTTATCTTTAAACTATTACACTGATTAAAGCTGTATTTTAGGGGCTACGCCTTCTACAAGGACGGACAATGGACGGCACGAAAGGCTCGATTAAGAATTGATTTTCGAGGAACATTCCGATGTGCGTCGCCTAATATGCGCAGGGATGAGGTAAACTGGTGACAATTTTTGTGTTAAGCTTTTTTTCTTAGGATCTTGGTCAGGAAGGGGTCAAGAAGATTTCTTTTTAATCAAAGATCAAATCAATCTTCCTTTTTCTAGCACGAGTACAAACATCACAAAAAGCGTCTTCGCGAGGCACTCGATCCAAATTTGGTTGTTGCAGAGGATTCGGGTATGAGCGTTTTAATGTCTTAAATGGAATCATGAATAAACTTTAGATGAACGTTTTTGCAAGAATAAAGCATTCGAAGTTATCGATCCGGTAAGTAGTTTTTCAGTTGTTGATTCTAGTCGTTCTTTAGATTGCCATCGAAACTGTGGCTGCATGCCCGGCTGAACAATAATTTTTATGAAAGTTATGGTTCTAAAGTGTACTATTGCAGGTGCTGTTCACTTATCCACGACAGCGATGCTTTGGTGATTCGGAAGTAAATGGAGGTGAACAGTTGGTTTGATTGCTGTTGTGAATTTTGGTATTTAGATGGCTCTTTTACGCCAAAACCGCGCGGACTACTGATGGGAATCCTTTTAGGAGCGAGTGATCAGCGATCTTTCGAAGTAAGCGTCTCTCTTTTAACGGTGCTAAAGCATATTTTTAGGAAACTGCTCGTGAAGAGGCATCGACGGGAATCTACTTGCCTACTTCTTTTGCGAATGCCTCGATTTGTCGCAAGAAGGCCGAGGTTGCTTTTAACTACCATATTATCTCACAACTTTTGTTTTAGCAAAAGAAAACACCGAGCACTCCACTATTAGCGCCCAAAGAGTTCAAGCAATGGTTTATGTTTGGTTTAAAACATAAGACACTGGTTTCTTTAGATGTGTCTCAGCTTAGCAAATTACTGGCCACTCGTAAAGAATCACACAAATTTTTCAAAGCAAAATTCCGAATCTTTCTCTGATATTCGTGTTAACTCGATTGATATTTTTATTGCGTGTTGCCTCTTTTTTTTGAACTTTTGTTTCATCTGTTTTTGATCAGAAAGAAGATTTTGTTAAAGTGACGGAAAGAGCTTTTAAACCGGATCAATTTGCGATCGTGAAGTAAATTATTGCAGTGCCTTTCTTTTAAAGATATTCAGCGCAAGGTCTGAGACTTGTCAAATTACATGCCTCAACCTTTGCGTATCTTTGTTAGCAAAGAAACAATAGCAGCAATTGTTGCTATCGCAATCGGGGAGTGGGTGGAGCCTCGAAAAGTTTGCATTTATCCATGAAAATTGCGATAGCACCCAGCATTTTCTGCTCTAACAAAAAGATAAAAGATATTGTAGGGTACATGGTCAAAAATTTTCAATCAACGAAACTGAATATCTTTTTCAGAAAGAATATCCAGTCTTGATGACTGGATACGTCCATTTTAGACCCTTTTTCAGGCACTGCAGCGCATACTTACAGTAACTTTAAATTTCTTTCAAAGGCATAAATTTGCACTGCTAAATAAAATCAAATCAAATAAAAAACGAACTCAGTGAAAAACAAAATAATTTTTCTCGTAGCAAAAATGAGTGCCTATGGGGAAATATGAAGACAATTTTTCGTACAATAACATGGCAATTTTTTTATTTGAACTTTCATTTTATAATATTTCAAAAGCTTTTCAAAAAATTTACTTTTCTATCTTCTTATTTTTGTTTACTCTTCGCAGTGCAAATTTATGCTTTTGAAAGAAATTTAAATTTACTGTAAGTATTAATTGCGCTACAGAGCCTGAAAAAGGGTCTAAAATGGACGTATTCAGTCATCAAGACTGGAGGCTCTTTCTAAGAAAGATATTCAGTTTCGTTGATTGAGAAGTTTTGACCATGTATCCTACAATATCTTTTATCTTTTTGTTATAGTAGAAAATGCTGGGTGCTATCGCAATCAGGCGCAATCATGCTTCAATAGGTAATCGGGCACGATGAATCCAATAAAAATACTTACAGCACCTAATTTTCATCACCTAATTCAGCACCTAATGGGGAACTTTGAGGAAGGGGAAGGGGGAACTTTGAGATCATCACTTTTACGAAGTTATATGGAAGTGGCAGAATAATGATGAGAATTTGAGGTATGATGATATGTTAGCTTATTCTCATTTGTTGCTATTAAACAAAAGGTAGTAGGGTACTTGTGGAGTATCCGGGGGGGGTAAAATTTTATATACGTTATGCACGACCCCTTTTAAAGATATTCAGCCGCTTAAGTGGTTTGGTGGCAAATTCCCTTCAAATGTAAAGATATTCGATTTATTCCAGGTGATTACGTGATTCGAGGTGATACTCGATCAAAAACGTAACTTCTACAAAATTTTTTTATGTCATTATTAGAAATGTTGATAATATCCTAGTTGGCGGCAAACATTTTCACACTAAATTGATGAAATTCTATTTAAAACGCTAAAATTAACGCAAAATGATATAAGTTTAAAGGTTTAAGTTTAAGGGTTTAACAAAAGGTAAACATTTGCCTCAAGGATTTCATTTTTAGTTACAAAGCCTATGGTAAATGTCGAATTTCACGGAAGTTGCGTTAATCTATTGGATCCTTAGACCATTAATCAGATCAATGAGCAATATTTTCGTTCTTCTTTTTAAACTCTGAAAGCGATAGGTGCAAAAGATTGATAAAAGTAGCAGAATGGTCAAAAAAGCTACGGTCAAAAAGTAAAAAAAAAGTATAAAAAAGTTAAAATTTTACCCCACCGGATCTTAAAATTTTACCCCCCGGATATTGAAAGACCCCGGATACTCTACAAGTACCGGTAGTAGAAAAGTCGCGAAAACGTATGAAAATCAGGTGCTGAAACTATTTTAATTGGATTCAGCGTGCCGGATCACCTATAGATGTAAATTTTCATGGATAAATGCAAACTTTTCGAGGCTCCGCCCACTCCTGCCCCCAGATTGCGATACAACAAAAGCTGATATCGTTTCTTTGCTAACAAGAAGTCCTTTTAGATTATTTGGGTAAAGAGCAAATGGATCCGAAAAAAGAACCGATCAACGACGATGGAAGCAAAACCCCGAAAAAAGAACCGATCAACGACGATGGAAGCAAAACCCCGAAAAAAGAAATCGACGAAGTGGCTGACAGGTACGGTGATATACGGTGAACGCATTTTTCTTTGTAATACAAGTTTTTCGAAACATTTGCGTAATTCAAGCTAAATTTGCATATAAGATAAATGGGTGGAATTTGTTCTGAAAATCTCATTCATTCATATTCCTCTTTCGATCCGAACGGACGATGTCTCACCAAGCGGATACTTTTCAAGTTCAATACGATGTCGCTAATGGAGTCGAAGTATGGGTCAATCATCAGCACGTCATTGTCCGATTCGACAGACATGATCATTTCTTTGGCCACGCCGCACAAAATGCCGATCGAAATTACGCCGTCAAGTTCATCGCTAGGTCAAGATCTTTGATCGAGATCCGCAATCTGCGCAAAGTGGTTGGTTTTCCTATTGCTTTTTTTGATATCGCTGTATATGTAAACCATAAAATTAGAGCGTATTACCTTTAAATGTAAGGTGACAAGGCCGAATTTTAAGCAAAGTGATTTCCCAGTTCTCTTGAAAGAGATAACCGAATATTTTCATTTTGTGCCTTTGTGGGATACTGTAGTGTATAGAAAGGTTTTATGCGCTCAAAAAATTTGTCTCTCTTTTGGGGGTGGGACAAATGCGACCTTTTGCGCACCTGGACATTTGAGCACCTTTGTGCTGGAAAAGGCCTTAGGCAGGCCGTAGAGCTTCAAATATTTCATAAAAGGGGTAGTATGCGTAGATTCCGAATTTCGACAAATAAGTCCTCGCTGATACGTCAAATTTGGGGAAAAAGGCAAAAACTACGCAACTTAACGCTTTTCCGCAGTTTTTGCCTTTTATCCCAAATTTGACGTATCAGCGAGGACTGATTTGTCCGAAATTCCGGGAATCTACGCATACGATTCCTTTATATGGAAATATTTTCGAAGCTCTACGGTCTTGCCTAAGGCCTTTTCCAGCAAAAAAGGTGCGCAAATGTCCAGGTGCAAAAAGGTCGCATTTGTCCCACCCCCCTCTCTTTTTGATATTTTTACAATCACTCACAGTCATTCACAGTTTACTTATAGTTTACTTATTTTTACACACAATCTGCCGGTAAAATCCGCGAAGTGGATTTTGCCGGCTGGACATATTATAAATAAATTTCCAAAATGTTCTTAACCGTTTCTTTAGGCATATTTTGGCAATCAGCCCGTTCTTCATGGTGCAGTCACGGTTAAACTCACTTTCTCCCATGCAAACGCTTATACTGGTGTCGTGGTTGCTCTATCTGCTCAAAACTATACCCTTGTGTAAATATGTAACGCTATTTTCTTTTCATGATTTGTGTTTTCCCGTTCGAGCCGAATAAATATGTTCCAATTTAAAGCCACAATGCAATTCAAGAGTAAGTGGGAAACTTTAATGTAAATTGATGTTTTTCAAATTGAATACTATCAAAATACTTACCTGATTGCAAAGAAACTTGACTTTCCCAGATATTTATGCACGCAATAAAATATCAATCGAGTTAACACGAATATCAGAGAAAGATTCGGAATTGTGCTTTGAAAAATTTGTGTGATTCTTTTTACGAGTGGCCAGTAATTTGCTAAGCTGAGACACATCTAAAGAAACCAGTGTCTTATGTTTTAAACCAAACATAAACCATTGCTTGAACTCTTTTGGGCGCTAATAGTGGAGTGCTCGGTAAGTTTTCTTTTGCTAAAACAAAAGTTGTGAGATAATATGGTAGTTAAAAGCAACCTCGGGCTTCTTGCGACAAATCGAGGCATTCACGCAAAAGAGGTAGGCAAGTAGATTCCCGTCGATGCCTCTTCTCGAGCAGTTTCCTAAAAAATATGCTTTAAGCACCGTTAAAAGAGAGATGCTTACTTCGAAAGATCGCTGATCGCGACTCGCTCCTAAAAAGATTCCCATCATGTAGTCCGCGCAGTTTTGGCGTAAAAGAGACCATCTCAAATACCAAAATTCACAACAGCAATCAAACCAACTCCATTTACTTCCGAATCACCAAAGCATCGCTGTCGTGGATAAGTGAACAGCACCTGCAATAGTACACTTTAGAACCATAACTTTCATAAAAATTATTGTTCAGCCGGGCATGCAGCCACAGTTTCGATGGCAATCTAAAGAACGACTGGGAATCAACAACTGAAAAGCTTACTTACCGGATCGATAACTCCGAATGCTTTATTCTTGCAAAAACGTTCATCTAAAGTTTATTCATGATTCCATTTAAGACATTAAAACGCTCATACCCAAATCCTCTGCAACAACCAATTTGGATCGAGTGCCAGACTCCTTCCCTGTCTCTGCAAACACTTGCAAAACATGTCTTATCGAAAGTCGAAAGTCGAAAGAAAGGTTGACTATTCTACAATAATTATTTACTTTGGTTGCAACAAAGTGAACCAATAATTACGATTTGGAATCGAACCGAACCGAGTCGGTTACCATGATCTACTACCTACAGTAGAAATTCTAATTTTTAATTTTTAATAAAAGTCAAAAGCAAATAACTAATGGCTTGAGATTAAGGCCAAACTTTATGCATTCACTATTGAAAAAGCAGGCTAGATCAATGGAGTCTGCTTAGAAAGGCACAATTCGATGATTGATAACTTTTAACCCATGGAAGGATATCATTAATCGCTCAGTTTAGTTTTTCCAATCTTTCGATAAAAACATACAGCGATTTGCGGTGTTTTGGTACATCCCGAACGAGGGTTATGCCCCTTTGATGGTGCTGCCGGCTGAGATAGATGTTGACGATATTGAATTGACGATAATTTAATCGCAGATCCACTCTCCATTATCACCGATTCAAAGAGAAGTTTGATCCAAAACCGCCGGGGTTTTTTTGAATATGGCCATTTAGAGCCTTAGAAAATTTGAGAAACACATTTTACTCAAAATGGAGCCAGACAAAATTTCAAATAACGACGATTTTTGAATTCCTTCCATGATTTTTTGCATCTAGTACGCATTTTTTTACAGAATTTTTGGTCAGATAACGTACAGTACCGAGCAAAGTCTTGCGACATCACTTTTTCAAGAAAATCGATGAAATTTTTTTATAGAAAATGCCACCCGTTCGTAGGGCTTTTTTGTTTTTAATTAGAATAGTACATGTACACTTTATTTACAAAAACAAATTTGAAGTTCGAAGCGTAAAACAAAAAAAAGTAAATGACAAAACTACTTAAAAATACCCTAAAAACTGGGTGCAAAAAGTCTTGCAACATTATACAAAAACATCAAAAATTAATATTCAATCGGTCCACCTTTTGCCAAAATCACTTCATTAAGTCGTTTAGGCATTGAGTCGACTAATTCGTGAGAGAATTGCTGGGCGAATTAAGCTCCGAACTTTTCGTATAAGTCAACTTTTGTGTGAAGGTCTTTCCTCGTAACTTTGTCTTCACGTAAAGCCCATAAATTCTCAATAACGTTTAAATCAGGCGACATAGGGGGGCACATTGACCAACAAAACATTATTAAGGGCCTTAAACCATCCAGGGAGATCGGCTTTTCCTCCATTTGAGGGGGCTCACCGTGGGACCCATCATGGGCTTGTTCTTGTGAACCGGCGAATTGTCCTGGTAGAGAAACCATCCAGGAGCCATGTAATCCTGAGCAAATGGAAGTAGACATCCTTCTAGTATTTCCATATACTGGCGAGCATTCATGGTTGACTGGATGAGGACGAGTGGACCTGCCACATTTCTCTGCCACTCGCCTCAGAGAGGCACCAATGCATGCATTAGAAATGAGGTTAACAAAACACAGATGGATCCTCCGCCAGCTCGCATTGTAGGTCGCACATATTTAAGGAGTATTCGCTTTCCAATGGGTCGTCTGACTGCGGTCGCCTTTTTTATAAAAGATATCCACTTTAATTTCATCGACAAAAATCACGTTGGCCCAATCCTGCTTTGTCCAACTGGGTACGTCCTGGCGAATAGAAGCCGTTGTTTCCTTTCGTAGCCAGCGGTCATCAAAGCGTTTTCGTACAGCCCTGCGGCTATAACAGTTCTGCTTGAGTCAATCGTCGAGAAAACGGTCTCATCGAGAGATATCCTTGTTTGCAACATCCTGATCAGCTGAGCTCCTCAGTCGATACCACGCCCGGATCCTTCTTGGAAGCCATCACGGTTATTCGATCCTCTTTTTGCTAAGTTGTTCTTCTTGGCCGTCCTTCTTCTCTTTCTTCGGTGCATAAGTCCAGTTGTTTTTGTTTTTGAAACAATGCGAGAAACGGTCGAAGGATCGCATTTGAAGAGATCGGAGACAACGGCGCGAGATATTCCTTTTTTCTTGCTTTCGCTGATTTTTTCTTCTTTCGGGAGCCGTCAAATGAGAATCACATCGGCTAAAAACAAAAATTATGTAAATTAATAAATTTGAAAACAATAAAAATGAGAAACATAGAAATGTTGCAAGACTTTTGCACCCAGTTTTTAGGGTATTTTAGCAGTTTTGTCATTTACTTTTTTGTTTTATTGCTGAACTTCAAATTTGTTTTTTGTAATAAAGTGTACATGTATTATTCTAATTAAAAACAAAAAAGCCCTACGAACGGGTGGCATTTTCGATGTGCAATTTCATCGATTTTTGAAAAAGTGATGTTGCAAGACTTTTGCTCAGTAATTGCACTTCGCGCCGATTTGCGCATCCATAGGTCTTTTCTTCATAAGTATCGCTTTTTTACGGGTCCAAAAGTTTTCCTGCCTACTATTTTTCTAATTCTCACCCTTTCTACGTTCCAATCTATCAGATGTACGTTCCAATTATCAGATGAGATCAAAGAACAAGTCGTGGCACACAATCAAGGCTCAAGCTTGAGAGAAATTGCCAAGAGCTTTGGTATCACTTTTTCTGGAAAGATCTACAAAAAATGGAAACAGACTGAAAGTGTAAAGAGAGCTGCAGTGAAAGGAAGGCCCTGGAAACTTACAAAAATGTGTTAGCACTTTGGTTAAAACTAAATATCAAAAAAAGATAATAATGTATAAATAAATGAATAAATGTATTAAGATAAGAATAAAATTAAGAATAGAATTAAGATTTAAAAGCCACCTGCACAAATTCGTGTTTACTTCGTCATCAACTGAATCGATGCTGGAGACAGTTAGAAGGAAACGATGGAGATCGGGATGACGGATCGTTTGACCTGAAAATATCTATAAGCTAAACCAAATATAAAAAAATTGCAAGAAATCTGGAGGTTATTGATCGAGTCAAACATCACGATGAAAACAATGAAATGGCATTTTCCCGGAAAAAGCGGAAAAAGTTTACCAACAAATTGCTATTGTTCCCTGGAATTGGGTCTGTTTATTTAGATGTCATTGCTTCGCTGATACATAAAAGAATGGAGAAATATATAAAGATTCGGGAAATCTTTTTTGAAATATTCACATTTAGCCGAGCATTTTTGATCATGCTGCATTGCTTCAATCAGTAAATCATTCTCGCTTTGGCTCAGACAGTCCAATCGACGACTTGTCGCAATAAGACGGCTTACACTGGACGCAAGTGATGTATTGAATGAATTCTTTTAAAAATTCATTTAACTAATATCAATTCTAGTGATCCGTCTCTGTTCTTTAGGATGAATAAACCCATTCTTGAAAGAAATTCTTTTGTCAAACGATACTGAATGTTGCATTTTAGCCTGTTTTGCTGACGGGCAGATCACTGTGAGCCAACAGGTGTTTGTGCCACTTCATCGCTCGGTCTACAATGCTGTGTCCAATTGATTATGTTGATTTGACAATGCCTTTAAAGGTAGAGAAAACTTGAGGCTCAAATTTGACTAAGTTTTTTATAACATAAACTAACTGTATTACCTATTTATTGAGACTTTATGAGGAGGTTACTAGGTTTAAAGCTCATTTTAGGCCAAGTTTAATGCTAAAAAGGAAACCCCACTTATCAAATATGTTCAACTTTAACAACTCTAAGTTACTTTCTTTTGGAAAATTATTGCCTTTTTGCACTGTTGCATGCCTAGAAACCTGTAGAACGCCTGTGGAAAGAGATCGGATAAATTGGAGTTTGTCACGGCTTTCTTGGACTTTCTTGAAGTTTTCTGCAAAGAATCAAGACTGAATGTGATTTAACATTTAAAATGTCTTGTAGATTCGAGAACTGTTAAATAGTGAAGAGTTTCGTATCTTAAAACAAGAATAACTGGGGTTTCACTTCTTTTTGGTGAAATTTGGTGATCGGATTTCGGAATCGGAAATAAAATTTAGTAAACTGCAAAAATAATCTAGAAAGTTTTGTTTGTTTGTTTGTTTGTTTGTTTATTCCAACCTCTATACAGTGCTTTTTTGACGATATTTTTTTTTCATAAACCAATGTTGAGATATTAAACGAGCTACGAGCTTAAGAAGTTCTCATATAGATATTGCCTGTGTTGTGAAGAGGACACCAAAGTTAAAGCCGTCTGATAAACTATTTTTATAAGAAAAACTAGTTATTATTTTTGAACTAGAAAGTTAAATTTAACTAGATTTACTAGATTTTACTTCTTACTTGGACACAAATTTGGAGTCACTGTGAACTGTCTGCTACATAGAAACATATCGACGTGTACATGAATTATCTAAGGATAGAATCAATATCTTGCCTAATGTCAGCTTTGCTGTTAAATCAAGTTTCCAATTGATCGAAAATTGACACTTTTTGAGGCAAATTGGACTGAAACTTTGTAAACCAATGGTTTTCGAGGCTGTGGGAATCCAAATTCAACATCAGCCTTTCAAAAAACTCATAAGAAAATAACAGATTTTGAGTTTCTTCACTTCAAATTCCAATGAAATTTGCATTGATTCCATTAGAGAATTTTTAGTTTAGTTTTCTGTTTTTTACATCTATTTTCCATAAACCACTTTCGAGAGCGCTAAACGAGCTATGAGCTTACGGAGTTCTCATAGATATTGGGGTAATGTGGAAGAGAATTATCTTCGAAGTTAAAGGCAACAGATAAACTAGTTTTCTGTGAAAAACCAGTTATGATTTGAACTAGAAAGTTAAATTTAACTAAATTTTACTAGATTTTACTAGATTTACTAGATTTTACTTTAAAAGCTTAACTGAAAAAATCGTTTTAGAAGAATTGATCACTTGTTCAAATCTGAAAGCTTGCACTGGGCGTAGGTCACTTTTTTAAGAGCAAAATTTTAATTAAAACATTAATAACTTTGCTGAGCTGAATATCAAAACAAAAAATATCTTTTAAATCCAATTTGTTTTTATTTAAGCCTGTTTTGGAATGGGTGATGAATGCGAGCCAAAAGGTCGTTGTGCCGCGACAGACAGCGGTCTTCAATGTTGTCCAATGGCCCATGTTGTGTCTAGTTACAATTCAAGTTGGTTATTACGAAGATACCGGGAGTACTAAAAGATTTTAAAACTATACTATAAAAATAATAGTAACAATAGTAACAAGGGTTTGTTCTGAATGAAATCAAGTCAAGAGCATTAAAGCCTAATCGCCTAAAAACTTTACTTTAGACGGCTCGCAATCTGCCCAAGTTGGATCGTGCAAGAGGTTGAACAATCTTTCCAAATAACATTAAAATCGTTTAGACGCGATTATGTGACTTTGATGAATCGGAATACAGCTGACAATTGCACTAAGAAGAAATCGAGTAAGTTCAGGCTTCAAATCTACGATAAAGGCTGGCGTACAATTATCGAAGCTCGGTTTTTTTCGACTGTAACTCCCAATTCCTATTATTCAATTCTTCCAATTTTATATTTCTATGAAATTACAGGTTAATTTGCAACTGCATATTAACATATTGACATATTAACTTTGTAAGATAGCAAATCAGAAATGATCGCTGCTCTGCTCACCTTTCAGGGAATTCAACTATTAGCTCTCCAATTTTGAAATTATTAAAAATCTTCTTGATGTTTAATGCTCTAGATAATACTATTCTCTAAAAAAAAACAAAAATGAGTAAAAAGAAGCGGAGAAATTCTTCAAAATATGTGCAACAAGGCTGAAACAACGGACTTGGGTCGAGAAGTTGGGACTGCTGAACTTCAAAGTACTATAAAAAAAAGCTAACACGGTCAGTCTTGAAATAAAATTGAAATTGGCTGTAGAAATTAACTCTGAAATTTCATAGAAATATAAAATTTGGGGAATTGAATGATTGGGAAATGATTTTACAGGCCGAAAAACCTGAGTTTCCACAATTGTGCGCCAAAAGAGCAACGTCTTTTGTCTGTACTGGCATTTTCTTGGCTCAAGTGTTTTGACCAATGAAGCTCAAACTTCTTAGGAAAACTCCAGACTATATGTAGTTGTGCTATTTAAAATAAAAATTAAGACAACCTGAGTGGCACTACGGGGGGTCGTGGGTCGAGACAAGGCGCTCCCCGACCGCTCCACGGGCGACGCTAGCCCCTAACATTTATTGGCTTTTTGCCTACAGCAAAAGCAAAGCTTTTGATGATTGTAGGGATAATAAAAAGAAGGACATCTTAGACAATTTGAATCATTTCTTGTCTTCAGATGAAGAAACTCCATCAACTTTCTCCGATTTATCATCCATTCCTGCTTGACGACAAATTTGGAGTCACTGTGAACTGCTACTGAAAGGAAACATTGACGTGTACATGAATGTCTTAGGATAGAATAAATATCTTGCTTCCAATGTCAGCTTTTGCTACGTAAATCAAGTTTCCAATTGGTCAAAATTGGTACTTTTCGAGGCAAATTCGACAGAAAATTTGAAAACCAACGGTTTTCTTTGAGGGCCAGGAACTCCAAATTCAACATCAACTTTTCAAAAAAGACTCATAAGAAATCCATGGAAAAACATAAGAAATGAATTTCAATTTCCAGAATATTATCCATATATATTGCTTGAACAGTTGCCGAAGATGATGTGTGAAAGTCAAGTTTCTTTGCAAACAGGTAAATATTTTGATAGTATTCACCTTGGAAAACATAAATTTACATTAAAGTTTCCCATTTACTCTTGAATTGCATTGTGGCTTTAAATTTGAATATATCTGCTGAGCTCGAACGGGAAAACACACAAATCATGAAACAAAAATAGCGTTACATATTTACGGCGGTATATTTTTGAGTATATAAGGCATTCGTGACACTAGCAAGAGCGAGCCCATCGGAGAAGGTGAGTCTAACCGTGAATGCACCGTGAAGAGACAACTGACCGCCAATTGTAGACGTCTAAAAAAGACAAAGTTAAGAACATTTTGAAAATTGGGATAAAATGTCAGCCGGCAAAATCCACTTCGCGGATTTTACCGGCTGATTGTGTGTAAAAATAAGTAAACTATAAGTAAACTGTGAATGACTGTGAGTAATTGTAAAAATATCAAAAATAGAGACAGATTTTATGGTTTACATATACAGTGATATCAAAAAAGCAATAGGAAAACCAACCACTTTGCGCAGATTGCGGATCTCGATCAAAGAGGAGCGCCTAGGGAATAGCTGGACGGCGTAATTTCGATCGGCATTTTGTGCGGCGTGGCCAAAGAAATGATCATGTCCATCGACTCGGACAACGACGTGCAGATGATCGACCCATACTTGGACCGCATTAGCGACCTCGTATTGAACGCGAAGTGTATTAGCTTGGTGGAACATTGCCGGTTCGGATCGAAATAGGAATATATATGAATGAGATTTTCAGAACAAATTTCACTCATTTATCTTATATGTAAATTTAGCTTGAATAATGCAGATGTTTCGAAAAGCTTGTATTACAAAGAGAACTTGAAAACACCGTACCTGTTGGCCTCTTCGTCGATTTCTTTTTTCGGGGTTTTGCTTCCATCGTCGTTGATCGGTTCTTTTTTCGGATCCATTTGCTCTTTACCAAAATAATCTAAAAGGACTTCTTTTTAGCAAAGAAACAATATCAGCATTTGGTGCCATCGCAACCAGGGCGGGAGTGGGCGGGGCCTCGAAAATTTTGCATTTATCCATGAAAATTTGCATCTATAGGTCATCCGGCACGCTGGATCCAATTAAAATAGTTTCAGCACCTGATTTTCATACGTTTTCGCTACTTTTGTACTAACTAATTTGTTGCTATTTAATAGCAACAAGAGCAACAAATGAAAATAAGCTAACATATCAATAAAGTGGATAGCGCTTACAAGGGAACATCCAGAAAATAAGGTGAGGAATTTTGACGAAACTTTGGGACAAACACAAGTCGACCACGCTGCACATAGGTTACAAAAATAATCGTCTTTAAATCAAAAATCCGAACACTACAAATTTTAAGTTAGGCCCAAAAATGAACGGAAAAAATAAAATAATCCGAAACCGTCTATCCAAAATTTCAGAATTAAAGGCGGCGACTTTGATGTTAGTGAAATTTCATATTTCATCGAACCATAAAGTGTTATATGTCATTCAATAGCTCTTTTCACGCTCTTTCAGAATACTGAATTGGGTTTTTGTGGAATTCTATTTTTCCAGGAAATTTTTTCCATATTCGGCGCCGAAAAGTCAAAATAATTTTTTTCACGAAAATCTAGCTGAAAAACTAGGCTCAAAAAGCAAATTTCTGAATTCTACGCAAAAAGTTGGTTGGGAATTGTTTTTTAATTTTGTGTTTTGGTCAATGGAAACGCGAGCTCTGAAACCTAGGTTTTTAGAAGTGCGCGGTTATATGGCCCACGCGCACCTTTGATGTTGGTAAAATTTTTCTTTTGTGTCAAATCATCAAGTGTTATATATCATTCGAAAGCATTTTTATGCGTTTAAACATGGCGGAAAGAATATACCAAAAACTTTGACTTTTTATTAGTTTTCTCCGATTTTATAATCTGAATGCAGTTTTTCTGGTTCTGCGGTACTTGCAGATCTGGTATAGTCTAGAAAAATTTATTCTAAAAGTGAAGAACGCAATTTTTTTTTGAAGAAAGAGTTACAATTCCAGGAAAGTTGAAATTTGAGAGTATTTGTCAATCTCGGGTAGGCAACCCAGGTGCCCAGACAAATACAGACTGCCTTGACAATTACTCGATAAATTACTATGCCAAAGGCATGACAGATGATAAAGTTATAAATGTTTCGAGGCCCCGCCCACTCCCGCCCTGATTGCGATAGCACCAAATGCTGATATTGTTTCTTTGCTAACAAGAAGTCCTTTTAGATTATTTGGGTAAAGAGCAAATGGATCCGAAAAAAGAACCGATCAACGACGATGGAAGCAAAACCCCGAAAAAAGAAATCGACGAAGAGGCCAACAGGTACGGTGTTTTCAAGTTCTCTTTGTAATACAAGCTTTTCGAAACATCTGCATAATTCAAGCTAAATTTACATATAAGGTAAATGAGTGGAATTTGTTCTGAAAATCTCATTCATTAATATTCCTATTTCGATCCGAACCGGCAATGTTCCACCAAGCTGATACTCTTCGCGTTCAATATGATGTCGCTAATGGGGTCCAAGTATGGATCGATCAGCGGCACGTCGTTGTCCGAGTCCAAGGACATGATCATTACTTCGGCCACGCCGCACGAAATACCGATCGAAATTACGCCGTCAAGTTATGCCCTGGGCGCGCCGCTTTGATCGAGATCCGCAATCTGCGCAAAGTGGTTGGTTTTCCTATTGCTTTTTTTGATATCACTTGTATATGTAAACCATAAAATTAGAGCGTATTACCTTTAAATTTAAGGTGACAAGGCCGAATTTTAAGCAAAGTGGTTTCCCAGTTCTCTTGAAAGAGATAACTGAATGTTTTCATTTTGTTTTCACTTTGTGGGATACTGTAGTATATAGAAAAGTTTTATGCGCTCAAAAATTTGTCTCTCTTTTTGATATTTTTACAATCACTCACAGTCATTCACGGTTTACTTATGGTTTACTTATTTTTACACACAATCAGCCGGTAAAATCGGCGAAGTGGATTTTACCGGCTGGACATATTATAAATTTCAAAATGTTCTTAACTGTTTCTTTAGACGTCTACAATTGGCGGTCAGTTGTCTCTTCACGGTGCATTCACGGTTAAACTCACTTTCTCCGATGGGAACGCTCATACTGGTGTCGTGGTTGCTCTATCTGCTCAAAACTATACCCTTGTGTAAATATGTAACGTTATTTTCTTTCATGATTTGTGTTTTCCCGTTCGAGCTCAATAAATATATTCAAATTTAAAGCCACAATGCAATTCAAGAGTAAATGGGAAACTTTAATGTAAATTGATGTTTTTCAAATTGAATACTATCAAAATATTTACCTGATTGCAAAGAAACTTGACTTTCTTCAGCAACAGCAAGAGCAACTGTAAAATAGAGCGTCACACCCTAATTTAACGCCACCTTCTAATAGAACGTCAGTCTGGAGCGGAGAATAGAACACCATGGCGTTCAAATAGAGTATTTACCATAAGTATCTTATCTTTTTTGACGCAATCAACCATTTTGTGGCAGTAAGTTTACCTAAAGTTTACCTAAAAACCTGATCAAAACTTTCATAGAACTTTTGTGCTTGATCTTTCCATCAAAATAGTTGCAAGGAATTTCCCGATAATCACTTGTAAGTTCCAAATTTTCATAACTAATCCTTTTTCCTCATTTTTCCAAGGAGTCAAATATTGTATGACTCATCACTTTTGAGAGCCCCGTGAAAAAGAATTCATTTTCGAATTTCAGATAACCAAATCCAAAAAATTTGGAACAAAACTCTTCAGTGAACCCCTCGAATTTCTACAAACAAAATGTTTAGTAATCTTTCGATTAACCACGAATTTATACGTATTAGATGAACACAAATTGTTTGAGGTGAAAAAAGTGAAATGTGGTCAACTGATAAGGGAAGCGTATAAAAAAGGAGGTGAAACAATGAAAAACGACAAGAAGAATACAAAAGTTTCGCTGAGTCTCTTCGAAAAGACCAAAGGATAAACTCAATGGCAAAAATCGGCTTTGACAGGTTGGTGAAAGAATTTGCTGCAAGTTAAACAAAATAGGTACCCAGTTTGGCCATGAACATAGGGTTAGGCAAAACCGTCTTTGCCAAAATTGAAAGCTCAGTGTCTTGACCAAAACCCCAATGATCCTAACTTTCAAACGAATTTTTAAACTTTCAGAACCTTGAACTCTTTGCAAGACCCGAACGACCCGTTCGACGTGACTGTCGATGAGAAGTGGATGGATTGATGTTTAGCCCAACCCCAAAAATTTTCCGAATCTCCGTATCCAGATCTGATTATTTTTCTATAAATCGTTTCTAGCAGTACTGTGAATGAAATAAAAGAAAAAGCAGAAGAAACGACAATATCATTTGCACGAATTGTTTATTGAAGCATTCGTTTAAAAATTGCTCATTCTAAGCGGCTCGGTGTTTCACTTCATTGCTTCTGCGTACCCTAAACAAAAAAGCCATAATAGAACTCTAATAGAAAAGCGTAACACTGTGTTTCGGAGCTAAAAATTGAAGTTGATCGCCGAGAAGTAACTAGAAATTTTATAGAAATATGTAAATAGGTGAATTGAATGATTGGGAATTGATTTACCGTTGGAAAAAGCCGAGTTTCGATAATTGTGCACCAAAAGAGCAACGTCTGTTTGTCTGTACTGGCATTTTCTCGGCTATGTTCTGACTAATAAAGCTAAAACTTCTTTAGAAAACTTTAGACTATATTGTAATTGTGCTATTTAAAAGAAAGAATAAAAAGTCAACT
Organism: Mesorhabditis belari; assembly: GCA_958450365.1. Lineage (NCBI taxonomy): Eukaryota > Metazoa > Nematoda > Chromadorea > Rhabditida > Rhabditidae > Mesorhabditis > Mesorhabditis belari. The sequence goes on along the minus strand of CAUEEP010000741.1, from coordinate 793,020 downwards.
TGAGTGGCACTACGGGGGGTCGAACTCGGGTCGCGCGGGCCGTAGACAAGCGTGCTCCCGAACGCTCCACGGCGACGCCAGCCCCTAACATTTATCGGCTACAAAAAGCGAAGCTTTTGATGATTGTAGGGATAATTATAAGAATAATCTGTAGGACATCTTATTAGGTTGTCCCATAAAAAATTGATTGAAAAATTGATTCGTATTCAGGGACAAACTAACACTTTCTCTTTCTGTTTTTTTTATTGTGCTGCTTTACAATTCTAGTTTTATGTGCTAAATTTTCTTTTTTAGAAACCAAAAATAGAAAAAGTTGTGATCGAGCAAATGGCGCCGTCTCGTGAAGAAATCCATCAACACCTGTATCAACGATATTTTATCAACGGCGGCCAAAGCAACGAGAGAAATCAGTTCTTTTTATCGAGCAACACTCGTCAAGGAAAGGACTGCACGATGTTGTTTTCAGAAGTTCCGGAAAGGTGACACCCGGCTCACACGAAAGCGAGGAAGCGGTCGTCCCAGAAAAGTGAATCGACAGACGTTGAGACGCCGACTTCGGCAGAATCCCGAAGGATCGACTCGGATTTTAGCACAAGAATATTGCGGAAGAATGACAGTATGGCGTTGGCTCAAAAAAACCGGAAGAAAGTGGCTGAAACAGCGGCAAATTCCCTATCAACTAAACAATTCGATTAAGGGCCGAAGAGCGCGGTCATGCCGTCAACTACTAAACGAATATCGATGCGGTCGACTTCCTCTTCCCAATATAGTGACGCATGATCAATCGGGGGTATTCTATGATGGTCGAGTGTTGAAACGACAATGGTTGAAGAAAGGTCGATTGGGAAAAGTGGTGCCAAAACGAAATATTCATGGGAATAAGCGACTTCTGTGTGTCTATTGGCGTTGCTCTGACATACTTTTTTGGGAGCTCCTCCAGAAGGGTCAAACTTTTAACAGTGATGTTTATAGACGCCGTATGCAACAAGTTGAGCAGAAAATTCGCCGATTGCTCTATGAGAATGAATGGAATGATCCCGTTTTTGTGCTTGAAGACAACGCTCCTTCCCACAAATCGAGCAAATCGAAGAATTTTATGGAAAACAATTTGCGCTGGAATGTACTTTCACATTCCGCTTATAGCCCGGATATTACTCCTTCTGATTATTACTTATTTTTGTCGCTAAAGGATTTCCTTCGAGGCAAGCAATTCAACAAGCAAGGTGGCCTCGAGGACGAGACTACTTTCTTTCAGGAGGACCACTTTCTTTCACGCCAACCCGGTTTTTACAAGCGAGGACTTGAAAAGTTACCAAAACGTTGGTTAAAGGTCTATAATAACCATGGAAAATATATTGTATGATCTACGTTGTTACTTTTTATTTTATGTTGAAAATAGAAATTTTTGAGAAACGGCAATTTTTTATTGGACAACCTAATAAGACAATTTGAATCATTTCTTGTCTTCAGATGAAGAAACTCCATCAACTTTCTCCGATTTATCATCCATCACCTACTTGGACACAAATTTGGAGTCACTGTGAAATGTCTGCTACAAAGAAACATCGACGTGTACCTGAATATCTTAGGATAGAATAAATATCTTGCCTAATGTCAGCTTTTGCTGTTAAATCAAGTTTCCAATTGGTCAAAATTGGTACTTTTTGAGGCCAATTGGAATGAAAATTTGTAAACCAATGGTTTTCGAGCCGGGGGGGATCCAAATTCAACATCAGCCTTTCAAAAAAACTCATAAGAAATACCAGATTTTGAGTTCTCACTTCAAATTCCAATGAAATTTGCATTGATTTCTTTAGAATTTAGTTTAGTTTTCGTTTTTTTACATCTATTTTTTCCATAAACCAATTTTGAGAGCGCTAAACGAGCTGCGAGCTTAAGAAGTTCTCATAGATATTGCCTGTAATGTGGAAGAGAATTATTCAAAGTTAAAGCCATCTAATAAACTAGTTTTCATGTGAAAAACTAGTTATTATTTGAACTATTTGAATTACTTGAATCTAATCTAACTTTTGCAAAAAAGCAAGCACAATTCAAAATTGATTCTTTATTTAACATTTATTCTATGATCTTAAAGAATAAAAAGAAAATTTGCACTTTTGAAACTCAATTGATCAAAAAATCGATATCATCAAAACGAGAAACAAAATGAAAGCAAAATTTGGATAGAAAACCAAAAAAAGTTCCGAAATTTTAGTTTAAAAGTTTACTGTGGATGATTTCCCGTATGCGAATACCACTAATTAAAAGCTTTTTAAAAGAAATTCCCGGAATAATGAAGGCAAATGCGAAATTGCGGAAAAAGAAACAAAAAAAAACAAGTTGTGGTTCTTGCTTAAAAACCGAACATCTTTCCCCGGAAAATATTCGTCAACTCGTCGACGAGAGCCTCGTGACGGAAAGAGACACGAATATCGGGCACATTTGTGCGATGAATGTCATTTCCCAGCACTCCTTCCTCTTTAAAATTCGGCCCAAGCCAATGGATTTTCACCTGAAAAATGAGTATTGAAATTCATTTAAAAGACAAGTTGATTGCTTTTTTTTCAGATTCACTTTCAGATTCACTTTCAGATTCACTTTCAGATTGGCTTTACTGTAAATTGAGTACTGATGCAATTTGTGCTCAAAGTTCTCAAATTTGAGTGCGAGAAGTTAGTTTGGCTCTTTCCTGTCTCTTTCCGAGCCTCTCTAATAGTCGATTTAGACGAGTTAAACCCGTGTTCCGATTGATAGCCTCAATAAAATGAATAGCGCCAATTGATTCCTAGACACTGAAAACCCCTGGGTACAAATTTAAGCTCAATATCTTTTTTTTTGATGTCATCTAAAAAGCAAAAGAGAAATCATTGTAAATGATTAGCGAGATCATCTTTGTGCGGCTGGGTAATCGCTCGCGATCTGGCAAACGGCCCTGGTAGAAAGTGGTAGGAATCCGTAAGCCGTGCGTCGTAATCGTCTAATTTTAATTCCTACTTCGAAATCGTCTAGCTTAAACCCATACTTCGAAATCATCTAATTTAAATTCCAGTTTCGGAATCGTCTAATTCAAATCCGTGCGTTATTATGCTCAAATTCTTGGCTTTAGTGAGAATCGGTCCTAATTCCGACCTAAAGTTGGAGGATCGGTGTGCGATTAAACCAGTCCTCCATTTTCGCGTCATTATGCCCACGCCACCGCGGTATGGCGCCGAATGGTGCAGCGGATAGTCGCCCCGCGACCCTGGTCCCTGGTTCGAATCCCCTCACCGCCAAAACCCCTTCGCTTCAAGGGAAACTTTGTCTTTAAATTTTCCCACAAATTTCAGATCTTGTTAAATCGATGATTTCGATCCCAATTCGAACTCCGCCTTTAAAGTTTTCTAAATTCTTGACCTTGTCCTCGAATCCACTCTGTAGCACCGAGTTCCTCGCCAACTCGCACATGTCACAAGAGGAGAGCTTCCATACCTAAAACTTGCCGGTTTTTGAGGGAAAATATCTCTAAATTTGCTATATTATTTGCTATTTGCTAAATCTGTTTCTAATACAAGTTTTAGAATCTCATTCTTCTACCTGTGCCGCAATCGAATACTCTTCCATGAGCGCTTCTTTTGTGTAGTGGAATTGAAGGGGATCGTCAGTGGAAAGGGAAACATTTAAACCCTGAAAATGAATAAAATCAGAACTTCATCAACTTGATCAACTTCTTAGCTTTGCGTATTTCAAGTGACTCACTTTCTGCATAAACTCGTGCATCGGATTTTTCTGATAGCTAACGAAAAGCGAGTTGTTCGAGAGCGGCGACATGGCGATGCCCATTTGAGTCAAATAGTATAGGTATTGGAGAACGGGCACCTTGAAATTTGCTGTAAAATTAGATTCTTAAGAAAGTTCACCTTTTTCAGCATTAATCCATGTGAGATACTCTCTGAGGTTAAAAATCCAGTGACCAAATGATTGACATGACCAGCTTCTCCACAATGGGGACGCAAAACAAATGTGTTTAAGCCACGAGATCTGGAAATCGGTTGAAAAGTAAAATTTGGATGGATTTGATTTGATTTTATTTTATTTGATTTTGATAATAAGAATTACTAAATCAACTAGAACTAGAATTACTAAAGAGTTGAGTCCTAAATTTGATAAATAAGAAAGGATTAGCTTTGAAACACTCACAAGCAATACCAGCAAAGCTTAACTGTCATTGAGATCTCAAACAAACCTTCTGAACGCATTTAGCAACGAGATATTCGCATACATGTAGTAAAGATAGTAATTGTAAGGAGGATTCTCCTTGTCGGTGTACTTTTCAGGGACCGGAGTTGAACGATCGAACTAAAATTGAATGAAATAATAGATCTCAGTTAAAGGCAACATTCAAAATGTGCACTAGTTAGACGGACAGCAAATGGCCGAGTGGCTAAGAGCCCTTGATCTTAGCCAGAAGGTCAAGGGTTCAATCCCACCGGCTAGATTATTACTTTTTCCCACATACCGTATTTTCTCTAATAGTAGTGCACCCTAAGCCTTGCCTAAATTCCTCGAAATCTCGAGAACCGCTTATCAGAACCTATCGATGTGGGGTCGGAAAATGTAGCTGACGATGAGATCTAGTGGGGGATTTGAGTGTTGAGCTTCTGCGAAAGCTTGGGAACTGTAAAATGATCGTCAACTCGGCTCGGCGCGTCAACTACTATTAGAGAAAATACGGTACATAGGTTTTTTTTTTCTTCCCTACATTTAGGGCTTCTCTAAGTTGAGTGCTAGTGGTTGTTGTTGTCATTGTTCTTGTGTATTGTTTGTACCACATTGTTCGTATGAATAAATGTATTAAGATAAGAATAAAATTAAGATTTAAAAGCCACCTGCACAAATTCGTGTTTACTTTCGTCATCAACTGAATCGATGCCGGAGACAGTTAGAAGGAAACGATGAAGATCGGGATGAGATGACGGATCGTTTGAGACCTGGAAATATCTATAAGCTATGGAATTTGGATGAAGTTACAAGAAAACTGACTTCGGATTTTGCTATAGTTTCAGATTCACTTTTTTACTTATTGTTAATTCAATTCAAATACTTCTTAGCTTTTATGAAGCTGTCAAGAAAGACTTTTCGCTCCTTTTTGTACTTCTTTTTGAAAAATAACAAATTCACCGATTAACCCATGGTTTTCTCTAAATAAAAAGTGTTTATTGTTGAATTTCTCATCTTTTTAAGTCAATTTGGGTTCAATTTCAATCTTTTGAAGTCAATTTTGGTTCATTTTCCATCTTTTGAAGTCAATTTCGGTTCAATTTCGACCTTCTTATGTCAATTTCGGTTCAATTTCAATCTTTTTAAGTCAATTTCAATTCATTTTCCATCTTTTTAAGTCAATTTCGGTTCAATTTCAATCTTTCTAAGTCAATTTCAGTTCATTTTCCTTCTTTTTAATTCAATTTCGGTTCAATTTCCTTCTTTTTAAGTCAATTTCGGCTCACTTTCGAGCAAATTTGAGAGTGAAAACACGTGCTTTTCGTAAAAATCTATAAAAACCTCTACGAAGAAATTGGCTGAAGCGATTTCTCTGAAATTTTCCCTAGATACCGAACTTTTTAAGCTCTATTTTTTATCTATTGACACTAAAATAGGTTTCTTTGGGCTAAAGTGTCTAAACCGCTTCATCGATCCGTCTATTTGACTACCCGACTTCATGCTGCCAAAAAAAACCCTGACATAAAACATTTAAAACCCGTTTTAATGTTATTTTGCAGAAAAATAAGTGCCCTTTTTAATGAAACAGGAGCTGAATTGGTGCATTTGTTGGTTTTAAACAAAAGTACGAAACGAAACGAAAAGCTTTTCTGGACAGCTTAATCGTTTTTACTTTTTCACTCACCTCAAATAACGGCAAGAAGAGATTGTCCAAGAGTTCTCCAAAGTTTTTCATGTTTTTCGTCCGGTAGATGTCACTAAAATTGTCGACAATTGATTTGTTTTTAAAAACAAAATGAAAAGCATTACATTTACGGTATATCTACAACTTTAAAAGACTTTCAAACAAGCCGAGAACAAGTTAGTCAAAAGTTTTCACAAAAATCTATCAGATCGAGAAGTTTTTCAACTATCTTATTGGCAAAAGATTGACTTTTATAGAAAAAAGATTGACTTATTGAAATTTTGCCTATTAATCTCTTTGCAACTCACTAAAGTCTCGGAATCTGGATCAACCATCTCGCATTCGTGCTCCAAACATCGTGCGTGATTGCCCAGTGCGCCAATTTGTCCCATTCATCCCTTGATCGGCCATAAATCGAAAGACGAGGCTCCGCATGTTGATACTTTGACTCCTCAAGGTCAGAGAGTACTTCCTGAATGTAAAGCCATAATTTGAGAATATTTGAAATCTAAATTTACCTTGATCAGCTCAGCAAAATACTTTCCACCAACGTGGTTATCGGTTTTGATGAAAATCTCTCTAAGGCGAGACTCGCCAACTGGGTTGTACCTGAAGGTTGGTTGGTTTTTGAATCAAATCCAAACCAAATCCAAATCAAATCCAAATCAAATCCAAATCAAATTTCCAAATCAAATCCTGAGAACCAACTTTGCATTGAATTTGTCGAAACGATGGAAAGTGTTTCTGTCGGCGTGCACATCGAGCATGTCCACGGAGAGATCATAAGCCTCAATGCCCATTTGTTCGAACACTGTTTGCATTGTGATTGGCTTGCCTTGCTGAAATGATCAAATCAAATATCAATTACTCGTAAAGCTACATATGCAAATTCGTATCGTATTATTAATAATTAAAGATTGTGGGACAGTTGATATGCCTGTTTGCAATTGGCATTCAACTTTAAGGTCAAATTTCTTGGCTTTGGGCTGTCCAATTCAAACACTTTTTATACCAATCGATAGAGAAAGACTTGGCGCATCTAATGATACCAATAGCATTTAAATTGGACCACCCAACACCAAGAAATTTGAGCTTAAAGTTAGATTGCCAATGGCAAAAAGAAGGAGCGAGGCAAAAGGGGCAAAAGGTTGGACTAGAGTGTGTTCCTTGCAGACAACGCGTTTTCTAAAAAGCGCGCGCCAAGGACAAGCTACCGTAACCCTATGCTTTGCATCAGCAAATTTTTCAAAATGCAAATGTACATTAAAATCTTGCGCTCTTTTTTTCTATTACTCTTTCCTTAGCTCTATTACTCTTTCCATAGCTCTATTACTCTTTCCATAGCTCTATTACTCTTTCCTTAGCTCTATTACTCTTTCCTTAGCTCTATTACTCTTTCGCTAAAACTTAAAAATTTTTAAATGCTATTTAGAATTAAAGAAAACATTTAAAACGGGAAAAGTTAAGAAACACTATTAAAAAATTATATTATTTACGAATTTACCAGGCCTATTGTCTACATTTGCACTAGAACCATTCCAAAAAAAAATTCCACGCCCTAAAAAACCTAAATCCTTAAATAAAACTATCCATTACTATATTTTAAGAAAAGTTTGCAAATTTTTTTTCGCGCGACCTTTATAGCTTTGCTTAAAAAGCGCACCTTTTAGAAAACGCGTTGTCGGAAGTTTGTCGGATCAGTTGTCTGACAAAAAAGTTGTCAATGAAAATTTGTCTAACAAATTGTCTGTCAACAAGGAGCACACTCTAGGTTGGACACATTTAGAACAAAAAAAATCAAGTAGCTGATGGGGATGCTTTACCGAGATGAGTCTTTGTGGATGTATACAAGTACAAATGTAACCCACAAGCACAAATGTAACCCACAAGTACAAATGTAACCCACAAGTACAAATCTTTTTTCTAAAATTATCAAACAGGCCTATCTATCTATCTATACCAATCTAATAGCCCAGATATTTTGGTTAAATCTGTAAAAGCCGTCCAGATCAAGTAAAGCCAGAAGGAGCACAAATTTGGTTTCTGATCTAGTTCAGGAAAATGGGTTTTTAGAAAATCCCTGTCCTCTTTGTTCACTTTTATGTTCACTTCACATCTCCACAACACTTTCATTCTGTAGAAAATAGGAGACTGAAGCGGCCTGGTTGGCTTTTAGCTTGTACCCTTCTCACCTCCATCAAAACAAATCAAATTCCCTTCTCACCTCCATTAAAACAACCGTATTCTTTTCAGTCTTGATCTTCTTCTTGAGGAAACGCAACAAATGCTTTTGATTCATCGATGACGCCGCGTGTATGTGAGTGTCAACCTAAAAAAAGCACTAGAAATACCATATCTTCTTTCAAACCTTTCTTATATTGTAGAAATCTCTATGCGATACGCATTTCTGTTCATGTAATTCACGCAATTCATTCAGCAATACGTGAAGTACGAACTTGTTCTCCAAATAGCACAATCGACGATAGCAGAACGATTTTCTGAAAAGAAGAACTGCCAAACTGAAAGCCAAAAAGTTCTTGCTTACAGTGGTCCATCAACAATCATTGATGTCAATTGATCAGTGTCATCCAAGAATTTTCCTTGGCTCACGTAGTATTCATCGAATTGGGGATCCCGTGTGCCATCGGATTTGTAAAAGTGTGTCTAAATCTTTACCATTAACATTTTCACACCCTTTAAACTTATCAAAAGTTTTAATTTTGTCATTGGAAAGCTTTTTAAGTTCAATGGGTTAAGGGTAAATGTTAATTTAATGCGTACTTTGATGCGTACTTTGATGCGTACTTTGATGCGTACTTTGATGCGTACTTTGATGCGTACTTTGTACTCAAAAATGGTACGCACAACTTTTGATTTTCCTCTGCCCCCAAAATCCCAAGAGAAAGTAAAGATTTAAGTAAGCAAGGAAACTTCTAACCGCCACCAATCGATTCTCCGTATCGCTTTACATAAGATACGTGAGCTAAAAATCCGATTTAAAGCTTGTGGAGTGAGCTAGAGAGGCTTAAAGTTGAGTTGTCACGACTTTTTTTTTCTGCTCAACTTCTGCTCAACTTTAAGCCTCTCTAGCTCACTCCAAAAGCTTTAAATCAAATTTCTAGCTCACTTGTCCTACGTAAAACGATACGGAGAATCGATTGGTGACGGTTAGAAGCTTTTCTGAATAATGGCTAAGGATTAAAACTCCCGGCTAAGGATTCCTGGCGAAAACCTCTTCTCCTCAAAATTCTCTCAAAAAAATGCAAATTTTTCCGAGTGAATTTCATTTAAAAAGAATTTCATCCTAACCATAATGTAGCCTGAAGATTTTTCTAAATTTTCTTCTTTAGTTGTAAATTGATTGGACGCTTGTGGACGAAGCTCTGGCAGCCAAAAGCACCGAAATCCTGGCTACGAGCTTGCTTCAGCGTCTAGAGACATTTTAGTCTATAGACTTGTCAAAAAGTTTATCTAATCTTGTAGTTTCTAGACTAAGCAAGTTATCGTAGAGCGCTCACCACTCCATTTTCCCTTCTCAGCTCGTATTTCTCTTGATATTCGGGCAACGGTGTGTACAATCCCCAATGATCCGTTGGTGGGTCGGGTGGATTGAAAGAAGTGTTGGCAGCTGAAAAGTCGAAAGATAAACTTTCTACTGGACTTGCTTACAGTTTACTGTTACAGTTACAGTTTACTGTCACAGTTTACTGTCACAGTTTACTGTTACAGTTACAGTTTACTGTTACAGTTACAGTTTACTGTTACAGTTACAGTTTACTGTTACAGTTACAGTTTACTGTAAGCTTTATTTCATTTATGTAGATGAGTGAGCACACAGAAATCGTTTTTAATCGAAATCGTTGAACGAAAGAAGAGGAGGAGCATTTTGGCATGCATAAATGTGAGAGAAAAAAGAGATTGGTTAAAATTTGAGATGGATAAGAGAATTTGTTCAGATTTCGCTTCAAACAGTCAAGTTATCGCCGGGGAAAAGGATACTGTAAGGTTTGGAAGGGGTACTGTAGGCTGAGTTTCTGTTTCATTGAATGCACTAAAGAATCCGAACTAAGTGGCTCTAGGGGGGGTCGAACTCGGACCGTGTGGGCCGTAGACGAACGGGCTCCTGACTGCGCCATGGGGACAACTGACCACAGCCGCAAAACATCCAGAAAAGGTTGGTTGTTGAGTAATTTTTGCCTAACTCTGTATAAAATGGAGTCCGTTTTAAAAGCGTAGGCATTTGGGCGACGTTTCTTAGTAAAATTCTAAAGAAATTGTTCTAAAGAAACAAAAAACCCAGCTTACTTTCAAATAAACAATCCGATTAATGATTTCATTCAAAAAACAAAGATCAATCATCTCTACCGCCAATCACTCGGGTTCTCTTCCTTAAACGCCTTTCTTCTAGATACGGATCCGTTTCCGTACGTTTCCATTGAGCTAAATGAATTCATAGATTTGAAAGTAAAGATAGAGAGCTATTTGGCTATTTGGCTCTGTAGCTAGCTAGAGAGCTATCTGGCTTTCTAGCTAGCTATCTAGCTATCTGGCTCTCTAGCTATCTAGCTATCTGGCTCTCTAGCTAGCTCTCTAGCTAGCTCTCTAGCTAGCTCTCTAGCTCTCTAGCTATCTAGCTAGCTCTCTAGCTATCTGGCTCTCTAGCTAGCTCTCTAGCTCTCTAGCTATCTAGCTAGCTCTCTAGCTATCTGGCTTTCTAGCTAGCTATCTGGCTCTCTAGCTATCTGGCTATCTAGCTAGCTCTCTAGCTATCTGGCTATCTAGCTCTCTAGCTATTTGGCTCTCTAGCTCCCTAGCTATCTGGCAAATCGATCTTTACACCAATCCAATCTTTACACCAGAATCTTGAGAATTAAAGTTCATAGATTAAATTAAAACTAGATTAAAGTCATCGATTTAAAGTAAGTCCTAAAATTCAAAAGTTTAAGATAAAAGACAAAGTGCTAAACAATAGAAATTGAGGAAATATGTGCATAATCGAAAAAGTGAATCGAACAAGCATGTGAAAACGTTAGCTATCTGGCACATTGATCTTTACACCAATCATAGAATCTTTAGAAGAAATCTTTAGAAGTAATCTTTAGAAGAAATCTTTAAAAGGCAAAACTTTCCCAAGAAAAAAACCTACACAAATCAATATCTGAAATTTGAAATTTGAAGTCGTTTTTTAACATTTAAATGTTTGAATTGAGAAATGTTTAAAAAAAATTTCGAGAACAGAAAAATTTGGCTAGAGAAAAACTGACTCGACTCGGTGTTCTTCTTTCGGCACTTTGGCAGATTCATTGGGTATTCTCCGTGAAGGAAATTCGAGACAGTTGACGGGAAATGATGACCAATTCGTTTCATGTATTGCTCACGAATGTCTAATGCCGTCGTTATACATTTTGCTGCGGTTGCGTGATCTTCAAGGGGAACCTGAAGAAATTCTCTTTTTTTAAAGAAATAAAACAATAAAACAATGCTAAAACATTAGAACAATTGACCAATAAAACAATGTTAAACGATTTCAACAACTAGTTCACCCCCTTCACCAACAGATTCAGTTCTCGAACCTGCTGTTGTAAGCTGTCCAATTATAAACTTGAGAGCTTTTTAAACACTTACAATTCGTTAACTGAATCAAAAACCATCAAAAATATGTCTATTAGATAGAAGATTGTCTATTGGATTGTCTATTAATTGTCTATTGGATTGTCTATTGGATTGTCTATTGGATTGTCTATTGGGTTGTCTATTGGATTGTCTATTGGGTTGTCTATTGGATTGTCTATTGGGTTGTCTATTGGTGGACAATTATTGAAAACTCAATTTTTCGACTGTAAATCAATTCCCAATCATTCAATTCCCCCTATTTTAATATTTCTTCGACCTCTACTACCCACAAGACCCGAGTTCGATCCCCCGTAGTGCCACTCAAGTTGACTTTTTTTATTTTAAATAACACAATTACAATATAGTCTAGAGTACGACCTACGCCGTGGAGCGGTCGGGAGCGCGCTTGTCTACGACCCACGCGACCGCGACAAAGTTGGCCAGCTTCTGCGGTTTTTTCTTAAGGAAAACCTGCAGAAGCCGGTCAACTTTAACGGCTTATTTCTCGAGGTGCATGTATCGGATCGACGTACGGGTTGGTTTTAAAAGGATCCTCATCAAATTTGGCCATAAAATGCAATTTGTTTGCTTGTTTGCTAAGAAAAAGTTTAGTTATAGAGCAAAGGGCAAAAAGGACGTCATTTTTGTTAAGAGACTGAACAAGTATGATGTATGATTGCCCTTATATCGTATGATTGTCCTTATATCGTATGATTGCCCTTATATACTCTATCAAGTCAAAAATAAGCAAATATAGACTTGTTACTAGTTTTTAAAGGTTCAAAGATTGCTCAAATCTCTTTAGAAAAGTTCAAAGCTTTCCCTAAGCTTCAAAGCTTTCCCTAAGCTTCAAAGCTTTCCCAACTTCTTAAAAAATTTACCCCAGAGAACTCCTCTCCAGTGATCGCCATTCTCTGGTAATTCACGTCGATAGCGTCACGAAAAGTGTGCATCTCAATCAATTGTGGGGATTTCGATCTGAAATAGAGATTGATTCGGAAAAAGAGATTCAGAAAAAAAAATGCGGTCATTTACCTAGGCATAAGCTCATCGATGGGGAATCCATTTGGGGAAAGGGGTGAGAGTGCGGCGGAGAGTGTCCCTCCACTGCCTCCTCCCACCGCCACTCCAATCCCTGCTCCATTCGCGATCTCTCCTCCACCTGAGTTCTCGAGACGAGCACTGAAATATTCATCTTTTATTGCCTAAATTTTTGAGCACTTTTCGTACAACGATTTTATTAGAAGAGTTTAGTTTTGAAATCGATTGAAAAACTTGCTGGCCTCAATTTGCTGGCTAACTTGCTGGCCTCAACTTGCTGACTAACTTGCTGGCCTCAACTTGCTGGCTAACTTCCTGGCTAACTTGCTGGCCTCAACTTCCTGGCCTCAACTTCCTGGCTAACTTGCTGGCTAACTTGCTGGCTAATTTCCTGGCTAACTTCCTGGCTAACTTGCTGGCCTCAACTTGCTGCTTTTCTTTTTCTTTCAATTTAAATAACCAATTTAAAAGCGATTTCTCTTTTTGAACAGTTTTTAATCATTTTTCTCCTCCTCTAATTATAAAAATGGATGATTTTAATTTAGAAATTTCAAGCATCTAAAAATACAGTGAAATAGAAAGGTTTTGATTATTTGTTTTGCTTTGAGTTGAAGAGATTTTCAGATTACTGAAGAATTTTATTCAATACTCCAACTATTTGTTCGAATTTGGCTGAATTTTATTGAATACTTTAACAATTTGGTTAAATTTCGTCAAATTTAGTCAAATTTAGATTAATTTTACTCAAAACTTCAACAATTTGGTCAAATTTTGGTCAAATTTTGATTAATTTTGATTAATTTTAGCTAATACTTTAACAATTTGGGTAAATTTCGTCAAATTTAGTCAAATTTTGATTAATTTTACTCAATACTTCAACAATTTTGCTAAATTTAGTCAAATTTTGATTAATTTTAGCCAATACTTTAGCGATTTCGTTAAATTTCGTCAAAATTTCGATTACCGTATTCTCTCTAATAGTAGTGCACCCTAAGCCTTGCCTAAATTCCTCGAAATCTCGAGAACCGCTTATCAGAACCTATCGATGTGGGGTCGGAAAATGTAGCTGACGATGAGATCTAGTGGGGGATTAGGGTGTTGAGCTTCTGGGAAAACTTTGAAAGCCGTAAAATGGTCGTCAACTCGACTCGGCCGGGTGCACTACTATTAGAGAAAATACGGTACATAGGTTTTCTTTTCTTCCCTACATTTAGGGCTTCTCTAAGTTGAGTGCTAGGGGTTGTGCTTGTGTATTCTTTGTACCACATTATTCGTGTGAATAAATGTATCAAGATAATTTAAGATATCATTTAAGATTAAGATAATTTTAGGCAATACTTCAATTCTTGAGTTAAATTTAGTCAAATTTAGTCAAATTTTGGCTAATTTCAGCCAATACTTCAACAACTTAGTCAAATTTAGTCAAATTTCGATGAATTTTAGTCAAAACTTTAACTAAAGGTGGTTAAATTAATAAGTCTAATTTATAAAGCCCAAGGCTGATCCAAAAGACCATAAGTCAAGCCAGGCAAGTCAAAAGACCATAAGTAAGGCTTGAGCCCTGGTCTAGCCTCGAAATTTGGTTCTTTGTTAGAAAATTTCATTAAAAAGCTATAATAATGCACTTCTACAGACTTCTATAGACTTCTAAACTTTACAACTTCTACAGACTTCTACAGACTTCTACAGACTTCTACAGACTTCTACAGACTTCTACAGACTTCTACAGCTTCACTTCTACAGACTTCTACAGACTTCTACAGACTTCTACAGACTTCTACAGACTTCTACAGACTTCTATAGACTTCTATAGACTTCTACAGACTTCTACAGACTTCTACAGACTTCTACAGACTTCTACAGACTTCTACAGACTTCTACAGACTTCTACAGACTTCTATAGACTTCTACAGACTTCTACAGACTTCTACAGACTTCTACAGACTTCTACAGACTTCTACAGACTTCTACAGACTTCTACAGACTTCTACAGACTTCTATAGACTTCTACAGACTTCTACAGACTTCTACAGACTTCTACAGACTTCTACAGACTTCTATAGACTTCTATAGAGAAATTTCGGTTTAAACTTTAAAGCTCGAGATTCTAAAGCTCTAAAGCGTTGAAAAAAAGAGATTTTCACCTAAAAAAGTCGACCAATGTATGCTGTTTTTGGCGAAATTTGATAATTGGATAATTGCTGATTGGATAGGGCATAGTTGAGGAATTTCTGTGGAAAGTCTGTGGAATTTGTCTAAGCAAAACAATTTTTGGATTAGAATTCGAATTAGAATTGAGGCAAATGGCAAATAGTCACCGGAAATCCCAAGCGAAGCCCGGCATCGAGAAATTATGTTTTTCAAAAAAAGGAAAAAGCCGCAAAACCCATGATTTCTCCAATGAAAAAGCCCGGGAATTTGCGGGATTTTTGGGGATTTTTGGGGATTTCAGAGATTTCAGAGATTCAGAGATTCAGAGATTTTCAAATTAATTCCAAATCTTTTAAGAAGCAATTCTTTAGATAAATAATTGAAAATTGACGTGCTGGATGGGATTTTTTTCTAATTAAGCTAAGAGCTAAAGCTAAAGAATCAAGAGTTTACAAAAATCTAAAGATAATGACGAAAATCTTGAGCTGATTTGTTGATAAGATTAGCTAATATTAGGGGAGTGGGACAAATGCGACCTTTTTTGCGCACCCGGACATTTGCGCACCTTTTTTTCCGCACCCTGCCCATTAGCGCACTTTTTTTTCCGCACTTAGCCCATTAGCGCACCTTTTTCTCTAAAAAGCTCTAAAAAGCTAATATTAACCAATTTCTATTCCAAAAGTTGCTTTTCTAGGTAATTTTAGGGCGTAGAGATCGAAATTTTGACATAACAGAGCTTGTGGAATCAATTTGAAAGACGGCTAGATCAAATTACAGAAAATTGTCGATTTTTCTCTTTGTATAACTCCGTCCGTTTGTTTTCACAAGCTCTGATATGTCAAAATTTCGATTCTACGCCCTAAAATTACCTAGAAAAGCAACTTTGGAATCGAATGGGTTAATATTAGCTTTTATGAAAAGAATTAGGTGCGCTAATGGGCTAAATGCGGAAAAAAAAGGTGCGCAAATGTCCGGGTGCGCAAAAAAAGGTCGCATTTGTCCCACTCCCCAGGAATGCATTCACCTGACCTCGAAACGCCAAATAACTTTAAATTTTCAGAGAGCTTTAGTCGCAACTCGTCATAACTTTCTTCTAAGTCGACCAATCTTTATGATTTTGGTTTCATTTTGTAGATCTCAATAAGTGCAACAAAATGACACGAAAATCATAAAGATTGACCAACTCAGGAGAAAGTTATGGCGAGTTAAGCAAACAACCCAGACAAATAACCCTGTTGCGCAAAAAAAAAGGCCGCATTTGTCCTATTCTCAAAAAGTTGGCGCGAAAATCACGAGCGCGGCGTTCTATACGACTCCTTTTAAAGATGTTCAACCGTTCAACTGATTTGGTGGCAAATTCCCTTCAAATATAAAGATATTCAATTTACTCGACGTGTAAAGAGGATTACTCGTAGCTACTCGACCAAAAACGCCGATTAAGCGAGTAAAGACTCGTGCAAATTTTACTTAAGTAATTACTTACCCCCGAGGAACACACTCTAACTAGGAACCCTTTAACACTTTTTAAGTTACTTGAAAAAATTTGCTGAAAGCCTCAAAAGTATTTTCCTGCACGTCCGTTTGTTTCCACACGCTCTGATATGTCAAAATTTCGATTCTACGCCCTAAAATTACCTAGAAAAGCAACTTTTGGAATCGAAATTGGTTAATATTAGCTTTTAGAGCTTTTTTAAAACGCGAAAAAAGGTGCGCTAATGGGCAGGGTGCGGAAAAAAAGGTGCGCAAATGTCCGGGTGCGCAAAAAGGTCGCATTTGTCCCACTCCCAATATTAGCTAATATTAGCTAATATTAGCTAATGAAATCAAATTTGCAAAAGTCTCAAAATGTTTCAGACTTTAAAATAAAGGAAAGATACGACACAAAACACTGTACAATATGTGAAACTCACTGTGCCGAGAAGCGACGCGTTTTTTGGTGTCTGAACGTTATCAAGTTATTTTAAAGCTAAATTTTAAGTTTCGGTCTTTGTGCTGAGTGCTAAATTGATAATTTTTGCTAATTTTTAAACTTTTCCTCTTTTCTTAAAAGTTTATTCAACTTTTTAAACTTATGAACTTAAAATCTTGCTCAATCTTTAGAGAAAAACTAAATCTAAAAACGAATTTCTAAATCCTGGGTGGCACAAAATAGGAATAGTCACATTGGACGAGGCGAACCCGTCAATCGTGGCGTCAAGGTGGGAAGGGCTGATCAAGTTCATAAGGCTAGCGCTGAACTGGCGGCTTATAAATAAAAACTAAAGCCGAATCTTGCCATTCTGGATAGCATAGATAGAGAACTAGTGGGCTTGGATAAGCTAAGACCAATTTGAGTCGAGTGTTGGTCCTGGGTTCCCAATTTCGATTGTCCCTCTTGACTAATCCGTTTTCTCAAACATCCAAACTTTCGTAAACAACCGTTATCGTAGCTCTAGTCCTTATTCGATCAAGTTACATGATCTGATTCTATGAAGAACACCTAATCATGGAAAAACTAGATAGACGAAGGTAGCTTTTTTTAAAGCGAACACATTTTAGAAAACAAGACGTGAAAAAACGGACGTAAAACAACGGTTCTTGAAAAAGGTGAGCGTTATTATACGAATCAAAGAGCTATTTGTTGTACATTTGTAAGTGTCTTGTAATTTGTAAGTGTTGTTAGGAAGCCACTTTGCTAGGATGTTTGAAACAAAGGCTAAATCACAATTTGTGCGGATAAAACCTTCTCGGTAAACTCAGGAAATGCCTACAAATATGGATTGACACTTAAAGGCTACAACTACAATGCCTACAAGTATCGGTGGACACCTAAAGGCTATACGTACAATGCCTACAAGTATCGGTGGACACTTAAAGGCTATACGTACAATGCCTACAAGTATCGGTGGACACCTAAAGGCTACAACTACAATGCCTACAAGTATCGGTGGACACCTAAAGGCTATACGTACAATGCCTACAAGTATCGGTGGACACCTAAAGGCTACAACTACAATGCCTACAAGTATCGGTGGACACCTAAAGGCTATACGTACAATGCCTACAAGTATCGGTGGACACCTAAAGGCTACAACTACAATGCCTACAAGTATCGGTGGACACTTAAAGCCATAAAATTTACAATTTGTCTTAGATTTCTAGAATGTCTATATTTCTAGAAAGCACCATTTCACACTACAAATCGTTTAACCGATTTTTCAAAAATCCTATTCCATTTTTTTTTCTAAATGAGCTCAATACTTTTTCTTTGTTATCTTTATGACTCGATTCGGTCTACTCCATTTGCACACCCCATTTTGCAACGATCATTTTACCGCTCTAGTGAACTGAAGCTTTTAGAAATCAATGTGAACAGAAGGATTATGAAGAAGAAAATCTAGATTAGTTAACGATTATAACAAAGATTATAACAATGAGAACAGGCAAAAGTGTATTCTAATGGGTTTTTCATTGACTCACCGATTCGAGAGTTCTTTCACGAGATGATTTCGACTCTCAAGACTTTCAATGGGAACACCGGACATTTCAAAGGGTTGCGAGACGGCGTGGTTTGATCCGCCTGGGCTTTGAGCATATCTAGAAAGAAGTAATGTATTGGATTTAATTGAAATAGGTAGTTATTTAGATATTAGATATAGATTTAAATAAAGATTTAAATTCAAGAATCACTTTCTTAAGCCTGAACCTGACTGTGGATCACTTTCCTAAGCCTGAACCTGACTGAAGATCACTTTCTTAAACCTAAAACTGACTGAAGATGACTTTTCTAAGCCTAAAACTGACTGAGGATCACTTTCCTAAGCCTGAACCTGACTGAGGATCACTTTCCTAAGCCTGAACCTGACTGTGGATCACTTTCCTAAGCCTGAACCTGACTGTGGATCACTTTCCTAAGCCTGAACCTGACTGTGGATCACTTTCCTAAGCCTGAACCTGACTGTGGATCACTTTCCTAAGCCTGAACCTGACTGTGGATCACTTTCCTAAGCCTAAAACTGACTGAGGATCACTTTCCTAAGCCTGAACCTGACTGAGGATCACTTTCCTAAGCCTGAACCTGACTGTGGATCACTTTCCTAAGCCTAAAACTGACTGTGGATCACTTTCCTAAGCCTAAAACTGACTGAGGATCACTTTCCTAAGCCTGAACCTGACTGAGGATCACTTTCCTAAGCCTGAACCTGACTGAGGATCACTTTCCTAAGCCTAAATCTGACTGAGAACCACTTTTCTAGGCCTAAATCTGACTAAAGATCACTTTCTTAAACCTAAACCAAACTAAAGTCCAGTCCTAAAGCTAAAAAGCATTCAATACTTTCATTCAAGGGTAGGTGTGAAAAAAAATTCGACTTACAACAACGAAAAATCAGCATGAAAGTCAATCATTCGATAGCGAAACTTGGGTTCTTTCATAATGCAAAGAATTGTTGGAATTAATCGACTTTGAGAGGAATTTTTGAGAGTTGTCTGGAGCCAAGATAATCATTTTTTTTTCGCTTAATAACTTTACAAGCTTTCCATTTGAAATGTCAACTTTACAATCAAGAACAATCAGTTTTTTTCCTTGCGTAAATTTGATTCGAATGAAACTGACCGAGTGAATGAGTCATTGTCGAAGATCTCGCTGTCGACTTGACCTAGAAATTTTGAAATAAAACAATGATCTTTTTTTTATTGATCTATCTTTTGTTTCAATGTTATTTAAGCTTTTGAGAGAGTATTTTAGGCTTTTTTGCATTTGCTTGCATTCTGGCGTTTTTTTGGCTTGGCTTGGCTTTGGCATTCTTGGCTCACAGATTTCTTTTTCTTTTTGGCTTTAATATACTACTTTGGGGGAAATTAGCATTATCAAATTAGCATTATCAAACTAGCATTATCAAACTAGCATTATCAAATTAGCCTTATCAAATTAGCATTATCAAATTAGCCTTATCAAATTAGCATTATCAAATTAGCATTATCAAATTAGCCCTATCAAATTAGCCTTATCAAATTAGCAAAAGAGTTTTGTGCACCAGAAACGTGTTTCTAGACTTTTCAGCTACAAAGTACAGCTACGTACAGCTACGTACAGCTACATACAGCTTCCTACAGCTACGTACAGCTTCCTACAGCTACGTAAAGCTACGTAAAGCTTTAACCCAATTTTCTTACAATCATTCTCATCGCCAGAAAGCTCATCTTGATACAGGCGTTCAACGGCTAGTGAGGCTCGGCGAGACATTGCTTTTTTTGGACTAATAAATAGAGGTTTTTAAGAAAAGATATAAAGAAGATATCAAGAAAAACAAAAACAAAAACAAAAGCTAAAGAAAAGCGTTTAAACGAATGAAGAAAATATGTTCCAAAGACAGCTTTCTTGAATTGAAATTCGGCTTTGTTTTGCTTACTGCTTACTGTTTACCGCTTACTGCCCTTTACCTGCTTACTGTTTACCGCTACTACTGCTTCTGCTTCGCTTTACTGCTTACTGCTTACTGTTTACTGCTTATTGCTTACTGCTTCGTTTACCCTTTTCTCACTTGTTACTGCCACTGTTACTGTTTACTGCCTTTTACTGTTTACTGTTTACCTTACTGTTTACTGCTTACTGTTTACTGTTTACTGTTTACTGTTTTCTGTTTACTGTTTACTGCTTACTGCTTACTGCTTACTGTTTACTGCTTACTGTTTACTGCTTACTGTTTACTGCTTACTGTTTACTGCTTACTGTTTACTGCTTACTGTTTACTGTTTACTGTTTACTGTTTACTGTTTACTGTTTACTGCTTACTGCTTATGCTGCTTACTGCTTACTGCTTACTGCCTTTTCTTATTTACCGCTTACTGCTTACTGCTTACTGTTTACTGTTTCTACTGTTCTTACTGCTTACTGTTTACTGCTTACTGCTTACTGCTTACTGTTTACTGCTTCCTGCCTTACTGCTTACTGCTTACTGCTTACTGCTTACTGCTTACTGCTTACTGTTTACTGCTTACTGCTTACTGCTTTACTCAAAAATCCAAAACTATCAAAACCATAGCCCATCCCAGTCAAATCAATCAATCAACTACGATTCAACTATTTGAAACTAAAGTCTAGAAAGTTACTAAACTAAAGTCTAAAGTCTAAATTCTAGAAAATTACTTTAAAACCATCGTAAACCATAGAAAAATAGTTTTAAAACAGCTTTACTAAAGAATTTTTGATTCAAAAGGCATAAATTCGTAGGTTCTTGTTCTTTTTCTTCAGCTCAACAAAGGCTAAACGACTTTCTAGCCAAGTAACATCAACAAATTTCTAGCCATCAACAAATTTCTATTGTTTTAGACTCATCAAAGTCATAACTACCTAAATTTTCTGAATGCCACTTATTCGAATTCTAAAAAGTCATAAAAATTCTAGAAATTCGAGAAATTCAAAGAGTTTTTCTTTCAAAATACGACAAAAAGTAGTCAGCTTTGAAATAAATGAAATAACTAATTACTAATGAAATAAACTAACTGATTTGATTAAATTAAATGACTCGAAATGATTCGATTTTCTTTCAATTTTGAAATTCTCTCAAAACAAAGCACTATTAAAGTTCTTTTCATTCTAGTTTTTTTTCATAAAACAATCATAAACTCGTAAACAATTTCTTCGTTTTCAGTTTTTTTCAACAAGATCCAGAAATAGGAAAGAAATGGGAAAGAAATGGGAAAGAAATTGGAGCAATCAAACTGTCAATATTGGAAAAAAAGACGGACACATGTAAATGTGATTGTAAATTCAAAGGGAAATGATAAGAGAACATGGAAAGGACTTGGAGACGTTGAAGGCCGAGAATTTCGACAGTTTTTGGCGGAAGCTTTTGGGTATTCAGAGATAAGAGAATGATTGGTTTATGAGGGGAATGTCTAGACAAAAAGGGATGGAGTTGGAAATACTGGACTACTGGAAATACTGGAATATTGGAAATACTGGACTACTGGAAACACTGGACTACTGGAAACACTGGAATATTGGAAATACTGGACTACTGGAAACACTGGAATACTGGAAACACTGGAATATTGGAAACACTGGAATACTGGAAACACTGGACTACTGGAAATAATGAACTTGTTTAGTTTTAAGAAATACTGGACTTGTTTAGGATCTTGAAAGCTATAGATTTAGAAAGTTGTTCAAAAAGTTATTCTGAAAGTTATTCAAAAAGTTATTCAGCAAGTTGTTCAGAAATTCAAAAAGCCAGCGCCAAGCCAGGATCTTACTCTTACTCCAGCTCGGATAGTTTCGGGCCAAAGCCAGACCAGGTCAGAGCAAGGCTGACTTCTGACTGATCTTCTGACTGATCTTCCTCAGCTCTACTATAGAAAATCGACACTAAAACATTTCAGACAAGTATTAGACTACTTTCAAAATAAAACAAAAAGTTTAAGCCGTGCAACTCTGCTATGCTATAAACATGATTTGGCTCAAAACTTTGTGGTCACTTTGTGCTCAAAACTGAAACGAATCTCATCTAGTGCAAAAGGTTTTGAGAAAATCAACACAACAAAAGCTCTAGAAAGCTTTAGAAAGCTATAGAAAGCTTTAGAAATCTCTAGAAAGCTCTAGAAAGCTTTAGAAAGTTTTAGAAAGCTTTAGACAGCTCTAGAAAGCTCTAGAAAGCTTTAGAAAGCTCTAAAAAGCTCTAGAAAGCTATAGAAAGTTCTAGAAAGCTTTAGAAAGCTTTAGACAGCTCTAGAAAGCTCAAGAAAGCTCTAGAAAGCTCTAGAAAGCCTTAGAAAGCTATAGAAAGTTCTAGAAAGCTTTAGAAAGCTTTAGACAGCTCTAGAAAGCTCTAGAAAGCTTTAGAAAGCTATAGAAAGCTTTAGAAATCTCTAGACAGCTCTAGAAAGCTCTAGAAAGCTTTAGAAAGCTTTAGAAGGCTCTAGAAAGCCTTAGAAAGCTATAGAAAGTTCTAGAAAGCTTTAGAAAGCTTTAGAAAGTTTTAGAAAGCTTTAGAAAGCTTTAGAAAGCTCTAGAAAGCTTTAGAAAGCTATACAAGAAAACTTTAGAAAGCTCTAAGAAAGCTCTAGAAAGCTCTAGAAAACAAAATTTTCCAAAGATTTTTTTGAATTCTATTTTGGAAAAAGAAAAATTCCTCAGGGAGTAAAGAAAGGGTTTTAATTATTGAAGAAATGTTGAGTGATGTTAATTTTCAAAAGGGTTCTTTTTAGAAGGAAATTTCTGAAGGCATTGCGAGATTAGAAAGCGTTTTATCAAAATTTCGACTAGAAAGCTCTTAATTTCGACCTAGCTTTTCTTTAATTTCTTATAGCTCTTCTTTAATTCCTTATAGCTCTTCTTTAATTTCTTCAAGCTCTTCTTTAACTCCTTAAAGCTCTTCTAAAAAGCTATAAAGTAAAGTTGGCTTTTTAGGTTAAATGCAGTAATTTGTTGTTCAATTTTCTTCATCTTCACAGAACAAAAGAAAAATCGATTTTAGCTGTACTTTGTGCTTAAACTTGTAAACAAAACCTATCCGGCGCATCAAAATCCTTTGATTTTCACATTATTTTTGTTAAAAGTATTTAAAAAGTTTCAAATTAATCCACTAGAAAAGATGAGTTTTCATTTTTTTGATCATTACTCCAAAATTCTACTCCAAAAAGAAACCTAATCAATTTAACAATAGAAAATGTTTGTTTTAAATTTTTTAAACTTAAAATCTTCAATATTTAAAAGTAAAACTTTTAATAATAAAAGCTATGAAAGTTTTTTTATTGATTTTGAGTGAGAATTTGATCTTTTTGTTTCAATGAAGAGAAAAGAAGAGAAAAGAAATGAACTTTGCTTTGCCAAGAAAAAGAAAACGAGCTTTGCCAAGAGCTTTGCCAAGAGCTTTGCCAAGAGCCTTGCCAAGAGCTTTGCCAAGAGCTTTGCCAAGAGCTTTGCCAAGAGCTTTGCCAAGAGCTTTGCCAAGAGCTTTGCCAAGAGCTTTGCCAGGCGCCAAGAGCTTTGCCAAGGCTTTGCCAAGAGCTTTGCCAAGGAGGCTTAAGGCTGCCAAGGCTTTTCAACTTTCTCATTTCAAAATATTGGGTTGGGGACTATGACTCGGCGCCGAAAATCAAAAAATGTCTAAACTTCTATTCGACTTCGTCAATAATTGCGTTTGATTGGTAGAATGGTTAACTAATTCTCTACAAACGACATTTTAAAGAAAATTCAAACAGCCTCCGCTCAGAAAAGCCATTTTTTCACAAAAACTACAAACTGTGATCTAGAAAACCTTGGTGGGATCTTCCTGCAAATTTGGCAACTTAAGTAATTGAATGTGCTCTATCTTTTTTATATAAACCAAAGAAGGTTTATGTGAAGAACTGTTCAAATGTGAGTCGGGCTCTTTGCCATTTTGACTTGCTGTGTTTGGGGTTCATAAACTCCACGAAAGAAGCTTTGTGGAATCTCTCAAAAGTCATTTTGTAGGAATAGTGGATCCTTTTGTGAAACCAAACGTTGTTTAAAGAGGCTTTATGTGTGCAAAGTCCCTTTAGGTTTGGCGCCGGTCTGTCCGCAACCCATAGTTTTCTGAAATCTAAAAACAATTATGAATCAAGAAGAATCAAGAAGAATCAAGAAAAATCTCACAATCTCCCATTTTTCTACGAAATCTCTACACAAACCTCTCCAAAAAGCCCTCAATGAGCCATTGCTGCCTACAAAAATTAGCATAGCATTTGAAAAAACGATTTTTTTTAAACTAATACTTTTAATTGTTCGTTATTTGCATATAAGTATAGAGAATTCTTTAAAATTCTTTAAAAATTCTTCAAGAATTCTTTAAAACAAACGTAATGTGCATTTCTTTAGCTGTTCCACTGTGTCATTTTTGCTCATATTCATATTGAGATGAAGTGGTCGCGGTGGGGAAATCGCTTGGCCGGCTGTTCCATCAGCTTCTGATGTCTGAAAATTTGATTCAATGATTTCATTTGAAATTCATTCTTAAATTAATCCCCGAATCAACTTATTTCCCCATTTAACCGCTACTATCTTTCACAAAACATGCCCTTCATCGCCGACTTGCTAAGAGCTCTGCATCTTAGTCGAGAGGTCAAGGGTTCAATCTCGCCGGCAAGATTATTGACTCCCAGGCTATACAGGCTTTTTTTCTTTCCTATATTTAGGGCTTAGGAATTATGTTTGTGTATTTTTTTGTACCATATTATTCGTGTGAATTTTTAAAAAATGATGGAAAAGCAGAAAAGCCAGAAGCTCGCCTGATCAGGCTGGTTGTGCCAAGGAATGAAACTGCCATTTTATTTCCCTCGTTGAACTGGTTTTAGAGATGCTTTCTTTTAGCCTGACAAGACTGAGAGGTAAATTTATGTTTTAATCATCCCTGCTCATGCACATTTCAATCTTTGGTTTATTTTCTTTAATTTTTTCTTCATTCATGAACAATTTTCTATTTGTTCTAATTTGTTGTATCATAGGCGTATTGTCAATAGATCAGCCGAAAAAGTCGTCTAATAGCCAGTTTTTCTGGCTGGTGAATATAGTGCGGCATGGGTTGGTGGGGAAGGGGGCGGTTGACCCCCTTCCCATTTTGGTGGGTGGGGAAGGGGCGGTTGACCCCCTTCCCTTTGTGTGGGGAAGGGGGCGGTTGACCCCCTTCCCTTGTTTGGTGGGGGAGGGAAGGGCGGTTGACCCCCTTCCCACTTTTGGTAGGTGGGGAAGGGGGCCGGTTGACCCACTTCCCAGTTTTGGGTAGGTGGGGAAGGGGGCGGTTGACCCCCTTCCCACTTTTGGTAGGTGGGGAAGGGGGCGGTTGACCCACTTCCCAGTTTTTTGGGTAGGTGGGGGGAAGGGGGGAAGTTGACCCCTTCCCAGTTTTGGGATAGGTGGGGGGAAGGGGGCGGTTGACCCCCTTCCCACTTTTGGTGGGTGGGGGAAGGGGGCGGTTGACCCCCTTCCCAGTTTTGGGTAGGTGGGGAAAGGGGGCGGTTGACCCCTTCCCACTTTGGGTAGGTGGGGAAGGGGGCGGTTGACCCACTTCCCAGTTTTTGGGTAGGTGGGGGAAGGGGGCGGTTGACCCCTTCCCACTTTTGGTAGGTGGGGAAGGGGGCGGTTGACCCACTTCCCAGTTTTGGTGGTGGGGAAGGGGGCGGTTGACCCCTTCCCATTTTGGGTATGTGGGGAAGGGGCGGTTGACTCCTTCCCATTTTTGGTTGTGGGGAAGGGGGCGGTTGACCCCCTTCCCAGTTTTGGGTAGGTGGGGGAAGGGGGCGGTTGACTCCCTTCCCATTTTGGGTAGGTGGGGGAAGGGGGCGGTTGACCCCCTTCCCATTTTGGGTAGGTCTGGGAAAATGGTCGTACAAACCGACGGACAGACAGACAGACAGACGGACGGACGGGCACTGCTTTTTTTATATTGTAGATATGCACTCTTAATTTCTAAAGCGTTACTGCAATCTTTACTGTAAATTTCTAAAAGCTATTCACCGAATATCTTGAATAGTTTTCATTTGAAATCTCACCGATAACTCATCCTCATCAGGATTGTAGAAAGCGACTGCATTCTTCACCTCAGACTCTTTTGGCATTCTGGAAAGCATTTAGTAAACTTTAAGGTAAAAAAATATGAACAAGAGGTATAATGTTTGGAATTTGATTTAAAATTAAAAGAAATCTTGGTACGAAAAAACTTCGGGGGATCACTTTGACTCGACTTGGTCAAGATTCTAGACGTGTTTTTTCTAGCCTTGTTTTACATTTTCTTGGATAGTCAAATACGCTTAATCGATTGACAATATTTTTATAATATTTTGAAAAATCTTGTAGAATTTTTTTTGTATTCTACTCACTTTCAAGCTTAACAACACAGAGGAAAAACTAGGTTATCAAAATTTCAAAACTCTAAAAACATTATCAATAGATCGATGTTAAAATATTATAAATAGATTTATTAATATTAGATAAGAGATTCAATTAGTTAAGAGAAATAACTTTGAAAAGAGTCAAATACAATTTGACTTCTTGACAATTTGACAGTCAAATACAGTTTGGTGAAAGTGGCTCAAAATTTTATTAGTATCTCTAGTAAATGATAGTTGTTGTGTTTAGTAAAATCGAAAGATTAACTGCACTAGATTTGGTTAAGGAGGAACTATAAAGGAGCTTTAAAGGAGCTTTAAAGGAGCTTTAAAGGAACTATAAAGGAACTATAAAGGAACTATAAAGGAACTATAAAGGAACTATAAAGGAGCTTTAAAGGAGCTTTAAAGGAACTATAAAGGAACTATAAAGGAGCTTTAAAGGAGCTTTAAAGGAACTATAAAGGAACTATAAAGGAACTATAAAGGAGCTTTAAAGGAGCTTTAAAGGAGCTTTAAAGGAGCTTTAAAGGAACTATAAAGGAACTCTAGTGCATCGAAAGATTAACTGCAGGAGCTGTTTATGAGCTTAAAAAGAGCAAGAAAACGTAAGCGTAAAGCTAATTTTAACGTTATAAACTTTTTAAAAAAATCGAAATTGAATCAAATCGAATCAAATCAAATTTTTTCAAAGATGATCAACAACAAAGATTGTTTATCAGAAAGCTTAAAGCTAGACAGACTGAAAAAGTTAAGAAAAAGAGATGAGACTGAAGAGAGCAAAGAGAGCAAAAAGAGAGAAAAGAGAGAAAAGAGAGCAAAGAGTCTAGCAAAGAAAAGTTTCGAAAATCTTTGTAAAAAGGGATCTTTTTCTGAAAGAGAGCTGCAACTGACGCTAAAGATCTTTTAGAAAAAGTAGAGGTATTTACGGGGATCAATAGATGAAAACAAGTCTTTTTCAGTGAAAACAAGTTTATTTTTCAAGTATTTTTTCTATAAATTTCAAGATTATTATTGATATTATCATTGCCAATTGTTAATAATCTTAAAATTTGATGGCTAACTTTCAAAAATCGATCAGAAATTCAAAAATAATCGATCGATCAAACCTTTCGAAATTTTGATACTTGCAGCCATTTTGGGGTCTATTTTCATTATGCAAATTGCAGTCTTATGCGTCACAAGCAAGTGATTTACATATTATATGTAAATTTACATTTGAAATTCACTAACATTTCACTGAAAAAGTTGAAAACAATTTCCAATTTCGTCCTTTTTAAAAGAATTTTTCAGTAAAATAGATTATCATTTGAGTTCAAAGCAAAATTAAATGCAAATTTTGAAGAGTTCTTTCTGTAATAAAGAAGATTTGGAGTCTTAAAGAACAATCAAATCAGGGTTGGACAATGCGCACCTTTTTGTGCACCTGGACAATTTGCGCACCTTTTTGCTGGAAAGCCTTAGGAAAGGTCGTAGAGCTTCAAACTAATGTTTCCACATAAGGGAATCGTATGCGTAGATTCCGAATTTCGTAAATCAGACCTCGCTGACACGTCAAATTTGGGATAAAAGTCAAAAACTGCGGAAAAGCGTTAAGTTGCGTAGTTTTTGCCTTTTAGCCCAAATTTTGTCGTCGAGGTCTGATTTGTCAAAGTACGGGATCTACACACATTCCCTTATGCGGAAACATTTTTGAAGCTCCTACGACCTTTCTCTAAGGCCTTTTCCAGCAAAAAAGGTGCGCAAATGTCCAGGTGCGCAAAAAGGTGCGCATTTGCCCACCCCCCATAAATCTCATAAACAATATCATAACAATCATAACAATCATAGATCATGAATATCATAACCTAAACATCATAAAAGTATCATCAAAAGCTCACTGAGCACTTAACAGAAAGAAAAAAGAGTCAATTTATTGTCCCACCCCTTCGAAAAACTTCTTCGAAACTTCGAAAAAAGATTTGGAGTCTTAAAGAACAATCAAATCGCAAAGAACAATCAAATCGCAATAAAAAAACGGAAATTGAGAAGAGATCTTGTGAAAATCTTCGAAATCGGGGAAATTCCCTCGATTTTCAAATGTTTGCCGATTGGATTGTCGGCACTTTTCTCACCAACATCAAATACGAGACAAATTTCATTTTATTTGCACTTTTTTGCTTTCTTTTTCTGCTTTTCCTTATTTTTTTTTTTATAGCAATGACCCCGTTCGCGATTTTGTCGAGGAAATGGATTAGAAAGGAATACAAGGAAAAGCAAGGAATACAAGGAAAAGCAAGGAATACAAGGAAAAGCAAGGAATACAAGGAATACAAGGAAAAGCAAGGAATACAAAAGGAAAAGAAAAATGTCTCGATAGTGTTCTGTCAAGACTTTATTGAGTTATTGTAATTATTACACTAAAATAACACACTTTCAATGATACTTTCAATGAAACTTTCAATAAAATGACAAAGCATAATACGTTTGACACAAAATTCACCTGGTACGACACCTTATCCCAAGAAAATTTTGGGTTGGCGCTTTAAAGTGTGGTAAAACTACCCTCCTACTTTGCGTGAAATTTCATTTTTTTCATTCTTGTTCATTTCATTTTATTCTTTTTGTGTTTTTCTGATGTGGTTGCGTTTGTTTTTGTAGGAAATAAAGAGAATAAAGCTAAGTTACGCTTTTAACAGCATTTTCTCTGGCGGAAGCTTTGCTTGTAGAGTTTATTTAGACCCACTTGCTTCCCACTTGCATTTTTGCAACGTTTCAACGTTTTTTCAACTAAAAAACTCACAAAAACAAAGCTTCCGCCATAGAAAATGATAAAAACCACTTAACTTAACATTAGTTTGCATCAAACTCGTGGAGGTGATCGTCGGGAAGCAAGTGGCTCTATAAAACTCTACAAGCAAAGCTTTCGCCACAGAAAATGCTGTTAAAAACGTAAATTAGCTTTATCCTCTTTGTTTCCTGCAAAAACAAACGCAACCACATCAGAAAAATGCAAAAAAGAATAAAATGAAATGAGCAAGAATGAAAAAAATGAAATTTCAAACCATCTTAGGAGGGGTACGGTAGTTTTACCACACTTTAAAGCGCTAACCCTAGATTTTCTTGGCAAAAGGTCGCATGTGGGACGACAGTGTATAGCGACAACTTTTGCAAAAGTACCTAGCAAATGCCTATTTTAGAAGTGTCAAATGTTATATAGAGAATTGTAACTCTTAATCTTGGCTACATTTTGCTACCAAAAACTTTCAGATTGGACTTATACAACTCATTTAACAAGCGCTTGAATGAGCTGAGCGCTAGTCGATATCTCTCTGGCGCTGCTCCTCCAGAGCTTGACATCAACTGAAATTTTGGTTATCCCAATTCAGCCAAAACAGTTAAGTGTGATTCTTAATGTTATTAAATGATGTTAAACGCTATTTTTGCATTGTAAAGCTTTTCTTAACAATTTTTTAATAGAGAAAAGTGGCCAAATGACAGATTCGAAAGATGTCGACTAGCGCTGATTCAAGCGCTTATTAAATGAGTTGTATAAGTCCAATCTGGAAGTTTTTTGGTAGCAAAATGTAGCCACGATTAAGGGCTACAATTCTCTATATAACACTTAGGGTTTTTGAATTGATTATGGTGCTTGGTATGTAATCTTTTGTGAAGGTGGACCTGATCATCGGAGAGAGAGTCGACTTGCTCGTTCAAGAGCTTGTAAAATGAGTTGTGTAAATGCAATCGGGAAGTTTTTTGTAGCAAAATGTAGCCAAGATTAAGGGCTACAAGTCTCTATATAACACTTAGGATTTTTGAATTGATTGTGGCGCTTGGTATGTAATCTTTTGTGAAGGTGGGCCTATATTCTTACTAATAGCAAGATTTTCGAAAAATAAATAGAAAAGAGCTCTTACAAGGGTTTTTAGAGAAGAAAAATCTTTGATAGAAAAGTTTGAATGGGTTTTGAGGGAAAGAAGAGGGAAAGAAGAGGGCCAAAAAGGAGTGACACCCGCGGAGATCACGTGAATGGCTGGCATTCCCGAAATGCCTCACCTTATTCATCATTCACATTCACGATAGCTTTGAAGGTAGTTAGAAAATTGGAAATGAAATTGGAATGAAATTGGAAATGAATCTTTGATTGGAATGAAGAAATGATAAATTCGATTGGTATTTAAAACTCAGGATTATTTAAGATTAATGTTGTTGGGACTTTTTGAGCTTTAAATACCAACCTTAGACGATCTTAGACGACGATCAGGGTGCACCATTCTATTAGGGAGGATACGGTGTCTAAAGCCATCTTCACCGGTATCTTCACCCCCCTATGTGGCAGCTTTTCTTCTCAGAGAGGTAAAGTTTAAATAATCTTGAGGGTTTTAGACATCGTATCCTCCCTAATAGAATGGTGCACCCTGATCGTCGTCTAAGATCGTCTGATTGGTATTTAAAGCTCAAAAAGACCCAACAACATTAAACTTGGTTCAAATTTGATGCAAAACAAAGTTTATTCAATTCCAGGTAAAGCTTTAGTTTCAAAATTTTTCTAATTTTTCGTTAAATTAGAAAAGGTTTGTCTATTTATTGAATCACCTTTTATATATTGCAAAAAAAAAAGGCTTTACTCGTTTAAAACTTAGTTTTAAACTTTAAACTTTTTAAAATTTAACTCTATGAAATTCTAAATAATTTTAAAAAACTCGATTTTTATGGATTCCTTTTTCATGGATTCCTTGTCGGGTCATCAAAAAGGATTCCTTGTCTGGTCTTGTAAACAATCCGATAAAGGTTGTAAACGAGAAGAACCCATTTGGGAAAGTGAAGATTAAAGAATTGATTCAATTTTTTACATAGTATATAAAGATTTCTGAAAAGATAGCGACTGAAAAGAGCACCGATTTGTGGTAAATCCCGTTGTTTACGAGAGGGATTTTTCTATATATCTCGTGATGGAAAAAGAAAGAAAAAGAAGGGAAAAGAAGGGGAAAAGAAGGGGAAAAGAAAGGGAAAGAAGGGGAGAAGAAAGGGGAAGAAGGGAAAGAAGGGAAAAGAAGGGAAAGAAGGGAAAAGAAGGGAAGAAGGGAAAGAAGGGAAGAAGGGGGAAAGAGGAGGGAAAAGAAGGGAAAAGGAAGGAAAAGAAGGGAAAAGGGGAAAGAGGGAAGTGAAAGGGAAAAGAGGGAAGAGGGAAAGAAGGGAAAGGAGGGGAAAGAAGGGAAAGGGAAGAAGGAAAGAAAGAAAAGAAAGAAAAGTAGGGAAAAGTAGGGAAAAGAAAGAAAAAGAAAGGGAAAAGAGTGAGATTTCGATTTCTCTTCCATTCAGATGGGAATGGAAGAGAGAAAAAGATAAAGAAAAGGAAAATAATGGCATATTGTTGATGGAAAGATATGAAAGAAAAACATCAAGGATATTTGTTTTAAAAAGCCATAATTTCGTTGTTATCAATGATTTGAGCTGTGGGTTTTAAATATCGAACTTTGAACACTTTAACGTAACACTAGAAGCTTTGTCTAGATTCATTGAGTCGAATAAAATATTCCTTTAGTTTTTGTTAATCTATTTTGAAGGCAAAGTTGAAAAGTTCAGTCAGCTCAACTCTCAATTTGTCTCATTCGTGTTAGGCTGTTCAATTTAAATGTTCTTGATATCATTGGATGCGCCAAGTCTTTCTCTATCGATTGGGATCAAAAATGTTCAAATTGGACACCCCAACACCAAGAAATTTGAGCTCAAAGTTGGATTGCCAATGGCAAAAGGGGCGGGGCACGTATAAAAGGTCTTTCTGGCACTGCCCCTTTTGTCAATCTAACTTTAAGCTCAAATTTCTCAATGTTGGGGTGTCCAATTTAAACATTTGTTATACCAATCGATAGAGAAAGACTTGGCGCATTTAATGATATCAAGAACATTTAAATTGAACAGCCCAACACCGAGAAATTTGAGCTCAAAGTTAGATTGCCCACAAAAGGGTCACAAAAACCGCGAATCAAATCTCGAATAACCAAAAACTCACTCCAATCGAATCTCGGGTAAAGTTGGCGACTTCTGCACCAAATTCAAGAATAAATCTTTATCAGAATTGTTCATAGATACGATTGATCAGATAAGATTGAAGATAAGATTGAAGTTTCAGGGGAAATAAAGTAGTAAACAGTTGACTGGTCCAATGTTGATCTCTTTAACTTCTTCGCTGTGTAAAGAAAAGTGCTGAAAAGTGCTCTTTTCCAAAAAAAAAAGGTGAAAGGGGATTATTTTCGGTAAATTTTTCTTTCTTTTTTCAAATAAATAAAGTTTTTAGTGGAGAAAATTAGGGTTTTCCGGTGAAATGAAAAAAATCGAAAAAAATAGACAAAATCGTGATATTTTTGAGAAGAAAAGTAACGATTCTGAAGGGATTTTGGGTATTTTTAGAGCCGGGATGTCATGGAAAAGGGTTGAAAAAGAGAAAAATGTGTTTATGAAATTGAAAGAAAGCTTAGAATTCTTTCAGAAAGCTTAGAACTGCTTAGAATTCTTTCAGAAAGCTTAGAACTGCTTAGAATGCTTTTCAGAAAGCTTAGGATGCTTAGAATGCTTTTCAGAAAGCTTAGAATACTTAGAATGCTTTTCAGAAAGCTTAGAATGCTTTTCAGAAAGCTTAGAATGCTTAGAATGCTTTTCAGAAAGCTTAGAATGCTTAGAATGCTTTTCAGAAAGCTGAGAATGCTTAGAATTCTTTCAGAAAGCTTAGAACTGCTTAGAATGCTTTTCAGAAAGCTTAGAATGCTTAGAATGCTTTTCAGAAAGCTTAGAATGCTTAGAATGCTTTTCAGAAAGCTTAGGATGCTTAGAATGCTTTTCAGAAAGCTTAGAATGCTTTTCAGAAAGCTTAGAATGCTTAGAATGCTTTTCAGAAAGCTTAGGATGCTTAGAATGCTTTTCAGAAAGCTTAGAATACTTAGAATGCTTTTCAGAAAGCTTAGAATGCTTTTCAGAAAGCTTAGGATGCTTAGAATGCTTTTCAGAAAGCTTAGAATACTTAGAATGCTTTTCAGAAAGCTTAGAATGCTTTTCAGAAAGCTTAGGATGCTTAGAATGCTTTTCAGAAAGCTTAGAATGCTTAGAATGCTTTTCAGAAAGCTTAGAATGCTTAGAATGCTTTTCAGAAAGCTTAGAATGCTTAGAATGCTTTTCAGAAAGCTTAGAATGCTTAGAATGCTTTTCAGAAAGCTTAGAACTGCTTAGAATTCTTTCAAGAGATTATGACATAAATTTTGCTATAAATTATAAACAATAATGAGGCAGACTGACGACTGACGCAGATCGTAGCCGACTGGATAGGAGTGTTGTCTCCTAGTCGGGGACAACACTCCTATCCAGTCGGGATAGGAGTGTTAAGAGTTCGATCCCGGAAACTAGAAACATTGCTTCTTTTTCCCATTATTATGGGTTTTTTCTTAACAACATTTGGGTAATAGGGGTAATTAGGGATATTAGGGAATAAGAATATACTTTATAAGGCGGCGTCAAACGGGGAGGAAAGAAGAGGGACGGTAGCCTAGCGGGTTGTTCGCTGGTCTACAAAGCTATGCCTTTCTTGCTCGCGAGTTCATCCCCTCCCAACCAAACTTTGGATAAAGGTTTCCTCCGTTGTGTTGTAATTCATTATTTGTGTCGAATAAATATACTTTATACTTTAATAATAATTTGATGGTAAAGATTTGTTTAGATTTGTTTAGATCTGTTTCAAGATTGCATTTAGATTAGATTTGATGTACTTTATGCTCAAATAAACTCCTTCTCACACACTTTCCTTCAACAGAAACACTCTTTTTACCCATTTAGCCTTCAGTAGAAAAATTTCAATAGAAAAATTGATAAAGTTAGTGTGGCAGAAGAGAAGAAGATGTTTGTTTGTGCTAGTATTAGAAAGAAAAGCAGTATAAGCTAGTATAAGCTAGTATAAGCTTGTTTAAAAGAAGTTACAACAAAGTTACAAGAAAGGCAAAGCATTTAAAGCTTTAATGAAATAAAGTTCTTGCAAAAGTTTACATTCTTTTTGAGTTGTTTACGAGTGAAAAGAAAAAGAAAGAAAAAAGGCATTTCGTATATTTCTGCATATCGATTTTGAGAGAGAAAAAAAGGGGGAAAAGAGAAAAAGAATTTTGAGGGAAAAGAAAGAAAAGGGGGAAAAGTAGCATTCAGCTGAAAAAAGAAAGGATCTCCAATGGAAAATGAACAGAAAATGAACAGAAAATGAAAGCAATGTGTGTGTGTGTGCCGAATTGCTGTCTAAAATTGCCCAACTCTAGAATAGGTTTCAGTTTGCTTTGGAGAGAAAAAACACGAGTGGAGTTTGTTCAAAAAGTGCCCCTTGAGTTACGGTAGTTACTATTTTCTATTTTGTGCCCCTCAATTTTATTGTCTATATGTTGCGTCCGTTTACGAGCTAACATTCAGATCGGATTCGGATGTCCTGAGGAACTAAGGTTTAGATCAGATTCGGATGTCTTTAGGAACTAAGGTTTAGATCGGATTCGGATGTCTTGTGGAACTAAGGTTTAGATCGGATTCGGATGTCTTGTGGAACTAAGGGTCAGATCGGATTCGGATGTCTTGTGGAACTAAGGGTCAGATCGGATTCGGATGTCTTTAGGAACTAAGGTTTAGATCGGATTCGGATGTCTTGTGGAACTAAGGGTCAGATCGGATTCGGATGTCTTGTGGAACTAAGGGTCAGATCGGATTCGGATGTCTTTAGGAACTAAGGTTTAGATCGGATTCGGATGTCTTGTGGAACTAAGGGTCAGATCGGATTCGGATGTCTTGTGGAACTAAGGGTCAGATCGGATTCGGATGTCTTTAGGAACTAAGGTTTAGATCGGATTCGGATGTCTTGTGGAACTAAGGGTCAGATCGGATTCGGATGTCTTTAGGAACTAAGGTTTAGATCGGATTCGGATGTCTTGTGGAACTAAGGTTTAGATCGGATTCGGATGTCTTGTGGAACTAAGGGTCAGATCGGATTCGGATGTCTTTAGGAACTAAGGTTTAGATCGGATTCGGATGTCTTGTGGAACTAAGGTTTAGATCGGATTCGGATGTCTTGTGGAACTAAGGGTCAGATCGGATTCGGATGTCTTGTGGAACTAAGGGTCAGATCGGATTCGGATGTCTTGTGGAACTAAGGGCCAGATTGGATTCGGATGTCTTTAGGAATTTAGAATGGAACTTCCAGGCATTTTAGCTCGATTTTTTTGGCTGTTTTCATAATTTTCTCTCGGAAACCTTCCACACTATCTGATCATTTTTCAATTTTAAATAAATTGTTGATAAGCATTTAGATGTTTTGATGTCAATAATTTTGTTGATCAACAATTGATCAACGCTTTGAACAACGCTTTGATCAACAATTTTATTTTTGGAAAAGGATAAAAATGCTTGAAGTTTCATTAACATCAAATTAGCATTAAAGTTTAATTCGTAAACGGACGTCCGAATCCAATCTGAACGTTTGTTCGTAAACGGACGCAACATATGTCGGTTGTTGCAACAACGCAACAGTCGTTGAATAAATTCCATCAGTGAGATCAGAAATCTCCAACAAGAACTAGTGAAGAATGAAGAAGAACCTGAATGTAGAAAATCAGGCACACAAAAAGTTCAAATTTCTTTCAATGTGCTTACTGAAAATTTAGGACTCTGAATTTAGAGTTAAATTGTTTTTTTTTAAAGAGCCCAACCAACATCGTTTTTGGCAGCATTTCTCTTGTGGATTGGTTAAAAATCGATTTACGAGTTCGTTTTGCAAAATTCAGAGAGATAAGGAACCAAATTCAGAGAGATAAGGAACAAAATTAAGAGAAATAAGGAACAAAATTAAGAGAAATAAGGAACAAAATTCAGAGAGATAAGGAACCAAATTCAGAGAGATAAGGAACCAAATTAAGAGAGATAGGGATGGCTTTACACTTATTTTAGACTTTTCCTTTGATTAGGCTGGAAATTCGTTTTTTTTTACATCGGCAAAGTTATCGGCCTTGCAAGTGGTAGCCGATTCAGCATAGGACATCAAAACGTTGGATATTTCTTTGAAAAGTGGTGACGATGAAGATAAACGCTTTCTGTTTTGGATGAAAGATGTACTTTTCGACGCTTGCGTAGTTTCCGGGTATTGGAAAACTCCGGGTATCTTGAACGGATTATCACGCTTTGTAGGCCGATAACTTCGCCCAGAGGTTATACTTTTGCTAACTTTTTATAACATTTTCCAGATGACATTTCAGGCTTTCAAATGATACCAAGTAGAGCTTGATTGGGGCTTGATTGGGGCTTGATTGGGGCTTGATGGGAGAATTCTCAACCCTATCCAACTTGGACTTGGAGATTGGCTTGGCTTGACTTGGAGATTGGCTTGGCTTGACTTGGAGATTGGCTTGGCTTGACCTTTTTTTGCCAACCCTACCCAACCATAATTGTTTTGGCTTAGGCTTAGGCTTCGGAAAAGCTCCAGGATTGCTTTGCTGTGATTGCTTTAATCTGTAGAGCTTTTGAAACATTCCTAACATTTGAAACAGCTTTTGATACATATCTCAAAGTATTACCGTAACTAATTCACTTTTTCTGGCTTCGATATCCATTCTTAGCTTAGACTTATCCAATCTTTTATCCAATCTTTTATTCAATATTTTATCCAATCTTTTACCCAATCTTTTATTCAATCTTTTTCTCCTTTTCCTTCCAATCTTTTCCTCCCAATTCCACTCAAAAGATCGCAAAGATTTAAACAATTGAACTACTTTGAAAGGACAAAAAAAAAAGAAAGATTTATTGCTAATGATCAATTGAAAACTCATAAAAGGTATATCGATAAAAAGACAAAAAAAAAAGATTACTGAAATTTCTCTCACCAACGAGATGTTCCACGATGAGAAATGAAAAAAGAAAAGAAAGAAATGAAAGAAAAGAGCTATAAAAACGCACATCGATCTCCTCATTCTCTTTGTCAAAAATAATCCCAAAACTTTATTTAATCTCTATTTTGTCTGCCCTGTTTTCGAAATGAAAAACTAAGCTTTTTAGGGTTTTTTTAAATCAAAAATCTTTTTCAGATGAAGAATGACCGAATAATTCCTGCCAATGAACTTTCAAGCGTTTCAAGCCTTTCAAATTCAAAAATTGTTGACAATTCGTCAACGAAATCAGTCTCAATCATTAAAAAAGAATGCACTGAATGGCGAAAAGTCTACATCGGAGTCTTTCTACTCTTTTTTGCGAATTTTGAGAAAAATGTGCTTTCACTCACGGATTGGCTTTACATGAAAGAGGTTTGATAAAAGGATTTTTGTTTTTGTCAATGTGTTTTCAAGTTTTAAGGTACAAGGATGGTTTAAAGTTTTGCTAAAGAAGCTGAAGAAGCTGAAGAAGCTGAAGAAGCTGAGGAAGCTGAAGAAGCTGAAGAAGCTGAAGAAGCTTAAGAGGCTTAAGAAGCTTAGAAATCTTCTTAAAATTGTCAAGAATTGAATAGAATAGTCAGAAATCTTTCAGAAACCTTAGTAGATATGGGATTTCTGAAGAATTATTGACAATGATGTTGGCAAATAAAAAAAAGAGTTTATAAAGTGTCATTGATCGAAAGTACTTTGTCTTTTATTTAAAGTATGACGTAAAGTATGACGGAGTCAGACTTTGAGCCAGTTTGAGCCAGTTTGAGCCAGTTTGAGCCAGTTTGAGTCGGTTTGAGTCAGTTTGAGTCTTATTTTAAGTTAATTTCAGTCAATTTTAGTCAATTTTAGATAATTTTAGTCTATTTTAGTATTTTATCTCAAATACTTAACAACATTTTTTAAATTTCATCGTTTTTGTCTCCTCTCTTTGACTTGAAATCTTTAAAAAATCAATTAAAGCAAGCTTTTTAAAGAACAATTTGTCAATAAATAATAGGAATTTTCGATAAAATAAGCCAGTGATTGATTGGTTCAAGATTTATTTTAAAAAATAGCTTTAAAAAACGGACAAGACTTTCTGATTAGATAGATTGATGGCCTAGCTTCTGGCAGTCTCCTGGACAGCTTTACGGGTCAAACAAGATAGATCATGTTCTGTTTTCTAGCTTGGTACTGGTACTGATTAAAAAAGAAGTTTCTGGGCTAACCCAAGTCAAAACCATGTTATTAGAAATTTCTCTAGTTGGACCCATCATTGACGCCTGAATATCTCGGAGTTGTGATTGGAGTGGCTCGAATTGGTCATGCAATCACGACAATCCTCTTCAGTTATTGGAGACAAAAAGCGAAAACGACAAAGTAAGGAAAAGTTGGAGAAATTTGAGAAATTTGTGCTAACCAAATCGTTACGAACTACTGTCTTATTCTAATAAATGCCGACCCCCTCGACCAACTTTAGACGTCTCGTTCTCAGCCCAGTTTTGAGATATTTTTATGCTTAATATACCAAAAGATAGTCCTTAATGTATTCTATCTTTCGGCATATTAAATATAAATGTATCTCAAAACTGGGCTGAGAACGAGACATCTAAACTCAAAGGCATCTAAACCCCCTCGATCAACTTTAGACATCTCGTTCTCAGCCCCATTTTGAGATATTTTTATGTTTAATATACCAAAAGATAGAAGACATTAAGGGCTATCTTTTGGTATATTAAACATAAAAATATCTCAAAAATGGGGCTGAGAACGACACGTCTAAAGTTGGTCGAGGGGGTCGGCGTTTATTAGAATAAATACGATAAGCCTTTATGCTAACCAAATTGCTCACTTTTTGTCAGCATGGCTTTGAATTTTAAAAAACACGAACTAAGATAGAATTAAAGTAGAATTAAAGTAGATTAAGATCGAATTAAGGTAAAAACAAGCTGATTTTAGACAAGGTCTCCTTTTGGGTCGTCTCGGCGATGCACTTGCTTTTTCTTTATATTGTGCAATCGAAATGTTCGGTTCAACGAAACGCTATGTGTTTCTGATTGTTTATTTTATTGTCTACAGTTTTGGATTTGGTATTTTTCTCAAGAAAAAGAAAATGTTTAATGAAAAGTTTTAGGGTCAAGTATCACACTGAGAACGTATCTCGTTGACGTTTCCCTGCCCGAAGATCGATCTTCCGTTTTCGCCTTGAGAACGCTGGCTGTTGTTGGGGGAATGCTTTTACCACCATGTTAGTTCTTTCATTACAAGGAACCGAATTGGAACCGTATTGGATCCATATTGGATCAAAATAGGAACCGTATTGGATCAAAATAAGAACCGAATAGGAATCGTATTGGAACCGTATTGGAACCGTATTGGATCAAAATAGGAATCGTATTGGAACCGTCTTAAATCAAAATAGGAACCGTATTGGAATCGTATTAAATCAAAATAGGAACCGAATTAAAACCGTATTGGATCAAAATAGGAGCCGTATTGGAACCGTATTGGGACCGTCTTAAATCAAAATTGGAACCGTATTGAAACCGTATTGGATCAAAATAAGAACCGTATTGGATCCATATTGGATCAAAATAAGAACCGAATAGGAATCGTATTGGAACCGAATTGGAACCGTATTGGATCAAAATAAGAACCGTATTGCAACCGGTTCCTATTTTTCATCTCATCTCATCACCTTCATCGTTTTGCTACAAAATTACTTCATTATTACTTTATAAGAAAATCTCTTTATAACAAAATTTCTTTATTACTTTATTATGACTTTCTTACAAAATTTCTCGTCAATTTTAGTGCTTCAATTACCATTCACAAGTCTCGATTATCCCGGAATCGCGATTGGAACAGATATGGTGAGAAATGGGATTTGTTCATCTAGAAATAGAAATTTCTAAATTCTTACAATAGGTTTTTAAACTAGAAAGAGAATAGAGGAGTTTTGAATAAGAATAGAGAATTCAGTGAACCAAAAAGTGAACCAAAAGCAATTTTCTGAACTAGAAGCAGGCAGAAGGCGAGTCCTCGCTTGACTTTTCGCTTTGCCTGCGTCTACTTTGGTGCAGAAATAAAGCCTACTAAATAAAGGCTAATATTATTATATTAATAAGTCTACTAAATAAAGCCTACTAAATAAAGCCTACTAAATAAAGCCTACTAAATAAAGCCTACTAAATAAAGCGTATCAAATAAAGCCCACTAAATAAAACCTACTAAATAAAGCTTACTAAATAAAGTTACTAAATAAAGCCTACTAAATAAGAACCTACTAAATAAAGCCTACTAAATAAAACCTACTAAATAAAACCTGCTAAATGAAGCCCACTAAATGGAGCCTACTAAATAAAAAGCCTACTAAATGAGCCTGCACAGCTAGATCAAGATGTCTATTTTGCCTAAAGACTTGTCGGTGAGGAGGATTCGAGACCTCTCCACGAAGGGGTTCCCAAAGCGCAGCCAGGAAGCGCACTATCCACTACACTACCGCATCGTTTATCCAGAAGCAAGAATGCCTTTATTAGCTCTGCAATCTAAACTTCTTTGCTCGATAGGCTCAGAAGTAAAAAAAAAAAAAAAAAAAAAAAAAAAAAAAAAAAAAAAAAAAAAAAAAAAAAAAAAAAAAAAAAAAAAAAAAAAAAAAAAAAAAAAAAAAAAAAAAAAAAAAAAAAAAAAAAAAAAAAAAAAAAAAAAAAAAAAAAAAAAAAAAAAAAAAAAAAAAAAAAAAAAAAAAAAAAAAAAAAAAAAAAAAAAAAAAAAAAAAAAAAAAAAAAAAAAAAAAAAAAAAAAAAAAAAAAAAAAAAAAAAAAAAAAAAAAAAAAAAAAAAAAAAAAAAAAAAAAAAAAAAAAAAAAAAAAAAAAAAAAAAAAAAAAAAAAGGGGGGGGGGGGGGGGGGGGGGGGGGGGGGGGGGGGGGGGGGGGGGGGGGGGGGGGGGGGGGGGGGGGGGGGGGGGGGGGGGGGGGGGGGGGGGGGGGGGGGGGCGGTACAGAGCGGCGTGTAGTGAAGCTAAAATCACATTTAGAATCACCGTTCAAAACTCTATCAGATAAGCTAAAGCCAATTCAAAAATTTCGCTCTAGCGCCATTCCAGAACCGCTTTAAAGCATGAGATCCGCTTTAAAGCGTGAGATCCGCTTTAACTCGTGAATTCAGATTCAGATTCAGATTCGTCTCAACGTTTACTCGGGCCCTTTGTTGATCACATTTCTCGCCAATATAATTGCCACTCTCACCGTCATTTTTCTCCTCTCCGAGCCGCGGATCACCAAGAAAGCAATCGAATTAAAGAAAGCTAAAAGATCAGGTTTAAATTATAAATTAAAATATGATAAATTGAGATTTTTTTTAGAAAATGTTTCAAGTGTTCCATTTCTGAAGAGGCTTTCGAATTTCTTCTTGAAACCAAATTTCTCATGGCATCTTATTATAGTGATTTGTGTTGTAAAAGTCGGAATTTATGCAGCGCTTTCGACAGTTTCTGTGTAAGTTTCAATATTTTCTCCATAATTTCTATTTATATCATCAAAAATGTAAGGAAATCAAAAAAAAAATTAGAACTTTAATACGTAATTGAGAAGAAAAGGGCAACTGGATAGTCAAATGCTATGCGAACTGTATCATTCGATGCAGAATTTTACGCTGATTCCGAATCTGCTTTCCGTTTCTGCTATGGAGCACTCTGTCAAAAGTTACAAGCGTTTAAAGTTTTGTAAGTTTTAAGTAAGGAAAAAAATCAAAAGTAGACCTTAAAACCGGAATTTTATACCCGAAAGCAGTGTAGGGGTGGCTTAGAATGGCATTAGAATGGTATTAGCTCAAAATACAAGGCAATACCTCCTGGGTTCGAATCCGTCAGCTGTTTTTTGTTTTAGTCAGTCAGTTTTTAGGTTAAATTAATGTTCCTTATCTCCGCACACAATCGTACAGCATTTGGCACACTACAAATACAGATAGGGATACAGATAGGGACCATTCGTCATTCGAAAAATGAATGAAACTTTTCCCAAAAATTTTTCTCCGAAAATCAGGTGCAGGATTCGAACCCGGGAGGTGTCGCCTTGAATTCTAACCGCATACCACTCGGCCACCGCTGCAATCCTTTCCGGCCTGCAAAAGTCCGGTTTTAAAGGCTATGTTTGATTTTTAAAACTTTGACGGAGTGCAAAAACGAAAGCCTAAGCATAAGGTCCTAACTTGGCGGCAGGGATAGAGTGCAGGCCTGGCTCAGTGGTAGAGCGCTCGGCCAGTGAGCGGGAGATCGCGGGTTCGACTCCCGGCGCGTCCAACTAGTTTTTTAATCTATCTAATTTTTAATCTATTTAGTGTTCACGCTGCTTGGGCACAAATCGCTTTCGGTTGGTCATCGGCTGAAACAGTTGTCCAGATGACAAAGGCGAAAATCATTTTGGGAAGCGTTTCCGTGGGAATCACGCTTTTCCTCTTCAAGTTCAGCAAAAAGTGAGCAGCTTTTTGGATAGTTGAAAAGATGATCTAAAATTCTAGAGTCGGTGATCATTTGGTGCTCTTGATTTGCTCGATTTTCATGCTCGGTTATTTCTTTATCACGTATCCTCTTTCACCGCTCACCGTCTCCACAACTGCGCCATTTAATGGTTGGTTTTGAATACAGAATACAGTAGCAATATAGCTTTCTGTTAGTTATAAAAGATAATCAAGGGTTATTCAAAGCTGTAAGACCAAGTCTGGCTTTAATCCAGGTTTTGAGCTTTTGAAACATCACTAACATCATTATCGGATATTTGATCCATTAGAATGAAATTGATAAAAGATTGGATAAAAGTCTGCTTTAAGAATGGA
The DNA here is from genome assembly GCA_958450365.1 of Mesorhabditis belari. Lineage (NCBI taxonomy): Eukaryota > Metazoa > Nematoda > Chromadorea > Rhabditida > Rhabditidae > Mesorhabditis > Mesorhabditis belari. The sequence goes on along the minus strand of CAUEEP010000741.1, from coordinate 749,789 downwards.
TACCGTATTTGTTTTGGTATTCTAAATGTGCCTAATGCTTTAAAAGCTCAGATTCTGGCCCCGCCCCTTTTCCCATTAGCAATCTAACTTTAATCTCAAATTTCTTGGCGTTGGGTTGTTCGATTTAAATGTTCTTGATATCATTAAATGTGCCAAGTCTTTCTCTATCGATTGGGATCAAAAATGTTTAAATTGGAAAACCCAACATTGAGAAATTTGAGCTCAAAGTTAGATTGCTAATGGCAAAGGGAGCGTATAAAAGATCTTTCTAGCCCCGCCCCTTTTACCAATCCAACTTTGAGCTTAAATTTCTTGGCTTTGGGCTGTCCAATTCAAACAGTTTTTATATCAATCGATAGAGAAAGACTTGGCGCATTTAATGATATCAAGAACATTTAAATTGAACAGCCCAATACCAAGAAATTTGAGCTCCAAGTTAGATTGCTAATGGGAAAAGGGGCGGGGCTAGAAAGATCTTTTATACGCGCCCCTCCTCTTTGCCATTGGCAGTCCAACTTTGAGCTTAAATTTCTTGGCTTTGGGCTGTCCAATTCAAACACTTTTTATATCAATCGATAGAGAAAGACTTGGCCTATCTAATGATATCAAGAACATTTAAATCGAACAACCCAACGCCAAGAAATTTGAGCTCGAAGTTGGATTGCTAATGGGAAAAGGGGCGGGCCAGAATCTGAGTTTTTAAAGCATTAGGCACATTTAGAATACCAAATCAAACACGGTATTCATTCTTAAAGCACTTTTAAGCACTTAAAGCATTTTTATCCAATCTTTTATCAATTTCATTCTAATTTCAGCGTCCACTCACGGCGGTTGCAACGAATCCGAATACAGCTGGTGTGGGGCTCGAGTCGGAAACCCTGATTTATGGGTTTATTCGTCGGTAAGCAAGGGTTTTTCTGTAAAAAACGATTAAAGATTTAGGTGACCGTGATTATAATCATTGCTCAAGTTGGATTGATTTCCTCGGATGCAATCTTTTCGAACTTCTTAGAAAAAATTGATCAGGTTTAGTGGAAAGGGAGAGAAATCCGCAGAGAAATCCGCAAAATGCACAAAAAAACAAAACAAAACAACAAAACAAAGCACAGAATCTATTTGCTCAAGGCTCTAAGTGCTCAAAGCTCTAAGTGCTCAAAGCTCTAAGTGCTCAAAGCTCTAAGTGATTCAAAAGACTCAGATCAAAAGACTTGTTCTAAATGTTCCCGATTTCATTACAGAACATGATGCAAGGGATGGTCGTTCTTTTCAGTGACGGTGTCCAAATGACTGCATCGATGTACTCGGCGTAAGTGCTTTTACAAAAGTCAAAAGCTCAAAGCCACTTTCTTTCAGTGATATGTTCACTGCTTGGGGCCTTGAGCCATTATGGATTCTCAATGTCGCTCTCGCAGCTATCATTTTGCTCATCTCAATCGTTTATTTCAAAAGATTCCGATGGAAAACAGAATGAGAAGACGATTGTTTTGAAGAAAAGAAGATTGTTTTGCGCAAAATAAAGGCTCTAAATTGATGAAAAGTTATCCAATCAAATATAAATCTACCATAAAGACTCTAATAGAAGCCCCCTATCGGAGTTGAAGTTTACTCTCAAACAAACGCACAGATCTTGACACCAGTACGTTTATTTCAGCGGGCTGAGATATCAAATTAAAGTAGAGAGAATGGGTGATTTTTTGAGATATAACACAGATTTTTAGCATTAACCAGCGCTTAGAAAAAAATGATTGAAAAGTGGCAAAAAAACGCCGATTTTTTTCATCAGTTTTTCATCATTTTTCAATCATTTTTTCTAAGCGTTGGTTAATGCTAAAAATCTGTGTTATATCTCAAAAAATCACCCATCCTCTCTACTTTAATTTGAAACCCAGGCGCATAGAAAAAAATGTACTGAGGTCGAGATCTGAGCGTTTGTTTGAGAGTAAACTTCGACTACGCGACGCGACGATAGGGGGACTTCTATTAGAGTTTTTACGGGATATCACCTTTTCTATGCAATCCGAATGTGGTAAACGATTAACAAAAGGACAAAATGGTGAAGATTAACAATACTAACAATATTAACAAACAATAAATAACAATAACACCATAGAGAGTCGATCTAGAGACTTTTCAGAAAATGCAAACACGAATTTGCATATCTTTTACTGCATTTACATTTAGGAACTTACAAAATACGATTTCCATTTCTGTTGCTTGCCGATTTACATTTCTGTTTCTGTTATTTACCGTATTTATTCTAATAGAAGAGCAGCCTTTAATAGAATTGATTGACTCCTCAAAAACAGGACTTTTCAGGACTTCTTTTTAGCTAAAGTTCTTGATATGACTTCAGATAGGTGTTTAACTTTAACTTTAGCTTTAACTTTAACTTTACCAGTAAAATTGAGCTTCTATTAAAGCTCCTTATCTACTTTTTCGATCAGCCGATTTTAGGAGATTGAAAAATAAAAGAAAATTGTCTTTTATTAGGATAAATACGGCAAATTGCGGTAATTTGCGTGGGTAAAAGTCACAAGAACCAAGAGAAATCAAGTCACAAGACGTTCATGTGGTTAATTTTGCTGTAGGTTAATCTTTTGCTGTAGATTAGTCGATAAGCTGTAGGTTAATTTGAAAAAGTAAAAACGTGCCACGTGTCGCTGACTGGTTAAGTGTCTTTTATCTTAATCGGAAGTTGTCTTTTATCTTCATCGAGGGTTCGAACCCCGCGTGCGATTGTCACGCCCTTCGGATTTCCTTTCCCTTCGGGTTGAGAGGTTTTCTGGAGGGTGGTCTGGTGGTTGTGACCCCAGTAGGGTAGTCTGGTGGTTGTGGCCCCAGTTCTTTGACAAGTGACAAGCCACTCCTTCATCGTCATCTTCTCTCCACCACCAGAAAAAGCTATTTAGTTCCCCACTAAGCTTAGGGTTAGGGAGCCGCCTGTCATGGCGTGGGTTAAGTTAAGATATAGCCTAGTATTGTGTGTGTTGTTGTATTTTGATTGATGTATATCGTAAATAAACCACATCCGGGTGTCCCCGGTGACTTCAGATAGAAAGATGACTTAAATATGACTTCAGATAGAAAGATGACTTAAAGATGACTTCAGATAGATGTTTAACTTTAACTTTAACTTTAAATTTAACTTTACCAATCAAATTGAGCTTCTATTAAAGTTATCGTTATCTACTTTTTCGATCAGCCGATTCTAGGAGATTGAAAAATAAAAGAAAATTGTCTTTTATTAGGATAAATACGGTAAATTGCGGTAATTTGCGTGGGTAAAAGCCACAAGAACCAAGAGAAATCAAGTCACAAGACGTCCATCTCGTTCTAATCGATAAGCTGTAGGTAAATAAAAAGTCCCAAGTAAAAACGTAAATCCAAATGCCAAATGCTATGTCTTAACTTAAGACATAGCATTTGGCATTTGGATTTAGGTGGATTAAGCCATGACAGGCAGCTCCCTAAGCTCCACCAACCCTAAGCTTAGTTAGCTAACTAAATAGCTTTTTCTGGTGGTGGAGAGAAGATGACGATTCACAGGAGGAAATGCCGAACTCAGAAACAAAGAAAGCAACGAACTAAGAAAGCAACGAAGCAGAAACACGCAACGATCTTTCAATTCAATTGGTTTCAGTTGACTTGCTTGTTTGTAAACTTAAAGATTTCACTCCGCGCTTCTAGATTTTTCAATTTTCAAAGCTTTAAACCCAAACCGATCCATTCCTTGGAAAATTCGTCTGATGCAAACCGCGAAAATGTATCCAAAAGACGGGCCGGTCTTTCTTCTTCGCGTAAAAGTGATAACTTTTTTTTATTTCACTCGTTACCCCGACACTCTCTCGGTTACATCAAAAACATTTTTTTTTTCTGACTTTCCACTTGGATTGCATAAAAGCGAGAATTGTGAAAGATAAGGCGATTTTTTTCTGGTTACACCAAAATTCGATGAATATTCGAGAAGTGAGATGTGGCTGCAATTGATTACATGTGAGTGATCTAATAGAGATATAATAGAGATCTGATAGAGATTTTTTAGTGGTCTAATAGTGATCTAGTAGAGGTCTAATAGAGATCTAATAGTGATCTAGAGCTCTAATAGAGATCTAGTAGTGATCTAGTAGAGATCTAGAGCTCTAATAGTGATCTCAGAGATCTAGAGATATAATAGAGGTCTATTAGTGATCTAATAGTGATCTCGTAGAGATCTAATCGATGTCTAGTAGAGATCTAGAGCTCTAATAGAGATCTAGTAGTGATCTAGAGCTCTAATAGAAATCTAGAGCTCTAATAGTGATCTCAGAGATCTAGAAATCTAATAGAGGTCTATTAGGGATCTAGTAGTGATCTAGTAGAGATCTAGAGCTCTAATAGTGATCTAGAGCTCTAACAGTGATCTAGTAGAGCTCTAATAGTGATCTAGAGCCCTAACAGTGATCTAGTAGAGATCTAGAGCTCTAACAGTGATCTAGTAGAGCTCTAATAGTGATCTCAGAGATCTAGAGATATAATAGAGCTCTATTAGTGATCTAATAGTGATCTAATAGAGATCTAATAGATGTCTAGTAGAGATCTAGAGCTCTAATAGAGATCTAGCAGAGATCTAGAGCTCTAACAGTGATCTAGTAGAGCTCTAATAGTGATCTAGAGCCCTAACAGTGATCTAGTAGAGATCTAGAGCTCTAACAGTGATCTAGTAGAGCTCTAATAGTGATCTAGAGCTCTAATAGAGATCTAGAGCTCTAATAGTGATCTCAGAGATCTAGAGATCTAATAGAGCTCTATTAGTGATCTAATAGTGATCTAATAGAGATCAAAAAGTTTCGATTTTCTCAATTTACTCCAAAACGTCAAAGACTTTAGGTGAAAATGAAGACTTTTAGCTAAACTTGTACAGGTTTCCCTTCGTTTTTCTAGACCTGGATTTCCCCGTAAGATTACGAGATTTTTATCGACTTTTATAGATAAATTGAAGCCTATGCTTGTTACTTGTTATTCAATTTCTCACTTTTACTCGTTATATTTCTTTTGTTTAGTTGCCATATTCGCCTATGGATTGGCGAAATTTTTGCTCATGCTCCGCCTTGGTCAACTTCAACGAAAAACCGTTGCGATATCGGGTAAAGATTAAAATTAAATTTTAAAGTAATCCTCTAAAGTAATGCGTTTTTCTAAAAAGGCATCTATTTAAGGAAAAAGAAAAGCCCGTAGCTAGCCCGTAGCTAGCCCGTAGCTAGCCCGTAGCTAGCCCGTAGCTAGCCCGTAGTTAGCCCGTAGCTAGCCGTAGCTAGTTAAAACTCTAATTTTCATTTAATTACCCAATTTTTGTATCATTTGATGAGGAATTAAAAGAAATTTCAAAAATTTCATTCAATAATACCAAAAATCTGATTGCTCGAATGGAAACGATTCGACTAACGATTCGACTACGCTAGTTTTAGAGAAAAACCTTTTAGAAAACGAGCATTACTCGAGAGGAAAAGAAACTAGTAAAGTAAAGACGGAATAGGCTAATTTTCGCCATTTTATTTCCACAACAGGGCAACACAAAAGGCCTTTTGCGTAACTCGCCATAACTTTCTTCTAAGTCGACCAATCTTTATGATTTTGGTTTCATTTTGTTCTACTTATTGAGATCTACAAAATGAAACCAAAATCATAAAGATTGGCTTATTTAGGAGAAAGTTATGGCGCAAAGCCAGTTGCTTTGACGCAAAGTAGCCACCGCCGGATTACTGTGGGTTTAACTCAACATAGCTTCCTTCTAAATGAGCGAATCTTTATGATTTTGGTGTCATCTTGTTCTACTTATTGAGATCTACAAAATGAAACCAAAATCATAAAGATTGGTCGACTTAGAATAAAGTTATGACGAGTTGTGCAAATAAAATGGCGAAACATAGCAGCCTACCGCGTAAAGATGTTTCCTGAACACTCTAGTAAAGTAAAGTACTAGTAAAGTACTAGTAAAGTAAAGACTAGTAAAGATTCATCTGCCCTAAGCACTAAGTATATCAAAATTTCGATTGCTTAAAGTCGAATTTCTTTCTTAAAGTCTAATTCCCCTAGGCTGTGACACCGGTTTCGGGCACTTGTTGGCGTTGCGTTTAAACTCGTTGGGTGTACCGGTGGTTGCCGGGTGTTTCTCCGAAAAGGTACGGTGAAATGAATTATTTCTCTTGCTCAAACAAAAGCTCAGGGTGAAGAAGAGTTGAAAAAAAAAGCGACACGTGCAAAGCTTCTCTACACTCATCCGCTTGATGTCACCTCAAATGAGAGCGTCGAGAAATTCGCCGATTTCACGCGGAAAGTCACTGGTGGACGGGGTGAATTGAACAATTTTGAATTTATTAGAATTTATTAGAAATTAGAATTTATAATCGATATTATTGAATACTTTTTATAAGTTATCTTTAAATTTCCAGAGATTTAATCTAGAGGCTTGGATTGGCTGGTTGGCTGGCATAGATTGGCTGGTTTAGATTGGCTGGCTTATGTTGGCTGGCTTAGATTGGCTGGTTTAGATTGGCTGGCTTATGTTGGCTGGCTTAGATTGGCTGGCTTATGTTGGCTGGCTTAGATTGGCTAGCTTAGATTGGCTGGTTTAGATTGGCTGGCTTATGTTGGCTGGCATAGATTGGCTGGCTTATGTTGGCTGGCATAGATTGGCTGGCTTAGATTGGCTGGCATAGATTGGCTGGCTTAGATTGGCTAGCTTAGATTGGCTGGCTTAGATTGGCTAGCTTAGATTCAATCTAGAGCCAGTTCTACTATATCTTTAAATCTTTAGGCCTTTGGGGAATCGTGTGCAACGCTGGGATTCTCGGGTATTCGGGTCCAGACGATTGGCTAAAAGCTGAAGACTATATGCATGTTGGTTTTAGAAAGAGAAAGAGAAAGAGAAAGCTTGAAATCAAATTCATCTCAGCTCAGCAAAAATCTTTTTTCTTTTGGTTGTAATTGATTTGTTTCAAAACTTTGCAGACAATGTCAGTGAACACATTCGGCGTAATGCGCTTTGTGCAGAAGTTGAGGAAATTCGTCAAGGTTTTTCATTTTTTGCTTTGTTAGAAGATAGAAAACCTCTTAAACCAATCACTCAAAACTCTCAGATTCAACGCGGTCGAATCGTGATCATCTCATCGATTTCCGGGCGAACACCCAGGCCGATGGTTGGACCGTATTGTGTGTCAAAGCACGCCGTCGAAGCCTACGCCGATGTGATCAGGTTGACACTACGTTGAACGACGTTGAACTAAACGTTGCTATTTTATTGAAAGCTTCAAAATAGATACTATTTACCGTACTAGAATACTAGAATTGCTCAAGCATAGGCTAAACAATTCTAATCTCTTTGCCTTTATGTTTCTTTTTTTTCTTTCAGACATGAAATGAAAGATTTCGGTGTCTCAGTTCACATCTTGGAGCCGGGTTTCTTCACCACGAACATCACTCAAACAGCCACAAATGATCTTGATAAGGTATTCCGTTTGAATCGCTAGATTTGATTTTATCAAAGAATTTCTAGGTATGGACAAGGCTCGATGATGAGACACGACATGATTTCGGAAGAGATTATTTTGATAAATGTGAGTCGAACAGAAGTTTTTCGATTACTATACTATAGAAAATCAAATCCCAGATAAACATGCAAGATTTTCGCGGCTTTCCCATTGCTCGGATGACCTGAACGCGGTTGTGGACGCATATGAGCATGCTCTTCTTTCGAGGTGATTAGAAATAGTTTACAGAGTTGGCATTGATCGGCGTAAACATCCATTCATTAGTGTAGAATCGTGGAGATGATGAAAACCTAGTACCAAAATGCACGTCCATAAAGTTTAACTGCATACCTTTTAACCTGATTATTGAAAATCTGTTTGTTTTGATATCTATCTTACCTTTAACCAACTTTTCAGATTCCCAAAGAGCCGTTATTGGGTCGGCTTGGACACGATCTTCTTCTATATTCCCCTCGCAACTTTGCCGACTTTCCTCCAAGATTGGGTGATCACTTTTCAGCGAAAAGGAAGCCCATCCCACTCTCAATGCGAAACTGAAAAACCTATACTTTTTACTCTCCGATAAAGCTTTATACAATCAAAAAATCCCGTAAAAATAAAACAAAAACCCGATAAAATAAATACAGATTTACGAAGATTCAATGCGCAAAATATATCACAGGCGAGGTAGGAAAGAATTTAACATATGACAAGTTACAGTCTAACAAACAACAAACACTATTCGAATTTTATTTTCCTCTTTATTTCTCGTTCCTCATAAATATGTTGTCGAGTGAGAAGGGAGTGTGTGAGCAAAGCGAAACCAATACCTGAACATTCATATTATTAAAATTACTGCAATTTATAAAGCCTGAAAAACTAGGGTTTATTCTATTTACAATTAAGTAGTTACAATTTACCATTTACAATTAATTTCTTAATTCTATTTACAATTAGTGATATCTAATAAGTTTAAAAAGATGCCTCTAACAGAGGCACTTATACGGATATTTATAGAAATAAACAAGCCTAATCCAGAGCCAAAAATAACATCATTTACGTGATGCCTGTTGTCGGTGATTCGAGTGACGAGAACGAACAAAGTCCTAAAAAACTTTGCTTTCTTAGAAAAATTAGACATCATCTCTTCACAACTCTTCGCCTTTGCAAGTAAGTTTTGTATCTGTTAAAATTTACAAACTAACCATCCCATAACCAACAATCCCATTAAAACCGTCACACCCTCGATAAGTCTTGTGAAGCCGGCTCGAGCGACACGATAAAGGTAGAAGACAATGTAGACCGCGTAGAAAGCCGCTGCGGCAGCATGACCTGATGGAAACGATGAACGAGCATTTCGTATCCGAATTGGGTCACCCGTGCAATGAGCATCTAAAATAAATGATCAACGTGGATAAGATTTTAACCAGATTTTTAAATAGATAACTCTTTTTAGAGCTCAATTGTTCAATTTGTTACAGAACTTGAAGCTTTAAATCTACAATTAATCTTACTTTTGATAGAAGATTAAAAATCAAAATTCTAAAGATTTCTTTAATAATACGTAAAAAAATCCCTGGTACAAAATTATTCTCAATCGAGCAATCGATCTTGGTCCAATCCGGCACACAAACATCAATAAAATACGGCCGCAGACGACCAAATGTGCATTTGAAAACCTGAACAGAAATAAACTTTAAGAAACCAGGACCATTCCGTTTTGTCGCGTCAATGCACAATGTTTTAAATGCTCAATATCTATTACTTTTAACATTACGACTTGCATATTTCAAAAATATACCTTTTTTTAGGATGTAAACAAAACTAACCTCCATAACCGATATGCAAATGCTGAAACCGATGATGAACTTCAAATATTCAAATGTACACGATCGTACCCATTTTGGCAACAAATTGACCCCTTGAGAGAGACGAAAAAGTAGTGTTTCAGCAACACCTAAGAGAAAACGTAACGTGTTGACAAACAAATGTTGTTACTCTAGGTTTATTTTAAAAGTCTACAATGTTTAAAGGAATATTCAGCTGCTCTAAAAGCTTTTCGGCTACTTAGGAACTTTTTAAATTATTAAAGAAAGAAATTAAAAAGTTTTGCTTTTACTGAGCTGCACTTAATTTAACTTACAAATGATCAGCGGTGTTGTCCCAATAATTGTAGCGATGAGTGCTCCCGGTGAAATTGTGTTCGGCCTCCATGGGTGTCGAATCGTTGCATCGTTGCAATAGAACCCGAGCTCGACTGGATTGATGAAATATCTAAATTTTAAGTTTAACATAAATAACAAATAAGTATCATAGAAAGCTGGTTGTATCAAAAAGTTAAAGTAAAGTACTGGTTAAATTAAAGTATCATAGAAAGCTGGTTGTATCAAAAAGTTAAAGTAAAGTACTGGTTAAATTAAAGTATCATAGAAAGCTGGTTGATAAGTTTACAGATTCATTTAAAACTCTAGATTAATCAAATGAATTTTTCACGAAGTTTATGTTTAAAATCATAACAGCTTACTAATTTATTTACATCTACAAGCTTTACGTTAAAACTGCATGAATGAATGAAACTGCATGAATGTACGAACTTAAACTTATGAATCTTGTTAATAATTTTATTTAACAAGAACAGAATCTTGCAATTGATTCTGAAAAATAAAGAAACTAACCCCTTGAACGTTTTATAGACAACGTAGCCAACTATCGTTGAAATGAGGACATCGATGACCGCGAGGAAACCACCAAGAAGAAACGTTCGTCGCCAATCGGCAGCAACCTCGTCTCGTCGGTTAAAATATCGACCGCTCAACGTCACCCGATCGAAAGGCATCACTGAAAAGAGAAAAATGTATTGAAAATTTAAAGAAAGAAAAAGAGTATAGTAAACAAGGCGTTAAAATTTCTAACAACAAAAGTTGACTGACTAAGGGGTAGGCTAGTTTCCGAAATTTTTTTTTCCGCAACAGGGTCATTTGCGCAACTCGCCATAACATTTTTCTAAGTCGACCAATCTTTATGATTTTGGTTTCATTTTGTAGATCTCAATAAGTGCAACAAAATGAAACCAAAATCATAAAGATTCGTCCACTTAGAAGAAGGTTATTGGCGAGTTACGCAAAAGACTTTTTCCCGACAAATAACCCGGGTTGCAGCCAAGAAAAAATGCGGAATTATACTTTAAGCAATCGAAATTTTGATATACTTAGTGCTTAGGCCAGATGAATCTTTACTAGAGTGTTCTGGATACACCTTTACGGGGTAGGTTAGTTTCCGCAATTTTTTTGCGCAAATCTCATTTTTTTCTAAAGTCGACTAGTACTTTAAGATTTTGCGTCTTTTGTAGATCTCGATAAGTAGAATAAGATGACACCAAAATCAGGGCAATTATTGAACTTAAGAGCGCATTTAAGCAAACAACCAGCCACAAATAACTCTGTTGCAAAGCAAACTCCGCAACTCTCCCGCCACCGTCATTATGGGGGTGGGTACTAACAGAATGTTACGGAGGTTGAGATTTTTTAGGATTTTCGCTTTTATAGCAACTCAAAATTAATAAGATATTTAGTCAAACAACAAAATAAATCAAACACAACTTTGTTATTCAATAAATTTTTATTTAAAGTCAATTTTTGACTTTAAACCTTTGCAGTGAGTCATTTTTGTTAGCAAAATTACAAGATCTTGTAAAATATTCCAGCGATCTCACAATGATCATTCCTCCTCCAATTCCAAACAATTTATCCTATCACTAACCAAACACTAACACTAGCTATCACAATCGATGAAATTGAGCAAGATTTTGAGGCTTTTGGCATGATAATGTCAAATTTTAGAACAAAAATAATAAACAATAAGAATAAACCAAGTTATGTATTTAGGCAAGAGTGATTCGTTGACCGGCTCGAAATTCGGCTGTTTGCTCTCTTCGTGGTTTTGGACGGGACTCGTTGTGCACCTCGATGACGTCATTCATTGTGATTGATGGCTCGGCATCTGAACGTTTGGGAGTTCGTTTTTAAAGTCAGTTTTGTTTCGTTTTTAAACTGAGATCACTACATTCGTGTTTACTTGGGCAAACTAATCGCTAGAATTTTTGCAAAGCTGGATTAATGAAGTCAATTTTAAAGTTATCTAGGCCTTTCCTTTGATATTTGATATAAGCTTACGAGATTATTAGAAATTTAAAGCTAAAGCTGAATGTAGAGCGCTATAAATTGTGAACCGTGTACTCTGAACTAATATTTCCTAAAACGCGTCAACTTTCGAAAGTACCGTAGTCTCCTATCAAAGAAGGTAAACTGATAATGAGGGACTATTATATAGCGCTGTTCAAAGCGCCGTTCAAGAGAGCGCTGTTCAAAAGAGCGCTGTTCAAAAGAGCGCCGTTCAAAAGAGCGCCGTTCAAGAGAGCGCCGTTCAAGAGAGCGCCACTATATTTCTATTTGTCTTAATTCAGGACATTACTACTAACTCTTCGGCTTAATATGTTGCCACAAAACTGGATGTGCAAGAAGTCTGAGAAAATGGTTGAAACGGCAAGAAATCTGCAAAAAACATTGGCTCAATTAAATCCAAAATAGTTTCGCAGTTTGCTCTTCCCATTGGACAAGGAAGTTGGTTATCAGAAATGGCGCCTTAGGAAGATCGCATATTGAACATCTTAAATCTCTATCTCTATCATTTTCATTTTCAATACCAATCTCTGTCATTCATCGATTTTAAATCTTGTTATCATTTTTGTTATTCTATTAAATTGTTAAAAGAATTCATTATAAATATTTAAAATCAATACAGGAGTTTTAAAGAAAAGAACAAGAAAGAAAAGGTTAAAATTCAGTTAGTGGTTGAATTTAATAAGACTTAAGGCTTAGAGCTTGGCGAGCTTGGAGAGCTTGGCGAGCTTGGAGAGCTTGGCGAGCTTGGAGAGCTTGGCGAGCTTGGAGAGCTTGGCGAGCTTGGAGAGCTTGGCGAGCTTGGAGAGCTTGGCGAGCTTGGAGAGCTTGGCGAGCTTGGAGAGCTTGGCGAGCTTGGAGAGCTTGGCGAGCTTGGAGAGCTTGGCGAGCTTGGAGAGCTTGGCGAGCTTGGAGAGCTTGGCGAGCTTGGAGAGCTTGGCGAGCTTGGCGCTCTATTGGCGGCGCTTTTTGAACAGTGCTTTTTTGAACGGCGCTTTTTTTGCAGCGCTTTTTGAACGGCACTCTTTTGGCTGAGCTCTTTTGATAGTCCCGATAATGATAATGACAACATAGCAGTAGTCGCCACGTTTTAGAAACCATTTCTAAAACACTCTCTAACCCAAACACCAGTCTTACCTTTGGCTTTTCTACGGCTTGCCAAGAAATGCGCATTCAACATCCATGCATTCAAATCAGCTCCCGTCCATCCATCGCTCATCGACGAGAGTTTTGCAAGATTAAACTCTCCATCATGTTTGATCTTTTGTAGCACGATAGAGAGAATTTCTTCACGATCTTCCTCAAATTTTTTACTATAATAAAATCTCTGATCTCTTTGGAGCTTACTTGATTTGGCAAGCCACAAATCAACTTATGATCGAAACGGCCTGGTCTCCAAAAGTGCCGGATCGATGAGATCCACACGAGATGTGCATCCAAGCACGAACACACCTAAATCTCATTCTTGGCCATATATTTGTTTACTTTGTGTACTTTGTGCTTGTGAAAGCACTCTATCTGCACTGAATTTTGCATTCTCTTCGCACTGTGCTAGCTAGGGTACGTTTTGCACAAAGTACACAAATCTTTTCGCAATCACTAACCATTCAATCCTTCAGCTCCATCAATTTCAGTCAATAATTGATTAACGACTCGATCAGTGACTCCTGTGTTGTCAGCTCCTCTCCTAGGCGCTAATGAGTCCAATTCGTCAAAGATCAAGACACAAGGAGCGCTCGATCTTGCTCTAAATTATAATAATTCTTGAACACTAAGATTTAAAGCTGAATTTGAAAGTGTATCCGTTTATTGACCAGATAAAATATGACATTGTTACTTTAGAGTCAATTTGGCAAGAGCTGGGTTGTTAATTGTAAGTTGCTACCGTAAATACTGTAATTGGACCCTTACCCCCGCGTACAGCCGCGTAGTCGCAAAAGTTTTTTAGTATTTCATTTTTTGCAAAGCACCCGTACTTTCAAAAAATGCGTCTTTGGTATCAAAAAATAGTCCTGAATTTCAGCTATTTTTTGATACCTAAGCGCGCATTGTAACATAAACCAGTGTCGAGAAAAATGCGTCCAAAGCTAGACTACGCAACGCTCCGCACCGTCATTATGGGGGTGGGGTACTATTACAGTACTTACGGTAATTGTAAGTTGCTAGTTTTAAGCTGCTAATAGTAAGCTGTTAGTTGTAAGCTGCTAGTTATAAGCTGCTAGCTATAAGCTGCTAATAGTAAGCTGTTAGTTATAGGCTGCTAATAGTAAGCTGCTAGTTGTAAGCTGCTAATAGTGAACTACTAATAGTAAGCTGCTAATAGTAAGCTGCTAATTGTAAGCTGTTAGTTGTAAGCTGCTAGTTATAAACTGCTAATAGTAAACTACTAATAGTAACCTGCTAATAGTATACTACTAATAGTAAACTACTAATAGTAAATTGCTAATTGTAAGTAATCAAGTAAAGTAACTAAATCAAAGCCTGAACAGCTAGAAATCAATATATAGCTTCGGGAAACCCGGTACCAATTTTCTCACCTCGCAAACGCATTTCTCACATTCTCTTCACTACTTCCAATGTATTTCGATAGAAGTTCAGGTCCCTAAAAAGAGCAAATTTGTTTTTTTCCCTAAATATAGCATTTTTTTGGAAGTTTTTAATACAATACCTTAATAAAAATAGTCTGAAATTTGGTGTGTGCAGCAAATGCTTTTGCAAGAATCGTTTTTCCGCAACCGGACGGTCCACACAAAAGAACCCCACGTCCCATCCGAACACCACAACGGGCAAACAAGTCTGCGTACTAAATTTCCAAAGTTTTCTACTAGTTTTCTACTTTCTACTTTCTTATTTCTTCTCTTTTTTTCTTTTTTTTTTTTTTTTCTTTTTTTTTCTTTTAGTTTTCTACTAGTTTTCTACTTGTTCTTTTCACCGTTTTGTTCTTTTAAATATCCCTATTGTTTAGCTCAAACCTTTTCCCTTTTTGTTTCTATGGTAATTGAGAGTCAAAAGACGATGAAAGAGAGTATTTTCGGTACAACTTTTGATTTGAACGAGTTTTTTTTTCGATTTTAGCCGATTTTAGCCGATTTTAGCCGATTTTAGCCGATTTTAGCCGATTTTAGCCGATTTTAGCCGTTTTTAGCCGATTTTAGCCGACTAAAAGATTTCTAGAGTTTTAAATTCTTGTGAAAGATACACTACTGGATAATGAAATATCATATTTGAAAAACGATCATCACTTTCGCGCGTCTGTAACTCCCTTGTCTTTACCGTATTTCTAAATATAAATATTACCATTGTGTAGCCCTTGAAAAGAGCTTTCAGAAAATGTATAACACTAATAGTTTAAACTCAAAGACAAGGGAGTTACAGACGCGCGAAAGTGACGATCGAAAAACGATCGTTTTTCAAATATGATATTTCATTGTACGTTGTACTTTGTGCTTAAGCATATTATAGAAACATTCTTTATCTAGCAAAGGGAGAAATTGTTGCCAAGTCGTTAGTCTAAAGAATAATGAAAACTTGCCTTAGCTGGCCATAACAGCAACTCTTCCAAAGTTCTCTTTTGCTCTCTCATCCCTCCCACATCACTCAATTTCATTTCCCATTCACCAGCACTCGTTTCTGCGAGATTTCCTGATGTGATCGCTCTTGTTTCCTCCAAACTTTTCTCCACATCATCGTTGTTGGCCAACTTGTCTCCTAAAACTATGAATTAGTGTGAAATTCAAATATTTTATTCACAAACCTCTAATTATAGCCTGAATTCGAATCCTTTTCGATAATCTTTCCAATTCTCCAATCGTGAACCCTTCCGTTTTCTTCGACAATTCATCGAGAGAAGAAGAAGATTCGATGAATGAAGTAAGCACTTCAAGACGATCACTCTAAATATTTTCTTCAGTTACAAATAGACAATAAACAATAGCCAATAGCCAATAGGCCATAGATAAATAGACAAATAGAAATAGAATACAAGTATATTCTAGACTTGTAACAAAAAACATCTATCGATCCTTTTTGCCGCTGGCAATTTAAGGTTTTTCTCAGCATCAACCCTTTACTTTTGACTGTTTTAATTATCATTCGATGCAGAAGAAAATTGCGCATCGAATGATACCAAAATTGCCTCAAAATATAATATCCATGCAAATTTTATTGGCTAAAAACCTAAACCCCCACTCCTTATGGGCGGGACTTAACCTTTTACCTTATAACTTTGCATAGATATTACATTTTGAGGCAATTTTGGTATCATTCGACGCGCAATTTTCTTCTGCATCGAATAATAGTCAAAATAGTCAAAAGTAAAGGGTTGATGGTGAGAAAAACATGAAAAACTTTAAATTGCTAACGGCAAAAAAAGGATCGACAGATATTTTTGTTGTTTTCGTAAATTCAGTGCAAGAAGCACTTTTTGTAAACCTTTTCGATATTTAGCGACGGCAATGCCAGTTTTCCATTTCACTTCATTATCTCAAAGTGATTTCAAAGCGGGCACTTTTTGAGAGAGGATATAGGGCACAAAAGGAAACGCACACTTCCTGGTGCACTGAATTCTCTCCTTTTCTAACAATAAGACTATCTTATTGTTTGCAGATTATCTTTAAGATAAAGTTGTCGTTATGAAAAGAATGATGGATCGAGCTTTGGTTTGGATTTGCTTTAGATTTACTTTGTTTTGGATTTGCTTCGCTTTGGATTTGCTTCGCTTTGGATTTGCTTTGCTTTGGTTTTGCTTTGCTTTGTCAGAATCTATCAAGCACAAAGCAAATATCAAAATATCGTTTCTATCAAGCAAAAAAACAAATACCAAAATGATTTTAGCATCAGAATTATTGAGAATAATCAAATATTATTGAAAATAATCAAATTACCATCAGAATTCGCATAGCTTTAAGCCTTAACAATATCCAGAATTTAACTTTTAGACAAATCAGTATAGACAGACAAGAAAAATCAGTATATCACCGTTTTTTATCGCTTTATTCAATGCCAAAATGAATGGATTTTATTTTATTGGATTTTCTTGTCTCCATGCCATTCTTTTTCTCTAATTCTAAACGCATCCTTTAGCTGGCTCAATTTTGAATGAAAAAAAAGAAGAGAAGCAAAGAGAAGAGAAAAAGAGATGGGAGGGAAACCTGTTCACTCTCCCCTCACAAAAACCCTTCTTGGATCCGATCCACAATTGAGAAATCCCGTAATTGCTCGTTGCTTTCAATTCTTCGGCAGACAGTTCTTTCTTATTTTTAAAATTGCCATTGAATACAAAGACAATTTTTCGTAATTCATTGTTGCTCAATTATTTATGGTCGAAGCATTAAAGCATTACGAAGCATGCTCAAACGAGGCAACATTACAACCAACAAACCTACAACCATTACAACCAACAAACCTACAACCATTACAACCAACAAACCTACAACTGTTACAACCAACAAACCTACAACTATTGCAACCAAAAACCTACAGCTATTACAACCAACAAACCTACAATTATTACAACCAACAAACCTACAACTATTGCAACCAAAAACCTACAAACAATTACACCCAACAACCTACAACTATTACAACCAAAAACCTACAACTATTACAACCAAAAAACCTACAACTATTACAACCAACAAACCCTTTTTTTCTTTGTAAAATGCTTCTTTTCTCATTCATTTTCTTCAGTTTACCAGTTCTGTTCAGTTCTGTTCAATTCTGTTCAATTCAAAACCCCAAAATCCAATTTTCCAATCAATTTTCTGTTGGCTGAACGATTGACGAACTTAGAGGTACTTGAACTTGTTGCTCTTCGATAAAATGGGTGAAAAGAATCGAGAAAAGGAGCGCGAAATGGCTATTGGCAAGGAAAACTCAGTTCTTTAATAGTTTTTCTTTCTTACGGATTCGGGATTGACTATAACTTGGATTTGAGACTCTCATCAGCTTTTGATATTTGCAAACTCAGCAACTAACCTTCCTCAACTGTAGCTAACTTTCTGGTTTTCAAAACGAAACCATTATCAAAGCTTACAAACAAAGCCTGATCAAATAAGTGTAAATGTTTTGTTGATATGTATGTCAAAAAAAAAATGGCAAATACAGAACAGAACCCAGATTGGCATATTGAAACGATGAAAGAGGCTGACTATGAGAGTGAATCTCTCACAACCGCTCTTCCTTTCGCTGTACAGGGTTTCTCCCTTTGCCCAAAACGGGGTCATTCCCCTTTTCTCTATTCTTTCCATTCCTCTTTTCCTATTTCATTCTTCTTTTCACAACTTTATCCACTAGATCAACGGATTTTCACTAGTTTTTTAGGCATTACATTGAACCAAATTCTTTCAGAAAGCTAGCTTGACCTGAATTTTGTTAAATTGAATATGCACAGGCTGAAAAGCTTAATAAGTTTCATGTAGTTGAGGATAAAGTTGCTTTTGTAGTTCTACATAGTTCTATGTTGTTCTATATTGTTCTATATTGTTCTATGTAGTTCTATGTTGTTCTGGGTAGTTCTATGTGGCTCTATATGCGGCTCTATGTGGCTCTATGTTGCTCTATGTAACTCTATATAGCTCTATGTAGTTATATGTAGTTCTATATAGTTCTGTAGAATTATATAGAGTTCTATATTGTTCTATATTGTTCTATATTGTTCTATATTGTTCTATGTAGTTCTATGTGGCTCTATGCAACTCTATATGGTTCTATATGGTTCTATATAGTTCTATATAGTTCTATATAGTTCTATGTTGCTCTATGCAACTCTATATAGTTCTATATTGTTCTATATTGTTCTAAATAGTTTTATATGGTTCTATATGGTTCTATATAGTTCTATATAGTTCTATATAGTTCTATATAGTTCTATATAGTTCTATACAGTTCTATGTAGCTCTATAAAAGCTATATCGTAAGCTTTCAAACAATTTCCTTTACAACAAGCTTCTTTACAACAATTGTCTTAAGTTTCCTCATTCCAACAGTGTTTTTCCATCTTCTTGCCTAGATTTATTCAAAGATCTAGATTTTCTATTTTAATTTTATTCAAAGCATTCAACTCTCCTTACTTTTAAGCTCAAAAACTCTCCTTCAGATGACCAAATCTTCTCCAACTCCTCACGGTCAACCACTCACAAAAGATGCTAAACATTTGGTGTCTGAAGTTCGACTAAAACTCTCGCAACCCATTCATCCAAAGGTTTCCCCAACAAATATCCACAAATAATCGATTTTTAGTTTGACACCGATTTCAACGTTTATCGCTTCATACTAGCAGCGGAAAGACATCACAAAAAGAGAAAGAAATCATCGAAACAGCCTCAAAAGCTCTCAACAATCATCTGCGATTTAGGAAAGCGCTGGACTTGGTGAGTTGTCGAGCTGGACTTTCAGCGTTTTAAATTGTGAACACACGTTTTCTGGTGCACTCAATTCTTCATTTTTTTTTAAACCTTCATTTTCATCAAGTTGTACTAAAGAAGAGTATGCCAGAAGAGATGTGGTTTTTTTTTTTTATTTTGAACACAAATTACGCTCTAAGAACTCAACGATCACAGGCCTTTATAACAAGCTAGTAAATTGTCCGAACGACCTAAAGCTGCTGTTAAAGCTGCTAAAAATCTATAGCTTTATAGCCTATTTTCTCCAACCTTTCCCCTACTAGGAAAGCTCTTTTTTTGAGTTCAAAGCCTCATTCGAGGAAAGCACAGCGAAAAACACGGGAAATCTATCTAGGACACCGAGGAGATCGTATCGTTTGACGAGAATCCGATCTTTGTGAAGAGATTGATGCCAAAAGGGGAAATCCAGTCATTGACCGATCAACACAATCGACTGCTTTGGTATATCGACTACGCGTCGATTACGGTTGAGGTGAGTAAGAAAAAAAGTGAAGGAATTCGCAAGAAAAACTAGATTTTCGGAAAAAGTAGCTAACAAGGAAAGGTCAGGAGCTGGTGAAATGCTATGCGATCTATACCATTCAACGCAGAATATTATGCTGATTTCGACTCTGTCTTCCGTTTTTGCTAAATGACAATCTGCCAAGAGTTATAAGCGTTTAAAGTTTTGTTAGGACGCTAAAAATGTGGTCATTTGGGTCTCAGCGGCCTTCCTTGCGGTTATTTGAGTCTTAGCGGCCTCCTTGCAGCCTTCGTTTCCAGAGGTCTTAGCCCTCACAAGTTCGATCCCAGCTTTGGATCTTTCGGGGGTCGAACTTGTGAGGTCTCGCTCTGGAAACGGACGCTGTACCACTCGGCCACGGCTGCAGCGAGTCAGGTCTGAGGCCGCTAAGACTCAAATGACCGCAAGGAAGGCTGCTAAGACCCAAATGACCAGAGAGTACTAACAAAACTTTAGACGCTTATAACTCTTGGCAGATTGTCATTTAGCAAAAACAGAATACATATTCGGAATCAGCACAAAATTCTGCATCGAATGGTATAGGTTGCATAGCATTTGGCTCAGCCAGTTGTCCTTCCCTTGTAAGTTAGATTTAAGCTCTGGTATGGAAGTAAGATCAGAGTTCAAGTTTCCTAAAACAACTATTCCTAAAAGTATCGAAGCTCGTTCTCAAAAGATTTGCCAAATCTTAGACTAAAAATCATTTCCCATAAATGAATCAACTTTGTTCAGTCAATCGCCCACACAATCCCCTCAACATTCACCTGTAAATGTCAATTCTGGCAATTCGAGCAAATGCTGAGACGAGTGATGGAGCATGTAAGAGAAAAAGATAGGAAAATTTTTAAAAAAAACGATACTTTAGGAAGAAAAGACTGGAAAATTCAGCTCTCTTCGTCATATCATTGATTTGGATGGATATGATTTGAATCCATTCACGATGCTCTTTTTGAGTAGCGGAGCAATGGCTTATTACACGCAACTCTTTCACTTTGAGCACTACCCAGAATTGGTGAGTGGAGGGACAAGCTAAAAATGTTGACGATAAAAGGAAACTGAAGGGCCTAAGCGATAAAAGACGATAAAAGGAAACTGAAGGGCCTAAGCGAAGCATCAACTGGCTGAGCCTTACAGATACTGTAAGGCTCAGCTTGACTCAGCCAGTTGATCTTCCCTTTTAAGTCAAGAGTGACAACTCTAACAGCTTAGACTCCTAGCTACACAACTTTCCTGTTTCCAATGACTTTCCAATGACGAATAGTATGACGTCAAAATGACCAATGGTTTTAATGATATGCTTTTTTAGGTGTCACCTTGTGAAACAGTGAATATCCCCGGATGGGTTCACATGCCATACAAATTGATTCGAGGAATGATGCCCGCTGGGTTCACTGATCGTTTCAAACTCTATGACAAGAAATTCCTCGACATATTGAAAGAAGAGATTGATGTGAAGAATATCCCGGTGACACTTGGAGGAGAGAACAAGGTGGGTGGGAAATTCTTTATCCAGCTTTTACTTGTACTGTGCCAACATAAACGTACTCTTGCTGGCGTACTTTTTACTTCTTAAATTCTACAACTTACTATAAGATTTACTATAGGAAGTAGACATGGACACTATAAACTATAAAAATGACGATCCCGCACACTACAAACGCTTCTAAACTGCTTCAAATCTGTCGGATTGACATAGCTCAAAAAATAGAGAATCTCAAGAGCTTTCAAAGTCGGAATTTAAATATTCACCACCAGAGTCCGTATGCTCGGTTCCCAGAAAATTCCCTCAGGAAACTGACAGAGTATTCCCGAGGAACGTTCTTTTCTCGCAATTCCCGCAAATCTTCCACAGAAATCTTCTGGCTAATCTTTTCGGAATTTTTCAAGCTCCGCAGAAATACTTTGCACGATCTTAGAACATCGTAATTCAGGATATCCGCTGCGTGCCCGCTATCAAAGTCCCAGAAGAAAAATACTGGCAACCAACCGACAATGATATCCTCGCCGTACTCGAGAGTTTCCCCGTGCCAGCAAGGAGAGCACGTCACTTTATCATTGAGGCAAAAGAAGGAGAGACATTGTCGTGGTATTTTCGAACCGATGGCGATCTGTATTTTGGGGTTTTCTATCAGGTTGGTGAAGACAAAGATTGCTCAAAGGAAAATTTAGCCAAGCGATGAGGCAAAGCAGGAGAAAGATTTGGATTCGGATTCGATGGAATTGGTGTATCCTTTTGTGAAAGTTGCGGCTAAGCTTGTTCACGAGAGGGACACGATGAAATGTTTGAAGAGTGGGAGGTGAGCTTTTGAATGATTAAAGTCTAAACCGGGCCCGGAAATCAAAAGCCAGGGTCAGGCTTGATTTCTGGCAAGCTCAAGGACTTTTTGTGCTTGGCTCAAGGCTCAAGGACTTTGTGGTCCAAATTTGCAGCAAAGCCAAGCCAGATCTGTCTGTCCTGTCCCAGAACAATTGTCTTTGAACTAATCCTGGCTTTCTTTCTGATGTTTCGTATCTCGACATCAGTACATTTGTTTCTATGCGCTTGGGTTTCAAATTAAAGTAGAGAGAATGGGTGATTTTTTGAGATATAACACAGATTTTTAGCATTAACCAGCGCTTAGAAAAAAATGATTGAAAAGTGGCAAAAAAACGACGATTTTCAGCCGATTTTTTTCATCATTTCTTCTAAGCGCTGGTTACTGCTAAATATATTTATTATATCTCAAAAAAACACCCATCCTCTCTACTTTAATTTGATCCCTAAGCGTTCAGAAACAAATATACTGGTGTCAAGATGTGAGCGTTTGTTTGAGAGTAAACTTCGACTACGCGACGCGACGATAGGGGAGTTGATTTAATTCGTATCTGTTTTAATAATGCGCCATTTGCGAAGAAGTTTCTTTGTACCGATACCTTTTGCAAATTCCGTCCACAAAGTTGTGTCATCAAATGTAAAGAATATGAAAAAAAACACCGAAATTGATTGAAAAATGACAAATAAAAGCCGATTTTTAGCCAATTTTTTTTCATTTTTTCATCAATTTGGTGTTTTTTTCGTATTCTTTACATTCGATGACACAACTTTGTAGACGAAATTTGCAGAAGGTATCGATACAAAGAAACTTCTTTGCAAATGGCACATTATTAAATCAGATCTGAATTAAATCAACTATCGTCGAGTGGCGTAGTCGAAGAAATAAAATAAAGAAAAAAAGAAATGAAAAAATGAAAAAGAATGAAATTGCACGCTTTCTGCCTGCAAATTGGGAGGGATACGGTAGTTTTACCACTCTTTAAACCCACAAACTAGAATTTTCTCGCAAAAAAAGGTTGAAAGTGATTAAAAATTGAAATCGATTTAGATACTATGCCCTATTCTGCAATCGTCACGCGTGGATCTCGAAGAAAACAGCTGATTTGATTGTGACGGTGACAAATGACGATGGAGAGAGACGAAGGATACACGCTGATGGGACACACAGTAAATGCTCGCTTCTTATATAGAGAATCAATGTGATACCGTATATTTTTTTAATGATTCGGTGCTTTTCATATAAAAGTTTTTTTTGCTTTTAAATCGAAAAAAAACCAACCAGTGAAAGTTTCGGGATTTCGACGGTGTACCCAAAGAAACGTTGTCCACCATCACCCAACAAAATCGGATGAATCGAGTGAAGGGAACGAGCCGAGCAAACGATTTGCACCAATTTTCGAGGTTTCAAGAGATCACGAAGCACTGGAAAGTGATGGATTACGCAAATTTGCATAATGCATATGTTTGCATAATCTTTTCTTCAATTTAAGAAATTTTATTTTAAAATCTACTCTCGTTCAAGCTAAGATTTATCTACTTAACTTGATTTTAAATTTCTAAACTCAACCAAATACTATTGACTATTTCAACCGGGCTATAAAGTAAAGTAAGGAATGGTGAAAAGTTCTTTCATTCAAAAAAGCTCTTTGAAAAGATCTTTGACATAAGTGGTATGATTTTTTTGAAAATTGAACTTTCTTTCTTGGTGACAGACTTCTTGTTGACTGTTCTTTAATTGTTTTTGATTGATATTGAAAATAGTCTGTAATACTGTAGCTGTACTGTAAAGAGCACTGTAATCTACTATATACAAAAAAAATAAAAAGTCCGTCCGTCCTTCTGTCACACCTACGCGACAATACAAATTACGTTAACGTAAAATTACAACGAAGTGAGCTAGAAAGCTGAAAAGTTGTACTCGGGGGTTTTCGGGGGCGAAGAATCCGAAGCTACAAACAGATTTGCGCCCTCAGTACGGATATTCTGCCGCTAGGTAGAATATCCGTGAGGCCGTGTAACGGACGCCCAGCGCAGCTGGTAGCCTTAAAAATGGTATTTGTCTGTTTTTCAAAACAGGAAAGAAATTTGTCGGAGGCGGGACTCGAACCCACCGAAAGAACGGCCGTCGGTTCTTGTAGTCCGGCACACGATCCCCTAGGCCACCTCTTATTAGCAAGGAGGTTGGCGAAAATGGTCAAAATTTTAAATGCCTTTTTTTCGTCAGGATTTTAATTTGAGCAAAAACTGAATAGATATTTGGTATGCTGATATTCGTTTGCACTCCGAACTTCTCCTGAAACGAGTCCAGTTTGGATCCTTCCCTTGTGAGCTATTCGGTATCTTCTTGCGAGACGAGAATGAGGAAAAAAAAATACAAGGAGGAAGAGAAAGGAGGAAGAGAAAGGAGGAAGACAAGGAAGAAAGAGAAGGAAGAGCAGAAGCTAGGCCAGGTCTAGGACTCTATTCAAAGGTACGGGAAACTTTATGGATCAAGCTAGACCAAAGCCAAGCAAGGCAAGGCTGGTCCTGAAAGGCTGACCCTTTGGAACAACCCTTGGAAACAATTTCGGTCTAAAGTAACCCAACTGGACATCAGATATAACCGGATTTTACTTTCCTTATGTTCAATAAACAAACTGCAAACAAAAGAAACAAACTCACTTGCAAAGATCCTCTCCAATTGAACCATTCTGTGCTCCTCATCTTTATTCGCCGGTGCAATGAGATCAATTCCATCAAGAATGATCACCGATGGACTTCTCACAATTCCCAAATTCAACTCGACCAACAATTGCTTTCTAATCTTCTCAGCTTGTTTGCCTGGAAAAAAAGAGATTAAATTTTGATCTTTTTCAAGCTCACCCTTCCACATCGAGCAATCAATCCTCCGACAAAAAATCACTTTTTCTGATTTGGCCAAACTTTTTGCGATTTCTTGTAGTAGTGCCGTTTTTCCAGTCCCCCGATCACCAAGAAGTAATGAATGATTATTTGAAGTGTCATTCCGTAAATCCCAAGAAAAATCAATCCATTTCGTCAATTGATCCAACAAATCGTCTTGAAATCTGAAAAAGTAAACTTTAATTTTAAAAGTTAAGACTTTACTTGAAATCTTTCAGCTTTATTGGTGCCTCAAAGCCATAATTCAACAATTGTTCTTCTTGTGGTAAACTTGTTTCCATAAAAGTTTTCTGAATGATTTCTTTAATAAATTTAAAAAAAAAACTAGATTACTCTGATGATTGGTCGAGTCGACTTTGACACTCGAAAACATATGTGCTTTCCATTTTGTGGATGATTCATGAGCTCTTTGAAAGGCGAACATAATTGATAAGTGAGCGGGGAACCTGGAAATGAAAGTGATTAGCCAAATAATGCTTAAAGATAAGAAAAGCAGCTATAGTATGCCTAAATGAAAAGGGATTTAAGGCTACAATTTGCTGGCTTATAAACGTTCTTTAACACTGTAAATGGCTTGTAAACGTTCTTTAACACTTTATAGTTAGATTATTTTCTCTATAAATTCTCTAGTTTTCGAGTGTCAACTCTCTAAATTTTCAGCTTTACTCAAAAACTATTAGATCGTTTTAGAAGTTCAAAATAACATTTGATAGCAAATTTTCTTGCGCATCTTTTGAAATATAAGCGATTGCAAATGGCTTATTAGGTGAAAATCTACAAAGTGTAAGGAGGAGAGCACTCCCTTAAAGCGTCCCGCTAGATTCCAGGTTGAAATATTCCAGGATTCCTCCAAACCATTTTCCAATTAAAAACATTAAAACTAAAGTTGAAAGCGCATATTTTACAAAAACAAGTAATTCAAAAGACCCAAATTTGACCGAGATATAAAGGTGAGAAGGAAAAAAAGGACACTTTTCAAAAGTCTCCTCCTTTTTTTTCTTTTCATATCTCGACTCCCTTTTACTATTTTTAATTACTTTTTTTTACAAAATATGCATATTTAATTCTAGTTTTCAACACTTTTATTTGGTATATAAGTTTTCAATAAAGATTCCAGAATAGTCAACTGTACACATAGGTTTATCACAGGGGAAGTGCTCTCCTCTTTACCCTTTGTAGATTTTCACCTAATAAGCCATTTGCAATGGCTTATACTTCAAAAGATGCGCAAGAAAATTTGCTATCAAATGGTATTTTGAACTCCTAAAACGATCTAATAGTTTTTGTGAAAGGGACTAAAAATGAAAATCCAGAGGGCGGGGGATTTGAAAACTATAGAAACTATAAATCTAATAGATTCGAAGCTCAAAAATGAGATTAATTTAGAATAAACCTTTAAAAATAAACCTTGCAGTATCGTCTTGATTGTGGTCCCGTGATTGCCGAGTAGAATCGACGTGGCTTCGCTCAATTTTCGAACATCATTGTCAAGGGTTAGACTCAGCAAATCCCCGGCTTCGATCAATCGATCAGACGTCTAAATTTTCAAAGTTAAGAAAAAAAAATTTCTCAACTCACCTCATCATTCACACAAATCTCCACTTCTTTCAGTGTAACAAGCCGATTTTTTTTCTAATGGCGAAACCTTGAGAATCTCGTATTCGGATAAGGGAGATACTGAAGAAACCAGGCAATGACCGGGATATTTCTGAAAATAAGTTGAATTATGATTTCCCATTTGTTCATTATGATTTGTTTACCTTTAGCAATATTTTCAGCTTCTCGATTTTCTCATCGTGTTGACTCCCATGTGAGATGAGATGAAAAATGGCAAAAAACTCGCGACAACTTGGGCGCATCGTTTTGATTGAGACGTACAAAGTGCTGCCATATGGTTGGGTTTTGTCTGAAAATGATAGAAAAGATTTTAACGATATAGCTAAAGTACTTAAACTCTTGAAAGCCAATAGCTTTTAGTTTATTAGCATATCTTAGCAAACTTATATAGCAATCAAGACCAGAGTCTGGTTAGCTAGATCAGACTTTTTCAAGTTCTAAAGTTCTACGACTCTAATGTTCTACGACTCTAAAGTTCTACAACAGTTTTACCTGTATGCATGGCATAAACATCATTTATATGCAAACATTGATCCAATCCTTTGCGCAATTCTCTTGGTAGAACTCTTAAATGAGTCGGTGGAAGAATGTTATCGAAATATTCTTCATTCACGGCCGAGGTGCTTGCTTGATTCAAATCGGTGAACAGCTGGAATGGGACATTGAAAGTAGCAAAGCCTTGTGTTCAAAAATGAAAACACGCGCTTTCTCGTGCACTGAATTAAATCATTAAATGAAAGAATTCCATCAAAAAGGGTTTGTTTCTATTTCTGTGCGCAAAATAGCACACGAGAGAACAAATCTAAAGCTTGTCTCAAATTTTGCATTTAAACGCTGCAGGAATACAATAAGGAAGTGTACAATAAGGAAGAAATTAAATTTCAAGCCCACCTTGCTAAATTTCTCTTCACTATTCCGTTTCTCTTCTCGATTTGACTGCTTCAAAAATCCATTAGTGACTGGCGCGACGTGGAGTTCGGTGTGAGCCGTTAATAGCACCGGTTTATCCGTTTCTGGATGGATTTTCACTAAAAATCTTTGAATAATGGTGACAATTTAGCCATAAAATATATATAATACACTGGTTAGAGAAGTGATAAACTTCAGAAGCAAATTTGACCACATTAAAAGAACAACAAACCCTGCTCACTTGCGACCTTTTTCTGAGAAAATCCCGGGTTGGGGCTTTAAAGCGTGGTAAAACTACCGTACCCCTCCTACTTCGCGTGAAATTTCCTTTTTTTTCATTCTTGTTCATCTCATTTTATTCTTTTGTGTTTTTTTCAACGATTCAACATTTTTTCAAATAAAAATTGAAGTTTTCACCATAGAAAAGGATAAAAATCACTTAACTTAACATTAGTTGGCATTAAACTCGTGGAGCAGATCGTCGGGAAGCAAGTGGGTCTAAAAAAACTCTACAAACAAAGCTTTCGCCAGAGAAAATGCTGTCAAAAACGTAACTTAGCTTTATCCTTTTTGTTTCCTGCAAAAACAAACGCGGTTATATCAGAAAAACGCAAAAAGAATAAAATGAATGAACAAGAATGAAAAAAATTAAATTTCGCGCAAATTGGGAGGTACGGTAGTTTTACCACGCTTTAAAGCACCAACCCAGGATTTTCTCGGAAAAAGGTTGAAAGTGATAAAAGTTGAAATCGATCACAATCTCTCTACTCACCCCTAACCGTTCTATAAACAACTAGATTTCCCCAGAAAAGGTCTAAAACGATAAATTTGTATATAAGAACGGTAAATTTACCAATTTTCAGTAAAACCGGGCGTCCAGCATTGGAAAAGAATGGAACAATCATTCCGGAAGCAACGAGACGACATTGATTAAGAAAAGAGCTTTCGATCTCGTAGACATTCGATTCCTGAATTATTTCAGAGTAAACATAACTAACGAGACTGCGTTAAGGCTCTTAGCGAGAGTTAATGTGGCGAGAACTCGTTAAGCTAACGAAATACCGAGATAACGGGGAGCTGGTCAAAACAGTGCCGAGTACAAACAGCAGTAAAATAGTCCGTTTACGGTTAAGTTTATTTGTGTTTCTTATTTTCATTGGATGTAGAAAATAATTAGCTATCCGCTGAATTTTTTAGAGCCGTCTAGAACAAATCTAGAATGGGAAAATGCAAAAACGGCTCAAAAAGAGGTTCACTGAGCTTTTCTCGACACCAATTCTGTTTCGAGAGATCCCAAAGTATGCAAAATGTAGATAATTTTATTGTGCATTCAATAAGAATAAGAAACGCATAGAAATTTGACCGCGGAGGAGCTATTTTTGCCCTGACCCTGTTTGTACACGGCGCTGTTTTGAGCAGCGCAAAGACACCTCAAATGATAAATTTAAGTTATAAATTCGAATTTTGCCATACTTTGTCACGCAGTGCATCATTTTTCTAATAGATTTTTGTCTGTAAACTTACTATAACTTGAAAATCCCCTTCGGACAATGGGGACACTTCAACAGCGTCACACGAGGTCGGCTCGACAAATTCGATCAAAGCCTAGTTTTTGGAAATCTTTTTTATTGTGTTCTAGTAAATTATTGTGATTTTATAGTTTACTATGTCAAATATGAGCTAAATTAAACTTTACGGTCGAAAAGGTCAAAACAAAGAGTCGATTTTTTTTTGGCTTAAAATTTTTTCCCCTCATTATATTTGTGGGGTTTTTTGTTGCATAACTAGACTAGTGCATAGAATCCAACATGAATTTTTTCCGAAAAATTATTTTCTTTTCAAAAATCACATTTCTAATTTTACTGCCAATGCTAAAATACTCCTATTTGGACCCATATCTACAAGTTTAGCTTTAAAAAGTCTTAAAAAGTCAATATTAGGTCAATATAGGGGTTAGGGGGGTGACCGTTAACTAGAGAGTGACCGTCTATTGGAGAGTGGCCGTCAAATAGAGAGTGACCGTCTATTGGAGAGTGGCCGTCAAATAGAGAGTGACCGTCTATTGGAGAGTGGCCGTCAACTAGAGAATGGCCGTCAACTAGAGAGTGACCGTCTATTAGAGTTTTTACTGTATATTGTATTTTAAGACTTTTAAAATAAAATTTCTGTTTTTTAGCCCAAAGACAGCCGAGCAAATGTCTGTACAGACAAACAGACAGACAGACACTGCTCTGTTATATATGGCAGACACTTAAATGCAAATTTGGCGCGAAATACAAACTGGGCGGCCGTTTTAAAGTTTAAAATCGAATAACTTGACCGGGAAATGATTACAAACGGACTTCAGATTCGGAATCAGCGAATTTTTTTTTGCTACTCTTAAAATGAGAGTTTTCAGCCTCCTATTTCAATTCCCCGAATAAAAGCCTCGGACAGACGGACAGACAAACGGCGTTATATATATTGAAAACCTCTTCATTATCCGTAAACCCAGCGAACTCCATGAGCTTCGCGTTGATCAGAACGTACTGAAACCTCTGATCGCCATTCAATTGCACATACAATTTTCGATTCGCATCTTCACACGATCGAATCAAAGCGAATCTCTGATTATCGTAGCTCTGAGGATTTTAATTAATATTTGCACTTTAAAATCAATCATTTTCAATGATACCGGCGGATTTTTATAGTTGAGATCCCCGTTGAGTGTGCTCGTCGTCGTGTAGGCGAAACAATTCGGCCAATTGTGCTCTTTCACAAAACACGGGAAACGCTGATTCATTCGAAGATAGCTGAAATATTAATTACGAAGAAAAAAAGGAAAGCCAAATTCAAATAAAGATTCAAATAAAGTTTCAAATAAAGATTAAAATAAAGAAATTCAAAAAAACTTTGTGAAAAGCTGTAGAAAAAGGAAAATCTCCATTTAAGCTCATTTCTTTTCTTTCTTATTTCATTTTTCGTTTTCAGATCGAAACTTTCAACTAGATTTATTTTTAAAAAAAGCATTCGATCATAAAATCTCTTATAAAAGTTTGATTTATTTTCAAAATTTGAAAACAAATGTATGTATGGAACAAACAAATGTTCTCAATATGGAAAAAGGTTGATCAATCTCATTTTTTTTTTGTTATCTCATAACTGTAGTTTGTATTGTCTATCTGAAATGTCAACCTTGTGTAGTTTATTTTGCACTATGCGAAAATAAATAGCGTAACGGAAGAGAACAGCAAAAAAAGGTTTTTTTAAAAATGGGAAACCATGTAAAAGAGCTCAAAAAAAAAAGAAAAATGTCGATCGATCGTCTTTTTTATGATCGTTTTCGTTGCAGATTTGGTGGAGAAAGGGAAATGTGAAAAAACAAGGGCTATCTTTGGAAATCTTCGACTACTTTTTCTATAATAGCTGATTTCGATTGGGATTTTGAGGAGTAGCCTACTTTTTACTTGTAAATGCGCACTTTTTGGTGTACTAGCAAGGGAAATTTAAATGGATGTGCTGGCCAAATCAAATGAGCCATAGACAAACGCTAAATTTTCTGCTGATCATTCAGCTTTTTTTTCTACGGAGCACTCTGTCAAAAGTTATACGCATTTAAAGTTTTGTTTCAAAAACCAAACCGCGACATTACAACCCGGTCTTCCGCTAGCTCGCCAGTTGCAGAGCTGGCCAAGTGGCAGTGATTTGGGATGCAAGGCGAGGGTTCCCCGGTTCGAGACCGCTAGCAACTTTTTACCTTTTGAAAGTTAAGTTATATAAATCAGACTTTAATGCTGGAGTTTAAAACTGTTTTTGAAGGGTTTTAAAAGCAAACGGCTTGACTTTTTAGCTGATCTTTTTATCTTTTTTTATCTAAATCTTGATTGTAATCTTATAACTCTTGTTAACTATTATTTTTCTTTCAAATTTGTCATTATCTAGAAAATCTAGAAAATCTAGAAAAATGATCGATGAATTGGAGCCGAAGAGGATAAAATTTGATGAATCGATATCACTAGACGTTTGGAAGGAAATCTTTATTCGATGTGACGAAAAATCATTGATTCGACTGAAAATGGTAGGCAACTTTAGAGAAATTGAAAAAAAATACTTTCGCTTCGAAGGCTTGAAGGCGGAAAATTGAATATCTTTTTATTTTCAAAGAAAAACTTAAAAAATGGGGCAGCCACGTTTGTCCGCTTTTTCCGTCGCAGTGCGTAGCTGCCCCATTTGTTGAGTTTTTCTTTGAAAGTAAAAAGAAATTCAATTTCCCGCTTTTCCGCTTACAAGCTTGTTCTGTTGACATGCCAGCGCCAGATTTTTGAGCCAGATTAAAACTACAAAATGGACAAATGCACAAATGGACTATGAACTTTTTGATAAACAACATAAAGCTTTTTCTTTTAGCCTTTTTATCAGCGACCATAAATTGCCAAAGTACACACCAATTTCTCGTCTAGGTTTATCGCCAATTCAACTCGATTATCGACAACAAATTTTGGAGTAAGAAATGTGAACGAGAGCGGATCACTCTTCCACCCGAGCATCTCGTCAAATTTGCTCGGAAAAAGGTTTGTCAGATACTGTTGATTTGTCCAGAAGTGCTAGGCTAGGCTCAGAAACGTAGACATACCGTAAATACTCTAATAGAACGCCATCTCCTTGTACAGTCGCGTAGTCTAACTTCTTTTTAGAAAATCGTTTCTTTCTTAGCTTCTAGATTTTTCCCAACTATACTTTTGGTACCAAAAAATACTAGATTTCAATGGCTATCATTTGACACTCATGCGCACACTGTAGCATAAAGGAGCGCGGAGAACGGGACGTTCAAAGTTCGACTACGCGACTTTACGCCCGTCATTATGGCATAAATTCGCGTAGTCGTCTATTAGAGTATTCACGGTAGGTAATCTTTCTGGCAGAAACTTTTCCAACTTTTTCAGGGCCATGAATTTCGATTATCAACATCTTTACCACTATGCCACAAAAAATAGCACTGATCCGTATGGAGAAAATCTTTTTGCGCACCTCAAAATCAAAGAAGAGGACATGTTGGATGATTGGTCGGATGAAAAATACGAGATTGACGGCTCTTGGTACAACTACGAGATTTGGGGGTCAGGAGAAACATATGCAACAATTATCGATTCGTGTTTTTTTTTTCAGTTGTAAGTACGAGACACCACCGGAGGGCTGTAGAGCCACAGAAAGCTCTCCATCAAAATGTCTGGCTTTTTATGGGAAAAGTGGGGCACGCACGATCACAATCAATTTGAAAGAAGCCGGTGTTGAGGTATCACGGTTTGCTTTTATCACAGCTACTAAAAGAACGTTACAGGATTGGGTGATGGATTATATTCGACCTCAAATTTTCCTTGAAGAAAAGATCGCCCCGAGGTCTGATTACCCGGCTGGATATTCGTCAATGATTATGGTTTGGATTTGATCTTGTGCAATTTTTTGATGTTAAATTGTTAAAGGGTGTAATTGCATTTTAAATATACTTTTAGATGTGCCGAGAAAACGAGTTTTGGTACGATTTAGATGATCTTGGAACACGTGGCACCGAGATTCAACAACAAATGGAGCAAAGTTTGAGAATAATTCTTGATAAAAAGGAAAACAAAGCAACTACTTGCCCACTTTGAATGAAACGCACCTTTTCTGGTGTAATTCATCACTTCTTTGCAGCAACATTCTAGAAATGAAGGAATGAGTGCGTCAGAAAGAACGCGTTTTTGTTTTTGAGTACAAAATACATACTTCTTCCTAAAAAACCAGTCAAATTTGCCCATTCAGATGCCCCTTGGATGGATTTCGTTCATCGACTAGAGAAATACCCGGCAATAATGAGGACATTAACCATCAGAACGGAGGGAATGGAAAGGAATGTGAGTTACAAAACAGATAAAACTTTTACCGTCAAAAAAAAAACACGATTTAGTTGAAAGTTTAGTCTCGTGAGCACTATTACGGAATCAAAGCCGCGAACACAGTGATTCATCTCGATTTTCCCGAAGAACTTCATTGGTATAAGCCAGATGAGGCAAGGCCCAATGAGTATGCTGATAAACATTCAAATTTCAGATAGAGGATAGCTTCCACCCATAGAAAAGCGCTTTTTTTTCCTGTTTTCAGAGTTTTTCCTCAAACTTTGATTTTTCGTATTTTATCAGTTGTAATAAAATTTATTTTCGGAATTTAGTCTTCCTCGCCACGTCGGAAATTTTAAATACTGCTATTTACTTTCTCAACCAGTCTGAGCTTACTTGCTTGCTTCGCATGCAAAACGTAATCAACAATATAAATAAACCATAGCATTTGATTCATAAAGCTCATTTTTATTTTCCTATTCATCAAGTTTCTTTGGTTCTCAAACCACATTTTCCCTCAATTTAACATCGCGACGCTCAACTTTACCGCCATCAAACAATTAATGTGTATTTATTAGTATCCTAGTAAGAACAATTTATCTCAACAAAATTAAACAACAAAAATAATTACTTCGCCTTCGCTTTCAATACTTTGGCAACGATCTTCTGTTCTTCAAGGAGGAAAGCTCGGATGATTCGTTCTTTAAGGGCGTTGGGCGCGAGGACTCCTCCGTAAGCACGCGAGACAGTCTTGTGACGGCGCGAAAGTCTCGAAAGTTCACGTGGTCGGGCCGAAGTAATCTAAAAGAAACCATTAGTTCCATTCAAAGTAAGTGTAGTTATCAATTATTGTGGTTAAGGTTCGACTCTTCAATAACGTTATTTTAACATTCCGTAACTTAATGGCCGCTAAGCAAGGCTAGATTTCGGCCTAAAAACCGAATTCGGCGCGCGCTAAATTTTAGTATCTAAAGTTTTGGTTCTATAAAATAGACAGCTAATGTATCATTAATGATTCCACCACGCATATACTTATGGCAAAGCTTACAATAAAAAACGACTTACTCCATGGAGCTTGACTCCGGTGTCGCCGCACTTGGGGACCTTTCCGCGTTTTTTCACATATTGGTAGACGAGTTTTCCTCCTGGAGTCTTCTTGACTTTCGTTTTGTTTGATGGCGTGTTGTATGACAGCCGTCTTCGGTACGTAAGTCGTTGTGCCATTACCTGAAAAGAAGCAAAATTAAATAATCATGGAAACAAGAAAAAAATAGAAAGCTAGTGCTTTTAAATGTAGCAAAGGTCGAACCAAATTATTTGGGTGCTCTAGTAGTGGGGGGGGCAGTTTGTCAATACCGGTTTTTTGCGAACTTACCACTAGTTTTAAAAACTTTTTCTGGGGTAATTAATTGAACTCTATCTATTGGAAGCATTTATAAACCATTCAGAAGAACTTTCATGCCAGTTTGAGCCACGATTCAGAGCCTTCAAAAGTGGCTCTCTTTCCACTGGGTCTAGAGGTGCAGGACCGAATTAAGCGGCTTAAAATCTCAGTAACTGCTTAAAATAGCTAGAAAACAATCACTAAAGCTTAAATAAATACCAAATTAAGAATCTAAGTCATTAGAACCCCTAGAAGCAAAAATTAGTGCGCTCTGGTTCAACAGAGATAAATTTACACTGGTGCCCCCAACTACTTTAGCACCATTATTTGAGCTTGCAATAAAGGCGCATCCGCTTAAAAGTCCTTTTTAGCGAGTTAGATTCGCTTTTCTCATAAGGAAAAACTTATTATTCACTAGACTATCAAATGTCAATCAATGAAATAAGAATTGACACTAAACTAAAGCTATAACGCAATTGTTGACAATCTGAGAACAAAATAATGAATGAAAAAAATTATTGACTGGCAAATTTTTGTTCGCCAAAACATATACCGTAACCGCGACGTGATGCATTATAGAAAAAATTATGGTATAAAAATCAAATGCACAAACTTTGTTGCACAAAATCACCGCGTCGCGGTGTATGCTAAAACGTGGACCCGTTACTTTCCCTCTTTTAAAAATCTCCTCGCTGTTTCGATAGCTTTCACTACTTATTGACTCTAACTGATTACTCATTTCATTTCATAACCTATTTGTCATATTTGTTTTTTAGGTACCGCCTCTGTTGAAAGGAAACGCTTCAATGGCAAACGACCCATCGACATCGGAAGAAGCGAAGACCGCTGAGGCAGCGCAAATCGATTCAAGCACTGATCCGGATAAGGCGAAATTCCCGATTCCAAAATGGGCAACGCGGCCACCCGGTGGATTTCATCTGGATGTTGTGAAGAACGGTCAATTGCTGCAGAAAGTCTTCATCGACGAGAAGAAGACCTACTATTTTGGAAGAAATCCAAAACAAGTTGATGTTGTTGTTGAACACGCTTCGTGTTCTCGTGTCCACGCATTGTTGATCTACCACGAAACACTGCAACGATTCGCTTTGGTCGACTTGGGCAGCAGTCATGGATCGTTTTATGGAAAAATTCAATTGGAGCCATTGAAGCCGCTGTTTTTGGAGCCGGGAGCCGAGTTTCACTTGGGCGCCTCATCGAGGAAGTTTGTGATTCGCGAAAAGATGTATTTGAAGTCAACAGGGAAAGATGATGACGAATACAAGAGTACTCAGCCAACGGATATCCAACTTGAGCAAGTTACCGAATACAATACGGCACAGAATCGACGAATCACGGCGGTTCCGATCTCAA
This sequence comes from Mesorhabditis belari, assembly GCA_958450365.1. Lineage (NCBI taxonomy): Eukaryota > Metazoa > Nematoda > Chromadorea > Rhabditida > Rhabditidae > Mesorhabditis > Mesorhabditis belari. Next base: position 713,853 of record CAUEEP010000741.1, on the reverse strand, counting down.
ATGAGGAGGCACGACGAAAGCAACGACCAAGGGGCAATGTGGCTTTCATTGAGCAGGAGGATATCATAAATCCTGAAGATGTCGACCCAACAATTGGGCGTTTCCGCAATCTCGTCACAACGGCCATCATTTCATCAGCTTCGGCGGTGAAACGTCCGAATCAATCGTCGGGACCGGAGCCAGCACGGAAAATTGTGCGACCGACAAGGGAGGCATCGAGATATCAGGCACCAATCTCGACAACGTTGAATATTACGCTGAATGCAGCTCCTGATCTCGAATTGTACAAGGCGTTGCCCAAACCAATCACGGAGTCGATGACCCCAATGGCTGCTATTCATGTTGATGATGAGGAGGATAATGCACCACACAAGAAAAAATACGCCAAGGAAAGCTGGCCGGGAAGAAAACCCCAAGGAGTTTTTTAGAATTCACTCTTCTGCTCATAATTTTTTTGCTAATCATATACATCTTTATTTTATGAAAAATTATTATCCTGGCTGTATGTCATTGTTGATTTTTTCGAATTTATCCATCATTATTCTTTGTGAAGTTTGACATTTATACTTATGTTCTTGTAGGCAATTCGTAATTTATTGTTGTTCGACTTCTTATTTTCTCAAAGTTTGTTAAGAAAATAAATGTTTTACATTTCAGATGAAACACTTGATGAGGATTTTCACAGGTGGACCTGAAGAGACCGAACTTCGTGGACCGAACGAAATTCGACACCCAGATGCGATGTGGAGGGAAATTTTTCTTCGCTGCCATTTTGATGATCTACCTCGGATGAAGATGGTATGTCATCTTACTTACAATTAGAAACATTCAAAATTTTAAAAGAAGGAGAAAGCACGCTATGTGCAAGGGTTTATTTATGATATTATTGATTAAAGAGTTTTGAAATTGTTACTAAATTTTATTTTTAGGTATGCAAACAATTCTACGCGGTGCTGACAAATAACTTTTGGAAGGATCGATGTGAGCTAGAAGGGATTGCTCTACCACCACCTCAAGTTGTCAGATTGGTTCACTCCAGGGTGAGTTGATTTGTTTACCTAATCATTCAATATAAATTTGCTAATCTATTAAAAGCTGAAGATGTTGATACTGTAAGATCTATCAACAAACGATTATTTTCTTTTTAGAATAGCGAATTCGACTACGAATACTTGTATCACTATGCTCACAAAGGAAACGTCAACCCCTATGGACCGAACATCGTCAAAGATTTACCGCTGGAACGGGAAAGAGCAAAAGAATATGCTGCGAATTTATCTTGGATTACGTATCAATCTCAGGGGTTAGTTTTTATTAATGATTTGCTTTTTACTTTACTAAACGAATGTAAGTTTGTACGTTTTATGCTGGTTTTAATTGCTTTTTTTCCTAGTTACAAAATATACTTTTTAGGTGTACTTATGAGGAACCGCCAGTTGGTTATCAAGCAACTGTCGAGTGCCCGAACAAATGCTTGGCTACTTCGTATAATTGGGGATATCGTCAAATCGTAATCAATTTAGAAAAGTGCGGTGTTGAGGTTAGTTTTAGTGTATTAAATGAACTAAACAGTTTAATTTAGCCGTGGATCCTCGACTTTTTACGTCCGACTGTTATCGTTGAAGAAAAACATGCGCCTCGCCATGATTGTGGAGCAATCTACAAATTGTCCATTGAGGTTGTTTGTGTTTTGGAATTAGTTACGAGTAAATCAATATTTTAGCAAATTAGTGGCATAAGATTCTGTTCTTATTATTGGTTTGTGTATAGATGCTAAGGGCTGAAGATGTACCGAGTCATGGAAGTCATGGAAGAATTCGTCCAGATTATGCACCAAATCAATCTCGAGGAACAATGGTTGAAAAAAGCTATGAACAATGGGCCGGTAGCTTTAATCGTTATGTTTTTATTATTTAAATGTTTTAGTGCAACCTTGGGTTCAAGAGTCATTGCAAACGGTTTATCCCTGTGGGATGACGAAAGCTTTAATTTTAACTCGAGCCAAGGATACACAGGTAAAAGTTGCTTTTTTTATCAAAAATTATAACGTTTTGTTTGATTTATTGGATTACCTAGCTTTTTTATAGTTCTGGGCCGGAGAATATGGAATGAAGTTTACGGATACGGTTGTTCGACTCGAGTTTACACAAGAACCTCATTGGTACGAGAGAAATGAGGTAAATTTGAATACTTTTCTCAATCGAAGCTTTACTATAAAAATGAACTACCAACAAACAATCGAGTCCGTAGCTCACGATCTCGATTAATATAATTTTATATTTGATATCAAAGAGGGTAAAAAAGGTAAAGAACTTTTAACACAATAAACCCTATTCGAATCTATGTTTATTACACCAACTAATTTAGATAGAAGATCAACGCGGTGATGGGGAAGATCTTTCAAGTTCTCTTCGCACACACCCATTCCGTTCTCTTCGCATTCCATTGTTCCGTGGCAACAACAATCCGTACCGCCGTCAGTTACCAGGACCAGGACAATAGCTCGATCGACGACGTCTTTGGATGTATTGGACGACCTATATTTAATGAGCCGTAAAAACTCTAATAGGCGGGCATTCTCCAATAGACCGGCACTCTCCAATTGACGGGCACCCTAGAGGGGGATTGAAAAATAGACGGGCATGCCCCTCTATTAGAGTACTTTATTTTTTTCATTGATATCAATTTTTGTTTGTGATACGGTTATTCAAAGGTGATGCTTTTTGTGATAGTCATTTTCTGCATAGTCACTTCTTGTTTAGACTGTTTAAACTTTCAAGGATATAAATTTTCACATGTACTCTTGTTGGCATTTTATTTTTTGCTTTTGGTGCTATAAATATTTGGTTTCTAGCGAGTAAAGCCGTTAATTTTCAACGCGTAAATATGCGATTGATGTTTATCCGCTCAGAGCCCAATTTGCATTTAAGTCCTTTGGATTGTATCACATGCTAAACTTTTTGTAGTTTTGGGGTCAACTAATAAGTGCTCATGTACAATATTTTCTGTCAATGCTGATTAAACCCTTACAATTAAAAGTTACGCTGTAGGCGAAATTTCTGGACGTTTCTCTTTCACTTAGTTCACCAAGGGCACTTTTGTGTCTGCTCCTCTCGCAAACATCACTCTCTAAAAGAGAATTCTCAATTCTGGTAAACAAACAACTGCTCGATGGTTCGATGATTGACCCTTTCACTTTTTTCAAAGCGAAATTCGAAGCTTTTACTTTTTTAACTATTTTATTTTGAAAGTTGGTTTTTTTTCCTATATTTTTACCTATACCTAGTTATCTTGCTTTCAACTTTAAATCAGCTATTGACTTGGATTTTGTCCGTTTTTGAATCTATTCAATAACGGGACCATCACGGTTGCGCCGCGAAAATTGCGCTGCCAAATTTTGCGCTGCGAAATTTGCACCACAAGACCAGAGGCGAAAATTGGTCTTTCGGCGCAATTTTCGTTTTTGGCTTGCGGCCCAATCGCCATGGTCTCTCAATAACGGATATCCGTTTTTAATCGTCCAAACTACATTTCAACAATTTCCAAACTTGATTACGTAGCACCGAAATGAAGCCGAAAGTTTGTGACAAAATTGCATGTTTAAGCTTGAAAGTTAAAGTCCAGCCTGAAAGGTTGTTGAAATTTCTTCATAATAAAAGAAAAAAAAGCATGGACTAGGAGTCTTATCACGAAAATTTGACGTTTCCTATAAGATTTTCTTTTATTTTCCCTTGATAAGAGGGAGTCTATTTCGATCTTGGCATCAACTTTGCCCGAAATTCAGCGAATGACTCGAATGAATAGCTTTGACCAAAATAATATCAGCGGTTGCTTTCGACGTTTGATCTCGGGTCACCCCACCATTTTCTCTCTATTTTTTGATCTCGGCTTTAGTCTGATATTTTATCGTTTCTCGTTTACGCAAAATTGCGTCAATGTTCACGTCAATATTCGTCTATTTAGGCTAACTTGATTCAACAAACGAACCAAAGATGTCATCATTCTTTGCCGGTATTCCGATGGCTGCCCCAATTGAGGTCTTCCACATGAACAATCTCTATTTGCAAGAAACCGATCCGAAAAAAGTCAATTTGACTATTGGAGGTGGGTTTTTGTTACTCTATATTGGGTTGAGGAGTATGAAATAGCGCCGACTTTCAAAGAAACTTCTATAACATCGAATAGTTTTTATCAAATGACATGCGGGTAGAAAGGTCATTAGAAAGAAAGGTCATAAAAATTAGAAAGGTCACTTATTTCTCTACAAAATCATATTTGAAATAGAACTCAAGAAGCGCCCTAAATCAATAAAAGATAATTTTTTCAGAAAATCTGTAAATCGTCAGAAAATTAATGACGAGATCACTACAAAAATTTGGCTACTTATGTAATTAAATGTGCTCTAACGTTTTTGTTTTAACAACAAGTTAAGTTTATGTGTAAGGAACGAGTCAAACGACGAATCGGACTCCTTGTCACTTTGACTCGTTGCCTTTAAGAGCCCATAAAATCCACAAAACAAAAGCTTTTCGGAATCTCTCAAAAGCCATTTTGTAAAGCAATGATAGACCTTTTCGATTATACAAACAATGGATTATATAGAGCTTTTATGCGTTCTAGAAAAATTTTGGAAAGTCGGCGCCATTTCATACTCCCCAACCCAATAGAACTAGAATTGTCGTTTGACTTTAAATAGAAGGTATTGAATGGCAGTTTCAAATTTACTTGATTGTTAAACGCCTACCGATCTAAACTGTTTACAAAGATTGTATCTATCCATTTAAAAGCAATATTTTCAGCATATCGAACTGAGGAGGGAAAACCCTGGGTTTTGCCGGTGGTTCGAACAGCCGAGGCGGCTCTCGCGGCGGATGAAACGCTTAACCATGAGTATCTTCCCGTACTTGGATACGAGCCCTTCTCAAAAGAGGCCACAAAATTGGTTCTCGGAGCGGATTCGCCAGCAATCAAGGAGGACAGAGTAAGTCTTGAAGCTAAACACTTTTTGCAAAGATAAGTCTTCATTGATAACGTTCGGAATCAAGCTGAACGCATCACTAAATCTAACATTTAAAAGTAAACTCTCAAAAGTAGAAACTTATAGCATAGTTATAATTGATTTTTATAAGCGATAGTTATGATTGATTTTTTGCAGGTGATTGGCGTGCAATGTCTTTCGGGTACAGGATCTCTTCGTGCTGGTGCTGAATTCCTCGCACGAGTTATCGGATTGAAAACGGTTTACTACAGCAATCCAACTTGGTTTGGTGAATCAGAAGCGATAGTTATAATTGATTTTTAGGGGAAATCACGATCTCGTCTTCACAAATGCCGGATTTACGAGCCTCAACAGCTATACTTACTGGGATCAGATCAACCGAAAAGTCGACATTGACAACTTAATTAAGGTAATTCAATACCACGTAAAGATGAGGAATGTTCCAAAGCCAAATCGTTTCAGGATCTCGATGCAGCTCCACCAAAATCAGTGATACTTCTTCACGGATGTGCTCACAATCCCACCGGAATGGATCCAACGAAAGATCAGTGGAAACAAATTTGCGAAGTTGTTAAGGTAGTGTTTTTATAAACTAAAGAAGATAAACTTTAAATGAAATATTCCAGAGAAAGAATCTCTTCACTTTCTTCGACATTGCCTATCAAGGATTTGCTTCGGGAGATCCTGATGCGGACGCTTGGGCTATTCGATATTTCATCGAACAGGTATGATAGCTAGCTTTTTTTAATATGCTATAGAACAATTACCGTTCAACTTAACATACTAATTACTCTTACAGCAGCAACATGATTAGCGAAACCTGATTATAAACAAAGTAGCACTAATATTCTGCTCTGAAATCGTATTTTTAGGGCGTCGAGATGGTGATCGCTCAATCTTTCGCCAAAAACTTTGGACTTTACAGTAGGTTTCAGTTGAATTTTCGATGAATTCCGAAACATTAGTCCTCAACCTCAATTCCTAAATTGTCAGGCTTAAGTGGTTTTCAATCATTTGCCAAAAATGACAATTAGGCATTCAGGCGGTAAGCGCAAGAGAATTATTGAGTCATTTGAACTAATGCCCAAGTACCCGGTCATTCATGTATATTATTTAGATGAACGTGTCGGCCATTTAACCATTGTTGTCAACGATAAATCAGTCATCCCATCATTCAAATCACAAATGCAACTCATCATCCGCGCCAATTGGTCCAACCCACCCGCACATGGAGCCAAGGTTAGAAATAAAAACAATTTTCTTTTTTTTCTTTATATTCTTCAAATTTTCATAATTTTTTAAACATAACAATAGTAAATGCCTTTATTCAACAACTGATTTAGATCGTTGCCAAAGTCTTGGCCGATCCAGCTCTTTGTCAACAATGGTTCGACGCGATCAAGGTTGGGATTGTTTTTCTTATGTCTTTCCACACTAAAATGCTATGCAAATTTCGTTAATACTGTATTTACGTTAAAATTTCAATTCCAGGCAATGTCCTCAAGGATTCGCGAGATGCGAGCCGCTCTTCGTGCAAATCTCGAAAAGCTCGGCACACCGGGCACTTGGGAACACATCACACAACAAATTGGAATGTTCTCGTACACTGGACTCACAAGTGAGTGGTTCAAAAGGCATTCAAAGATTTCAAAATACGAATATCACGAGTTCATTTCAGCCGATCAAGTCATGCATCTCGTTGAGAAGCACAAGGTTTTCCTGCTGACAGACGGACGCATCAATCTCTGCGGATTGAACACGAAAAATGTCGAGTAAGTTGAATAAAAGAAAAAGAAAAGATATGGTACTTGTCAGACTTATCCTTATCAATCTTTATCTATCAGGTTATCTTGACATCTACAGGAAAATACAGAAAGGTCAGAATTACCCGGACTCGCATCCAAAAGTTCGGCTCAACCAAAGTCAAACGAATCCCTCTGATTTTTTTCATAGGTAAATTTTGGCTAATTCTCCTGTAACAGTGCCCAATATTAAGTCGATTGGAGCACACATAATTTTTATCTAGGCTTTCAAAGTTGAGAGTCGCGCTTTTGTTGGCAAGCAATGACTTTTGGGATTACACGCGCCACACTTGCCGCGAAACACTCCAATTTCAATTTTACTTCCAAGAAAAGTGTTAATGAAAAACTCGTCATGCAAAATTTGCTTTAAGTTTGAAGAATCATGAGTAGTGAAAATAAAACCCACTTTATTCTGATATTTACCCTTAAATACTAAAGCTTAAAGCTGCTTTGGAAATCAGGAATTGAAAAAGTAATTGCCATTTTTTTAAAAGCACCGGGTTGCTACTTTTAGGATTTAACATAATTTATTCAAAGGTAGATATTCAAACGTCTCATCTAATTAAGCCAAAAATTAACTTTTCTAAAAACCTCTAAGTGCTTTCGTGTTGCGTGCCAACGAAAGTGCGACTCTCAACTTTGAAAGCCTAGATAAAAATTATGTGTGCTCCAATCGACTTAATATTGGGCACTGCTACAGGAGACTTAGTCAAAATTTACCTATAAAAAATCCGAAGGATTCGTTTGGTTTTGGCTAAGCTGGACTTTTGGAAGCGAGTCCGGGTAATTATGACGCACCCTATAGTGTGAGATCGTTAGTACTGAATATTTTCGGGAATTGAAACCCAGTCAAGTCTGGTGTTGTTGTCAGATTCAATGCAGTTTGGCACTAGTATCAGATTGTTCAGTTCAGAATAATATTCAAATAGAAGCCAGCTCAACTTTGGTCTGTGGGCAAGGAATTTTTCAACGATGCCTCTTGGGCCTGTAAACCCGGTGTCAGATCTTAGATCTGTTAACCAGGCCCAAGCCTGGCTTTCGGTGAGCTCAGGGTTTTTTTTGTGAATCAAGGCTGCAGCAAAGAAGGCCATACGGCCAAGAAGCCAAGCCAAGACTTAAAATTAGAATCCTGATCTTGCTGGTCTTCTTTGGAAACAATCCTGACTTGACTTTTGGCTTTGAAGAATCCCTGAACCCACACCTTTCTGAACTGGATTGTGGCGTTTTTTCTGGACTACTAGAATCTAGATAAAATTCGAGGTTGAATTCGAGAAATGGTCGAGAAACCACTTGCTATATTGTTGTTCAAAAAGGGTTCCATCCAATTCCCACACCTGTTCGATTTCAGATATGTTGCCAAGGCTTTCGATGAGACTGTTCGAACGATCAAGAGCCATATTTAAAAGAGAAGAGCAGACAACGATCTTCAACGAAAATTCCTATAGTAAATTGATTTTTTTGTAGATTTTATTAAGTTTTTCAAAAATTGATTACTTTTCATGTTTGTTACGATTTCTAATCTTTATCGGGTAGTCACTAGAGTTTGCCAAAATTTAGATGAAATACTACCGTAATACCTGTAATAGTAGCGCCCCCGTACAGTCGCGTAGTTGCAAAAATTTTTTATTAAATCATTTTTTTTTCTAAGTGCCCATAATTTCATGCATGTTTGAGGTCAAAAAAATAGCTCTGAATTTCAGCTTTCATTTGATACTTAAGCGCACACTGTAGCATAAACGGGTGGCGAGAAAAATACGTTTAAAGTTAAACTACGCGACGCTCCAGCCGTCATTATCGACGGGCGGCGAGCGGCGCTACTATTAGATGTATTACGGTATGTTAGTTGCTTGTAAATAAAATTTATTCACAATATCATAGAGATAACGAAAAGAAGTCTTGCACTTTTTAGGGGTGAAAATTTTTGTGGGGAAAGACTTTTGGTTTTGGCGGGATGACTAAAAAATAAAAAATACAATGAGCAACCGGGATTGTAAAGCAAAATTTGTGACTTATAATGGTGGTGACTTAGAAAATTTGCATACAAAGATGAAATAAAGATAAGATCAAGATATTCAGTTTGACTATTACATTTAAAGCATTAACGATTTAGCATCGACTAAGCCTTTTCGAAAGATCTCTTTGAGAAAAGCTACCGTACCCTACTATCTTTTGTGAGTTTGCCGTATCCCTAAAGTATGTAGGTATCAATTGAATTGAAACAATTGGATTCAAATTTACATAGCTCTTTAAATACGATAACCCTGAAAATAAGCTATTCAACAAAATAAGCTATTCCAGTTGATCTAGCTGATCAACTGATCAATCGGGTACTGTAGTACTGTAGCTTTTGGGTACTGTAGCTTTCGGGTACTGTAGCTTTCGGGTACTGTAGCTTTCCGGTACAGTAGCTTTCCGGTGCAGTAGCTTTCGGGTACAGTAGCTTTCGAGTACTGTAGCTTTCGGATACAGTAGCTTTCGAGTACTGTAGCTTTCGGGTACAGTAGCTTTCGGGTACAGTAGCTTTCGAGTACTGTAGCTTTCGGGTACAGTAGCTTTCGGGTACTGTAGCTTTCTCTTAAGCGCATCTTTTAGAAAACACGATAATCGAAATTTTAAACAGCCGATTTTAGAAGATTTTAGAAGAGTTTCTTCTTTAAAAAAACGATAAGGCAGACTGAAAAATACCCATTTGTAACGTAAATTTAACATAAAATGACAGAATTTAACATAAAATGATAAAAAATTGTCATTTTAAGTAAAATCAAAAATTTCCATTAAAGTACGGTAACTCCTTTCTGTCTATCTCACTACAGTAAGTGAATTGAATGTTCAATTAACCGTTCAATTAACTGAATATCTTATACCGTAGTGAGACAGGGGATTACGAGCTAGCGATTTCTCATCAAGCACAAAAATAGCGAGAAAATGAAGAGGAGATGCGCGGACGTCGGCGTTGACGAGTTGAGATTCTCGCTGTTTGGCCGCTCTTCCCTGAATAGCTTTGTTTTATTTCGAATTTGAATTTCGAATTTATATTCGAATTTGCAATTCAGCGATAGTTTGAGGGGTTTGCTTTGGAAAAAGAAAAACTAAATCCAATCCGTTTTTTCACCCTATTTCATCTTCCTCATCATCTTCCTCATAATCGTCTCCGCAGATTCTTTGTGATTTGCTAAAGAGAGAGTTTTTTGGATTGAAAGTGTTTCGATAGTGAGTTAACGGTACTCACTATCAGAAACGATCTTGGAATTGATCAAAAAACCCGCTTGGCTTTGATTGGCCATATTCAAATTACAATTCGACTCCCACCTACCGTATTTCCTCTAACTACGCCCCCTCCTAACTTTAGACACCTCGTTCTCAGCCCCATTTTGAGATATTTTTATGTTTAATATGTCAAAAGATAGCCCTTAATCTCTTCTATCTTTTGGTATATTAAACATAAAAATATCTTAAAACTGTGCTGAGAACGAGACGTCTAAACTCAAAGGCGTCTAAACCCCCCTCGATCAACTTTAGACATCTCGTTCTCAGCTCAGTTTTGAGATGCTTTTATGTTTAATATGTCAAATGATAGCCCTTAATGTTTTCTATCTTTTGGTATATTAAACATAAAAGTATCTCAAAACTGAGCTGAGAACGAGATGTCTAAAGTTGATCGAGGGGGGTTTAGATGCCTTTGCGTTTAGACATCTCGTTCTCAGCTCAATTATGAGGTACTTTTATGTTTAATAGGTCAAAAGATAGAAGACATTAAGGGCTATCATTTTGGTATATTAAACATAAAAATATCTCAAAATGGGGTTGAGAACGAGGTGTCTAAAGTTAGAAGGGGGCGTAGTTAGAGGAAAAACGGTAGTTAGATTTGTTTATCGTTCAAGTTTGGGTTAATTAGATGTCATACAGATCGGCCGAGTATTCTAGAATTGTCTTCCTTACCGTAATCCGTTCTCTATTCTGCACTAAGTCAGAGTAATGGGCAAGCTTTAACGTGGCATTCTACATTTAGAGCTCATTTTTCCAATTCCAGTCCATCAATCGAAAGCACTGGTGATTTTTGATCACTTTTTGACATTGAAATTGGCATTGTTGACATTGAAATTGGCATTGTTGATATTGAAATTGGCATTTTTGATCATTTTTGAGCTTTTTGAGGCAGCATTTACCAGAAATTTGGTTCAAAATAGCTTTGCTTATGCTTTAATAGCTTTAATAGCTTTAATGGCTTTGCTTATGTCTTTCTTTCAAGTGTCAATTTGTTTTTTTTCAACTAGAAACTAACCATCCTTCAGTGAGCATCGATTCAACTTGTGACCACGTTCCATTGTGCGCATGTGGAGGCTCAATGCCGAGAATGTTCAATGCAACCTAGAAATGTACGAATTTGCAGGAGTTTTATGCGTTAAAGAATGTTAAAAAAGGAAATATAAAGACTGTAAAACAAAAGACAAACAAAAAACAAACAAAAAATAAACAAAACAACAACAATATTGTTTACTTGATACACGTCGACCATATCGATCGGTCCGTACTTCTCATTCGTTTTAAAGGCTAAATTCTTTTCTGTTTTTTAATTGATCAACTGTTTTAATTGCTCTAATGCTAAAAAAAGGTTCCAGTTGGATTTCTAGAGACAAAGACGATGAATTCTAGAGACAAAGACGAACCAGGTCCTCTCGCCAAAAAGATTCCGCGCATATCGTTGCTCTCGGGTTCCCATCCACCAACAGCTTTCACCGTTGTCGACACTTCGACGGGAAGTGACGGCAGTTCTCTCTGGATTTAATAATATATTATTTTCTGCATTCTAACACTCTTGCATTCTTTTGTATCAGCTCAATTCATAGAATTCATACCGTAAATACTGTAATAGTACCCCAGCCCCATAATGACGGTCGGAGCATCGCGTAGCCTAGCTTTGACAGCATTTTTCTCAACACTGGCTTATGCTACAATGTTCGTTTGCATATCAAAAAATAGCTGAGATTCAGGGCTATTTTTTGATACCAAAGCGCGCATTGTAGCTTAAACCAGTGTCGAAAAAAAACTCGTTCAAAGCTAGAGCTAGCTACCGTCATTATGGGGCTGGGGTACTATTACAGTATTTACGGTAGTTTCTTTTCTCACCGATACAATCGTTGTTCCAGGCTTGGTGATGAGAACGATCGGCGACATGAAGCGTGAGTCAGCCCAACGGAGACTTTCCGGGATATCAGCGGCTCTGGAAAACAATTCTTGCTTCTTGGCTTCTTCTTACTTCTTAAAGAAGCTAAAAGAAGCTTATTCAAGTAGATTCTTTTGGCTTAAACAGGTTTATTCAACAATTCAAGAAGTGAATGTTTATTAAGATTAGCTAAAAACTAAAAAGCTTAGCGATTTTAACCACTCACCGATAAACGGATACTGGAGGCGCCTCGGTGTCATCATAATCACCCGTTGGAGCCCATTGATCGCAAACTTTCAACTCGTAGAAGATCTGAGGGAAGAGTGAAATGCGTAAATGGCAAAACTCTTACCGTATCCTCGTCTTCAGGATCAGTGAATACCATGACCATTCCGTGGCTGTTCACGATTCGTTGCACCTGAAAAAGGTAGCAAATTATTGTTTCCCAGCTGTAAATAGCTGCTTTCGAAGCAGCGCCGCTGTGTCCTCATGGCTCAGTCAGGAGCGGGCTGGTCTACAACCCACAAGGGCAGGGTTCGACTCCCCGTACTTGCCCTGAGTTTTTAATTTTTGATTTTAAATGCCACAACTATATTATATTATATTATATTCTATTCTATTCTCACGATTCGTTGCACCTGAAAAAGGTAGCAAATTATTGTATTCCAGCTGTAAATAACTGTTTACGAACCGACGGCCCTGTGTCGCCGTGGCTCAGTGAGGAGCGGGCTGGTCTACAACCCACAAGAGCGGGGTTCGACCCCCGGTACTGGCACCCAGTTTTTAATTTTTGATTTTAAATGCCACAACGATATTATATTATATTATATTATATTATATTATATTATATTATATTATATTATATTATATTCTATTCTATTCTATTATATTATATTATACTCTTAACAATTACTATATTATTTAAGACTTTAAAGAAACTAACCCAAACCCAATTTTTTGACCCAAAGAAGGCTGAGAAAAAGCTCGTATAGACAGACGGACAGACGGAAAGACACTATAGTGTCTAAAAGTAGTGCACTACTCTTTTATATACCGTAATACCTGTGATAGTAGACCCCCTTATAGTCGCGGAGTCTACAATTTTGTGATTCTGCGTGCTGTTTCAACGAAAAAGATAGCGCTTGAAGCGAAGAATCTTTTGATACTAACAGTTTATTTCAAAGAAATCTGGGTGCGTTCAAAAAAATGATTTACTTTAGCGACTCTGCGACTTTACGTTATTATGGGGGCGCCACATGACGCCACGCCACGGCCACAGGGATTACGATCGTGGATTCAATTTAACCCACTTTTGAATAGTCAGCCAAACACTCCTCGAGGAAATATTGCTCTTCTTCGTTGACCTGGCCCAGACCTAAAGTCAAGATTACAGTAATCAATTCAATTCTTTGGTACTAATAACTTTGCTGCTCTAATAAGCAGCGAAGTCTACACGCTGCTCTAATTTGCTCGACTCGATTCCCGACTGTTTTATCAATGTTATTTCATTTGTTTTCTCAGCTAATCAAACATTCTGCATCTATTGGTGATCCATTGAAAGCTTTGAACAATCTTTCTTAATGTTTTAACAATCTTTCTTAATCTTTTATTGAGCTAGCTGAAGAAACACTGAAGAATAGTGAGGCTAAAGGGTGAAATCCAAAGTGAAAACTATTTCAAAGCACTCTAAAAGTATGACCAATAGGGATATGTGATTACCCTAGAAAACCAGACTAGAAAAAAGACGCGTAGAATAGGTTTTGACGATTTTTCTTTATACAGTAATCTCTCATCTCCATTCAATTTCTCAACTGACCATGATCGGACAAAACAATCAGATTCGTCGATGCGAAGAGACCTTGCTCGTCGAGTTGCTTCTGGAATTTGAGTGATTGATGAAAAATGATAAATGAGAACTGTATTTCTAAAGCCTACCGTAAACACTCTAAAAAATGGTTATAATGACGTCATAATGACGCTAGAATGACGCCATAATGCCGCCATAATGACGCTAGAATGACGCCAGAATGATGCCAGAATGACGCCATAATGCTGCCAGAATGATGCCAGAATAGCGCCAGAATGACGCTAGAATGACGACAGAATGACGCCATAATGACGCCATAATGATGCCATAATGCTGCCAGAATGACGCCATAATGCCGCCATAATGACGCTAGAATGACGCCAGAATGACGCCAGAATGACGCCAGAATGACGACAGAATGACGCCATGGCGTCAAAATAATAGCTCAAGTGCGCGGGAGAGTCGAACCAACAACCCCATACTTTGGCGCGGGATTGACGTCGCGCGCCTTAGACCACTCGGCCACGGTTTCCCCTTATGTTTTTAGTGTATTTTGCAAAATTTCTTGAAAGATGTTATAACTTTTTGTAGAGTTGAGCAAATTTGATGATTTTTGCGTCAAAATGTTCGTAAGAGTCTCTAGAATAAAAGTTATCCCTTCGTTTTTGGTTCTAGACCCTCATTGTCGAGTTACGAGCCCCAAACTGCCCCAAAAAATACGAGCCCCAAAAAATTTCCCATACAAAATGACCAAAAAACCGCTAAAACTAAATTTAAAAAAATTTCTGTTAGAGGGATTTGAAAAATTCTTTCAGATTCGGAATCAGCACAATTTTTCGCAACTAAAAAAGGTACTTACAGAAAAATCGGATAGAAAACGCATTTTTGACTTATTTCGCGCTGATGTGCGCCAGAATGACGCTAGAATGACGCTAGAATGATGCCAATGACGGGCGTATAGACGCGTAGTCTAACTTTGAACGTCCCATTCTCTGCTTTATGCTACAGTGTATGCTTTGGTGCCAAATCCTTGAAATCTAGTCCTTGTAGTCCTTGAAATCTAGTACCAAAAGTATTGGGGAAAAATCTAGAAGTTGAGAAAGAAATGATTTTCTAAAAATAAGCTAAACTACGCGACTGTACGAGGCTTTCTATTAGAGGCTGTACGAGGCGTTCTAGTAGAGAATTGGTATCTGGTATTTTGGTTTATAGTATTTGGACCTTTACCTGTAAATCGTGAATGTGCAGATCGATTCGACTGATCGCCTCCTCCACCTCGTCACTTCCATAACCATGGGTTTCGATTGCTGTCGCCAATTTTGAATATCGTAAGAGGAAAAGCTAAAGGAGAGCAATTGAGCACTTTCAATCTTTCAATCTTAACCAGTACCAGTAACCAGTAACGAAAAGAACAAGTTAGCTACGAGTTTTTCGAGAGTTTTACGAGAGTTTTACGATTTAGATACGTTTTTTCGAGAGTTTTCCAAACTTTATCAACCTCCTTGATCCTGATAAACTTTAAAAAAGCTTTAACTTGTAGATTTACCAGTAGACAGTCAGTAGATTTACCTGTTGCTTATAGGGCTGAATCTTGAAAATCTTCTTTACAATCTCCGGGAATTGTTCACCGAGATCGGTGGTTTGATCTGGGTTTGATAAGTCGATGTGCCGCTTTGGTGGGACGAGCACGAGAAGATCCCCGAAACCACGCTAAAAGATATTTGGCAATAAAAGCTCTTGACAATGGTAGCTCTTGGCAATAGCAGCTCTTGTTAACAGCAGCTCTTGACAATAACAGCTCTTGAGAATAGCAGCTCTTGACAATAGCAGCTCTTGACAATAGTAGCTCTTGTTAACAGCAGCTCTTGGCAATAGCAGTTCTTGGCAACAATCTACTGTTAGCCTTGGCAATAACCTTGACAATAACAGCTAGGTACAGTACCGGACAAAAGTCTGTTAACCCCCGTGCCGGCACCCAACTTTCAACGCTATTTTTAGACAGATAACCAGAAGAAAACCCCAGAACACCATATATTTTCTGAAAGCCCAACTCAAGCTCTACAAGATCCAAACTCTATAATTCAAGCTCTACAATTTAAGCTCTTCTTAAAATACATCCTTTTTTTGATGCATTTCAGATCACGCAGCTCATCATTTCAGATCAAGTGAGGTGTCAAAAAACATCTTGGATGTTTGAAAGCAATCCTCTGAAGCTTTAGATGAGCCTTTAGTGAAGTGCACTGTTGAGTACACACCGAAGCGGCGACTTTGAGTCGCCGAAAGTCGATTTAAAACGCATTTTCCCGATTTTTCTCTATGAAATTCGTAATCTACGTAAAAAAATAGCTCTAGAAAGAGCACTTTTAGGGAAAAACTGGTTCTGGAAAGAAAAACTGGTTCTTTCAAAGAAAAACTGGTTTAAAACTGGTTCTTTTAAACGAACCCAACGAGAAAATGTTCCTTTCGACTAACGCGTTTTCTAAAATTCACCTATTTGAGAAAACCCACCGTAGTCAAACCGTTTGATTTTCATCAGATCAGCTCAATTTTTGTATCATTTGATGAGGAATCACCAGGCTTAGCCAATGCTTTCAAAATTGGATTGATCTAATGAAAATCAACGGTTTGACTACGGCTACTTTTCTCAAATAGGTGCATTTTCGAAAACGCATTAGTCGAGAGGAGCATACTCTAGGAAAACGCATTACTCTTGACAATAGCAGCTCTTGACAATAGCAGCTCTTGGCAATAGCAGCTCTTGACAATAGTAGCTTTGAATCCAAAAGATTCAAAATCTATCAATCCAACACACTTTTCTACCCCCAACCCTACAAGTACTGCTATATCGTACTGCTGCTGTAAGTCTGGTTAAAGAAGCCTGAAGAGCTCACATGGCAATGCGCGAACCAATAACAATTCACATCGATATTCTTTCTTCCAGCTGTGTACCAAAGAGGAGTCGGCAAATCTTGCCACCACAAATCATCGGTATCGTTTGGACCTGGAAGAAGGGAAATAAAAGTACCTGGAAGAAGGGAAATAAAAGTAAATAACGGTAAAGTTGTTTACCTATCGATCGAGTTTTATCGATCGAGTACCGCCTTTTAAAAGTAAGGCCATTTTGCAAAATTCTATACCTTTTCTTCGCCTGTAAATTTGTAAATTCTATACCTTTTCTTTAGATTTCCCTTCGGTTCACCGAATTTTCTCTCATTCGATTCAAATTTTGCTCTTAAATAAACCCTTAGCTCGTAATAAAGTAAATCGAAGAAATCTAAAGGAAAAGAATAAAAATTTCCCAAATTATCCCCGATTTAGAAAGGAATTTATTCTAAAAGATGTTTAAAAGTATTTTTCTTGCTTATTCCAAAAGTATTCCGCACCTGTTCCGTGTTCAAAAAGTATTTTTTGCTTATTTCAAAAGTATTCAGCACCTGTTCCCCTTTGAAATCCCACATCTTTCTCATTGGACCACATGTAATCGGCAGTGAAACGATGGTTTTCCGTGTAGAGACCTAGAAAGATATTAGGTTGTTTGGAAATAAATGTCCGGGAATAAATCTCCTGGAATAAATCTCCTGGAATAAATGTCCGGAAATCAATGAGCCTTTTGTATTGTTGATTATTTGGGTACATTTTTCTCAATAAAGTATGCTCTGTACCTTGTTATATACCATTGGAAACAATGTTATATACCGCGGAACCATTAGAAAGGTTAGGAGGCTGAGCTCATGCTCCGACACTTACTGGTTCGACTCCGTCCCCAGCGTTTATTTTGCAAAAACGTTCTCTTCATTGTGCAAATGTGTTCTTTAATAGCATAATCGTCGTGAAATAGCATAATCGTCCGTCAACTGACACACTTTCTGTGCATAAGATCTCTGACTTTTGACCCGAAGCACCTTTACAGTAAAGCTAGCTTATAACCAGCTTCGTTGCCGGAAAATTCCGACGGGAGTATTTCCGCGAAAGCATTAGAAAGCTGATTTCGTGCTCTCTTTAACCCTTTCAATTTTGTTGAAAATAAAATTTTTTTTATTGCGAAACTTCGCCGTTTTAGATGCCCGAAACCGAAAATTTTGCCAGTTTTTCTTTTATGAGTTCAAACTCGGTCGCAATGCAGCTGAAATGGCTCGTAACAGCTTAACAAAACGGCTTAACAAAGTTTGGGGTCAAGGCAGTGTCCAAAGCAGTGTCCAAGGCAGTCAACAGTGCGAACTTGGTTCCGAAAATTGTGTTAAATGTAATGGTTCTTATTTCTTATTGCAATGATTCTTATTTCTTATTGCAATGGTTCTTATTTCGATTTGTTTTGTTTGGATCAAGTTATGGGACTTCGAGTATTCGAGTTGTTCGAGTATTCGAGTTGTTCGAGTATTCGAGTTGTTCGAGTATTCGACTTGTTCGAGTATTCGAGTTGTTCGAGTATTCGAGTTGTTCCAGTATTCGAGTTGTTCCAGTATTCGAGTTGTTCCAGTATTCGAGTTGTTCCAGTATTCGAGTTGTTCCAGTATTCGAGTTGTTCGAGTATTCGAGTTGTTCCAGTATTCGAGTTGTTCGAGTATTCGAGTTGTTCCAGTATTCGAGTTGTTCGAGTATTCGAGTTGTTCCAGTATTCGAGTTGTTCCAGTATTCGAGTTGTTCCAGTATTCGAGTTAAAAACGCGCATTTATTTAACCTAATAAGCCTAATAAATTATCGAGCTTAAATGGCTGAAAGAAAGAAGAAGCCTGATAGATTATCGAGCTTAAATGGCTTCATTAGCTTCATCGAATGAAAACGATAGCTTGATTTTTGAATCTTTAGACATTTTCTTATCTCAGTCTTCTCATTAGTCTAACCAATTCTTGATTTCAATCACGATCTAGCAGAGATCATCCTTGTTTTAAAAGGAATAAATGATTTTAAAAGGACTAAATGATTTCACAATGATTTTTAGATCTTTACAAGAAGCATTTTGATCTTGAAATCTCAAAAATTCGTACAAATTTTTGCATGTTCTTGATGTGAAATCGTTTGAAATTAATCTCATCTTTTTTTCTTCTCAATAAATCGCTTTCTTTTCAAATCTTTTCAAAGAGTACATTCGTTTTACAACAGCCGCGTTTTTCTTTCACTTTTCGGCTATATTTCATTTGCACATGTAGGCAAATTTTGAGGAAGAAAAAGAAAGAAAAGGGAAGAAAAGAAAGAAGAAAGAAAAGAAAGAAAAGGAAGAAAAGGGAAGAAAAGAAAGAAGAAAGAAAAGGGAAGAAAAGAAAGAAGAAAGAAAAGAAAGAAAAGGAAGAAAAGGAAGAAAAAAGAAGAAGAAAGGGAAGAAAAGAAAGAGAGAAGAGAAAGGAGAAAAGGGAAGAAAAGAGAAGAAGAAAAGGAGAAAGGGAAGAAGAAAGAAGAGAAAAGAAAGAAAGGAAGAAAGGGAGAGAAAGAAGAGAAAGGAGAAAGAGAGAAGAAAAGAAAGAAAGGAGAAAAGGGAAGAAAAGAAAGAAGAAGGAAAAGAAAGAAAAGGAAGAAAAGGGAAGAAAAGAAAGAAGAAAGAAAAGAAAGAAAAGGGAAGAAAAGAAAGAAGAGAAAGAAAAGGGAAGAAAAGAAAGAAAGGAAAGAAAAGAAAGAAAGGAAAGAAAGAAAAGAAAGAAAAGAAAATAAAAAGAAGAAAGAAAAGAAAGAAAGAAAGGAAAGAAGTAAATGAAATCTCGAAAATGAATGGCAAAGACATGGTGTAGTGGGTGAAGGGTGGACATTGAATTGAGGACATCAAGGACATTGAATCCTTGAGTGTTCTTCAGATCCATCACTAATGAGATAGTGATAGACTTGTGGCCAAAGTACTAGTTGTAAATAGTGAAGTTGATCATAGTGTATGTTGGATCAAGCAAACCAGCTTGCCCAGGTCAAAAGCCAGGTACACTTTTGATTTTTGACCCAAGAAGGTCTAACAAGAGAGATTTGGAGGTTAAAGATTGGAGATGACACTGTTTAAAGGTGACTCTCACAAGTCGAAACCTAGCCGCCAAGTAGCCAAGTGGTTAGGAGGCTGAGCTCGTGGTCGGAAACTGGCTGGTTCGATTTTCGATCGGGTTCGGTTCGATCGGCTTGGTTCGGCATTTCTTTTGCAAAACCGTTCTCTTCATTGTGCAAATGTGTTCTTTGTCAAATTGCATAATCGTCCGTCAACTGACACACTTTCTGTACATCTCTGACATCAGATCTCTGATTTTTAACCCTAAGCACCTTTGCAGTAAAGCTAGCTTATAACCGGCTTCGTTGCCGGAAAATTCCGACGGGAGTATTTCGGCGGAACCAAAATTTCCGCCAGAAAGGCTGGCCGAAAGTTTTGTATGGAAAATTTCCGGATTTCGATTTCGAACGTTCCGCAAGACTACTATGTACATACTTTGTACTTTGTCAGCGAGTTTTCGAGGAGAGAGAGGAGAAAATAGAGCATAGGCTCAGGAAGAACACTGATTTTTACTGCACCAGCTTGGTCCTAGAGCCATTGCATTGACTCTTTTCTTTGCCAAATACATGCATACCTATTTAACGACTTAAATTATTGCTTTTCTTTTTTGATCATCACATTTAAAGATTACCAATATTCTCTAGTAAACTAGAAAATTGAAAAAATTATTGCTTAAAAGACATTCGACCAGTTGAATAGCTTCAGTGAAATCCAATTATTTTTATTACCATTGAAAAATGGATAGGGATTTGTGGGGATGTTCAAAGGATGTTCAAAGAATTTCATTATGTGTAATTCCCCCTTTCAATTGCATGTTTGGCATGTGTTTATTTGGATGACGAAAGAAAAAAGAGAGATAGAGAAATGGGGAAATGGGGAAATGGGGAAAAGGACGTGTCATTTCTTTTAATCTATCCCATTCCCCTCCGACAGATGAACACCCCAAGAACACCCACCAATAATCAGATATTTGTGTACACTAAACAATTCAAGAGCTTTTGATGAGAATTAGAGAAATCTCTCTCACCTGTTACAAGACTCATCCAATTCGGCCACGAATGAGTGGGGAAAACACTTCGAAGATATTCGGCTTGAACACCATTCTCAGAGAGGGCCTACAAGTTTTTCTTGATGCTGAAGCTAGGTTCAAAGTTTAACAATGAGCTAAAGTCTAGAATTTGAAAAGAAAAGAACTAGATTTAACCAAAACTAGATTCAAAAATCAGCAAGCTTCTAGCTTCTAAAACATCTATGTTTTAATGATAACGGAGGTCAATTCTAGCTATTGTCAATTCTAGCTGCTTAGCTATTGTCAATTCTAGCTATTATCAATTCTAGCCATTATCAATTCTAGCTATTATCAATTCTAGCTATTATCTAGCTGCTTAGCTATTGATCTACCTGCATTCCAATCAATGCCTCGGGTTTCGTTCGATTCAACAATGCCGCTCCATATCCGTCGATGAGTAAAATGATGAGATTTTGTCCGATCGGTTCCCTTTTTTCCGTCTTCACAGGGATCATCCAAATGGTTCCCACCCAAATAAGCGCCCATCCCCAAAGAGGGGACATTGCTGAAAAGAATTGAGATTGGAAAGAAATGGTGTGCTCAAAAATAAAGCCAAGAAAAAACAAAGCCAAGAAAAAACAAAAGTAATAGCTTTAGAGTAAAGCGGAAACAGCAAAAAGAACCTTTTTCCCGATTGAATAACGGGAACGGGTTCTATTGTGATGGCTTTTGGAGAATTTTTTTCGATACTTACGTTGAACTTTATATGAAATGTTAGGAAAAGAAAAAAATTGAAATAATGGCTTGAAGAAAAGGAGCTAGCATTGGGAAAAGATTTGAGTAAAAGAGATTGGGAAAAGATTTGAATTAAAGGACAGTGGAAATGTCAGGTAGCCCTGTGGCTAACTTTTCTTTAGTGTCACAGTTTATGGTAATCAGAATGATTGAATATCTGAGAACATAGAGTGATTGAAATTTGGTAATTCGATAATATCTCGCAAAATTGCGACGCCTTGGGAAAACCCCAACAAGTTACCTATTTCCTCTCATAGTTTGCATTTTAAATAGTAAATCAATAGCATCAATCAATTTTGGTGGGATACATCCGTCAATCTTCAAACGCGCATCAATCTGGCCTTTCTCATAATCCGTGAACAGCTTTCCTTGAGCAGCTCTCCATGAACAGCTTTTCTTGAACAGCTTTCCTTGAGCAGCTCTCCATGAGTAACTTTTCGTGAGCAGCTTTCCTTGAACAGCATTCCGTAAACAGCTCTCCATGAGCAGCATTCCGTGAGCAGCTTTCCTTGAACAGCATTCCGTAAACAGTTCTCCATGAGCAGCATTCCGTGAGCAGCTTTCCTTGAACAGCATTCCGTAAACAGCTCTTCATGAGTAACTTTTCGTGAGCAGCTTTTCTTGAACAGCTCTCCATGAGCAGCATTCCGTGAGCAACTTTCCATGAGCAGCATTCCTTGAGCAGTTCTCCATGAACAGCTTTCCTTGAACAGCTTTTCTTGAGCAGCTCTCCATGAGCAACTTTTCGTGTGCAACTTTCCATGAGCAGCATCCCTTGAGCAGTTCTCCATGAACAGCTTTCCATGAGCAGCTTTCCATGTGCCATTCACCTGAAAATTAACAAAAACTATAAATTTAATAATAAAATATGCACAACAAAAGGAAAACTTTTAAACAAAAGCAAAGACGAGTGCGCTTAAGAATTTGAAAAGATTGATTTTATCAAAAAGTTTTTATTTTGAAAATTTTTACTTTTTACAGTATGCTTTTTTAGTGTTTTTTAGGTTTTAAGACACGCTCTTTTCAATAAAAAAAGGAAGAATAGTTGCAGCGTTGTTCAAAATGCAAAAATATTTCTTTTTGAGGGTGCGCTTAAGAATTTGAACTGTTTAAATTTAAACGCTTAAGGGTTTTAACTTAAGAACTGTAGCTGGCTAGCTGTAGCTGGCTAGCTGTAGCTGGCTAGCTGTAGCTGGCTAGCTGTAGCTGGTTAGCTGTAGCTGGTTAGCTGTAGCTGGCTAGCTGTAATGGGGATATAGCCGAATACCAGGAAAACTTTTCTCACCATTCTCTGCTGGGTTCTCCAACCCAGCAGAGACTCCAACTTTTAGAAATTGCAGAAAAACAATAAATTCTTTGAGACGCTTGTTCAGGGCAATTTCGATGTAGTTGTGGGTCTTTTTTTATTGAGTGGGTCAAATGGTGAGGCTCATTTATCAAGTGGAAAAGGGAAGGGGATGGGGGGGAGACAAGTCAATTGAGGGGGCCATTCAGTGATTCTTTCGGGCAGAAAAATGCGATTGGAATTTGAGGAATCAATAGCCAGTGATAACATCGAAGGAATTCAAAAGTTTATAAGAAATTTTCGTTTATTGAATAAGTTGAAAGTTCGACAATTGCTTGACCGAAAAAAAAGGATAATTTTGAAAGAAATTCTCTTGAAAATAAGATACTTGAAAAAGAAAAATGATAAGAAAATCGAATTTTTGAAACATTGATAGAAAGCTATGATTCCAAGAACATTGATAGAAAGCTAAAACTAAAGCTGAAGGCTAAAGCTGAAGGCTAAAGCTGAAGGCTAAAGCTAAAGCCAATAGCTAAAGCCAATAGCTAAAGCTAAAGCCAATAGCTAAAGCCAATAGCTAAAGCCAAAAGCTAAAGCTAAAGCCAATAGCTAAAGCCAATAGCCAAAGCCGATAGCCAAATCCAAAGCCAAATCCAAAGCCAATAGCTAAAGCTAAAGCCAATAGCTAAAGCTAAAGCCAAAGCCAAATCCAAAGCCAAATCCAAAGCCAATAGCTAAAGCTAAGCTTCCAAAAGCAAAAGCAAAAGCAAATTGGTAGAGATGAAAGTGAAAAATGGCTTAAAATCGTGAAAATTGTGGTTTTTATCAAAATTCTTGATATTTTCAGTTTTCGAGAAGGGAAAAATAAGTGTTTAAAAGGATTTAAAAGGATTTTGTCACAAATTATATCATTTATTTATTCTCTGAGCTAAATTTTTTACGTTAGAGGGTAAAAATCGAAATTTTCTTTACTCTGTGGGACTTTATTGACTATCTGAAAACCAGAATATTGGTACTCAAAAAGGAAATTCTTTAGATGATAACTATGGCAAATATTGGCTTGTTTCACGGCAAACATGGATAGGTACCGTAAAGACTGTAATAGTACCCCTTCCCCCTCGTACAGTCGCGTAGTCGCAAAAGTTTTTTAGTATTTCATTTTTTTCAAAGCGCCCGGCTTTGAACGACTTTTTCTCGACACTGGTTTAAGCTACAAAGCGCGCTTAGGTATCAGAAAATAGCTGAGATTCAGGGCTATTTTTTGATACCTATACGAGCAGTGTAGCATAAACCAGTGTCGAGAAAAACTCGTTCAAAGCTAGACTACACAACACTCCGCACCGTCATTATGGGGCTGGGGTACTATTACAGTATTTACGGTAGTTAAGCGCTCAATTCAATTTCAATTTCAATTTGTTCTGAATTTGATTTGAATTTTCTCAAAAATTTGAAAAACTTAATGCTCTTAAAGTTTCTGACGACAATTAGACTCTTGGAAAGGCTTTTTCAAAAGAAAACAAAAGCTACGAAATTTGTGGACACTTTTTAAAGCTCTTTAAAGCTCTTTTAAAGCTCTTTAAAGCTCTTTCAAAGCTCTTGAACCTCTTAAAGCTCTTGAAGCTCTTAAAGCTCTTAAAGCTCTTTAAAGCTCTTTAAAGCTCTTTAAAGCTCTTAAAGCTCTTAAGAAACATGTCATTTTTCATTTGAATATATATAGTTTTCAAAAATAAACAATCTCTTTGAGAGTAAGCAATGTTTTTAAAGCAATGTTCTTAAAATTTGTCTCTTAAATGTGAAGAGACTAGATTTATTCTTTAGAGTGTACCACTCAAAAACGGAAACGCATCCTTTCTAGTGAGCTCAATTTTTCATTTTTAAAACTGAATTGCGAGGAAAAGCCAGAATTGAGTGCACTAGAAAGGATGCGTTTCCATTTTTGAGCACAAAGTGCAACTAAGGTTCAGATTGGGACCATGACGATTGGGCCACAAGCCAAAAACGAAAATTTTTAACACCGAAAGACCAATTTTCGCCTCTGGTCTTGGCGCGCAAATTTCGCAACGCAAAATTCGGCAGCGCAATTTTCGCTTTTTATCTTATGGCGCAAAATTCGTCGGCGCAATTTTCCTATGCTCAAATTTCGTTTTTGACGAGCAAAGCAAAGCTTACGGGGTAAAGCAAAGCTTACGAAGCAAAGCAAAGCTTACGGAGGAAAGCAAAGCTTACGGAGCAAAGCAAAGCTTACGGGGTAAAGCAAAGCTTACGGAGGAAAGCAAAGCTTACGGAGCAAAGCAAAGCTTACGGAGCAAAGCAAAGCTTACGGGGTAAAGCAAAGCTTACGAAGCAGAGCAAAGCTTACGGAGCAAAGCAAAGCGCGGCGCAACCGTGATGGTCTCACCAAACTTTGATAAATGAAACAAAATGAAATGAAGAAACATCAATTCGGAACGAATAATAAAGAAACGTATCAACTTTTACTTTTCCATCATTCTTTTCAATTCGGTGAATATTTTTGCATATTCAGAGACCGAGAGAAAAGTTCTTTGGAGGAAAATAGGGAAAATGGTGTGAAATTGATACCATAACGAGTTTTTGAGTGCGACTATTTTTAAGTTCGAATTTTTCGCCTCAGATCTGTTTGCCCAATGGCCGAGTGGTTAGCTCGCTGGCCCCAAGTGCGAGAGGTCAAGGGTTCGAATCCGCCATCGGTTGCACATTTTCCTTATAATCGAACTTTTCGAGTACGAATATTTTTTAAGCTCAAATTTTTTGAGCAGCCCCGTGGCGCCCAATGGCCGAGTGGTTAGCTCGCTCGCCCCGAGTGCGAGAGGTCAACGGTTCGAATCCGGCGCCGGTCAGCCTTTTTGCCGGTTTTTTGCTTTTTTGCCAAAATCTCAAATAGAATAGAGATAACCTTTTTAAGCAAACAAGGAGCGCTCCCAACTTTGCGTCGTCTCCAAACCACGAGCGGTAAAACCGTAGGTGACTCGCTCATTTACCAAAAATGCTACTTTGATCTGTGAAAAGATTGTTTCAATCGCATTCAAGAATTGAATTAGAAAATTCTCGAGAAATCTCGGAGTTTGTTTTGGCTTAGGCTCAGGGTTGCTGCTTTTTTGTTAAGATTCGCCGAAAACAGAAACGGCACTGAATTTGAAGCGTTTTCTCATTGGAAGGAGGAGGGATTTTATGCACACGCGATCTCAATTCACTTGTTAATTCGTGATTGTTTTAGTGCTTTTGACTGGCAGAGCTAGGCTAATCACATTTATAGAAGAAAATTGTCGATAAGCCAGAAAAAGGAGGATTAGAAAGAGATGGATGTTTGAGAAGGGCACCAGAAAGAATGCGTTTCCATTTTTGAACAAAATTTTCACTCCAGAGCGATGATGATTGTGATATTAAAGGGATATTTCAATCAGGTGCATCGGTAAGTTGGTCAGGCAAAATTTAGAGCTAAGCCTGGGATTTGGGACTGGTCAGGATTGGTCAGGCCTTCAGTAAAGCTTTCAGTAAAGCCAGTGCTTTAACAACCTTAATGCCTAAGCTAGATTTTGGTTTAGAAGAACCCTGGTTAAAAGAACCCTGGTTAAAAGAACCCTGGTTAAAAGAACCCTGGCTAAAAGAGAACCCTGGTTAAAAGATCACACTAATCTTTAAGCCCATAAAAGAGGTGTTTCAAAAAAATTCTTAGAAGAGAGGTGATTGACGAGGAGTTGAATTGACAGAAGAATGGGAAAGAGATTTGGATGAGAAAGGTTGGGGAAAGGGAAAGGATGGGGAAAGGGAAAGGGAAAGAGAAAGAGACCCTATCTGAGATGCATCGATGCCTTCTATCTATGGCCATTTCAACCCACCCACTCTTTTCAGAATCTGTTCCCTGTCAATTCTTAAAGATTCCCCATTCCGCTCATCTTTGTTGACATTGACACCACATAAAAGTGTTTAGAGGGAATGGTGAACGCCCCGCACACTTTGAAGATAACAGATAAATATCGCAATGCTCAAATAGATTTGTTAGGCTTATTTTAGGATTTGTTAGGCTTATTTTGGCTTATTTTGGCTATTTTGGCTGTTAGGCTGTGGCTTTAAATTGATATTCTGAATGACTTCGGTATCAGAATCACATCTAAAAAGAGCTGACAAATCACACCAGACAAATCACACTAGACTTGTCAGCTCTTTCACACTAGATGTTACCTAGACTTGAAGCGATACTATCGATACTAGCGATACTAGCGATTTTTGTATTAGATTTGCAAAAGTTTAGATCAAAGTACTTTATTGAAATACTTTATTAGACAAAAAGCAAAGATTTGAACTTAAAATCTATTTGAAATTATCTGAAATGAAATAATCTGTTTCTGAATCTATCTGAATCTATCTGTATCTGAATCTATCTATATCTGAATCTATCTGTATCTGAATCTATCTGTATCTCAATCTATTTGAATCTATCTGAATCTGAATCTTTCTGAATCTGAATCTATCTGTATCCAAATCTATCTGTATCTGAATCTATCTGAATCTGAATCTATCTGAATCCGAATCTATCTGTATCTGAATCTATCTGAACAAAATTGCTTACAAAAGCCAGTACAAAAGCCAGTACAAAAAGAAAACAAAAGCTAAAAATTTACGAGTATCTAGGTGAGAAAGTTGGCACTCTTTGCCAACACATTGAGGACAATTGAGGCGATTTGTGGCGATTTGAGGCTATTTCGATTTTCGCGAGAAAGAGGCCAAGATCGAAAGGGAAAGACGGGCAGATCTGGGGGAATTTTGAGGGGGAAAAGAGACCCATCAATGACAGGAAAAAGAAGAAGGATCCACCTTGTCGATTTCATAAAACCTCGGGAAAAGAGAAATGGGGAGATTTGGGATAAGATTTGAGGTTTGGGGTTTTTTTGGAGGGAGCTCTAGGTTTTGGAGATTGAAGATTGAAGATTGAAGATATTGGGGTGATGTGTGAAAAGGTGAAGGAAGGCAAGGTTTTTGAAAACTAGAAACAAGAGTAGAAGAAGAGTTTGACTTGAGGTTTGAGAATTTCGTCGACTAGAACTCGAGAAAGAAAGTCGTTTAGACTAGAAGGGCTAGATGTAAAGGATCTGGGATTTGCAATGAATTCTTGCTTATCTTATTTAATAAATACCTAGATGAATCAAAAGTTGCAGGGTTAAAGATAGGCAGAAATAATTAAAGCAAAAAAAAATGTGGAGAGAGATTGACTGGAAAAGAGAGAGAAGAAAAGAGTGACTTTAGACTGGGTGACTGTTCAGTAAAAAGGAAAGGATTGAAGAGAGGAGATCGACCAATAGGGAGAAGAAAAAGGAGAATGGGAAGGGGAAGGGGAAGGGGGAAAGGGGGTGTAAAGCATGGATGTCAAGGGGAGGGGGAGATCTGGGGAGGGATCTGAGGAGGGGCATGGCCTCACCCATGCAGCCACAGGACCCATCACTTGAGCAATAAATGTACACAGATAAAAAAGAAATTTGTGAAATCTTGCACTTGCAAATGTGAAAATTAAAGCTTTAGTTTTCCCAAGCAAGTCTCCAAGCAAGTTTTCCCAAAAATGGAGGAATGGAGGACTCAAAAATGGAGGGCTGGAGATGTCCGTTAGAGAGTTTGAGCACTTTCTTCAAAAGAAACCCATTTTGGTGTCAATAGAAAAGTTGTAGGGAATCAAAAATGAGGCTTATATCCAAATTTCCAAAAAGATACACTTAGTAGTTTCGCTTAAAATGCAAGTTTTGTGAAAATTCGTAAATTTGGCATTTCTTGAAAACCAGTTTTTGAATCATTCTGAAAATTTGGATATAAGCTTGATTTTTGATTCTCTACAACTTTTCCATTGACACCAGAATGGGTTTCTTTTGAAGAAAGTGTGAGAACTGTCACATATGACAATAGCCTGAAGTTTTCAATTCACCAACCCAATAGTTTTGGCCTTCATTGTGGTTCGACCTACGAAAAGTTCCGAATTCTCCACTGGAAATAGATTGCTTTCTCATTTCATCACAAAATTTATCACGTAAAACAATATTTTCAATTAATCTGATAAAATGATTTGAAAATGAAAAAGAAACGACGACGCGGCGCTCCCATCGACTACCTTCGACTACCGGCGACGTCATTTGGAATGCGACGTTGCGCGAAAATTAAAATCTCACATGAAAACGCAAATTTGGCATTTCTTGAAAACCAGTTTTTGAATCGCTCTGAAAATTTGGATATAAGCTTGATTTTTGATTCTCTACAACTTTTCCATTGACACCAAAATGGGTTTCTTTTGAAGAAAGTGCTCAAACTGTCACATATGACAATAGCCCGCAGTTTTCAATTCACCAACCCAATAGTTCGGATGGCTACATGCACATTTACTCAGAATTTAAAGAAAAATCGTAAGAACAACAATTTTAGCATCCCAGCAAAACGCAGAAATTGCCAGAAAAGGCATTTGCCTTGCCGACTGCTTTGGCTTCTTCCGAATTCGGTCCCTCACTCGCTTGATGTTTGTCTTTGTGAAGACAGTTGGGCGTCTACCGCTTCTTGGTGCAACAGCAATTGTTCCCGTAGCCTAAGTCTGAGCCTAAGTCTGAGCCTAAGTCTGAGCCTAAGCCTAAGCCTAAGCCTAGCCCGCAGTTTTCAATTCACCAACCCAATAGTTCGGATGGCTTTGTCGCTCTTTTTGTGAGGATATAACCGATTTGATGCAGGGATATTTTGACAATCTTTTTTAAAATGAAAATTTTAAAACCGATAAGTATTATATAATCGATAAATCAAGCTTTACAAAAAAAGTGTGTCAGAAGTTAGTCAGAAGAATGTTTCGACGAAATTGAAACTTTTTTATGGCCTCTGGATATAAAATTGGCGATTAGAATTGCTAAATTTGTCTAAAAGAAATGCCAAGTACGGTTGAAATTTAGTAAATATACTTTTTACAAGAGTTTTTGAGTCAAAAATATTCGCAAACACGAGATATTGAAGAAGAGCTAAGTTGTTTTGGACTTTGGACTTTGAAATAGTTTCATGTCATATCAAATAGCTGTACTTGCTTGAAATGCTTTAGATGCTTTAAATGAAATGCTTGAAAAAGTCGCTAAATAGATAAAACTTTAATAGATTTATATTAGAAAGATATATGATTGAAAGCATTGATTGAAAGGATTGATTGGTTATTGAAAATTCGGGCTGAATGATGAGTGGGAGCTTGGCGGTACTGTTGTTTAGCCTACTAATGTTTACATGATCGTTTTTGTACTCGAAACCAATTCTTTACACACATTCAGCCAAAACATAACAATTTTTGTGTTTTTTATGAGATTCAGAGATTTCTTTTTGTACGAAATTTCACTCAACGATTAGATCATCCGACGATAGGGATGTGCGACAGAAAATCGTATCCAAAAACAAATGACACATTAAAAATGAATAAGACGAAAAAATAAAATAAAAGCAAAAATAAAAGCTAAAATAAAGGCGAAAAAAAGCTAAAATAAAAACGAAAATAAAAATGATATTTTTCTTATAAGCTGTTTACCGTAACCCGCCAAGGGCTAGTTCGTGTTTAAAAGGAAAATTTTTTGACAAATTTTTCATTCGGGACAATTTTCAATAGGGTAATTTAGTTTATAGCTACACTGGTTTTTGGAATAAATTGTCCAACCTTAAAATTGGTGAACAATACATCATATCGGAAAAGCTTATTAGAAAAATGATATTATGTTTATAGCGAGTAAAAACTCGTAGAGTTTGGCGAGCAAACATAATAGATAAATCTTTTGAAAAACATGATACATTTTTGGAAACATGGTTAACTTTTGTGTGTGTGCTTTCAAAGAAATTCGATCTTAAAAGCGACAAAGTTGGGTAACTGAACCGAAAGAACAAAAAAAAATGGGGTGGTTTTGAGGGGGGTTGAAAAATGCAGACATACACAAAATGAAGAGAATTTTAAGCATTTTGTCTTTTTTTCTGTGAAAAAAAATCGACTGATTGACATTTTGGAAAGACGAAAAGGACAGCTGGTCATTAGGTGAGAAATTGGGAGAAGACAATGGAGAAAATGAGGATTTTAAAATGGGTTTACAACTTTTCAAATAGTCTCAACACATCCAAGCTGAGAAAGCTGAGCTCTCAGCTTTTCAGAAAGCTGAGATTGAATTCTAGAAATTGGTAACGGTTTGCTTTTGATGCATTGGTTGCATTGGTTGCATTGGTTGGCTTGGTTGCATTGGTTGCATTGGTTGCATTGGTTGTATTGGTTGCATTAAGAGTATAATCTTGACTCTAAACATTGATAGTCTAATCAAAGATTAAAGAGCAATTCCTGTACCTTGTCGTGGCCAAGTTTTCCGACCAATTGCGACCTTTTTCCAAGAAAATCCTGTATTGGCGCTTTAAAGCGTGGTAAAACTACCGTACCCCTCCTAATTTGCGCGAAGTTTCATTTTTTTCATTCTTGTTCATTTCATTTTATTCTTTTTGCGTTTTTCTGATATAGCTGCGTTTGTTTTTGCAGGAAACAAAGAGGATAAAGCTAAGTTACGTTTTTAACAGCTTTTCTCTAGCGGAAGCTTTGTTTGTAGAGTTTTTTTAGACCCACTTGCTTCCCGACGATCTGCTCCACGAGCTTGATGCCAACTAATGTTAAGTTAAGTGGTTTTTATCATTTTCTATGGCGGAGTCTTTGTTTTTGAAGTGCCAACCCAGGATTTTCTCGGAAAAAGGTCACAGATCACAAGTTTCGGACCAGGCTAGCCGAGGCAAGGCCAAAGCCAAGCGTGGCAAAAAGCTTTTGGATTCACCTGAAGCCAGGCTCTTCCCCTAAGAACTTTCCTAGGGCTTACAATTCCTATGAACACTATATCCCTGACCATGACTCAAAGGGTTCCGATTTATTAAAAGTGAATCAAACAAGGTTGAGCTTTAGAATAAAATCTGATCAGCGGATTTGTACTTATGGTGCACTTATATCCAAGATAAAAAACACTCAATTTGCAAGATGGTATTAAAAGTAAACAGGTACGATTTGTAAACCAAATTAGATCCAAAAATCAATCGCCAAGTCTTGCCAAATCAAATCAATCATCTCTTGACATGTTGAACATTGCAATATATCTTATAGTTGGGTATCATTTCTTTTTCTTATTTCAATGTGGATTGTGTGGGCCAACAACTGCGCACACTTCCCATTGGAGCAATACACACTTCCCATTGAAGGGTCAAAGGGAACGGAAAGGGTAATTATTCGAACAAGTAATGACCATCGAAGAAGAAAAAGATGAGAGAATAGACGCCGACAAATAAGAGAACATTGAATTTATGGGGAGATTTTGGAATGAAGTGATGAAATGAGAGATTTTGGACGAGAGACTAGTTGGGGGTGATTCGAATTTTAGATCTTAGTTATGCTTTCGAGTGCTTTGAAACGAATCCAGACTTGTGCCAAAATTCAAAATTAAACCGTAGCTCAATTGAATTAAATTGGTTTAAACTAATTGAATTTTGTTTGTTTGTTTGTTTGTTTTGAGAAAATCCGAGCCATAAAAGTCATCGAACAAATCTACAAAGCCGTTGGGGTGGTAAATTTATGAGCATGAAGGCATAAATACTCTATATACCTACCTAACCTGGTTCTATAACTCACACGTGTGACCGACTATGAGAGAAAAGGCACTCGAACGGAAAAATATTTAGCCAATTTGCGAGATTTGTCATGAACTAAAGGATAATTGGGGAATTCCCTAGGGGACACAGATTTTTGTGTTTTTGTACTGGCTTTTTGTTGCTGTTGTTCATGCTGTTCAATCTGTTCTTTCAAAACGTCTACATCCGAAACAAAGTTCAAAAAGTTCGGAAAAGGCAACAATGGCATATCACAATTAGCATAGTTTGCATTTAAAGTATTTTTAATGAATGTTTGATAAACATATTTTGATATAACTGAATACCGTAAATACTCTAAGCAAAATCCTTTGACTGAATATCATGAGAAAGCTCAACATAGTCTGTTCCTTACGTAAAAACTCTCATTTCATTCAACTTTTTTGTTTTCTATCCTTAGACAACTTTCTAACGTTTTGCTGCTTTATATGCCTTTATATGCCTTTTTGCCAACAGAATTTATCTTATACGTACTCACTGTAATCTCACAACTTAAATTTGGACACAAAATTCATTGAACGGCCACGCCACATCCTATTCTTTGTCTTTTTTATCAGCTTCTTTTGGATTTTATACTTATTTTCGAATTATAATTTTGTTTTTTAGATACGATGAGCGATCGAGAAAGTTTGGATGGATTTGAAGAATTTCGAGATCGAAGAGAAAGCGAACTCAATGGGTATTGGAGGAAGGACGAGACCATCTTCGTGAGAATGGATCCAGTGATCGATCAGTGAAGGAGTTGGACAAAGACATGGCCAAGCAAAGACGGAAATCGATCGACGTGAGGATAAAACTCAGCAAAAATGGCAAAGGAAGTCTCCATCAGCTCTGCCGCTGCGAAGCAAACGACGAAGAAGACGATTTGATTCAATGTTTCAAGGCCGACGGCGCAATTCCTACTGGGTTACAGCTGCTAAAAGACGCTCGAATGGAGAAAGAAATCGATAATTTTCTTGGGCCATTCCAATCAACACGACTTCTGGAATTCCGCGAACTTGATAATCAAGAAGGAATCGATGAATTTATTGATTCAGACGCATCGCTTTGATTTGACGATTGATCTGTTTTTATGCTTAAATCACTTTTGTTTTGTTGATTGTTAAAGATGAATAAATGAAAGTCAAAAGTCAAAAAATGTCAATGAATTATCTGGAAGACTTCCAGGGTTTTCTAAAAAATTTTTTAAAGGAGGAAGATTAGAGGCGCACCCCAGAGTGGGAGGGAAAAATTAGAAGCGCATGCCCTTCTACTAGGGTATTTACGGTAGTTATTGTCGTAGTTTTAATTGATTATATTTTCTCTCCTGCTGCAGAAAGTCATTTCTTCTGCCAGCGCATCCAATAGCCTTACTGTTTGAATATCCTTTCTTTTCCGTCCAAATTTCGTGCCTAAACACAGAATTAACTCTACCCAATCCCATTCATAGCAAACGTTTAAGTTCTTGCTAATTTATCACGGTTCACACTTGCACGGTGCACGATTAAAAAGGCTCGGATTCAAAGGATAAAGGCCCGCTTCTTTTCAAAGTCCGTGATCTACGGTGTCTTTCCCACAAAATTAGGTTTCTTTTGATCATTTCGCCACTCATCCGTTCGTTTTTGCCCGAGATAGCTTACCTCACTTTCTCAAAATGCTTTTCATATTTCTATATTGTTTTAAATTAAACAATATTTCGTTATTTTAGATGCTCTTTCGCCCGTCTTCGCTGATTCGGTTAGCGACACGAAAAATGAACATCGAAGCTCTCGCACAAGCCGATCCGATACAAGCTCAACACATGAAGGTTCGCTTTGTTACTGTTATACAAAATGCTGTAAGGTTTCTTTGGCACTTTAATCATAGCAATCATGAACATGTTATTACTTAATCGGTGGTTCTTTATCAATAGCAGGTGCTTAACCGATAAAAGCTTGAATCGATGAGAATAAGTTCACTTACTTCCGCTCAAGAAATTTGATCAGAATTCATTTGCAAGATGCATGTTACTTGAGGGTAAAAAATAATCGGGGGCTGTTATCAACCGTAATACTGATGAAAGCAATAAAAACCTATAAGAAAACCTAATTTAAGCCATACCAAGATTACAGATGATCAATTTATTCATTGTTTGCTTACTTAAATTTAATTTTAGGAGGTCTGCATAGCGGTGAACGAGTCGGATGTGCCGGAAGAAGCGATCCCAAAATGCGACGCGCATCACATTGAATCGCTTACGTTACATCGGGCTTTCAGGTAGTGTTTTTAGAATTTTTGATTAGCTTTGTGAATTTCTTATTATCAAGGTTTCATTTATCTTTAGAATCTTACAATGAGCGGGTCTATTTTTTGAACCTTTTTGTTTATAGTGTTTTCGCATTCACGCCCGATCATCGCCTGCTCTTACAGAAGCGTTCCAAGCACAAGATCACCTTTCCGGAGATGTGGACAAACACATGCTGCTCTCATCCATTGTGGAATGATGCCGAATTGAAAGGCGTTGAAGGTAGAAGCTTGAAATGTATCATTTAATGTTCTAAATCAAATCTTTAGGTGCAAAAGCGGCGGCAAAGCGAAAGATGGAACATGAATTGGGGATAAAAGCAATTGAAGATGACCGCTACTTATTTAAGGTAATCCATTTTCTCAAGAATAGTCGACATTTATCTTGTTATGTTTTTTATGAACTGAATACTTTTGAGCTACCTAAATACTATTTTTAATTTAGGGAAAGTACTTGTACAAAGCGATGATGCCGAATTCGCCATGGGGAGAACACGAGATGGATTATGTGCTCATCCTTCGTAACTTCGATCTGTCACGGATAGAAGTAAACGCGGAGGAAGTTGAGAATTATGCAGGTTTGTACCCAATGTTATAGCTGTAACGCACCATAACTACAAAGTTGGTGGAAGCTAACCGCAGTTAAGTGGTTTTGGAAGAGTAACGTAGTATATGGCTAAATACGGATAGTCCTTTATTTGGAGAATATGATTACCACTACATATACATTGCTTTAGTTGTATCGTTGGAAGAGTTGAAGAAGCGCCTGGCGAATCCAAACTGCAATTTCACGCCTTGGTTTCGTCTCTTCGAAAATCTAGGACATCTCGAAAAATGGTGGAAAAACATTGAAAAGCTGGAAGAAGATAACGAAGAATTAATTATTCGGATGTAAATATTCGTCGATTTGATTTGTTTGCCTTAGCAATTTAATTTTTCTTAATTTTTTATTTAGTATTGCTTTAATCGGGTTTTGTCATTTTTCCCTGTACAGGTTGCGCGTGACTTTGTCTTTTGTTGAACACATTCCTTTATCAATAAAGTTGATTCCATAATTGTTTGCCACAGATTTAAACGTTGTTAAAAGACATTTATGTATTTCAAGCTCACTTTGGAGTGGTTAAAGTTTAATGTGTTCATCAATGTTCATTTTAATCAACGCTTTATTTAGGCAAAATTGGCGTCGAATGAAACGAAAGCAAGATCAACCATCAAAACAAAAGGCAAAACGACTTGAGCAGTTTAACGAGCCGGGATCGTTGGCTAAAAAGCAAGAAAATTTGCTAAACTATTAGCTATTAGCAGTTTTGAAATCTTTTGACTTGGAAAGTGTATCAACTTCAAATAAATAAGATCGCTAAGTTGCACCACACTTTCAAAGAATGTCGGTTTTATGTGTAAAGTAGAACTTTTATAAAACTTTCCATTTCTAAATCTTTACTTTAGAAAAAGCATTATCCATATCGAGTATAACAACGCGACGTCGAAATGGGAGGTCACACGACAAGCGGTGAAATTTTTTAAACAATCTATTATACTATTTTTTGTAGACAAAGTATCTACAGACAATGGGGGTTCCCGGGGTAAAGGGTGCACCCCAAACATTGTACCCTGAAGAGGTTTGAGATTGTTTTTTCTTTGCAACATGACATTTTAGGTATTCTACTTGTACGAAATTGGATCGGCGATCGTGAAAGAAAAAGAAGGAAGACAATTAATTGGAACAGAGGTATAACAATATTGAGATAGCAATAAAAAAAGTTGTGTCAGGTTTTGGCACTAGCTCTGCGAGCAATCTCCTTTTCTTGTTTGATGACGTATCGGGAAATGCGACGAGCCGGATTTGTTGTTGTTCGGAAAAGGTTTGTTATTTTATACAAGTCTCGATGTTTATGCTTGCTTTCAGCAATAGTTTAATTATAATTTATATTTTTAGGTTGCATCCTACAGAACCGGTTGCACAGACGCAAGCGACACCATCGATAAGTTACTTTGACGAGAAAGCCAATAAGCCTTCGACATCCGAGCCCACCATCAATATTTTAGCTGAAACAAAGAAGTACGGTTTGAAAGTGCCTTTCACAACACATGTTATATGAGAATTTTTACTTTGATTTTACGCAAGCAAATTTTAACTTTACATTCAGATCGCCTTCAGAACCTGCAAATGCCTCCTTGTCTCTGAAGCCTTTTTCATCGACAGTGCTTGATATGTTTCCGACGCTTGAAAATGGCAAAATGAAGTCGGTATTATCTAAGAGTACAACTTTTTATTACAACGGTGACTGATGTTCAACTTTTAGAATGATTCACCTGGCGACGGATCAAAATTTATCACCAATGCATGAGCCTATTTCATCTAGAATAGTCTCACCGAATGTGATACGGCTAACTCCAGATGTGAGTTGTTAAATTTTGATGTTACTTTAATATTTCTAGGTGGATCGACCGAAGATGATGAAACGTCTCTCGACACCTTTAGCGCCGAGGTTTTGGCCAAACTTAGAGGAGGTAATTGTTAATAATTTTATTTTAATAACAATTCGATATTTTGTTAAGCTCGCGACTACAGCTTCAACATGGAGTGAATATCGCGAAAAATTCAAGAGAACAATGGAGATGAACGAACAACGGGCATTTAATAGGTATTTTTTTATTTACCCGTATGAATACAAGCTTGAAAACTTTAAATGGCGCTTACAATGATAAGTTTATGCGATCTAATTAACTATACCGCACGATAACATTGTTTGGCATGTAAATTTGTTCGTATTCACGTTTAAATGTCCTCTTCTAGATACAACTCTTTCAAGAGTCCATTTCAAATATCAAGAGGAGGACCGGCACCTCGACGTGGTTTCTCTCGAGCTCCATTTCATGCAAACACATCTTACACACCACGGCCATTTCAACGAACACCACTGATGCCAAAAGTAAAACAGCAAATGGGAGTGGAGTACGACATTTACAAGGCGGGCACATTTATGCACACAGTTGTGACGCCTCCATTTATGCGAATGACTGTACTTGAGTAAGTGGTTTTATTAATTTTGAAGCTAAGCTATTGAAGTACGCAATAAACTAATTGCAAGAATGTGCCATTCAAGTTAGCTGTAGAAAATGAGATAAACAAAATGTAGATATTTTTTCAGATCAAGTTGTGGGAACGTGCTATCAAGTGCCAATCCGGATCCAACGATTCGCTCGATTTTCGCCATGGTTTCAGCCGACTCCGTCATCACCTACATTGAACACTCGAACAATCCGATAACACTTCAA
Source organism: Mesorhabditis belari (assembly GCA_958450365.1). NCBI lineage: Eukaryota > Metazoa > Nematoda > Chromadorea > Rhabditida > Rhabditidae > Mesorhabditis > Mesorhabditis belari. Next base: position 675,826 of record CAUEEP010000741.1, on the reverse strand, counting down.
GAGATGGAAAAGTTTGTTCAATAAGTAGTCATTTGTGTTCATTTTCATCTGTAATTTCGGTTTTCTTTGTCGATAATTTTTTTTGATAATTTTTTACCGGTTTTTAACTGTCTTTGTACAAAAATAAATATTTATCAGTCACTATACATGCACTAGATTGCTGGCTGATGAAGGGCGTGTTCAAGAATTTCATGGTCGTGTTGATTTGCCAATTGCCAAGAAACGAAGATTGCGATCACCATGAAGAGGAAGATCAGAGAAGTATAATCAATCCATTCGGCGAGAAAATTCAAAGAGTGGTGTGCTGAAATTTGATCCGCTTTAAAGACCATTTTGCATTTTTTAAAACTTACATTTTTGAGACCGGTGCTGCGGAATGGAACCTTGTGTTGTTGGGATGTCGACTCGAGCTGTGGAATACTGCAATATGGTCCAAATTTTAGTATTTCAATTAGAAATTTGCATTACCAATGGCGTTGAGCGAACATTTTTGCGACCATTTTGATCAAAATTCACGATATCATTTATTTCTTTGGCTTAAATTCTTGCATACAAGTAAATTTTGAAGATCTCCCAAATTACATACCTGGATAGAAAGTGAATGACGGAAAGGAGAATACCAGTAATAAAAAAGTTTTTGAAATCATAAAGCTCAGAATAATCAGAGAGGTTTACGAAATAGAAAGAAAAGAATTCCCTATGAATTCCCGTATGAACTAAGCGTCTTATCAATTTTCTCCACCTCAAAAAAAACAGACAGACAGAAATCTTATGTTGAGAAAGGAAAAGGTTCTTAAAAATTTTGTCGCGTGATTAAGCTCTGCTCCAGAGATTGCCGTTCTGGAAGTGGAAAGACCCAGGGTAAAGTGCAAAATGAATCACCCAAATTGAAAGGTCAACAATCAGTCAGCTAATAAGTATTTGAACCGTACGGTAGACTCTTGAAATGCTTTGCGATCTCAAACTTGTTACTGTAACTTTTGCGATGACTGCAACAATTACTGGTTACTGTGACTGTAACAAAGCACTCACACTTAAACGAACAAAAGCTTTATATCTGATGCTATAATATAAACTCTCCACGTTTTTCATTTTCATTTTTGGTTGTCGATTTGGGAATTTAATATTGAAAAGCTCTTGTCTGCTCCATTTTGATATGCAAATTTCAAAATCAAACTTTTTCACTTATTGTTAGCATGTTCATCAATGTGATTAACGATGGTAGAGATTGGACAATGATGGTAGGGATTGGACAATGATGGTAGGGATTGGACAATGATGGTAGGGATTGGACAACGATGGTAGGGATTGGACAATGATGGTAAGGATTGGATAACGATGGTAGGGATTGGACAACGATGGTAAGGATTGGACAACGATGGTAGGGATTGGACAACGATGGTAGGGATTGGACAACGATGGTAGGGATTGGACAATGATGGTAGAGATTGGACAATGATGGTAGGGATTGACAACGATGGTAAGGATTGACAACGATGGTAGGGATTAAAATTCAAGAACTTATCTGCCTGGGCAGATCGCGGCTTTCAAAGAGTATATAATTAGATTCAACGTTGTACAAGCGTTTTGTTTAGGTTTTAAGTTTTAAGAAAACTTAGTAGACTTTCGAATTTGCAAAATCTCCTCCCTCACTACAAACAAATCAATGCGTTCTTGCCATCCCGTCTCGACCTTTCACCCATTTCCATTTTAAAGCCTCTCTTTTCTTTTCTTTTCCTTCTTCCGTCTAGTCATGCCATTTTATCAGTGAAAATTATGTGATCAATGACACATTTCTAAAAAAGAGAACCCTCAATCACTAAAGCTCTTGAGCACTTTGAGCACAAATCACTAGAACTTTCTCCCTGAAATATCAAAGAACCTCTATCAAGAAGAAAACTAACTTTTGGATGCTGTGTGAGTGCTCCTTTGATCTCAGCTGTGCTCAACAAATGTCCGCTAACATTCATCAAATCGTGAACACTAGAAAACTCAAGTTTCAGTCTAAACTAGAGAATTAGCATTAAACAGACAGTATTTTAGAAACCGCCTTTGGACTTATCAGCAATCGCAAGCAATCAGCGGAACTACCAGTCCACAAATCCAAGAAAGTCCAAGAGTTCTGCCAAAACAACTCCCCAGACTTCATTTCTTTTCTGAGTTAGCTCTTTAGATCTTAACCCAATGGATTTTTCAGTGTTGTCGGTTTTCTAGAAGTCAAAGCTTGTTAGCTTGTTCAAAGCCCCACAAAAACATTGAAAGCTTGAAGAAATCACTGTTGAAAGTGTGGGAAGAGCTCGATGCAACCTATTTGATCGCCACCGTTGACGCCTTCTCGAAACGCCTGCGAGCCTGCTCAAATGCAAATGGTTTCAAATTTGATAGTTCATTTATAATTGTTAATGTACAATAAATGTTATTTCAATAAATTATTCAGTTAGAAATTTGTCCTTTTGCTGTTGTTTGCCTTAAAATCAGAACTTTATCTTGTTACGACAATTATTTCGCACTCTGTACACCATGAAAGAATTTGGCAAACTCAGTGATGTTTGTACTAGGATTGGAAACAATTTTAGTACTGTCTAAGGGAAACGAAAGAATTGGAAAGCATCTTTAGTTTTAGAGTTGAAATAGAAGAAGAAAGACTTGCTGTTTTTCGAATAAACAGCTTTTAATGTCTTTTATAGAATAGATCGAATCGCTGTTGATCTTAAGAATCTGCGTTGGCAAGTTTCCAGAAATGCTCTTGATTCACTAAAGCTTTCGCAAGTGTTTTGAAATTCACAGAATTCCTTTCTCAAGTAAAACACTTATCTAGACGATGACAAATTGTTAACGGTAATAACGGTAATAATGTTGACGGTAAAAGGACAACGAAATGTGTTCAAGAGTACATATGATAAGCTTAGAATCATTTGAGCAGAACTTTTCTTTGAGCCGAAGGGGATTAAATGAATTGCTAAGGCCAAATTTCATCACTAAATTTATGAATCAAGCAAAACTTCAAACAAACACTTCTTTTTGTTTAAATCGAACTTTATCTAGAACTGCCGAAATTTCGTTCCTTCGTCTTTTCCAACAGCAGACATTGAATGATTTGAGACTCCCAGTCAAAGCAAAAATGATGACGCCAATGATGACGTCAATAATGGCTGCAATGAGCTTATTTAAGGTAATCCATTTTCTCAAGAATAGTCGACATTTATCTTGTTATGTTTTTTATGAACTGAATACTTTTGAGCTACCTAAATACTATTTTTAATTTAGGGAAAGTACTTGTACAAAGCGATGATGCCGAATTCGCCATGGGGAGAACACGAGATGGATTATGTGCTCATCCTTCGTAACTTCGATCTGTCACGGATAGAAGTAAACGCGGAGGAAGTTGAAAATTATGCAGGTTTGTACCCAATTTTATGGTTGTAACGCACCATAACTACAAAGTTGGTGGAAGCTAACCGCAGTTAAATTGTTTTGTAAGAGTAACGTAGTATTTGGCTAAATATGGATAGTCCTTTATTTGGAGAATATAATTTATCAGAATTATACCACTACATATACATTGCTTTAGTTGTATCGTTGGAAGAGTTGAAGAAACGCCTGGCGAATCCAAACTGCAACTTCACGCCTTGGTTTCGTCTCTTCGAAAATCTAGGACATCTCGAAAAATGGTGGAGAAACATTGAAAAGCTGGAAGAAGATAACGAAGAATTAATTATTCGGATGTAAATATTCATTGATTTGATTTGTTTGCTTTAGCAGTTTCTTTTTCTATGATATTTAGTATTGCTTTTAATTTTAAAGAAGCTTTAATCGGGTTTTGTCATTTTTCCATGTACAGGTTGGCGTGACTTGGTCTTTTGTTGAATACATTCCTTTATCAATAAAGTTGATTCCATAATTGTTTGCCACGGGAGATCTAAACGTTCGTTAAAAGACATTTATGTATTTCAAGCTAACTTTGAGTGGTTAAAGTTTAATGTGTTAATCAATGTCCATTTTAATCAACGCTATTATACTATTTTTTGTAGACAAAGTATCTACAGACAATGGGAGTTCCCGGGGTAAAGGGTGCACCCCAAACATTGTACCCTGAAGAGGTTTGAGATTGTTTTTTCTTTTGCAACATGCCATTTTAGGTATTCTACTTGTACGAAATTGGATCAGCGATCGTAAAAGAAAAAGAAGGAGGACAATTAATTGGAACAGAGGTATAACAATATTGAGATAGTAATAACAAAAGTTGTGTCAGGTTTTGGCACTAGCTCTACGAGCAATCTCCTTTTCTTGTTTGATGACGTATCGGGAAATGCGACGAGCCGGATTTGTTGTTGTTCGGAAAAGGTTTGTTATTTTATACAAGTCTCGATGTTTATGCTTGCTTTCAGCAATAGTTTAATTATAATTTATATTTTTAGGTTGCATCCTACAGAACCGGTTGCACAGACGCAAGCGACACCATCGATAAGTTACTTTGACGAGAAAGCCAATAAGCCTTCGACATCCGAGCCCACCATCAATATTTTAGCTGAAACAAAGAAGTACGGTTTGAAAGTGCCTTTCACAACACATGTTATATGAGAATTTTTACTTTGATTTTACGCAAGCAAATTTTAACTTTACATTCAGATCGCCTTCAGAACCTGCAAATGCCTCCTTGTCTCTGAAGCCTTTTTCATCGACAGTGCTTGATATGTTTCCGACGCTTGAAAATGGCAAAATGAAGTCGGTATTATCTAAGAGTACAACTTTTTATTACAACCGTGACTGATGTTCAACTTTTAGAATGATTCACCTGGCGATGGATCAAAATTTATCACCAATACATGAGCCTATTTCATCTAGAATAATCTCACCGAATGTAATACGGCTAGCTCAAGATGTAAGTTGCTAAATTTTGACGTTACTTGAATATTTTTATGTGGAACGACCGAAGATGATGGAAACGTCTCTCGACACCTTTAGCGCCGAGGTTTTGGCCAAACTTGGAGGAGGTAATTGTTAATAATTTAAATAACAATTCAATATTTTGTTAAGCTCGCGACTACAGCTTCAACATGGAGTGAATATCGCGAAAATTCAAGAAAACAATGGAGATGAACGAACAACGGGCATTTAATAGGTATTTTTTTTATTTACCCGTATGAATACAAACTTGAAAACTTTAAATGGCGCTTACAATGATAAGTTTATGCGATCTAGTTAACTATACCACGCGATAACATTGTTTGGCATGTAAATTTGTTAGTATTCACGTTTAAATGCCCTTTTTAGATTCAACTCTTCAAGAGTCCATTTCAAATGTCAAGAGGAGGACCGGCACCTCGACGTGGTTTCTCTCGATCTCCATTTCCATGCAAACACATCCTACACACCACGGCCATTTCAACGAACGCCACTGATGCCAAAAGTAAAACAGCAAATGGGAGTGGAGTAGACATTTACAAGGCGGGCACATTTATGCAAACAGTTGTGACGACTCCATTTATGCGAATGACTGTACTTGGAGTAAGTGGTTTTATTAGTTTTTGAAGCGAAACTATTGAAGTGCGCAATAAACAAATTGCAAGAATGTTTAGCTGTAGAAAATGAGATAAACAAAATGTAGATATTTTTCAGATCAAGTTGTGGGAACGTGCTATCAAGTGCCAATCCGGATCCAAAGGTTCGCTCGATTTTCGCCATGGTTTCAGCCGACTCTGTCATCACCTACATTGAACACTCGAACAATCCGATAACACTTCAAGAGATGAAAAGTTTGTTCAGTAAATAGTCATTCGTGTTCATTTTCATCTGTAATTCCGGTTCTTTGTCCTGATAATTTTTTGCCGGTTTTTAACTGTCTTTGTACAAAAATAAATATTTATCAGTCTATTATGCACTAGATTGCTGGCTGATGAGGGGCGTGTTCAGGAATTTCATGGTTGTGTTGTTTTGCCAAGTGCCAAGAAATGAAGATTACGATCATAATGAATAGGAAGATCGGAAAAGTATAATTAATCCATTCAGTCATAAAATTCAAAGAGTGATGTACTGAAATTTTATCGGCTTTAAAGACCATTTTACATTTTTTTAAACTTACATTTTTGAGACCGGTGCTGCGGAATGCAACCTCGTGTTGTTGGGATGTCGACTCGAGCTGTGGAATACTGCAATTGGCCCAAATTCTAGTATTTCAATTAGAAATTTGCATTACCAATTGCGTTGTGTAACATTTGTGACAATATTTTCAATGATCAACCAATACGATTGAAGTACGTCCAGGATTTGATCTAAAAATAGTGAAATTAGTTACAGGTCCAACTAGGGAAAGGTCCGATTTCGATGAGATCAATCCGAACCAAAGTTATATTACTTACGCAAGTTACGGGCAAAAGAATGTAATCGAAGCAAAGACTACGAGCTAAAGAAAAAAACTATTCAAAATACAACTTTCGTGGTGTATCAGAATACAAAACACGATCGTGTTGCTCGCGGCTGACTTGTGTAAATCATAAAGCTTTGGCTCGAATTGCGAAATCTCACTGTTCCCTAGTAAGAGTAAAGAAATCGACTTATAAAGTAAATTCAAGTTTATCGAAATCGTTTTTGAAATCGTTTCCTGGATGGCTACTGTTTCTTATTGATTTTGATAATAAAATTTAGAGATAGTTGAAGAAAAATTAGATGAAAAAGAAAACGAACGATGTCCGGCAGATGTTTCATTTTGGATGATCACTCGCTTGTTGAGTTGAATGAACTGAAAACGTTGTTTAGATAGAGCGCATACAATTTACAATTTTATTTTCTGATCTCATTGTTCTCAAAAATCTTAGCTACCATACTCTTTCAAAGCTTTGAAAAAGCACATTTTAGAAAGTACATTAATTTGAGAGTATTGCAGAGTAGTCTCACCTCCGAATACGTAAGTTGAGCACAATAAAATAAAGAAGATTTGTTTCATTTTCTGAATCGATTGATTAGATTTAAAAATAATATTAGCGTGCAAAATCTGTGAAAAAATAATCGGAAAAAACAGTTTGTGAAGGCGAGGACTTGTCTGGTGTGATAACAAACAATTGGCTTTTAAGTGACTGACCGTGCCATCCGGTGACCTCATTTACATCGACAACTCATACCTTATTGTTTTTAGTTGAACACTTGTAAAACTTGTAAAAACTTTAGTTTTAACATCATAAAAGCGTGTTGATGGAAAAGGAAGTTAGGGAATAAACGTAGGTAGGCTGGGTTGGTGATGGAAAAAAAGTTAAGCACGCAATGCCAGCAAATTTCCATATCTCCAGCACTCACCCACTGGACTGACCAATCCCACAATAAAGATCAGAGAGTTGAAGCAAGCACTCGAGAAACCCAATCTACCCGCCACCCCAATCCACCACAAACTTGAGTACTGAAAGTTTAAAATGAGCCCTGGTGCACATATTTCCATGTTAAAAATCGATTTCTTGCTGGAAGCCCTGATCATTCACACAGATCTACACAGCCAGAGCTAAATGCCCGACCTTAGCTTATCCTAACTACAATATGGATAGATTTAAATGTATAGGTAAATGACTAATAACATACAAGCCTGAAAAGTCTCTCTGCTGTATGGATGCTCTTATCTGGCTGGTCAGATGATCTGATATTTTACCTTTTTCTATACAGCTAACCATTGTGCCTAGAGTAAAGAGCTAATCCTTGAAGATTCAGCTCTGAACTGAGCTCTGCGAAAGACCAAATCTAGTTACACTTATCATCTGGTAAAGCCTATTTTCTATTAAGTTTTGGAGTTAAGTTTTTAAGTCCAAGTCTTTATTAATGAAGATAAGTCAAAGCCCTTATTAATGAAGACAAAAGAGCCCTAGTTAAATAATCAAAATGAACAAAGAGCCAAAATTGAATTCTTCAAGTTATATTGGATTGGTCATTTCAACAAAAAAATATTATTTGGTTGAGTCTGAAAAGAGCCTAGGTCTTGAACAAGAAAGGCTTTATCTCTCGCTTTTATTCACATTCACGCCATATCAAATTTGCCACATCTAATCCTGAATCTGTCTTTCTGAAACTGTCTTTGATGAACGAAGGAAACCCCTTTGATTTGTTTTAGTGTTATCTTTTGAGACGTTAGATAAATTTTTATGAACAAAATTCGTGAGGATGAATCATTGCATCTATCCATTCATGCTGCAATATTACCCAAGATTTCGTGGGGAGTAGCTTTCAAAGTTCGTGTATATTCTATGTTCGTGTATATTCGTGTATATTGTTTATATGGCAGAAGAATTCGAAAGAAAAGTGAACCTTAGCCTAGAGGCCTGGAGCGTACTGCCACATAAACGAAGGAAGCCCAAAATTGATTTCTAGTAATTCTCGGTGAAGGCTTGATAAAAGTTTATGTGAATCTGTCAAATTTGTAGCCGCTCGACATGGGGTTACTAATACTGTTCCAATCCTGATGCCGATGCATCAGTAAACAAAACTTGTCCACCTGTTGAGACGATTACCTCGAGATTTCGTGTCACTGGTTCATTTCGCATCATTTCGTCACCGGTCATTTCGCGTCAACGCTTGGCACACTCCGTCCATTCAGCTTTCTCTTCTTTGTTGGCTTGGACTGGTTTGTGAACGGGTGTCATCAGCCTCGAGTCGCCTCGAGTTGAGCCACTCTTTGTCAAATGAAACGCGTCTAAAACCTCGTCTAAAACCATGAAATGCGTAGAGATAACGTAACCACAAAACGTTTAAGCAATTTCTTAGTGTACAGCCACCGTTTAATAACGCTAATACCTTGCAGTTGTGCTTTTCAATCCGGCTTGGGGAAATTGATTCGTCTTGTAAATTCACCGTGAATCCTAGAAAATTTAGATGATGAGAGCACGGCATCAACAAGAAAAACAGCGCTGAAAATGTTGTTTTTAAATCCAATTTAGGCACCCCGAAATGTGTCAAAACTAAAGTACTGTTAAAAAGCAAATAAAGCTTATCGAGCTTCGTTTTAGGCTTTCCAGAATCACTATAACACTTCCAGTCTACGATAGAAAAGCTCGGAGTTATAGCTCTTCAAAAATAGAGAGAAATTCGCGAAATGATACCTTTTGTCCGTTATTGTTCATATGGCAGAAGAATTCGAAAGAAAAGTTAACCTTAGCCTGGAGGCCTGGAGCATACTGCCTCATAAATGAAGGAAGCCCAAAATTGATTTCTAGTAGTTCTCGGTGAAGGCTTGACTAAGTTTTTCTGATTCCGTCAAATTTGTAGCTGCCGATATGCACTCCAGGGGTGACTAATACGCTTTAATGCTGATGCCAATGCATCAGTAAACAGAACTTGTCCAAATCGTTAAGACGATTACCGAGATTTTGCTTCACCGGCTGCGTCAAACCCCTTGGTACATTCTGTCCATTCAGCTTTCTTCTTTGTTGGCTTGGACTGGTTTGTGGACGGCCGTCATCGCAGCCTCGAGTTGGACCACTATTTATGAAGTGAAACACGTTGATCGAACTTCGTCTAAAACCACCAAATGCATAGAGATAACGTAATCCAATAAAACGTTTACAATTCCTTAGTGTACAGTCACAGTTTAATAAGGCTTGTACTTGCATTTGTGCTTTCTCAACTGGCTTTTGGAGAAACAGATATAAGTTCGCAGTGAATCCAAGAAAATCCAGCAACTGGTTCCCAAACACACTTCTCGATTGCAGGGGTGATTCCAACCCTATTCAGTGTCTCGAACTCTATTCAGGCCTCGAACTCTATTCAGTGTCTCGAACTCTATTCAGTGTCTCCAACACTATGCCTCTGATTCTCAATATCATTTTGTGGCTATCAGCAAAGACTAAACCATCATCTAGATAACGAAAAATCTGAACGATTTAGACCCTAAAGTGAGTAGCTAGTGCACGAAACAGTTTCGTAAAAACCCACAGAGCTGGGATAGACCTAAAAGGAGAACAGTGAATTTGTAGTATTGCTTGCCAGGCAAGAGCCAAGGTAATTCTGTGAAGGCGAGTCAATGTTTTCAATTCGCACCTAAACACGAAACTTAGCAAAGTTAAGTCTTAAAAGGTAGCAAACATTAGAGATTTCTATCTCGCTTCGTTTCGATTTCCCATTGCCATTACGTCGCTAAAGTTTTGTTTTCAGTTGAACGGGAGACAATGAAACGAAACGCGAATGTGGCTTTGGTCCGGTTAGGAGAGAAATTTAGTTTCGAAACTCGTTGAACTTGAGTCATTTCTTGAGTGGCTTTTTAATCTGTGATTTTGATATGTTTTAATGGCATTTTTATTGAGTTATGGTTACAACAGACACGGCCTGACAGACAGACAACAGACAGACAAAAAGAAGTAAAGAAGTAGTTAAAAAGAAGAAGTAAAAAAGTAAACTCCCTCTGGAGTAACGGGAGATCATCCCTGATAGTAGGTTGGCAACTTTTAAACTTCCGTTTTAGGTAACAACTTTCTATTCTACAAAACTTTAATCCAAAAGATATTTGCGATTACTAACGATGATTTCTTCCCATCCTTGGGCAAATCCTGGCTTTGAAAGTCGCACATAATATCTGCTTTTTTTTTTTTTGTTTTCTTTACTTTCTCTTTGTCTTCTTGAGTGTATACAAGTTCTGTCTGCTCTTTCTCTTTTCTTTTTCTTTAAGTGATTTTTGGGGTAAACACAGAGAGGAACGCTTATCATCTCACTCAAACTTTTGAAAAAGGAAGGATCAAAAGGGGGAAATGAAATCATTTTAACAATACTTTTGCTTTTTAACAAAAACGAAAGAAAAAGCAAGCCAACGTTTTGACTAGCCAATGACTGGGAAAATGTTTTATTGTCACAAAGTTATCACAGCCGATCGAGGTATTCTTTGTGTGACCGCGTAATCGCTTGACGTCTGACGCAGGGCTTTTCCATGAGAGGTCTCTTGGTACCGGTTCTGTTTCGTCTCTTTCTGGCCTAGGTCCAGGTCCAGGTCTCTTCCGGTCCAGGTTACACTGGCCAGATCCGAATGGAGCTGACCATACCGCGATCACTTTGACCACTTTGGACCACAAAGACCACTTCTCGACCATACCGCGTCGTCACCCATCGTAGATTTAAACCCCAATGAAACGTATCCGATCTAGCACACTCACACAAAAATTTTGACGGACTTGAGTGCTTTGCTTTGAGTGCGTCTGAAAGCAAAGCATGGCTAAGAGCTGGACTAGGTAAGAGACTTTAAGAGTAGGTAGTACTGCACTGGAGAAAACCCAAGAAGTAACCAACTCGTGAATATGTCAAAAGTATTCTGCTCACTCTTTCTGTTGGGCAGAGTCCTTTCCAACTCACTTGCACGACCTGCGACCAACTGGTGCAATCATTTCCAATCACTTTCAATTCCTTCCTTCATTTTATCTCCAAACTCGGCTAAATTTGGGTCGAAAATAAAGCCAATTTTAGCCTCTCTTTCCTTTTTTCAAGAAAGTTTGATATCAAAGCTACCGTCACTAACCCTCTTCTTTCTCTCTTTCTTTCTTTCTTTTTATTCAGTTTGACGCGCACAAATTCCCCTTCTTACGTAAGTCTCGATTAGAAAAAGAACAAATTGATTTATCTCCTTCAAAAATTTCATTACAAAGGAATCTTTTCTCTTTTGTCTTTCCTATCTACAAATGTTTTTCAAAGAAAGCAAAGAACTGAAGAAGGGATTCAGAAAACATTTGATAAAAAAAAGAAAATTTAGCCTGGCTGTGTGTATCGGTGTGAAATTTTGATTGAGCTTCTAATAAGAAAGTCGCGGCTATAAAATTAAATATGTACACCAGTAAAGGGTTTATTTTTACCAGTAAAGGCCAGCAGTAAACTTTCTCAGTACTCAAGTTTGAGGTGGCGGGTAGATTGTGTTTCTCGAATGCTCGCTTCAGCTCTCTGATATTCATTGTGGTGCTGGTCAGTCCAGTGGGTGCCACCTACCCGCTCGCTCAAAGCAAGGAAGTCCCGATTGGGGAGGGGATGTGAAGAAAAGGCTGAAAACTGCGTTTTTGGATCACTTAAACACTTTTTTTTTAAAGAATTTCTCTCTTTCTTTTCTTTTCCATTTTAGAACAGCTTTAATGTTTTACAAGAGAAATAACGATATATGAATTCATTAAAAAGTCAAACGGAAATGCATTTACAGAAATTAAGATAGAGCGTGAAGTTCAAACCCTCAAAATTGTCTTAAATCTTTAAAAAGATTCAAAATTTTGAAATGCTGATCAAAAACATTTCCGAGTCAAGAATAGAAAATGTTGGCCTGGAGTGAAACAGATTTGGTTACGTCGATCCCTTTCTTCTTCTTTTAGTCCCCTCCCCTCTTTCTTATCATTAAATCAGCCCATTTTCTTTTTATACTTTCATATAAACAGGGAAAGACCCTTTCCTTTTCAATTCTTCTTCCGATTAAAAGTTCGACATTTTTTATTTAACGAGTCTAGACGAAAAGTCTGATTTTAGTGCTGGCGAATACCGCATAACTATTTTTGTTTTTCTGAATCAATTGTCAATCTCAACTATAGCTGTTTTCCCTCAAAACGCCCTAAAACCTAAAACGTGTTTGAATTGATCGAAGCATTGAAGAGATTTCGAGGGTGAAATGCGAGTGACCAAAAGAAGGAATCGAGTCACTTTAGGGACAAGTTTAGTGTCGTCAAAATAGAGTTAGCTTTCCAAAAAAATTGAAGATTTCACTATAGCCGTTTGTTAGAGCCGTTTGCCCCCGTTTGCTGTTTGCCTCTCAACTATAGGTGTTGGCCCCAAAACGCCCTAAAACCTAAAACGTGTTTCAATTGATCGAACCATTGAAAAATTTTGAGGGCGAAATGCGAGTGACCAAAAACACACTTTTGAAAATCCCACTTTCACAAGAGTTCGGCTTTGACTATATAGTGGAAAATGAGCGCCTTTCATTCAATATCATTCAATATCATTCAATATTATTCAATATCATTCAATATTATTCAAAATAATTAAGAGCTTGGATCATTTCATGGGAAAATTTTGGATTTACAATTTTCTTCTTTGTGAATAAGCCGGTTTTTTTTGACAATTTGGAGGGTTTTGAACTCACGCTCTATCTAAATTTCTGTAAATGCATTTCCATTAGACTTTTTTAATAAATTCATATATAGTTATCCTTTCCTGTTTTAAAGCTTCAATTCCGGAAGCTAACTCTATTTTGACGACACTAAACTTGCCCCTAAAGTGACTGATCCCTTCTTTTGGTCACTCGCATTTCGCCCTCGAAATCTCTTCAATGCTTCGATTAATTGAAACACGTTTTAGTCTATTTTGTAGAGGAGATTGACAACTTTCAAAAATAGTTTATAACATTCATCGATTCTCGTTTAGAACATCGGCTTTCTATCGTTGGGAATTTATGTTGAAAATGTTGAAATCCGCATTTTTATGCATTTACCTCATAATAAATAATTAATATCGATTTAGAAAATGCGACAAATCTTCCTTATTCTATTGTGCTCAACTTAACGTATTTGGAGGTGAGATTACTCTACCAATACTTTCAAATTAATGTACTTCAAAACCTGTAGTCTTTAGCTTCCGATTGCATTCTTTTCCCCTTTAACTTGTGTAAGTAACATATAGATTTGTCGCATTTTCTAAGAGATCATTAAGTGATAAGTGTTATCCTTGCTTTTTTGTGTCACAATTCGAATCTGATAAAATCACGCCATTTCTCTTGTTTGTTTGTTTTTCGTATATCAGTGAGGTGTCCCGGAAATTGCTGACCAGTGTTCGAGGGGCTTTCGAGCGAAAAATAAGATGAAAAATGAAATGAAAACGACCAATTGAAGTAACATCGTTTCAGAAACAGTTCGCCGACTTATTTAATTGTAACTTAAGTCAAAATCTTCCCAACCAATCTAAAGAAGATTAGATTTTTTGTTTACAAACTCGTAATCAGGCAAGTTCTGAGGCAACTACGGGAGGCAAGTTCTGAGGCAACTACGGGAGGCAAGTTGTGTTTTGACCCTTGTTTGCTTTAAATTCTTCGTTCGCTTTGAAAAACTTCCCTTGACATGCCATTCCGGGACACCTCCACTGATATACGAAAAAAGGAATGGCGTGATTTTATCCGATTCGGAGTGTGACACAAAAAAAGCAAGGACAACACTTATCACTTTAAAGATCAGCGAGAGCTTTCTCCGAAGGCGTAAAACAGATGAGATCTTTGGTCCATCAAAGGCGGTGCCTCTCTTCCTTGTTCTTTCTGAAGCTTGGTGTATTTTGTGCTGGTCTTTTGCCATTGCCATTGTTAAATCGATCAAATTTCGATACTTTTTGGTTATTTCTCATTAAATCAAATCGGTTAAATCCCTTAAAATTTCCATTTTTGCAATTTGCATTACAAAAATCTGAATTCCTTTTGCACTATTCCTATAAAATTGATTGATTTGCTATTTTAAAATGGAAAAAATTGAAATTGAAATTCGAAATTGAAAACTTTCACTAGTTTAATGAGGCTTTTTAATGCTAATTGCAAAGATTGCAAATTTAGAGAGTGATAGTCGATTTGACGCAAATGTGGATATGGACCGAATGATGTTTTTATTAATTAACCTAACCAGGGAAAAGCACAAACTCAAGGTGACCTTTTCACATCCTTTGCACTTTATAGAAGTGGCTATGTGGAATCCGAATCTGAAATCAAAATATTCCCAGATGACTTTCCTAACGTGTAAAATTTCAATTGAAAATTTGGTTTCAAAAAGGAAGAAAAACAAACGAAAAAAGCTGCACAAGGGATCGAACCCTGATCCTGTGAGCAAACTTAACCTGTGAGCTTAACTTGTCGATCAATCGGCGATCAACTTATCAGGATCTGCCTAATCAGCAGATTCCACAGCGGATATCAGAGAAGTTGTGAGGGGAAATGAGTCATGTTGAGCACAAAATCTTGGCGTTACGTATTCAGAAATGATCTTTACGAATGTAAACAAGTTAAAAAACTTAATTTAGATGGATTTAAACGTTTAAAATCTTTAAATTTACACGAAATTGCTGCAAAATTGCGGTCTTACACTTTCTTGGGGGAAACAGCTAAAAACGGTTTACTTTTTGGTAGAGTCTTGAAACAGTCAAAACGGTTACTTTTTGGCACTCAAAGCAAACTTTTTGAGCCTTTTTTTCCAAGCTTGATAAACGACTTTGTTTCAAGTAGCTCTAACTTGTATTGCTCCGCATAGTTTTGTTTCAGCATAATTTGAATTAATGTTTTTAAAAGTTGAAGCTATTGGGTTGGGGAGGGAGATGAGTCATTTCGCCGAAAATGAAAAGAAATTTGTAAAACTTATAACAGACTTTGTCAAATGATATGCGTTTGATATCCGTAGAAGGGTAACTAATTCTCTACAAAATAATATTTAAAAAGAGAACTCAAACAGCGCCTCAACTCAACAAAAGGCCATTTTTTCACAAAATCTATAAACTGTGACCTAGCGAAAACGGTTGGAGGGATCTTCCTGTAAATTTGGCAACTTATGCAATTGAGTATACTCTATTTTCATTCCCTTTCATTCCCCGATTCCCCGGCTATTCACCCTTTTCACAAGAATCTCTTTCTTAATCACGCCATTTCTTTTGTACAAGCGGTAAACGACTTTGTTTAGTAGCTCTAACTCTGGATTGCGTAGTTTGCGTGAGGTGTCCCGGAATGGAATGTACAAGAGAAGCTTTTCAAAGCAAACGAAGAATACAAAAATATAACGCTTAACGCAAAATCAACTCGAAGACAGTAGAAAAGAAAGTTAAAGAGCTGATAAGGATCACACTTTTCAAAATATTCAATGCGTTTATACGTATTTCGCGCCTTTTCATTCCCCCGATCCCCGGCTATTCACCCCTTTTCACAAAAATCTCTTTCATAATCACGCCATTTCTCTTATTTTATTCTATCAGTGAGGTGTCCCGGAATGGTATGTCGAGAAGAGTTTTTCAAAGCGAACAAAGAATTTAAAGCAAACAAGGGGTTCAAAACACAACTTGCCTTCCGTAGTATCTGTTACGAGTTTGTAACAAAATCTAATCTTCTTTAAGATTGGCTGTCAAGATTTTGACTTAAGTTATAGAATATGTTGGGTGGAGGGACTCCCCTCTAATACGCTGAGAAGGAGTTGAGTCGGGTTGTTGGGGTGTTAGAGATGATAGGATATCAAAGAAATCCACTCTTTAAGTTAACACAAATTCTGGTCCATATCCGTTTACTCCCTAAGCAAACAGCTTTAAACAATAAAGCTTTAACAATCAATCTATTCATTCATAACAATCAATTCATCAATCCATCCAATTCACAACAGCCAATTCATTTAATTCATCCATCTTAATCACGCCATTTCTCTTGTTTTATCTTTTGTTTTACCATTTCTCTTGTTTTATCACGCCATTTCCTGAAAATATGTAAACATTCATTGAATATTTTGAGAAGAGTGATAAGAATCATCTCATTCATTTTTATTCACCCGCCGATTCACTCCATGTCATACAGCTTCGTCTGACTACAGTTTCGCCTGACTACAGTTTCGCCGATCGAATTTGCCACATATGATTCTGAACCTTTTGCTTTCTGTAGCCGTCTTTGTTTGAAACGAGTTACTAAGGGAAATCATTTTTTTTGTTAACTCGACCAATTCTACTTGCAATATAATCTTGAAAAATTCAATTTTGCCCTCTTTGTACATTTTGATTTAAAATTATTTAACCACGGCTCTTCGATATTTCTTCATTAGTAAGGGCTTTGACTTAAAAACTGAACTTAAGAGTACTTAAGAACTGAACTCAAGTACTTAAGAACAAAATAAACTCTGCCAAATGATAATTGTAACTAGATGTAGTGTTTCACAGAGCTCAGTTTCAGAGCTGAATCTTCCAAGGATTAGCTCTTTACTCTACTTAGGCACAACGGTTAGCTGTATAGAAAAAAAGATAAAGTATAAATATTCAGATCAAATGACCAGCCAGATAAAGGGCATCTATATAGAAAGAGAGAACTTTTTAGGCTTCTTTATGTTATTAGTCATTTACCTATACGTTTTAAATCTATCCATATTGTAGTTAGGATAAGCTAAAATCGAACATTGTTAGCTCTGGCTGTGTGAATCTGTGTGAATGATTAGGCTTCCGGCAAGAAAAATCGCTTTATAACATGAAATATGTACACCAGGGCTCATTTAAAGGGCACATTTTAAACTTTCGGGCACTCAAGTTTGGGGTGGATTGGGTGTAAGGGTAGATTGGGTTTCTCGAATGATAAATAATGATAATGATAATGATCTCGAATGATTCTCGCTTCAACTCTCTGATATTTATTGTGGGTGTTGGTCAGTCCAGTGGGTGCGTGCTGGGATATGCAAAATTTGCGTTGCTGGCATTGCGTGCCAGCTTTTTTGCATCACACAACCCAGTTTCACCTACGTTTATTCCCTTTTTTTTCCATCACCAACCCAGCCTACCTACGTTTATCCCCTTTTTCTCCATCACCAACCCAAAGCCTACCTACGTTTATTCCCTTTTGCTCCATCACCAACCCAGCCTACCTACGTTTATTCCCTTTTGCTCCATCACCAACCCAGCCTACCTACGTTTATTCCCTTTTCTCCATCACCAACCCAGCCTACCTACGTTTTATTCCCTTTTCTCCATCACCAACCCAGCCTACCTACGTTTTATTCCTTTTTCTCCATCACCAACCCAGCCTACCTACGTTTATTCCCTTTTGCTCCATCACCAACCCAGCCTACCTACGTTTATTCCCTTTTGCTCCATCACCAACCCAGCCTACCTACGTTTATTCCCCTTTTCTCCATCACTCAACAGCCTACTCACGGTTTATTCCCTTTGCTCCATCACCAACCCAGCCTACCTACGTTTATTCCCCCTAACTTCCGTTTCCATCAACACGCTTTCATGATGTTGAAACTAAAAATTTTACAAGTGTTCAACTAAAAACATTAAGGTATGCGTTGTCGGTGCAAATGAGGTCACCGGATGGCACGGTCAGTCACTTAAAAGCCAATTGTTCGTTATCACAGCAGACAAGCCCTCGCCTTCACAAGCTGTTTTTTTTTCGATTATTTTTTCACAGATATTCGCACGCTAATATTATTTTTCAAATCTAATCAATCGATTCAGAAAATGAAGCAAATCTTGCTTATCTTATTGTGCTCAACTTACGTATGCGGAGGTGAGATTATTCTACCAATTAGAGGTGTGTTCCTCGCGAGTAAGTAGTTACTCGAATAAGATTTGCACGAGTAATCTTTTACTCGAGTAATAGCTCTGGTAATTGTCGAGTAATGCGTTTTCCCTAAAAAATGCGCCGGCGCGAAAAAAATATGAAAGGAATTTTTGCGCAGGTTTTTCAAAAAAAATTTTTATTTTTACATTGGAAGGCATTTTACATTTTACATTGGCTGAGTATCTTTAAAGAGTGACGTATATAAGGCGCGGGGGCTCGTGATTTTCCGTCATTTTTACAATAATTTTTGCTAAAATTGTACGGTAATTTTTTCCCAAGTATGCGTTTTAAAAAGCGCATTACTCGCTTGAGGAACACACTCTACTACCAATGCTCTTAATAATAATGTACTTTCTAAAATGTGCTTTCTAAAATGTGCTTTCTAAATGTACTTTCTAAATCATACTTTTTCTAAAATGTACTTTCTAAAATGTGCTTTCTAAAATGTACTTTCTAAAATGTGCTTTTTAAAAGCTTTGAAAAGAAGTAGCTAAGATTTTTGAGAGCAATGTTAAATCAGAAAATGAAATTGTAAATTGTACGCGCTCTATCTAAAACAACGTTTTCAGTTCATTCAACTCAACAAGCGAGTGATCATCCAAATGAAACATCTGCCGGACACATCGTTCGTTTTCTTTTTCAAAAATACTAATTTTTCTTCAGCTATCTCTAAATTTTATTATCAAAATCAATAAGAAACAGTAGCAATCCAGAAAACGATTTCAAAAAACGATTTCGATAAACTTGAATTTACTTTATAAGTCGATTTCTTTACTTTTACTAGGGAACAGTGAGATTTCGCAACTCGAGCCAAAGCTTTATGATTTACGCAAGTCGGCCACGCGAGCAACACGATCGTGTTTTTAGTTTTTTTTTTGCCTAAATGCTCTAGATTTCTATACAAACACATTTTGAAATTTGGAACGAATATGATTTCTCATGATTTGCCGCCACTCACCAAACAAGTGATCTGGTCGTGTAGTAGTACAAGCAGCACTATAACAAGGAATTATAGTGCCGCTGTCTCGCATTCTTAACATCCTACTTCGATCCGCTTTAGATCGATGTTTTTACATTTTTATTTTTATTTTTTAAGCAATAAGTTGAATTTTGAATAGTTTTGAGTCTTTAGCTTGTAGTTTTTAGCTTCGGTGCATTCTCTTGCCCACGCCCGCTTGCGTAAGTAATCTAGCTTTTGGTTCGGATTGATCTGATCCAAATCTGACCTTTCCCTAGTTAGGGCCTGTAACTAATTTCCACTATTTCAGATCGAATCCTGGACGTACTTCAATCGTATTTGTTGATCGTTGCCCTCGTGATCATCGTGATTCTCATTGCGATCGTCATTGCAATCATCATTGGCGTCATCATTTTTGCTTTGACTGGGAATCTCAAATTATTCAATTTCTGCCGTTCAATTCAACGTCAACGCAGTCGGTAAAGCAAATTTCTAAATGAAATACTAAAATTTGGATTGAGTACCGTCTGTATTTCACAGCTCGAGCTCGACATCCCAACAACACGAGGTTCCATTCCGCAGCACCGGTCTCCAAAGAATGTAAGTTTTAAAAATGTAAAATGCTCTTTAAAGCGGATAAGATTTCAGTACACCTCTCTGAATCAATAAACAGCGAATCGCTAATCGGATGGCTTTATGCTCCTGTCCTGGTTTTCTGTTCTGACTGGCCTAGAAACCAGACCTGGACCTGGCTTGACACGGCTTTTGAACATCTTGCCCAGTCATCCAATCAAATACTCAAATTCTAACATGATTTAATTAGAGAAAATCCTAAACTTTCACAGTATTCTTATCATTTTACAGATTCTTAACTCACTTGTTTTGTTTTGTCACATTGTTAACTCACTTTCCCATCTTTTACGTTTTCAGTTTTTCTTTCGGTTTACCATTAAAGCTCATTTACTCTATTTGCTCATTTGCACGAACTATTTATTAAGAAAAATATTACTTTTTTGCTCAAAAAGAACAAAAGAACAAAATACCCTTTCCGGACACTCTGTATATATTCTTAATTACTCAAAAGACTAACATTTTATCTACAACCTTTATGCAAACTGTGCAAGATTTCCATTTGATTTCTCAATTGGTTCCGCACTTGGTTCGGATTTGGTTGCCATTTGGATCCCAATTGGTTCCAAATTGGTTCCCATTTGGATTCCCAGGCGGTTCTGATTTGGTTCCATTTGGTTCTCAATTGGTTCTCTATTGGGCTTCGAATTGTAGCTGAATCGGTTCGCATTTGGTTCCGCATTTGGATCCCAATTGTTTACCATTTGGTTCCCATTTGGTTCCCACTTGGTTCCGATTTGGTTCTCATTTGGTTTCCCATTGGTTCGTAATTGGCTCCAAATTGGCTCCAAATTGGCTCCAAATTGGCTCCAAATTGGTTCCAAATTGGTTCCAAATTGATTCCGATTTGGTTGCCATTGGTTCCCAATTGGTTCCAAATTGGTTCCAAATTGGTTTACACCATTTCGTCGATGAATTTCAATCGTTGATCGAGATGGACGACCTTTATGCAAACTCCCGCGGGTACATCTCGAAAACTTCAAAAACTTTTCGCTGTCGGCTCGTTAACGTTTGTCATAGAATGAGCTTTTCAGATCCGCATTCAAGAGGCGTTACGACTGTGGCGTAAAGCAAAAGTACTAAAATTTGATCGATTTAACAATGGTAATGGCAAAAGAGCAGCACACAATACACCAAGCTTCAGAAGGAATACGAAAGAGAGGCACCGACTTCATGGACAAAAGATTTCGTCTGTTTTATACCCCTTTAAGCCTCGCTGGGAGATCTTTAAAGTGATAAGTGTCGTTTGTTGTTTTTTTGTGTCACACTCGAATAAACAATAATTTCCCTTCTTCGAAAGTGAGTTGTGTAATGAAAACCGTTCAAAAGACACAAGGATAGTCCCTTTTTTTCTCTCTAATTTTTCCGTTTCCTTTTCCTTTCCTTTCCTTTTTCCTAACACCTTTCTTTTATCTTTTTCATCAATCTCACCTTTTTTTCACTAAGTTCTTTCCCAAAAATGTCTCTTTCTTTAAAAAACCCTTCGAAAAAGCGATCCAAATGAAAAATTCAAAAATCTATTGATTTTCTGTCAATTTTTATGTCATTAAATTTGAAGAAATAGATATTTTTTGCAGTTTTCTGTACTAGTAAAGGATTCTTTGAATGAAATTGTATTGTATATTGTACATTGTATTGTATGGAAATCAATTTTGATAACTAAAAGTCAAATGACTGTGTTAATATAAAGCAATTATAGCTAATTGTCTAGTTAAATTTTGTAAAAGATTTCTTTTCCAAACAATTTCTAGATTATTCGTTTTCTACGCTTTTTGTTTCTATGTCTATTTGGATTGTGGGGCATTTGATTGCCCTGTTCCTTTGCCATTGGCAATCTGACTTTGAGCTCAAGTTTCTTGGTGTTGGACTGTTCAATTCAAATAGTTTTCGTACCAATCGATAGAGAAAGACGCGGCGCATCCTAATAATACCAAGAATATTAGAATTAAACAACTGAACACCAAGAAGTTTGAGCTCAAAGTTAAAGTAATAATGGGAAAAGCGGCGGGGCGCGGATCAAATGTCCAATAACGATTTGAGTGTGTTCATTGAGAGTAATCCGTTTTCTAAAAGCTGAATAGTTTGGACCGTGATTTTCCTTTCCGAATTTTGTCATCGATGATCTAGACGATGAATTGCTAATCGACGATGAAATGCTTTCATTCGTTTAGACGATCAATGAAAGCATTAAGCTGATCTGAGTGAGCTGATCTGAGTGAGCTGATCTGAATGAGCTGATTTGGGTGAGCTGATCTGATTGAGCTGATCTGGAGTGAGCTGATCTGAGTGACCTGATCTGGGTGAGCTGATTTGAGTGAGCTGATCTGAATGAGCTGATCTGGGTGAGCTGATCTGAGTGAGCTGAAAGAAGATTATGGTAGTTTTCTAAATTGCCCATCTTTCAGAGAAAGCCACAAAGAAAACACTCTAATCTGGTTTTTAGGAAAATCCTTAATAACGGTACTTCTGCAAGAGAGTTGGGCATTTTAGAAAAAAATTGGATAAATCGAATGATTGACTTTCCCGGTGCGCATGCCACCGATCAATCTGGGGGAAACCAGTCTCGTTCAAAAGCTCGCCTTGTATCCTTTTCCTCATCGTTTTTTTTCTTGGGCTTATATTACACCAAAGTGGGAGTGGAAATTTAGTTGAAATGTAGTTAAAAACTTAGCTAAACAATGAAAAACACCATTTTCATATAAAAATCGGCTATTTTAGAGAAAGCCTCTGGAAAATCGAGATCAAGTGAATGTGTTGATCGATATAAGGTGGGATTTCTTTTGAGATTTTCCCTTGTTAATTGCTAAGTTTAAGGCTTTAAAGGCTTTAAAATGTTTCTCTACTCAACGAGACAATGTGGAAAAATGGAAATGAAAATCGACAATTTCAAATGCAAATCCAAATCAATTTATAAATCAAATTATTTCAGTTTAATGAATGCATTCAAAAGAAAAGTCTACTTTCAAAAAAAAAAATTGCCGTAATCTTGCTTCTAGTTCTTGTCAATCTATTAGGCTCAAAAAACAAGATCTGGTGTCGTTATAATATCGGAATACCGCCCCTTTTTGCAATCTAACTTTGAGCTCTAATTTCTTGATGTTCGGCTGTTCAATTCAAATAGTTTTTATAGTAATCGATAGAGAAAGACGCGGCGCATCGAATGATACCAAAAGCATTTAAACTCGGACAATCCAACACCAAGGAAATTTAAGCTAAAGTTAGACTGGTAATGCGCGAAGGGGGCCGGGTCGCGTTTAAAAGGTCGCCCCGCCCACACTTTTGCCATTTAGCAATCTAACTTTGAGCTTAAAATTTCTTGGCTTTGGGCCGTCCAATTTAAAAATAGTTTTTGTATCAATCGATAGAAAAAGACGCGGCGCATCTAATGATACCAAAAACATTTAAATTGAACGTCCCAACACCAAGAAATTTGAGCTCAAAGTTAGATTGCCAATGGCGATAACGAAAAAAACAACGTATCAAATGCTCCACAATCTTACAATATTACAGATTACCTTGCCGATTGGATATCTCCCCGAAATCTCGCCTTTATTTTTTGATCTATATCTCCGAATTTGCTTGTATTTCTCTATTTTTTCGTTGCCGTTTGTCTCTATTTTTGCTTGGCAAATCACAATATTCAATCAAATCGGGAAGAAAATGACGGGTATTCACTCACAAAAGATATTCAGCCTCATCAACCGGCAGAGTAGGTATAGTCTTGTTTAAAAAGAAAAGTTTGTTTTATTGAATATTGAGTACTGTAAAGTCTCCAATCCTATTGTCTCATAGTGAGAAATTTCATTTCGAAAAGGCCAGGAAACAGATCTTGTCCTGGTTTTTCTTTCTTCTGACTGGCCTAGAAATCAGAACAAAAACTGGCTCTGACCCGTTTGAAACATCTTCAGTCATTCAATCAAATACTTTCATTCTAACATGATTTAATTAGACAAAAAAGTCTAAACTTTCATAGGGTTCTTATCATTTTACAGATTGTCATTGTTAGATTTTAGATGTTACAGACTTTCCCATCATTTACGTTTTTCAGTTTTCCTTTCAGGGTACCATTAAAAGCTCATTTACTGCTCATTTGCTCATTTGCACGACTATTTAATAAAATATTGCTTTCTTTTTGCTCAAAAAGAACATCAAAAGAACAAAACACCCTTTCCGGACACTCTTGAATATTCTTAATGACTCAAAAGACTAACATTTTGTCTACAACTTAACTTTATGCAAACCATGTGCAAGATTCCCATTTGATTCTCAATTGGTTCGCACTTGGTTTCCCAGGTGGTTGCGATTCGCTTTCTTAATTCGAGTTCCGAATTTTCCCCATTTTGTTCCTATTTTTGTTCCCAATTGATTCCCATTTAGTTCCCACTTGGTTCCGGATTTGGTTGCCATTTGGTTCTTCATTTGGTTCGGATTGGTGTCGAATTTTCCCATTTTGTTTCTATTTTGTTCCCAATTGGTTCCTATGGTTCCCATTTGGTTCTCATTTGGTTCGGATTTGGTTCGGATTTAATTGCCATTTCGTTCCCAAGCGGTTCTGATTTGGTTTTCATTTGGTTCTTATAGTGGTTCCCATTGGGTTTCGAATTGGTGCTCAATCGGTTTCCATTTGGTTCCGATTCGATAAACAAATAACTATTTTCATTTGTTTTTTTTGATAATCCTTAATAATTAATAATGGTTAATCCATGTTTTGGCTAGTCTGAAAATTTGAGTCTAATCAAAAAATCTAATCAAAAGATTGCCGCTGTGAAGAGCTCTTGTTTAGAATCATGTAGTGAGTTTCTTTTCACGAGATTTTCATGCTCATATTCAAGAATGTTTTAGACGAAAATTTCCAGGTCCAGGCTCCGCTGAATGTAAGTTAGGATAAGACAAAACTGACCACTTCGATCTGACGGTGATTGTCATCGTTGTGGCGTCTTGTTGAAAGAATCAACGATTTTTCCCTGTTATTTGTGATCCACACAACTTGGCTCCAAGTCTCAAGTTTAAGGCCTGAGACTTGAGCCAGATGGTCTCACAGTCTTCAGCGAAACAAAGTTGTGACGTTGACCAGCTCCACGCTCCAGATAGATCAGCTCCAACTCCAATAGACCAGCTCTGACTCCAATGGATCAGAAAACAAGGCGAAGCTAGAAATGTTTTTGCGAACATTGTTTTGCTTTGATAAGTTCTTTGTTTAGTTCCTAGTGTCTTCTTTGACAGACTTTTGGCATCTTTATCTATTCAATTTTTGAGACAATAAGGGAAGTTTTTGACTGAACTTTTATTGAAGGAGATTGAAATTGATTGAAGAATTAAACATTGAAAAATTTTGATTCATTCGGATCAAAGAAAAGTTCTGTTTAAATCATTCTAAGCTGATCAAAATCATTCTAAGCAAATGATCAGAATGATATGTACTCTTGAACTCATTTCGTTGTTCTTTTCATTACCATTAACGATTTGTCACTGTCTAGATTAAATGTTCTACTTGAAAAAGGAATTCTGTGAATTTCAAAACTCTTACCTGAGAAGTTTTGAGTGAATCGAGAGTATTTTCTGGGAACCTTATGACAACTTTGATTCTTAAGATCAACAGCGATTTTATCTATTCTATAAGAATATAATAATATAATTCTATTCAGCGATCTATCTGTTCTATAAAAGACATGAAAAGGAAAGCTGTTTATTCGAAAACATGAAGTCTTTTTCTTCTCCTATTTCAACTCTAAAACTAAAGATGCTTTCCAATTCTTTCGTTTCCCTTAGAAAGTACTAAAATTGTTTCCAATCCTAGTACAAACATCACTGAGTTTCCCAAATTCTTTTCATGGTGTACAGAGTGCGAAATAATTATCGTAACAAGATAAAGTTCTGATTTTAAGCCAAACAACAGCAAAAGACAAACTTCCAGCTGAATAACATTTATTGTACATTAACAATTCTAAATGAACTATCAAATTTGAAATTCATTAGCATTTGAGCGGAGGCTCGCTGGCGGGGAGACATTAACGGTGGCGATCAAATAGGTTGAATCGAGCTCTTCCCACACTTTCAACGGTGATTTCTTTGAAGCTTTCAATGTTTTTGTGGGGCTTTGAACAAGCTAACAAGCTTTGACTTCATGAGAAACCGACAACACTGAAAAATCCCATTGAGTTAACGTCTAAAGAGCTAACTCAGAAAAAGAAATGAGGTCAGGAAGTTGTTTTGGCAGAACTCTTGAACTTTATTGGATTTGTGGGCTGGTGCGATTGCTGATGAGTCCAAATGCCGGTTTCTAAAATGTTTACGAGCTCAGGGAAAGAGTTCATTCTTGAGAAGAGGCAGTTAGTTATCGGAATTGACTTTGCGACACCTTGTTGCGACAATTATGGCGCACTCTGTAAAAGGAAGAGACAGTGCTGCAGAAACTCAACGATTTTCATTGTCTTTGGTTTCAGAAGACTTTCGTGTTTTAGTCTTTCTAACATATCTAATCAAAGTATACTGAAGTATTATCTTCTTTACAAACTTTTCCAAAAGTCTTTCATCAGTAGCTGTCAATCAGTTTTTTTCGAATCAATCTGTCGATCTGATCGATGAATCTGATGAATCTGATGAATCTGATCGATCAATCTGATCAATCTGATCAATCTGATCGATCTGAGCGATCAATCTGATCAATCTGATCGATGAATCTGATGAATCTGATCGATCTGATCGATGAATCTGATCAATCTGATCGATCTGAGCGATCAATCTGATCAATCTGATCAATCTGATCGATGAATCTGATCAATCTGATCAATCTGATCGATCTGAGCGATCAATCTGATCAATCTGATCAATCTGATCGATGAATCTGATCGATGAATCTGATCAATCTGATCGATCGGTCAATCGGAATTGACCAGGATGAATTGATATCTGATCAATCTGGATCAAATCGATCGATGAATCTGATCAATCTGATCAATCTGATCAATCTGATCGATGAATCTGATCGTCTGATCAATCCTGATCAATCTGATCGATGAATCTGATCAATCTGATCAATCTGATCAATCAATTTGAAATGAAATCCAGAAGTTGTATCGAATGAAATCACCTGTGATGACACAAGCTGCCCCTCCCTTTTCATTTCCCTCTTCAAAAACGAAATATTTTCCTTATCACACTACGCGAATCACGCCTGACAAAATGTGAACCGAAAATCGGATTGTTCACTATTCTGTTTCACCACATTCTACTCAATTTCAAAATTCAAAAACTTTGTTATTAATGGAGAAGCTGATCCTCATTTCGCCACTTTATTTCACTATTTACTTAAATAAAGCTTTTACTCATCCAGGTATTTTAGTCTTTCGCAGTCATTCGCAGGATTTTGAGCGTACAGTCGCGTAGCTGTTACTGTTTTTTGACTAATTTGGTGAAGATTCAACGTTAAACTAAACTATTCGATAGTTAATAATTAAATAAAACGATCTAAACTAGTAATTGATAGCTTTGAATCTCCTCTTGAAAACTATAGAATCAATGAAAACTATAGAACCAATTACAATGTCAGTATTCTTTCCTAGAGACTCTTCTCAACTCAAGGTTACTATTAAATTAAACACTTAAACCTTAAACAAGTAAACGCTTAATAGTAGTAAAATTGAAAGCTAAGAAAACCCAATCTTTTCTCTACAAAAAAACCTTTTAAATAAAACGGGGAAAGCTTTGTTTTCACACTTTTCATATAATCAAAACTCAAGCAATGAAAAAAGAATGGGCTAATGGTTGATCATTTAAAGATCATTTAAAGATCATTTAAAGATCATCTAAAGGTCATTTAAAGATCATTTAAAGATTTCCATTGAACAAATCGACTTTGGTGTTCAAATAAAAATAAAAAGCTCAATTGTCTATTCCAATGCAACAACCCAGGAGGGGAATTTAAAATCGAGTTAAAATGACCTCAAAAAACGAACAGACAGAAAGCCAGAAACGACAGAAAACGACAGAAAAAACGAGAAAAAGTGAGGAACCGCTTGGGCGGCTGAGTTTCGGCTGATAGGTAACGGTTTGGGCTTTTCGGCTGTATCCCGGATCTTTCATTATGTGCACTCGTGCAAAACAGCCCTCCTGTTGGGTGAGGCTTGGTTCCGGTGGTCTCGGCGAGAGTCCACATGAACTAAATCTCTGAAATGCTTTGTGAATTGATCCCGAGAATGCCCACATTAGCCAGATTTGCACCATAGATCGTCTTGTTGGGCGGTTTTTTCGGACCATCTGCACTCCAGATGACCCTGTAATGAGAAATTTTCAACCGACTCGTTCATCGTGATCACCGGCAGTTAATTGTTGGATGGTCGGAGCCTTACGGAGTTCAAGGAACCATCAAGGTTGTACTTTTTATGTGAAAATCAGATTTGTAAATGTTTTAGTATTTCAGTTAATCAATTTAACAAATTGATTAGCTGGAAATACTCAAAATTTGCCTTTATATTCACTGCAGTTGACCAATTTCTATCAAAGAACAAAGCTGAAAAAAACGTTCTGAGCAGCAGGGGAGTCCAACCAACAGTCTTCTCTCCAGCGCCAGACTGACAGTCCTCTCTCCAGCGCCAGAATGACAGTCTTCCTCCCCAGCGCCAGACTGACAGTTCTCCAGCGCCAGACTGACAGTCCTCTCTCAGCGCCAGAATGACAGTCTTCTCTCCAGCGCCAGAATGACAGTCTTTCTCTCCAGCGCCAGACTGACAGTCGGCGCCTAGCCGCACTCGGCCATGCGTAGGAGCTTCAGTAAGTCGGCTTTTTACAAAAAACGGCCTCACTAACCCCTCAAAACTAATTTGATTTTTGGAAATTAGATAAAATTTTACACTCCTATAGCCAATTTTTCAGCCGAATCGGTGGGGGCCGTTCTTTCTAAAATCGCATAAAAGACATACTCTCTCTTATAAGATATCTCACTCTTATAAGATATCTCAAGATATGTAAGATATCTCACTTTTCGTGCTCTAAATTGCCCCTCATCCGTTGATTTGAAATTGATGACAAGCCGTCCACTGAGTATCTCGACAAATTCCAACGTGAAAACAACAGGCCAAGCACCTAGGGAGATTATTGAGTGAACGGGTTTTACCTTTTCCCACTAAAATTCAATCCATATCATATTAAAGGTCAAGGATGCTCAAAGATAATCAACTAATCAGAAGATAATCAACTAATCAGAATCAGAACGATCAGAACGATCAGTTCGCTCAAATCTGTAAGTCTCTCGACTCTGATTGAGCCACTTTCGTGTCGATCTTGCTGTGGTGATGATAGTCTACCTCGGCAAGTTGCAGCAATGATGTACTGTGTTGCAACACTGGTGCTATAAAATCTCACCACAATGCAGTTCTTGTTGCAGCTCATAATTGTCGGCCATTTCGTCGCCGAATTGGTGAAATCCCTGCGTAGCTACGGCGACTGTTCCTTGACAAATCTCATGCTGTCGGATGTAGCCTATCAATGAGAATTGTCACCAGTAAATGTTGCAATAAACTCCACCACTTAGGGGCATTGTGCGACTTGACGGATAGGCTGGGCGCACATCCGACCGGCACGAGAACACTGTAGACCTTGGCCTCGAGGGGCTGTGAAACGAATGGCTGATCGTCGCTAGAAGTTATTGTTGCTATGAGTTATTGAAACCTTTTTGCTTTCTGATAGTATTCTGAGGTTGAGTTCGAATTCTTGATAGCACTTCTAAGGAGCGACAATTAGGCCACTTTTCTCTATAGAAACCTATTTTAAAAGTCAATCGAAAAATGGGATGAAAAACGTTAAGCATATACCGTATTTTCTGTAATAGTAGTGCAGTCTATAATAGTGGTGCAGTCTGTAATAGTAGTTGCAGGCAGGAGGGGGGTTGAAAAAAAATAGTAGTGCACCCCGGCTAAAATTTGCTCTGTTGTTGTTGACTTTGACTGCCTTTGTTTTAAAAGCATACTGATAGCTAAATGTGATGCTATTATGAGATTGTGACTAGTTATTCTCGATTCGGAAGATTCGGTGTTCATCGGCAAAATGTTCTCCAGTGGTGTAAGCAAAAGGACGATCTTGTGAAACAAAAAGGAAAACAATTGAAGCGCCTTGAGGGGTGGTGGTCGGAAGTTGAAGGACGCAGCTTTCGACAACGAGCTTGTCAATTGGATCCGAGAAAAGCGATTAAAGAAATTGCGATTGACTCGCAAAATTATCCAAAATCATGCTCGAATGATATGGAAAAACGACGAGAAATTTTGAGCATCAATTGGCTGATTGCTTTATGTTGCTTTAAGTTGCTTTATGGAAAGATATCACCTCTCGACGCGTCGACCAACAACTCGATTCACTTGGAAGAAAGGGATGACATACGTACATGATGCCTATTATTATTGCCTGGTAAAGGTATGGGTCTAGTGAAAAAAAGGAAACTCTCTAATAGTAGTGCAGTCTGTAATAGTAGTGCCGGCTGGAGGGGGGGTTGAAAAAATAGTAGTGCGCACTACTATTACAGAAAATACAGTAAACAAATTTTCCTCTTGATCTATTCAATCGTTTTTATTATTGCTTCATTTAAAGAATTTACAGAAAAACCCACGAACATCTGGGCAAATTCGTCTCAAAATGCACTTAAATTTGGCTCAAAAGATCATAAATTAAACTATAAACAACACTTATTTGAGGAAAATTCCGAATTGTACTGCTTTAATTATTTATAAAAACAAAAACTGAACAGGGTTTCTCAAGAATTCTTATTCAACCTAATAATTAGAGACGATGGTTTGGCTCTGGCTTGAGAGCCAAACCATCGTCTTTGCCTTAACTCCCAATCAAGCTCTGGCTTGAGAGCCAAACCATCGTCTTCAAAGCTCTGGCTCAAGCTCTGGCTCAAGAGCTCTGGCTCAAGCTCTGGCTCAAGCTCTGGCTCAAGCTCTGGCTCAAGCTCTGGCTTGAGAAAGAAATGGAAGGAGCGGACAATTAAGAAGCCAATTGAAGACGAATAAATTCAAAGAACCAAATACAAGGATGACCTGAAAGTGAGCAAATGTCGATCCGAATATGTCCCATTGTATGGTGGGGGCCCGATTATGAAGTCGTATCGACACGCCGAGTCACCACGTTTCTGCAACAAAAAAAGAATGGGACTTGGAGAAACAAATTGGGTTTCAGGGAAAATTTCGCGAAAGATGCAGAAAGCGCAAACCGAGGCAGGCTCCTCCAGTGTGTTGACCGCTTCTCCGTATTGCAACAGGACGAGAGTGGCCCAAAGTGGCGATTTGTGATCTCCGGCTAATCGGTAGCTCATCCAAGTCTCGAGTCCCTCTTCATAATCGACTGTTCCGGGTTCGCTCATAAAGTTGGGAGCCGCCAAGAAGAATAGCGTCGAGTCTGATAGGGACTATTTGTTTTTGTTTCTGTTAAATCATGTTGTTTACTAAATACTACGTTGTTTACTACAAATACTATTCGATTGTTACGAAGTATTAAATACTGCTTACTGCGTTGTTTACTAAATAAGATAGCATCCTACTATCTTTCAAACATTTAAACCATTTTAAAGTGACAAATATCTTCAACACTCGAAATCAAATTTGCATGAGTAATTCTTTACTCGATTAATCGACGTTTTTTTGTTCTGTCGAGTAACGACAGGTAATCTAAGATCTTGACATGTCGAGTAAATGAAAATCTTCTAAATTTGAAGGCAATTTGTCACTAATTCAGGTAAACGACTGAATATCTTTTAGAGGAATCATATACAAATCGTCGTTCGTTATGGTTTTCTCCAATTTTTTTTGACGAGGCCTTCATGCCATCCCTGAAGAGTGGATGCGTGGCCGAGGGAATGGTTAGGTTAGGCTCTTGGTTAGGTTTACTGGGTCCTTTTTTTTGCTCTGTTTCGATGGTTCGATTCCCCTCATGTCAAACATTTTTTGCTTTTCCTTTTTCTATTAACAACTTTTTATGGCATTCCATGGTTTAAGCATTTCAATGATAAGCAATTGACAAAAACTAAAAGCAGCTTCGGGACTCAACGTTGCAAACCAGGCCAGGCTAGACAGGCTAGAACCTGAGCCTGGCTTTGCCTAGTTTTGAAAACATTGATAGAAACATTGATAGAAAGAATTCTAGGCAAAGCATTCTAGGCTTAAAGCATTCTAGGCAAAGCATTCTAGGCAAAAGCATTCTAGGCAAAGCATTCTAGGCAAAGCATTCTAGGCAAAGCATTCTAGGCAAAGCATTCTAGGCAAAGCATTCTAAGGTAAAGCCAGGCTCAGGTTCTAGCCTGTCTAGCCTGGCCTGGTTTGCAACGTTGAGTTCGAAGCTGCTTTTAGTTTTTGTTCGGAGATTCGGGAACGGTAGATTTATCTTCTACAAGCTATAAAAAAAGATAAATTCTTCTTTTTAGATGAAAGAACATAGAAAATGAGGAATGGGATTGAGAAAGGGAACATCATCATAACATCAACACAACAACATATCCCTTTTTTTAGGCTTCATTCAAGGCAAAACCCTTAACCCCCTAATGCATAATAGAAAAAGCAGGAAAGAATAAAACTGTAAACAAAATGCATTCTTGCTTGGAGAATTTTCCCTTTCATTTCTCTTTTAAAATGAGAAATGACATTTGGTAAAGCCTAGGCAAGTAAATCTTTTTTTTTTGAGGGTTATTTGGAGATTGACGAGATCGATTTTGATTCTATTTAATTCTCTTTTAATTCTCTTTTAACCCTTATCTATTTTGAAATGAAACTGTTCTATAAGATGGGTTTTTGTTCTAAAAAAAAAAGCCACGGAGAGTGCTTGCCTTTTCCCTAATCACCCCAGAAAATCATTTATAGCAAGGCAGAGTCAGCAAGCCCTTACTGGTAAAGTAAGGGCTTGCTTCTCAGACTCACCGGTAAAGAGATTACCTTAATACCTATCTCAGCAGTATTAGAAGCGATTTGGATGGGGGTAAAACGGATAAACATGAAAAGGTTTTCATACATTCGTTTTCATACAAACCATCGATCCATTCGACGATTCGAAAGGCGAAAATCGAATTGACGAGCCGCTCCGGATGCTCGTAGATTCGCATTATCACGCTTGAGTTGGCAATGAGAAATTGGCAATTCTGACGAAGTCCTCCCGTCTTCGGATCCTTGCTAAACGCCAATTTGTCAAGCCGATTTAGCCGTCAAGCAAGTCTATTTAAGCATTACTTTCTCGACGATACGCATCAAAAGTGAAATTGACTCATGAAAAACCGAACGCAGAACACTCAAAGATCATTTCACCCAAATCTATTGCCCATTTTGCAACGAATTACCTCCAAGTACAATTCTTCAAATCGAACTGCCGATTGTTCAACATAATAGCCGTCTTATTTTGGCATCCATCAGTTGGCTGAAGGGGATTTTTCTGTTTTTTTTTTTCCCAATTCACTTGCACTGATTATCGTTTCACAGTATTCCAAAACGTCGACAATAAATGAACAACCAAAGCATTCGTCAGCATCAATGCATAGTGGCATATGCCGAAGATCGTTAGCTGAATACAGAAGGAATAAAGAAGGAAATGAATGGAAAATATCATTTCCCTCACTTTGTAACGCTTTCCCCGACAATACAAGCACTGGATCGCCTCTTTTGTAATGAAACGTCATATTTTCCCAGCATTGCAACTCTTCATATTCGATGTTGGAGGGCTCGATCGTGAGCACAAATCCCTTTATGGGAGCCTCTCTATCATCCGCGGTGAAAGTAGCCTGTATACAGTCGTCTAATTAGATACAGTCGTCGAAAAAAGTCTTTAACCGGTCAATGTTTTCTTATTTTTCTCCCGTTAGATCGCATTCAAATAAATCGATCCCAATTCATTTTTTCGTGGTATTTTGTAAGAGCTTTAACGTGATATTCTTAGATTTTTGATGCCACTCTAAATAGAAATTTTCAAGCTACTTTTTCCTAAGAGGGTAAGGTCCTTTTTCTCAGATCGTTTTGTGGAAGGCCTCAAAACTGGCAGTAGCCTTTCATTTTCACCACAACAAAATGAATAAATAAGTAATAGACGATCAAATGGCATTGTAATCGTTTTCTATGGGATTCATGCTACATAGAACGATTTGTGGTCAATATACGGTTCCAATACGGTTCCACTTCCGTTCCGATACGGTTCCAATACGGTTCCAATACGATTGCAATACGGTTTCTTTTAAGGTTCCAATACGGTTCCAATACGGTTCTAATACGATTGCAATACGGTTTCTTTTAAGGTTCCAATACGATTCCAATACGGTTCCAATACGGTTCCAATACGGTCCCAATACGGTTCCAACACGGTTCCAATACGATTGCAATACGGTTTCTTTTAAGGTTCCAATACCGTTCCAATACGGTTCCAATACGATTGCAATACGATTGCAATACGGTTTCTTTTAAGGTTCCAATACGGTTCCGATACGGTTCCAATACGGTTCCAATACGATTGCAATACGGTTCCTTTTAAGGTTCCAATACGATTCCAATACGGTCCCAATACGGTTCCAAGTATTTGGATGTGATCGTTAGACCAAGTGAACACTGACCGGCCAACACTTTTTTTGACGACTATATATTTCCCAACGCTGGCTGAAATGAAAACATATTCAATACTTCAGTCTGTTTGAATTCAAATTGACTAAAGATTCTAGATTCTTGCCTGAACACATGATCCTGCGATATATAATGGCTGGTCGGGATCAGCCTTGCGGACTCTTCAAAGATAAACGAGGTTCTTTTAGATGAACAAATTTCTTACATGCTGTCGTTGATGATATTCCATTGGGCCATAGGGTAAGTACATTTGGCTCCACTATCAAAGTGAATGAATTTCGCGCTTTTAAGCTCAAGCGATCCGCCGTCGAGTGCGAGCACGGTGACCTTGTTGTACAAATAGTCGAAGTTGAGCTGAAACTACGCGTCTAACCTACGTTCGAATTCGAATCGGACGCTAGTTCGGCTAGCAGACGTAACAATAGCGCTCAAAATGATTTAGACGGTGTTATTTTTTGATTTCTCTTTGTGAGCTAT
The DNA here is from genome assembly GCA_958450365.1 of Mesorhabditis belari. Lineage (NCBI taxonomy): Eukaryota > Metazoa > Nematoda > Chromadorea > Rhabditida > Rhabditidae > Mesorhabditis > Mesorhabditis belari. The sequence goes on along the minus strand of CAUEEP010000741.1, from coordinate 640,932 downwards.
CGACTTACACTCAAAATTAAAGTTGTACTTGATCTTGATCAGTTTGAACTTGATCAGTTTCTAATATTATGAGCCCAAAAGCTCTTATCGAGCTCTTATCGAGCTCTTATGCGAGTTCTTATCATAAAATTTTTGATTCTCCTGAGTTCGGCGCGACTTGAGTCAAATCTTTCAACTTTTTACTACAGTCGAAGCTCGGAAGTAAATCACTCTCGATAGTAAAACACTTTTGGAGGATCCCTTCAATGGTAAACAATGGTATTTATATATTGATAGTAAATCAATGATTTTTAAGTAAAATCATTGATTACAAGCTTCAATCTAGCTTACAAGCTTCCAATCTAACCTACAAGCTTCCAATCTAGCTTACAAGCTTACAATCTAGCTTACAATCTAGCTTCCAATCTAGCTTACAAGCTTCCAATCTATTGGGTTGTCCAGTTATGAATGCGCGCTTTTTACTCTTTTGTAAATTTCTCAAGATACCGAAATCAAGAAAAAGATAGATATGAGTATTATTCGAAAGCTGAAGATCTCCTCTACATTTTGATATAAAAAGTTTTTGAATTTGTTCAGCTTTTTGGGCAAATTGACACTGCACAGAAGAAGAGGTGGCCAAAAAATGGAAGAGTGCCTTTGGATCAAGTTTTGGCTCCGCTCAAATTGAGTTAACCGTTTGATGTTTGGCCAATAGATATATCAATACAAGTTTAAATATAACTATTTCTTTTAAATATAACAACTTCAGAGCACCTTTACTTTTCTTTTCTTTTCTGGGCGGTTATTTTACACCATAAAACTTGAGGAATAGCTAAGCTGAAATGGGTTTTTTTTTTGAAAACGACCTCTCCCTTTGTCAATTTCCCAAAAAGTTGAATGAATTCAAAAACTTTTTTATTCCAAAATGTAGGGGAGATCTTCAGCTTTCGAATGATATATAACACTCATATACATCTGTTCGATATCTTGAGAAATTTACAAAATAGTAAAAACGCGCATTCATAACTGGACAATCCAATAGATTGGAAGCTTGTAAGCTAGATTGGAAGCTTGTAAGCTAGATTGGAAGCTTGTAAGCTAGATTGGAAGCTTGTAAGCTAGTTGGAAGCTTGTAAGCTAGACTTGTAAGCTAGGTTGGAAGCTTGTCTAGCTGGGATTGAAGCTTATTTGGGCTGTCGTTGTAAGCTAGATCTGGGACTGTAGCTAGTTGGGCTGTAAGCATGACTGGATTGGGGCTTGTAAGCTAGTGCAGCTTAGATTGCAAGCGTGTAAGCTAGATTGGAAGCTTGTAAGCTAGACTGTAAGCTAGATTGGAAGCTTGTAAGCTAGGTTGGAAGCTTGTAAGCTAGATTGGAAGCTTGTAAGCTGGGTGGGAAGCTTGTAAGCTGGGTTGGAAGCTTGTAAGCTAGATTGGAAGCTTGTAAGCTCAGATTGGAAGCTTGTAAGCTAGATTGGAAGCTTGTAAGCTAGATTGCAAGCGTGTAAGCTAGATTGGAAGCTTGTAAGCAAGCTTGTAAGCTAGATTGGAAGCTTGTAAGCTAGATTGGAAGCTTGTAAGCTAGATTGGAAGCTTGTAAGCTAGATTGGAAGCTTGTAAGCTAGATTGGAAGCTTGTAAGCTAGATTGGAAGCTTGTAAGCTAGATTGGAAGCTTGTAAGCTAGATTGGAAGCTTGTAAGCTAGATTGCAAGATTGAACAGTTTTTTAGTAAGTAAATCACTAACTAACACTAAAAGTTTGCATATTTTATTGTAAAAGCTTACACGGTTGCTTGCAATCAGCTGCTATTCTAATTTTCTAGTCATTAGAAACAGTTTTGAAAAGTTGGGTTCCCCCTAAGCTTTGTGTTGATTTTAGCGAAAAAGATTTTTGTTGAAAGCGAAAAAGAATATTCGCCAGCAAATTCATTGCTTCAAATCCATGCCACTCGATCTATAGCTACTGGCGTCAAGATATGAGCGTTTGTTTGAGAGTAAACTTGGACTACACGACGCTCCATTACAAACGCTTCTAACTTGCTTCATAGTTGTCGGATTGAGACGATCTATAGCTCAAAAGATAGAGAATCTCAAGGGCTTTCGAATGGTTTAAAGCACATTGAAAATGATGAATTCTAAAGAAAGTTACAGTGTTTTATAGCCGAATGGACTGTAGGCGAAGCGCTTTGCTTTACAATTTTATCATTGTGCTAATCCGGAGTCAAATCCATTAACAGTTTCTTAGTAAGTAAATCCCGCAGTAGATCACTAACTTTTGCCAACGTTCGCATCTTTTACTATAAAAGCCAGGAATTTTGGGGACGCTTCTTTTAAGGCCAGCGATGGATGGCTTGGGGGAATTTCAAAGTGAGATAATCCCTTCAATGATTTACTATCGAGCGTCGACTGTAGTCATTTTTGAGGCAAATCTGACCTCAAATTCGGATTCTTCATGTATTTTCTAGTTTAAAAAAAGTGTTTTTCGAAAGATTTTTCGAAAAGATTTTGACTCACACAGTCTCAAAAGGCTATTTTGGCCATTTTGATCGTTTTTGGTCATGCTTGACCTTTCTTTGAACTTCTTTGAGCCAAAATCTTTTAGAAAAACACTTTTAACATGGAGAAAAAAATACATACCTAGTTAAAAGTTGAAAAATTTGACCTACCCCGGTCTAAATCATTATTTTTGAGTGCTATTGGTTGGAAATGAAGAAGGCGATACGGTCGTGTGTAGAATCGAGAACTCCTGGGGATCCCTCCATCTAGACGAATTGTCGAATTTCCATCCATAGTTGTAGGTGTTCAACATTGCCACAAATGTCGCTTCCTCCTCGTCGTCGAGAAGCAGAGTACCTGGGTGCTCACATTGATTGCCGGAAGGGTATTCAGGGGTTTCCGGTTCAATTTCCTTGGAATCTTCATTGCTGATAAGCAATCGCACATTATTGGACTTTCGTCACGCACAGAATACCGAGCTTTAAGGGGCTACGACTTTGAAATTTCTATCTCTGAACACATGCCAGCATCTGACATGTAACTGATGATGGTAAGATTCGAGGAATTGCCTGGGCTATGCAAACAATTCTTGGGGTCAATCAAATCGAAAATCAATCAAATCCTCGGAACTGCAGATGAGCCACTCACTCTCCTCATGTCTCGTGCTAAAAAGGCAAGACAGTAGGCGCAAGAATGCGAGGCGCCAATCGAGACGGCTCTTCCGCGAATCGGCACGAGAGTGTTATAGCTGGAAATCGAGTTATTCTCTTTGAAAATAACACTCTTGTTCAGAAGGCTCTGGTAAGTATCGTGGTGGTGGCAATGAATGATATCTCACCCGGTCGTGAAGCTCCTTGTTCTGCCCGAGGTGTTCGTCTTGCCCAAAGCCGAGCCCAGATTCACCAGCCAATTCACTTCGGCCGTGCAAGTGATATCGGTCTAGGAATTAAAGTCGTCAAAAAAAGTGTTGACCGGTCAGTGGTCTAACGATCAGTGATCACTTGGTCTAACGATCACATCCAAATAGATTGACCACAAATCGTTCTATGTAGCATGAATCCCATAGAAAACGATTATAATGTCATTTGATCGTCTATTACTTACTTATTCATTTTGTTGTGGTGAAAATGAAAGGCTACTGCCAGTTTTGAGGCCTTCCACAAAACGATCTGAGAAAAAGGACCTTACCCTCTTAGGAAAAAGTAGCTTGAAAATTTCTATTTAGAGTGGCATCAAAAATCTAAGAATATCACGTTAAAGCTCTTACAAAATACTACGAAAAAACGAATTGGGATCGATTTATTTGAATGCGATCTAACGGGAGAAAAATAAGAAAACATTGACCGGTTAAAGACTTTTTTTTGGCTGTACGATTTTTTGGCTGTACAAATTAAAATCATCGTTTCATTAAATTTAGACAATTCGAAAAACTGTAGGGCTAGTAACCACGCTAGTAATGTCATTTGATCTTTTTTGGCTAGTAACCACGAAACTATTGATCGGATCGAAGATAGTTTTACAAATGATTCTAAGCGACTGTAATTCGACCTGATAAAATGAGCATGCATGTCGATTATTGTCAAAATTCTCTCCAAATAACATTGGAATCAGGTAGAAAAGTTGTTTACAGTGATAGGCGGCAAGTCCTCTGAAAAACGGTGTTTTGAATTTAGAGGAAAGCCTTTGTTCAAGCCTTTGTTCGATTCGCTCGAGCCGAAAGCCGATTTAGACAAAAAAAGGAGGAAATTATTATTGGCGGCAAAGATCTTTTTGGCAACTATGTAGTTGAATGCATCCAAATCGGTGGCTCTTTCGGTATTGGACCAGAGATGTTCTGGGAGCCATCGATTGGAATCGATTTTACATTCACATTGTGATAAACATATGATTTGACAAGTCACTTAAGAACGGAACTCACGGATAGTTGACAACAGTCGCTATTGTGTTTGAAGCGACGAGCACATTCGGAGACGATTGATCCATGAATTGATCTCGACTCATTGGAAGGACGAGTAAATCTTGAGAAGCTGAAAAGGAAAGCGATTTTCGTCGATCTTTCAGAGGAGAGTTCTTCTTGATTCGTCACGCGAAAGCTTTTGCAAATCATTTTGAATTGTGAAATCATTTAGAATTGTTTGACTAACTGTGGAAAAAGCCCACCATGCACCCAATCGCGAACGCGAAAAGAGATAGCAAAATCGGTGCTATTGTCGAAAGGGTGAACGACGAGCTGATCGGCCACCACTACGAATGAGCAAACGACGAGTAATGTTGTCAGATTTTTCGAATCATAGGGACTAAAAGATTCATGGACTTCACACACGGAGTAGAAACATTTAGAATCGAGGGAGCAGAGCAGCTAAGCTGGCTGGCTAAGCTAAGCTGGCTGGCTAAGCTAAGCTGGCTGGCTAAGCTAAGCTGGCTGGCTAAGCTAAGCTGGCTGGCTAAGCTAAGCTGGCTGGCCAACTAAGCTGGGGCTAAGCTGGCTGGCTAGCTAAGCTGGCTGGCTAAGCTAAGCTGGCTGGCTAAGCTAAGCTGGCTGGCTAAGCTAAGCTGGCTGGCTAAGCTAAGCTGGCTGGCTAAGCTAAGCTGGCTGGCTAAGCTAAGCTGGCTGGCTAAGCTAAGCTGGCTGGCTGCTTAGTGTGGTCTGCTGGCTCGCTGGCTGGCTAAGCTAAGCTGGCTGGCTAAGCTAAGCTGGCTGGCTAAGCTAAGCTAAGCTGGCTGGCTAAGCTAGTTAACTCACAACGCTTTTCTGCATTCGTGACTGCTCAGCGTGATATTATTAACTGTGAACGGGATCGGGTCCTCACAGACAAATGTCGGCGATATTCTCGTCTAAAATGAGCCGTCTTTCATTTTTCATTTTTCTTTCCAAATTAAACTCACCCGTTTTATTCCATAGGGTACATTTGTGCAGTTGATTTTCGAGAAATCAATGAGAAACGCGCCTCCTTTTTGGCCAATTAGTGTGAGCTAAACGACTCGCAGAGTATTTTTTTTTTTTTTGAGATGCTTCTTGTTCTAGTCGAGGAAAATCGGTATGGCGCAGGTGTTTGGCATTGTTTAAAGCAAGGTTCGTGACTTTTAAGCATGAGACTTTCAAGGCTATTTTCAAAAAGCGAAATTGCCTGCGGAACAAAGAAATATATACAGGGGGTGGCTGAAAATTACGTGCGCGCAGCATCAGCATCATAGTTTTAAACAATGTATAAAGCATTATCACTCATCTTTTTGTGTTTTAATATTCTTTTTATCGTTGTCTATTAATTTTTTGTTAAAAACGGTTGTTTTCTAGGTCATGACAAAGACGTGCGCTAGTCGGGACGCTGGCACTCGCACAGCTGGCGACGAGCGGCATGAAGAACTCGTCGATCGCATCTAGGCTTGGGGTGGCTCTGAGGACCGTGCAGAAGATCGTAAAGCAATGGAAAGATGAGGAGCATGTTCAGTCCAAGCCCGGAAGAGGACGAAAGAGGGCCGTTAACACCCGAAAGATGCGTGGGAGGAGAATCAAGAGGAGGATCGAGCGAAAAGACGATCATAGTTTGAACAAGATGGCAAAACAGCTTCAAATTTCGCGTTTCTCGGTTCAATCGATAGTGAAAAATGAGCTCGGACTTCGAAGTTATCGACTGTTAGATATGGTATTAGATATGGTTTTGTAAATCTAGGCATTAGGTATGGTTTTCGGACCCGATGGGGCTCTGGGTGATCCCAGCCCATCTGGAAATCAAATTTTTGAATGTCCGAAATCCGGAATGGCTTTCGGATCCGGTCCGAAAATATTAGGGACTTGCAAAAGAAACTGCGGATTATAACCAACATTTGAACAGCCCAAAATTCAAAAAGAAAACAACTTTATTCCAAAAGATATTTGTCAATATTATCAACTATGTTCTTACATTTTTTGCGTAGACTTCGGATGTCTGATTCGAAAAATTCGGCGTCCCGCGACACAAAGTAGTCTTGCACCCAAATTTTGACTTCTTCAAGATTGTTAAACTTTAGATTTACAAGAGAGTGTTGCATAGACAGGAACAAGTGGTAATCTGAGGGAGCAACATCAGGCGAATAGGGCGGTTGAGGCACAAGTTTCCAGCCTAATTCTTCTTGGGTGTTTTGAGCCAAGTTTGATGTGTGTACCCGGAGATTGTGAGCGAGTAAATGGATTGTCCTTGGATTAACACCACTTTCTCATAGAATTTCATCAACTTTCTTCAGCTGTTCGGCGTAGATTATGAGAAGTTATAGTTTTTGAAGATTTTTCGATAATTCAAAATAAACGATTCCTTTCATATTCCAAAAGACCGATAGCATAACTTTCTTTTCGTGAAGTTCTGGATGTGATATCGAAATCGGCCTTTCTCCTTTGCTCAACCATTGTCTTTTGCGTGTTGAATTATTGAAATATATCCACTTTTCGTCCATCGTCAACATGCTTTCAAAAAAAGCACTGTCCGTAGCCTTTTTTCAATAAAATCCGAGAGAATAAAACTCGATTGGCTTTGTTTTCAGGGGATAATTCATGTGGGACCCATTGGCCACAACGATTCCTTTTTCCAATAAGCGCAAGGTGTCGGGAAATTGTGCTCGAATCACATTTAAAGTTTTCGCCTAATTCGGGCAAAGTTTGAGTTGGATTCAACTCGACAATCTCCAGCGACTCCGCATTATCGAAGACAACTGGACAATATCCATCTTCCAAGCTGTCATCCCCTTCACGAAAACGTCGAAACCATTCCTGGCAAGTCCTTTCACTCAAAATGTTTTCTCCGAATGCTTCACAAAGATTCCGGTGCGACTTCGATGCTGATTTCTTCATTTTGAAGTCATAGAGAAGACACGCCCGCAACACGAGTTTTTGATCCGTCATCTTGGACCCAAGATTATGTAATATTTAATGATAGCAATAGTTGTGAAAATAATTAAAATGAATAAGCAATAATAATACAATATAATACAATTTAAACCGGACCATCACACTTTCAAATAAAAAAAAACTTTGGTCCTCGGAAGTAATCCGAAGTTTCTTTTGCAAGTACCTAATACTTGATTATCTATACAAGTCGTTTTTTTTTTCTATTTAATGCAGCGAAATGCAAATTTCAATAATGCAAATTGATGCAAATGGATTATGGGAATGCAATAATGGATTTGAAATCAGAATTTGATTTGAAACAATCCGAAAATCAGATTGTTTCTCTTTCTTTCTAGGTTCGATGCAAGTCGACCCAGCATTTTCTCTACACAAACTTCATGTCTCTCGCGACATCCCTCGTTGTGAAATAGCTCTTGTCCATGAATCACAAATGACGGATTATCCTCATCCAACACGATCGGGTCAGCAAAAAGCTTCGCGACGAGAAATATTAGAAAAAATATTTCCACGCGAATCATATTTCCACGTGTCATCGTTTTTCCACTACTAAAACTTTAACGTTTTTGAAGAAGAAGAAGATTTTTTGACATCAAAAGATACGAACTAGTTTTTACAAAATTCTTCGAAGGCAGAGGATTTACACTTATCTTCTTTAAAGACTCTTTAAAGACTCTTTAAACGCCTCTTTAAAGACACAGCGAATAAACTTGAAAAAAGAATGTGCAGGTCCTTTGTTTGCCGATATGATTCTTGATAAAAAAACCTTAAAAGTAAAAAAAAAGAAATCGCCTCAAAAACTCTCAAGTTCTTCGAGGATGGGATCCGGGATTTGCGTCACCCGGCCGCGATTAATACCTTTGAAAGAAATTCTAAAAATTTAGCAAAATGCGTGTACTTCTGCAAAAACAGTCGAACTTTGGTCGGCCCATCGTCCACTCAATTCAAAGCAATTCAAAGCAAATTTTGTATTCAGCTCTCGATGCTTATTGTTTATTGGAAGTCTATTCGGAGTTAAAACGGAGAACCGAACGTTAAAACGGAGTCAGAAATCGATTTTTACCTATGAAATTCAATTTCAGAGCCGGCTGGCTTAGATTTTGAGAGTATTCATTTCAAACCAGTGACAGTGGACAAAGAAAAGAAACACCAATAGTCCAATATTATTGAAGAAAGAGGAAAATTGGCGAAAAACATGAGCGAAAGTAAATGCGAGAATGTAAAACTTAAAACTAGCAAAACTTTTGATAGGGTAGCGCAATAGCAAAAACTGAAACATATTCGGAATCAGCGTGAAATTCTGCGTAGAATGGTATATAGCACATGCCTTCCCTTCTCATTTAACAATAGCTGAATAAGCTTCTCAATAGCTGAATAAACTTCTCAATAGCTGAATAAGCTTCTCAATAGCTGAATAAGCTTATAAATAGCTAAATAAGCTTCTCAATAGCTGAATAAGCTTCTCAATAGCTGAATAAACTTCTCAATAGCTGAATAAGCTTCTCAATAGCTGAATAAGCCTCTCAATAGCTGAATAAGCTTCTCAATAGCTGAATAAGCTTCTCAATAGCTGAATAACCTGAAATTTCACAAGAAAAGCGTGCCTTTTGACTCAAGCCCGGCCCGGCTCAAAGAGGTGAGTCCAGATTTAAATCTTGTTCTTGCCGGTTACTTGGGACTCGGCTAGGAGCCTGTTTAGGATACTAGGGGCTGTTTAGGATACTAACAATAGTTGATAATGTTGCCTTTTAGTGTAGATTCGGCATCAAAAAAAATTCCGACTAAACAGAATCTCTCTGTCGGCTTTTTGCAATCTTTGTCAATCTGCCAATCTTTTCCACAACAAGTACAGAAGGTTTGTTCCTAATGAGATTGAAAATTCTACAACAGCGGTGGGCGAATGATAAAAACATGCCAATAATAGCTCAATTGTCTATTTCAATGCAATAAACCAAGGAAAGAAAAGTTTTAACGAGGGAGTTTGAATCGAATTAAAATGACAAGCTGCTTTTTCCCTGCAACAGGACTGGGCTTCGGCGCGTGGTACTCACTCAACTCTCAACGTTTGTGCTCAGTTGTTTCCAGGCTTTTGGGATAAGACCATTTGGTCTTCAAATTCACCAGATCTTAATCCCCTCGATTACTCCGTTTGGACTATTTTGGAAGGCAAGATCTCGATGAAGACGTATCAAACAGTGGATGCTTTAAAATCTGCGCTGAAACGAGTCTGGGATGAAATAACTGTTTAAGCGTGCGCCACCATCGTGAGGAACGTGATCGTGACGTCCCAAAGCGTTTAAAGAGGTGCATCGAAGCGGATGGTGGAAATTTCGAGCATTTTTTATAAGTTATTTGTTGTTATGATTCGAATAAAGAATTTGTTATTAATTTTTAACTTTTTAAAGCTAGTTTTTAAACCTTTAAACTTTAAAATCTGCTCTTTAAAAAGTCCTTCAAATCCGATGCCCTAGAAATTGGAACCTAGCACACTTAAACTATAAATACTGTAAAAGCATAAAAATACCGACTGGGGCTACCAGTGGTGAATTTATCGCATACACGAAATATATCAATCACAATACAACGACACACACAATACTAGGCTATATCTTAACTTAACCCACGTCATGACAGACGGCTCCCTAACCCTAAGCTCAATGGGGAACTAAATAGCTTTTTCTGGTGGTGAAGGGAAGATGACGATGAAGGAGTGGCTTGTCACTTTAAAGAACTGGGGCCACAACCACCAGATGCCCTCCAGAAAACCTCTCAACCCGAAGGGAAAGGAAATCCGAAGGGGGTGACCATGTCGCATGTGGGGTTCGAACCCTCGACCTTCCGATTAAGATAAAAGACACTTAACCAGTCAGCCACACGTGCTCTAATAACCTAATAAAATTCTCATTGTGAATTTGAGGAGAGCTGTTTTTCGACGTGCCTGTTATCGTCTGACGCCTTCTACCTGTGAAACACAAAACATTCATCGAAATCAAAATTACCGTGTTTACTCTATTAGTGGGGTCCCCCACTATTTTTTCAATCCCCTTCCAGACGACCCCACTATTAGAGAGGACCCCACTATTAGAGAAATTTAAAAGAACATAAAACCAAAGTTTTAAATTGAAAAGATATCAATTTTTCTCCGAAATTCTTGAAAAAAACAAGTTTGGCTTCATATTTTATTTAGCTTTAACCGTAACAAAACATTAACAAACAGTAAAAGAACTAATCCAAGAGATCAACAATTGATGTATCACTTTCGTTACCAATATTAGAGAGGACCCCACTATTTTTTCAACCCCCCTCCAGACGACCCCACTATTAGAGAGGATCCCACTAATAGAGTAAATACGGTATGTAAACGATAAAAAAGGAGCCAAAATTTTGATTGAAGTAAAGAAAAGCAAAAAGAATTGAAGAAATTCATAAAAACACATTTGTTTGTTTTATAATTTTGTAATGATTACGGTAGTTTACCGCAGAAAGTTGTTAGCGCGCAGAAAGTTGAAAAACGCTACTTTTGCGTTCAAAAGGCATCAACTTTTCACAAATTCACACCCAATTGATCTCGTTTTGGTGTCAAAATGTGCACAAGGCCCTTGAGCATAAAGTTTGGTATATAACGCTCACCAAAATTCGAGAAAAGCTTTCATTTTTCGAAATTCAAATGGCTGCAACTTTGTGCGTTTTGCCGATTAGCGGTTTTTGAAAACAGTTTCTGAACGTACATTTTCAGGCCTTTCTTTTGCATCTACCTCTTTGCATCTACCTCTTTGCATCTACCTCTTTGCATCTACCTCTTTGCATCTACCTCTTTGCATCTACCTCATATTGTAACTCGCGGGTAACTTGGGAAGGTTCCCTGGTGAGAGATCTTTAAGTCAGTGTCGTCGTTGTTTTTTTTTGTGTCACACTCCGACTAAACAATAATTTCCCTTCTTCGAAAGTGAGTTGTGTAATCAAAACCGTTCAAAAGGCACAAGGATAGTCCCTTTTTTCTCTATAATTTTTTCCTTTTCCTTTCCTTTCCTTTCCCTTTCCTTTTCCTTTTCCTTTTCCTAACACCTTTTCTTTTATTTTCTTTTATCTTTTTTCATCAATCTCATCTTTTCTTTTTCATGTCTTTCTGTCTTTTTCTTTAAAAAAAACCCTTCGAAAAAGCGATCCAAATGAAAAATTCAAAAATCTATCGATTTTCTGTCAATTTTTATGTCATTAGACTTGAAGAAATAGATATTTTGCAGTTTTCTGTACTAGTAAAGTATTCTATGAATGAAATTGTATTGAATATTGTATGAAATCAATTTGATTTTGAACAATCAATCATTTTGATAACGAAAAGTCAAATGACTGTGCTAATATAAAACAATTATAGCTGATTATCTAGTTCTATTTTGTAAAAGATTTCTTTTTCCAAACAATTTCTAGATTATTCGTTTTCTACGCTTTTTGTTTCTATGTTTATTTGGATTGTGGGACATTTGATTGCCCCCTTCCTTTGCCATTGGCAATCTAACTTTGAACTGAAATTTCTTGGTGTTCAGTTGTCCAATTCAAATAGTTTTTGTACCAATCGATAGAGAAAGACTTGGCGCATCTAATGACACCAAAAGTATTTAAATTGAACAGCCGAGCATCAAGAAATTGGAGCTCAAAGTTAGATTGCCAATGGGAAAAGCGGCGGGGCAACCTTTTATACGCGTCCGGCCCCTTTGCCATTGGCAATCTAACTTTGAGCTCAAATTTCTTGGTGTTCAGTTGTCCAATTCAAATAGTTTTTAATATCATTAGATGCGCCAAGTCTTTCTCTATCGATTGGTACAAAAACTATTTAAATCGGACAGTCCAAAGCCAAGAAATTTAAGCTCAAAGCTAGATTGCCAATGACAAGGGGGGCGAGGCGCGGATCAAATGTCCAATAACGATTTGAGTGTGTTCCTTGAGAGTAATCCGTTTTCTAAAAGGTGGATAGTTTGGTCCGTAATTTTTCTTTCGAATTTTGTCATCGATGAGCTAGACGATAAATTGCTAATCGACGATGAAATGCTTTCATTCGTCTAGACGATCAATGAAAGCATTGAGCTGGGCTGAATGAGCTGAGCTGAATGAGCTGAGCTGAATGAGCTGATCTGAATGAGCTGGGCTGAATGAGCTGGGCTGAATGAGCTGAGCTGAATGAGCTGATCTGAATGAGCTGGGCTGAATGAGCTGATCTAAGTGAGCTGAGCTGAATGAGCTGATCTGAATGAGCTAATCGTGAGCTCATCAAAAAGGAAGATTATGGTGGTTTTCTAAATTGCCCATCTTTTAGAAAAGCCACAAAGAAAACACTCTAATCTGATTTTAGAAAACTCCCTAATAACGGTGCTTTATAAGAGTTGGGACATTTTAGAAAAAAAAATTGGATAAATCGAATGATTGACTTTTCCAGGTGCATGCCACGATCAATCTGGGGAAACCGTCTCGTTCAAAAGCTCGCCTTCATCCTTTTCCTCATCGTTTTCTTTCTTGGGCTTATAATACACCAAAGTAAGTGGAAATTTTTTAGTTAAAAACTTAGCCAAACAATCAAAAAAGACCATTTTCATATAAAAATCGGCTATTTTAGAGCAAGCTCTCGAAAATCGAGATCAAGTGAATGTATCGATCGATATAAAGGTGGGATTTCTTTTGAATTTCTTCTTAATCCTGTCATTTGCTAATTCTAGTGTCTAGTGCATAAGGCTTTAAATGTTATTCTTTGGCTTTTTTTTTTGAAACTGGAACTTGAAACTTTGGACACAATGAAGATTTTATCTTTAGGATTTCGAGAATTACAAAAAACAAAATGATGACGCAAAAGTCGAGTTTCTCTACTCAACGAGACAAGGTTTTAAATGGAAAAATGAAAATGAAAATGGACAATTTCAAATGCAAAATCAAATCAAATTACAAATCAAATTATTCTTTAATGAATGCATTCAAAAGAAAAGTCGACTTTCAAAAGAAAATTGCCGTAATCCTGCTTCTAGTTCTTGTCAATCTATTAGGGTGGCGCAAAAGAAACTGCCGATGGGGTATCAGCTCTCATTTATCAGAAACAGGCGTTGCTAACGGCATTATTTTTAGAGAAAGACGAGAAAGATAGAGAAAGACGCGGCGCATCTAATGATATTAAAAACATTTAAATTGAACAGCCGAACACCAAGAAATTTAAGCTCAAAGTTAGACTGTCAATGGCAAATGGCAAAGGCAGCGTATCAAATGTCCCACAATCATACAATATTACAGATTACCTTGCCGATTGGATATCTCGAAATCTGGCCTTTATTTTGATCTATATCTCCGAATTTGCTTGTATTTCTCTATTTTTCGTTGCCGTTTGTCTCTATTTTTGTAGCCGTCACAATATTCAATCAAATCGAGAAGAAAATGACGGGCATTCACTCACAGAAAGATATTCAGCCTATCAACCGGCAAATGATAGTCCTGTTTAAAAAGAAAAGTTTGTTTAATTGAATATTGAGTACTGTAAAGTCTCAATCTATTGTCTCATAGTGAGAATTTTTTTCTTTCATTTGAAAAAGGCCAGTACTAGCTGTACTAGCTGTACTAGCTGTACTAGCTGTACTAGCTGTACTAGCTGTACTAGCTGTACTAGCTGTACTAGCTGTACTAGCTGTACTAGCTGTACTAGATGTACTAGATGTACTAGATGTACTAGATGTACTAGATGTACTAGATGTACTAGCTGTACTAGCTGTACTAGATGTACTAGATGTACTAGATGTACTAGCTGTACTAGCTGTACTAGATGTACTAGCTGTACTAGCTGTACTAGCTGTACTAGCTGTACTAGCTGTACTAGCTGTACTAGCTGTACTAGCTGTATTAGTTAACCAGATCCTTACCTTGTTTTCTGTCTTGACTGGCCTAGAAACCAGATCTGGACCTGGTTCTGATCCGTTTAGAACATCTTGTCCAGTCATCCTTTCAGTCATCCAAATACTTTCATTCTAACATAATTTAATTAGACAAAATCCTAAACTTTCACAGTATTCTTATCATTTTACAGTTAACAATGACAGATTGTCATTGTTAACTCACTTTCCCATCATTTACCTTTTTCAGTTTTCCTTTCGGGTACCATTAAAGCTCATTTACTGCTCATTTGCACGAACTATTTAATAAAATATTTCATTTTTTTTGCTCAAAAAGAACATTAAAAGAACAAAACACCCTTCCCGGACACCCTGTATATTCTTAATTACTCAAAAGACTAACATTTTATCTACAAACTTTATGCAAACTGTGCGAGATTCTCATTTGGTTCCCAATTGGTTCCCATTTGTTTCCCATTTGGGTCACATTTGGCTCACATTCGGCTCGGATTTGGTCTCCATTTGGTTCTCAATTGGTTCCCATTGGGCCTCCAATTGGTGCCCAATCGGTTCCCAATTGGTTCCCATATGGCTCTCATATGGTTCCCCCTTGGTTTCCATTTGATTCTCAATTGGTCCCCACGTGGTTCTCATTTGATTCCGATTTGGCTGGGATTTGATCTCCGTTTGGTTCCAAAATGGTTCCCACTTGGTTCCCATTCGGTCCCCATTTGATTCCCATTTGGTTCCCATTTGGTTCCGATTTGGTTCCAAATTGGTTACCATTTCGTCGATCAATTTCAATCGTCGATCGAGATTTATGCAGACTCCGCGGGTTCATCTCGAAAATTCGAAAACTTTTCGCCGTCGGCCCATTAACGTCTGTCATAGAATGAGCTTTTCGGATCCGCATTCCAAGAGGCGTTACGACTGTAGCGTTGTTCTTTTGGTTGTTTCTTTTGGTGCACTTCCTCTCTGGCAAACATTTCGATAAAACGAGTTTTTAGGAATGAATAATTGATTTTACAAAAGTAACGTTATGATTTTCAGAAAGTAGATTTGATTAGACGGGCTAGAGTTGGAGCTGGTCTATTGGAGTTGGAGCTGGTCTATTGGAGTTGGAGCTGGTCTATTGGAGTTGGAGCTGGTCTATTGGGGTTGGAGCTGGTCTATTGGGGTTGGAGCTGGTCTATTGGAGTTGGAGCTGGTCTATTGGAGTTGGAGCTGGTCTATTGGAGTTGGAGCTGGTCTATTGGAGTTGGAGCTGGTCTATTGGAGTTGGAGCTGGTCTGTTGGAGTTGGAGCTGGTCTATTGGGGTTGGAGCTGGTCTATTGGAGTTGGGGCTGGTCTATTGGAGTTGGAGCTGGTCTATTGGAGTTGGGCTGGTCTATTGGGTTGGAGCTGGTCTATTGGAGTTGGAGCTGGTCTATTGGAGTTGGAGCTGGTCTATTGGAGTTGGAGCTGGTCTATTGGGGTTGGAGCTGGTCTATTGGAGTTGGACTATTGGAGTTGGAGCTGGTCTATTGGAGTTGGAGCTGGTCTATTGGAGTTGGAGCTGGTCTATTGGAGTTGGAGCCTGGTCTATTGGAGTTGGAGCTGGTCTATTGGAGTTGGAGCTGGTCTATTGGAGTTGGAGCTATTGGAGTTGGAGCTGGTCTATTGGAGTTGGAAGCTATTGGAGTTGGAGCTGATCTATTGGAGTTGGAGCTGGCCTATTGGAGTTGGAGCTGATCTTGACTAGATGACTAGGTTTGACTTCTTTTAGAAAGTAGAATTGACTAGGGGAGCTAGATAACTAGATGGCTAGATAACTAGATGACTAGATTTGACGAACATAAAAAACGGTTAGCCATCTAGTTTTCAAGATTTTCGCATTTCAAGTTGCCCATTTTCACTTTTTTCTGAGTTTTTTTCAATTTTTGATCGAGATTGATGCCTAAAAACTCGTTTTATCGAAAATTTTTGCACTAAAATGCAAAAATCTCGAGCCATTTGAATTTTTTCAAAAAACTGTTTAGACAATTTTGTAGCCTGAAATCTTTAAAGAATATAATTCTTTTGTCGGAAATTGATTGGGAGTAGCCTCGAGGAGGTCGGGTCGTTAGACTGAAAGTCACGAAATCCTGGCGACGCCTTTGGGTCAGGCGTGGTCGTGGTTCATTAGCAAAGCTCCCGACTACGGGTCCAAAGCAGGCTGGTTCGATTCTCGGTCGATTTCGGTCGATTTCTTTCGATTTTTTTAATCTGGCACGTTTTGTAGGCTCCTAATTAAAGATTTTATAAACAAATCATTATTTTCATTTGTTTTTTTGATTTCCTTTATAATTAATAATGGTTATTATGTTTTGTCTAGTTGAAAATTTGGGTTTAATCAAAGAAATCTAATCAAAAGATTGCAGCTGTGAAGAGCTCTTGTTTAGAATCATGTAGGGATTTCCTTTTCACGAGATTTTCACGATCATATTCAAGAATGTTTTAGACAAAAATTTCCAGGACCAGACTCCGCTGGATCGAGTTAGAATCGAGTCACTGATCTCACAGTCATTGTCATCGTTGTGGCACATCTTGATCTTGTTGAAAGAATCGAGTTTTCCTGTTATTTGTAATCCGCAACTGGCTCAAGTCTCAAGTTTAAGGCTTGAGATAAGGAACCAAATTTAGAGAGATAAGGAACCAAAGCTAGAGAGATAAGGAACCAACTTTAGAGAGAGAATGAACTCAAGTCTCAAGTTTAAGACTTGAGACTTGAGCCAGACATTCCTCAGTCTTCAGCAAAACAAAGTTGTGACGTCGACCAGCTCCAACTCCAATAGACCAGCTCCAACTCCAATAGACCAGCTTCAACTCCAATAGACCAGCTCCAACTCCAATAGACCAGCTCCAACTCCAATAGATCAGCTCCAACTCCAATAGACCAGCTCCAGCTCCAATAGACCAGCTCCAGCTCCAATAGACCAGCTCCAACTCCAATAGACCAGCTCCAGCTCCAATAGACCAGCTCCAGCTCCAATAGACCAGCTCCAACTCCAATAGACCAGCTCCAACTCCAATAGCTCCAACTCCAACTCCAATAGATCAGCTCAAACTGAAGCTAGAAATGTTTTTGCGAACATTGCTTTTACTAGTTCTTTGACTAGTTCTAGTTCTTCTTTGACAGACTTTTGGCATCTTTATCTATTCAATTTTTGAGATTACAAGAATTTTATTGAACTTTATTGAAGAGTTGAAATTGATTGAAGAATTAAAAATGGAAGAATTTAAACAGTTACCTCCTTACTTTCATGTTTCCAATAGTAAACGTTTCAAAATTTCTCCCTTTTCTCTTTCCCCTAAAGCTACCGTAATCAATTATTCCTTTTAGAACCCCACTGAAAACTAGAGACTACAATATCTGAGATAAATTGACTTGAACTTGAAACTCTTTTTGGTTTTCTTAATCTATTAATCTATAATCTTGTTTCCACTGCAACTTTTTCTATAATGCCCGAAGCGGGCTCGGCTTCTCTCCAAATGTGGCGATTGCCAAGTCAGCGAAAAACTTTTGTCGCAATCGGAGTCGGCGTTGGTTTCTTGTTGTTGACATGGTGGATAAAGAGGTCAGAGAATTGTTTCAAGTGAAAATTTGATGAAGTTTGGTGGAGGAGTTTCTTTTCGTAGCTACAGCTTTCTTTACGAGCTACACACAATCGGAAACGCTAGAAACTCTATTTCCTTAACGAATCGAAATTTTAGATTGTTCTCAAAGCCGAGAAAGTCTCTTCAATCTCTTCAATCGTCGACTCGTCAACAACAAATCCCTCAAACACCCGATCAACCGTCAATCCATGATTTCTCGAATCGTTCCGATTCACCAGCAAGTAAGTTCTGCAGTTCTGCAAGTATTGGGTTGGTGGAAAAGTCCTTTTCGATTTTTTGGGAGAGTACCTTAAATTTGTCCAATTTTGACGTTTTATAGCTCATCCTAAAGCTGAATTCAAGACGGATCGATTGGTAAAAACCGTTTTGAGATATCTCTTTTCTAAAAATTTTTACAGCTTTTACAGTAAAGGGCGGCAGAGCCAAAAAAAATGGCTGTTTTCACGTTTCGTTAGTTTTCCGTGCAGAAACCTAGGCTAAAACCATGTGTTTCTTGATCAGCGTCAAAAATAACCTCTAGACACGCATTTTCAGAAGCTTAGCAAAAAATTTTTGAAAAATATTGTCACCGGCGGAAGTCGAACCAGCGACCCTCAGATCAATAGCCTTTCTGCCGCTTTTCGCGTTTTTTCTTCGTTTTTCTCGTTTTATCATTTTTTGATGTTGTTAGAAGGCTTTTTCAGGAATGACGTGCCAAGTTGAATCGGAGGAGCACCAGCGACACCTGTTTCGGGTCCGTAACCGAAATCGGGTCCACAAACGTCAGTATCTCGATGAGCCTGTGCGGCATTGAGTTTTCGGTTGAATGTCGCTGGTGTCTATTGCTAAGATTCTGAAAATGCGTTTCTAGGGGTTATTTTTGACGCTGATCACGAAACACATGTTTTAGCCTAGGTTTCTGCACGGAAAACTAACGAAACGTGAAAACAGTCATTTTTTGGCTCTGCCGCCCTTTACTAAAATAGCTATAAAAACTTTTAGAAAAGAGATATCTCAAAAACGGTTTTTACCAAACGATCCGTCTTGAATTCAGCTTTAGGATGAGCTATAAAACGTCAAAATTGGACAAATTTAAGGTACTCCTCCCAAAGATCGAAAAGGACTTTTCCATCAACTCAATATTTCAGCAAGCCAAAAACCTATTTTTTTAGTCGGTTTTTTGTCATTTCTAATACATTATAATCAATCAATTAATTGTAAGCGAAAAACTAGCCTAGATTTAATTTTATATATCTCATTTTATTCCTTGAAATTAGCTTTTAAAGTATGTCGTTTATTGAGTCGAATAGTCGTCGAAATTACCGATTTTTTTCGAATTGATTAATTCGAATATTGAGTCGTTTATTGAGTCGATCCTTTTATTAAATCCAAAAAAGAGTTTCAGCTTATCGTCTTTGGACAAAACCTTGCATCTCTTTGTCTTGTGAGCCGGCGCACCATCTTGTTGATAAAACAAAATGTTTCAGCTTATCGCACAGCGGCCTCTCGTCAATCTCGTCGTCGAATGGCGCCAAGTGTTTGTGGAAGTCTTCCACCAAGTGAAGCCGTTTTATTTGGAGGTAAAAGAAGGTGTATTACATTGGAAAGTTCTCGACAAAAAGTTTGTACGATCATTTCGTTTTTACGATTTACAAGATCTACATAATTAGATTACGTATTGGAATAATTAGCTCAATTTTGGTAGCATTGACTGAGCCTTGTGGTCTCAATTGATACCTGAATGGTATCAAATTGAGCTACTGAATAAAAACTGAAGGCTCCGATAGTTTACTGAGCTACTGAAGGTTCCGATAGTTTTATTAGGGTAAATTCTAAAATAGATACCTAATGATTTTAATCATTAATCATTAATTTTAAACTCTTTAGGACTTGATGCTTGTCATGATATGATGAATGCTTTGCAAAAAGCAATGAATGGATTGGAGATGGTGAAAAATCGATCGGATCGAGATCGGCAAAGAGTCGATCTTTTGTCGAGTGTCGTTGATCGATTGAGGCTCCTGGAAACGGATCTTTCGAGAATCGTGCAAGATGGAGGATTTGATCATTTGAGAAGCGATGATGGTGCGGTTTTTCTTACCATAAATACTTTAATAGTGTTCGATTCTTGTAATGACGGTGCGGACTCGCACAACTCGCTCCATAACTTTCTTCTAAGTTAGTCAATCTTTATGAATTTGATGTCATTTTGTTGCTATTGTTGAGATCTACAAAATGACATTAAAATCATAAAGATTGATTTAATGAGAAGAAAGTTATGGTAAGTTGAAAATTTGAAGGAGAAGTTGAAGAAGAGTTGCCAAATTTTCAACTTGCCATAACTTTCTTCTCATTAAATCAATCTTTATGATTTTAATGTTATTTTGTAGATCTCAACAAGTGCAACAAAATGACATCAAATTCATAAAGATTGATTTAATGAGAAGAAAGCTATGGCAAGTTGAAAATTTGGCAACTGCTTCTTCAACTTCTTCTTCTATACTTCTAAATTTAGGTGTTTCTCTGAAAAGTGGTGGATTGGTTGTGGGACAAATCGCTCGCACAGCCACTCTTTCCGTTCTTTCCGATGATTCTTTCATGTCAGCTGTTGAAGATTTTGGAGTTTCGATTGATGATGTTGAGACGGGAGCTCTTGTTTATGATTTATCGCCGGATCGACTCCACTTTTTGCAAGAAGGCGTTCGAGCGGCGAGAAATGGAGAGGTCAGTTTTATATCTGCTTTTTTATTAATCAAAACAATTGCTATTTACAATTGCATTTGCTTTACCGATAATTTGAGACTTTCATTAAATTTCAAAACATTTTTAGGTTCCTTATCGAAAAGATCGAAGCGATTTTTGTCAATGCAAAGATGAAGAGGGATTTCTTAGCCAAATTGTACTGTATTCGACAAGCTTTGAATGTAAGTTGGAAAGAAGTACTTACTTTAGTACAAAAAGGTACAAAAAGGTACAAAAGGTACTTACTTTAGTAAAAAAAGGTACAAAAAGATACTTACTTTGGTACAAAAAGGTACAAAAATACTTACTTTAGTAAAAAAAGGTACAAAAAGGTCCAATTGGCATTGAAAATCAATTTGCGTTGAAAAAAGGAAGAATTACGGACGAAGTTGTGACTCTTATGCAGCCCATTTTGGATTTTCATTAATAGAATTGGAAAGAAAGTGAAAGAATCAGCAAAAAGAAAATAGATTTCCGAGGAGGGGATTGAACCCACGACCTTTCCTTTCCGTGCAGGCTGAGAATCCTGAGCTCTAACCACTGAGCCATCCGGTACCTTGATGTGCCCAGAGAAAAAGGAAAGACAAGGGAGAAGAAGAAAGAAAGAAGGAAAAGGTTAACTCTGTCTTTCTTCTTCCCTGCTTCCTTTCTTCTTCTTCTTCCCATTATCTTTCCCTCTTTCTCTTGGCACGTTAAGGTATCGGATAGCTCAGTGGTTAAAACAATAGCCCCGGAAGGCGCCCGGAAAGCAAAAGAAGGTCGAGGGTTCAATCCCTTAGTTGACTCCCTCTAGAGTAAGGGGATCAAGTGTCTACTGGTGTAATGGTTAGCACAGTTGCCCGGTAAGCCAAAGATCGGTCCCAGCAGCGATCGGTTTTCAATAGATCGGTCCTAGCAGCGATCGGTTTTCAATAGATCGGTCCCCCACACCCTTTTTTAGATCCTTCGAGTCCCAGCAGCGCACAAGTTTTTAATCTTTCCTAATTCCAACTAAAACATTCCCACTTTCAAAAATGGATATTCTAGAGCTTAAGTGAAATACTTTTAAAATACAAATTCTATTATTTCAGGCAATCTGTGTTGACGAGCATCGACGAGTTTGGCTGTCGAACTCAGGCCGACAACTATTAGGCCATTTAATGCAAAATATGCAACAAGATCCAACTTCTTTCTATAAAGCATATGATGAAATGATTCTTTTCTTTGAAGATGAAGATAATCTTGATATGGCTGAAGCTGAGCTCAAATTGAGAGGGGTGAGTTGCGAGGAGAAGGTTTAGACTTTGAGAAATGAGGATTTTTCGATGAGAAGCTTTCAATCAGAAGCTCTCAATGAGAAGCTTTCAATCAGAAGCTTTCAATCAGAAGCTTTCAATGAGAAGCTTTCAATCAGAAGCTCTCAATGAGAAGCTCTCAGTCAGAAGCTTTCAATCAGAAGCTTTCAATGAAAAGCTTTCAATGAGAAGCTCTCAATGAGAAGCTTTCAATCAGAAGCTCTCAATGAGAAGCTTTCAATCAGAAGCTTTCAATCAGAAGCAAATCCAGAATCCAGCAAATCCAGCAAATTCATATTGCTACTCAAGGCTTAAACTTTCTATAACTTTCCACTTCTAGGTACCCGAGTTGTCCTTTTGGGATATCGTTCTCGATTTCATCCTTCTCGACTCATTCGACGATCTTAAAGCACCGCCATCAGCCATTTATTCAGTCACAAAGAATTATTGGCTATCTCAATCGATGAAATATTCAACAATCTCCACCGTCATTTGGAGTATGTTGAAAGCGAAGAGACAACGATTACAGGTAATTGACGATAGACATGGGAAAATTTCCAAGCCAAACGCAATTCCGCCTTTCGTTTTCTCGCTTGTTTCTTGGTCGATTACTTTCAAAATTTTGTCTACAAGTTGAAAATGTCGACTTCTATCTGTAGGCAAAATTTCAGAGCAATCGGCTAGGAATCGGTCGAGAAAACGAAGGTGGAATTAGGTTCGAGTTAGAATTTTCCTATGTTTAGTTGACGAACAAGGGTTAAAATCTTTCCTAAAAGATGCTCACTTGAAAAAGTGTTTGAAAATAGATTTCATTCGAAGAAACGGTCGAAATCGCATGATGATCAGATCGTTTTTGAATTTCTTTTTTATGAAAAAACTTTAAAAGAAAGCTTTTCAGAAACTTTCAAAAGCAATTCTCAAGAGAAATGATTGGGTTATTTGATGAAAAAGACCGTAATTTGTTTGGTAGCTTGAGGCTTATTTCATTTTCAAACTTGAGACTTATTCAATTCGATTTGAAAATAAATGAAATGAAAATAAATGAAAATTGGAAACACTTAGCACTCAGCGTAATATTTGATTAAGAAAAAGAAATATTGGGTTGATGCATAATTATCCGGACTTCTTTTATAAATGATTTTATTTAACAAAAAATAACATAAATAGTTAGAAAAATATGTTTAATTGATTATTCTGGAGCATATTCACCGCCTACATCAATAACTGATTGCCATTTGCTTGGAAGACGATCGATTCCACGAGCGAAGAATAAACGATCTTTGGAGGCAATCCACGCTTTAACATCGTCTATCAAGTCATCCAAATCGTTGTAGATCTTATTTGTTTGCCAATTTTTGAGCGATCGATTGACGTGGTAGTCCGTTGGGGCTTCTCCAGTTCTTTGAGATCGCGAAACGACTCTGCGGCAGACCATCCCTTTTCGAAGTGGTAGAGCATGATATGGCGAAGATGGATATGATTGTCGACACGCATTTTGTTCACTAAAGAATAACGAATATTTTAAAAAAAGAAATAGACAAAAAGCTTTCAAAACAAAAAAGATACAAGCACGCAAAAAGAAGTCCGGATAATTATGCATCAACCCAATAGATTCGTAGAAAAATCTAAACTTAAAGAAACTTAAAGCAATTTTTAGTATCCAAACGGTTTCATCGCTCATTTCTACAACATTTCCGAGGCTGTTTCCCCGTCGATAACCCTCGGATTCTTGGGCACCGATCAAGCGCTTGGCGAGCTGTGTCACTACTTTAAAGAACAGGTGAACACTTAGCAACACAAGAAAAATGTTTCATCACAATCCTACAGTACTCTATTCTAGAGTTCGTCATTTTTCGTCTATTTTCCGTCATTTTCCTTCATTTTTCGTCATTTTCCGTCATTTTCCGTCATTTTCAATAGTTTTACAACAGAAAAAACGAGCTTTGACTACTTTAACAGCAATTTTTCAAAGAGTTTTTTAGTCAGACGAAAATATAGAGCTTGAAAAGTAGCAAGAAAGCAAGAAAGCTGTAGCAAGAAACCCTGAAAAAGTAGTCATTGAAGTGGTGAAATCTCAAGATCTCATCTCTAATCTCATCTCTAATCTCATCTCAAGATCTCATCTCTAATCTCATCTCAAGCTCTCATCTCAAGATCTCATCTCTAATCTCATCTCAAGCTCTCATCTCAAGATCTCATCTCTAATCTCATCTCTAATCTCATCTCAAGCTCTCATCTCTAATCTCATCTCAAGCTCTCATCTCAAGATCTCATCTCTAATCTCATCTCTAATCTCATCTCAAGCTCTCATCTCAAGATCTCATCTCTAATCCATCTAATCTCATCTCAAGCTTCATCTCAAGATCCCACTCTAATCCATCTCAAGATCTCATCTCAAGATCTCATCTCTAATCTCATCTCTAATCTCATCTCAAGCTCTCATCTCAAGATCTCATCTCAAGATCTCATCTCTAATCTCATCTCTAATCTCATCTCAAGCTCTCATCTCAAGATCTCATCTCTAATCTCATCTCAAGCTCTCATCTCAAGATCCACTCTAATCCATCTCAAGCTCTCATCTCAAGATCTCATCTCTAATCTCATCTCTAATTCATCTCAAGCTCTCATCTCTAATCTCATCTCAAGCTCTCATCTCAAGATCTCATCTCTAATCTCATCTCTAATCTCATCTCAAGCTCTCATCTCTAATCTCATCTCAAGCTCTCATCTCAAGATCTCATCTCTAATCCTCAAGCTCTCATCTCAAGCTCTCATCTCAAGCTCTCATCTCTAATCTCATCTCTAATCTCATCTCAAGCTCTCAAAGCTCATCAAATCTTTTTAGGTGATTCAATTGGTCATCGATTTGTTCAACCCGAAGCGAGTCCGGTACACGAATTTAGAGGAAATGGTTGAAGATGTCTGGGTCGTACTCCAAACGAGAACCGAATCTCTTTTGACGAGACTTTCCTCAGAAATCTTACCCGCCTAGGAATGGGAAAAAGAGAGAATTAGAGAAATTTTGATTATTATTAGAGAATTTTTTGAATTTAGCAAAGGTTTTCGTTTTTTCTTAAACAAGCATTGCTCTTTTTGTGCTTCAATGCGTCCTGTGCTCTATTTGTATTCAGTAATTCAGTAATTCACTAATTCAGTAATTCAGTGCAAGGCTAGGTTATTCTACGTTATTCTATTAGGATTCTCTCTAATAGTAGTGCACCCTGAGCGTCGCCTAGATCCCTCGAAATCTCGAGAACCGCTTATCAGAACCTATCGATGTGGGGTCGGAAAATGTAGGTGACGATGAGATCTAGAGGGGGATTAGGGTGTTGAGCTTCTGGGAAAGCTTGGGAACTGTAAAATGGTCACAAACTCGGCTCGCTTGGGTGCACTACTATTAGAGAAAATACGGCATTCTATTTTCTATTTTCTATTTTCTATTATCAATTCTTCTTCAAAAACTGGTCCCAATCAAATCTCATCGATCTCCATTTAACTCACACAATTCTGTCAAAATTGCACAACATTTTCCCTTTAACGGGTATTTTGTAGTGCGTGCAGATAAAATTTTCAGACAGTCTGCCTAGCTCTTCGATTTTTTTACTACCCAAAGCTCCTTCAAGCATGAAAACCAGTTCCCCGGCAAGCCCTTATTTTAAGCTTCATTTTTGATACTAAACATGGCTAGATTCTTTTTTGTCATTCTTTAGATTTCGATCATTTTAGATAAAAAATTTTCTGAGCTTGTTAAGCTTATCGAATCCGGCGAAAGATTGATCGAAATCTAAAGAATGACAAAAAAGAAACCTAGCTATGTTTAGTATCAAAATGAAGCTTAAAATAAGGGCTTGGGGGGGGACGAGGTTTCATGCTTGAATGAGCTTTGGGTCGTAAAAAATCGAAGAGCTAATCGAAGAGCTGGGCAGACCGTCTGAAAATTTTGCTCAGACTCGTTAGGCAGTAAAGGCAGATATTGAAATTGCTAAAAATTTGTTTTTTTTTGTATAAAACCATATAATTATGGCCATTAATAGAATAAATATCGTTTTTTCACAAAAGAAACGCCTCTCAGGGGAAAATTGATCACAAAAAATATTGGGGCAAAAATTGATCACAAAAATGGAAAGCAGCAAATGGGAAATACACGCAAAATGAGCACAGGAAATGTTTTCTTTTGAAATTAACCTTAAAAACATTAAACATTCAAGTAAAACCTTATTTTTAAAACGATCACAAGGCACTGATGTAATTGTTTAAATTCAAATTCAAATTCAAATTCAAATTGATCACAAAAGTCTCGCGAGAGCAATGCTGATGATCACCCAGAAGAATGAGAGAGTTGTCGAGGTTCTCTGGAAAAAAAAGCTTAATAGTTTAAACTTTGATTTAAGATCTTTCATCATTAGTCAGCTATTTTCATCTTTCAAGAAGGAGCTCTTCAATCTACTGATGGATACTCACAAACGACTAGGACACGTTGAACGCGATATTATGTGGAAGGAACCTCGTGACTATCATGGAATATCATAGAATATCAAAGGAGATTATTGAAATTTTTGTCAAGCTTTGTGATGAATGCGAGCTGAAGAAGGGTATACCCAAGAAAGGAGAGACCACGGAACTTTTAAGAGATCATGGAACTTTTAAGAGATCATGGAACTTTTAAGAGACCATAGAACTTTTAAGAGACCAGGGAACTTTTAAGGGACCATAGAACTTTTAAGAGACCACGAAACTTTTAAGAGACCCCGGAACTTTGAAGAGACCAGGGAACTTTGAAGAGACCATGGAACTTTTAAGAGACCATAGAACTTTGAAGAGACCAGGGAACTTTGAAGAGACCATGGAACTTTTAAGAGACCATAGAACTTTTAAGAGACCATAGAACTTTGAAGAGACCAGGGAACTTTGAAGAGACCATGGAACTTTTAAGAGACCATAGAACTTTTAAGAGACCATAGAACTTTGAAGAGACCAGGGAACTTTGAAGAGACCATGGAACTTTTAAGAGACCATGGAACTTTTAAGAGACCATAGAACTTTTAAGAGACCATAGAACTTTGAAGAGACCAGGGAACTTTGAAAAGACCATGGAACTTTTAAGAGACCATAGAACTTTGAAGAGACCACGGAACTTTGAAGAGACCACTATTCAGGGAAAGAGTCAAATTTTATGTTTAAAATTTGTTTGTTCTTTAAAAGCGATCTTGTTGCTCATCTTTCTCTTACCGTTGTCATCATTTTTGTCGTCACAGTTGTTGTGGTGAGATTTTGTTTTGGCGGTTCGGCGGTCGTCGTCTCGGATGGGACCAAACCGACGCCAATTGGCTGAAAATTGAGAAAAGATAATGGGTATTGGGGTATTTTTGAATGAAAAATGAACGCTGTACTTTATTTCTTCAACATCCTAGTTGGGCAATTTCACTTTTACCTCTCCATTTTCATCCATAAAACCACTTTTCCTTGGATCGGTCGCCACACAAGACACAGTGTTATCGAATTTTAACGTGAAAAGGCCATCATTGCAGATACATTCCTAGAATTTAGATATATATATAGATAGATTTCTTTCTTTCTTTCTTTCTATTAAGCTATCAAATATCTATTGTAATATCTTTATTAGTAGCTTCCCCGTACAGTCACGTAGTCGCAAAAATTTTTTACTAAATCACTTTTTTCTAAGCGCTCTAATTTCATGTTTGGTATTTTTATTTGGTATCTTTTTGGTATCAAAAAATAGCCCTGAATCTCAGCTTTCATTTAATACAGAAACGCACGCTGTAGCTTAAATGGGTGGCAAGAAAAATACGTTTAAAGTTAGACTACGCCATGCTCCGCACCATCTTTTTAGGAAGGCGCTACTATTAGGGAAATTATGGTAATATCTTTCTAATTCACAAGATTATTAGACAAGGCTTTCAGTAGACAAGCTCTTCATTAGACAAGCATTTCATTAGACAAGGCTTTCAGTAGACAAGGCTTTCAGTAGACAAGGTCTTCATTAGACAAGGCTTTCATTAGTTTTTAAGGTTCACAAGTTATGAACCTTTCCATCACAATGCGAATCAAGAAGACACTCCTCTCCATTTGTGCAATCACCGCCTAAAAGTTTTAAGATTAAATTGGATTTCAGAATCTAGTACTAAAAGGATCTTTTCAATTAGTTTAGTTAATAAAATGATCAAGAAAACAGTTAAAATCGAATCAAGAAGACACTCCTCTCCATTTGTGGAGAGGGGTGTTGTTTTGCTAATCAAATAAACCTGGGAAAGCGACTCGATCTTGACTCAAAATGCCGGAAGAGATTTTCCCATTAGACATCATCTCTGGGATCTCGTCACTGAAAAATCGATTGTAAATGGATTGTAGATGGATTGTAAATTGATTGTAAATGGATTGTAAACGGATTATAAACGGATTGTAGATTGTAAATGGATTATAAACAGATTGTAGATTGATTTTGATCATTTGAATAAACCCTTTCATAGTTTTATTTGAGAATAATCCTTTTAAATCATCTTTTTATTGGGACACATGCTAAAGTAGACAAGCTAGATCCGGTTTGGTGCTCAAAAGTACGGCCTCAATCTACTTTTTACTATAGTAATCTAGAAGTAGAATCTTTTGAACGTTTACAAGGATCATTCATTCAAGGTTTACAAGGATTAATGACAAGCCATACAGCTAATGACAAGCCAAACAGCTAATGACAAGCTAGACAGCTAATGACAAGCCTGACAGCTAATGACAAGCCTGACAGCTAATGACAAGCTAGACAGCTAATGACAAGCCAGACAGCTAATGACAAGCCAGACAGCTAATGACAAGCCTGACAGCTAATGACAAGCTAGACAGCTAATGACAAGCCAGACAGCCAGGTGCTCAAAAAAGTACGATACTTTAGCCGTTATACCTCTCCAATCTACTTTTTACTATAGTAATCTTCTAGAACATCGCTAAGCTGTTATTATTCTTAATCTCTTACTTATTAAATCTCGTCCCTTCTCCGTCCCATCCAATATAAACTTGACTGATTTCATTCGCATTCTCCAACCATCCAATCAACGGTTTGTAGTATTCGAGGAGAGGAGTCGCGTCAAGTTCGGCTCAAATTTTTGAATAATTTAAATCGATCAGTGTTACAGCAAAGCAACTAAACAGCAAAGGAGCTAAATAAACCTTTGCCCGTCAACATCTCGAGTGCTTTCAACCAATCAATCGACGATCCCATTTCCATCATTTCTCTTAATCTCATTGTCGTGTCCTCTGAGAGAATACAGCCCTCAGCCTGAAAGGATTTTGAAATAAAGAAATTGAATCTAAAGAATCTTGAGAGAAATTGAAATTTAGCTCATTTTTTTCACTTTAATTCCAATCCAATCCAATGGAAATAATAATTTTTTGGAAATTTGCATATATAGATCAAAAGCGTGCCTTAAATCTCAGGTTTAAATAGGCTTAAATACTAAAATTTTCCCTCTTTTCGTACACTAGAAGTTATAGAATTGATTAAGGTGATAAAAATGCAAGAATTAGCTGTCAAACGAAAACAAGACAAAAAAAAAGCGAAATATTTGACACAAAAGTTTTCAACATCTGGCTTAAAAGGCTTTTCTCACCGCTCAGGGAAATGAGCCCATGGCCTAGTGGATAAGGCGCTTGAATACAAAGCGGGCTCTTCGCCCTTTGCTCGGGTTCGAGTCCTGGCTCGAGTCCTCTACTTTTTCGATTTTAACGAAACTAATATATTTTGTCGAAGTCTTCAACATCTTGCTTAAAAGCTTTTCTCGCTCCGATTTGAGCTGATGGCCTAGTGGATAAGGCCTTTGTATACAAAGCAAGCTTTCCGTCCTTCACTCGGGTTCGAGTCCTGGCTTTGAAAATTCTTCTAATTTTTTGATTTTAACGAAACTAGCATATTATCGAAGTTTTCAACATCCTTGCTTAAAACGCTTTTCTCACGGCCAGGGGATATGAGCTGATGGCCTAGTGGATAGCCTTAGCTATGTATGCAATCTATGTATGGCTTGTATACAAAGCAAGCTTTTCGTCCTTGGCTCGGGTTCGAGTCCTGGCCTTAAGACTTTTTGCTACTTTTTTGACACCAATACTAATATAATCTGTTTCTTTCTATCATTCAATAAATAAAGTAAAGAAAAGCTAATAGAATAGACCAAGATCAAAGAAACTAACAAAGAATGTTGGCCTTGATGTTGGCCATAAATAGATAAGCGTCATAAAATCCATAACTTGCTATCTTTCGTCAGAAACGTCAGAAAACGCAAATGCGCAAATGCTTTCGTTTCATAAGGATTATATGAAATTTTCCAAACTTTCCAAAGATATTTTTTAAAAACTTCTGAGCGACACTTAATTTTTTTGTGCTTCTAGCATTGTTTCCTAGTTATTAACCCCGCAAAAAACGATTTTTGGGAATAATTCTTTATCCGTTAAAGCTCACCAATTCAGTCTCAGGTGGACAAAGTGATTTCAAGATTTGGAATTGAGCCACATAGCCGATTAGATTTCGAACAGCCGGCGAGTGAACCTGAAAAGAATTTCTGGTAAGCAGATCGGCAGAGATGAGCAGAGATCAGCAAAGATCAGCAAAGGTCAGCAGAGATCAGCAAAGATCATCGATTTTCCTTTCTCTCACCTGACTGATTTGCGTGTGAATGAAAGCATCGATATGTGCTGGGAGGAATTTGTCTTCTGGTGGCCGGACGCCTTCAAGAGTTTCTCTGAATCGGAGATTCATTTTCATTCATTTCAGTAGACATTTTTTTTCATGTACTTTGCACTCAAAAACACACCCTTTCTAGCACACTAAATGCCAAGAAATGTGACAAGAAAAATGAGAAATTAAGTGCCCTAGATGTGCCCTAAATGTGCCCTAGATATGCCCTAGATGTGCCCTAGATATGCCCTAGATGTGCCCTAGATGTGCCCTAGAGATCAGCAGAGATCAGCAGAGATCAGCGTGCCCTAGATGTGCCCTAGATGATGTGCGTTTAAGCACTTTAGATTAAACGAGAAGAAAAGAGATGTAAAGATGGAGGTTTTGAAATCGAAATCGATTAATCGAAAATCTCACCTCAATTTCCACCATTTTTCATTCCATTGATGATCACTCGTGTTTCCCTCTAAAATCTCGTATCTCCACGTATCGGCTGTTAATGCGAACGGGATTTTCGCCACATTGTCCAAAGCTTCTCTAAAAAAAAATACTGTATTTTCTCTACTAATAGTGCACCCGGCCGAGCCGAGTTGACCACCATTTTACAGTTCCCAAGCTTTCCCAGAAGCTCAACACTCAAATCCCCCACTAGATCTCATCGTCAGCTACATTTTCCGACCCCACATCGATAGGTTCTGATAAGCGGTTCTCGAGATTTCGAGGAATTTAGGCGACGCTCAGGGTTGGAGAGAGGGAGGGGCCCTGGTTCGAGTCCGGTAGCTTGTACCCAGGCGGCGCCCAAAAAACGACAATCTGATTCAGACAAAGATTGCCTTATTTCCCTTATTGAAAGTCTTTTTTGAAAGAATTTTTACAGCAATCCCACTGATTAATCCTTATTTGTGCAAACAGTAATTTGTATTGTACTAAAAAACAATGGCGATCAGCTACCGGACTCGAATCAGGGCCCCTCCCTCTCTCCAACCCCACCTTGCCTTCTAACTCACTACCACTCGGCCACCGCTGCAACAAGCTGGCCTGGAAGACTGGCCTGTGGAAGACTGGCTTGTAAGGTCGCGGCTTGATTATCTTATGGCATTTGATAGAGTTCTATAGCTCTATAGCAGCTCTATAGCAGAAACAGGAAGCAGATTCGGAATCAGTGTGCAATTCTGCGTTGAATGATATAGGTCGCATAGCATTTGACAAAACCACAAGGCAACAAAACTTTAAACCCGTATAACTTTTGATAGAGCGCTCTATAGCAGAAACGCAAAGCAGATTCAGAATCAGCGTGAAATTCTGCGTCGAATGATCTATGGATCATTTCATTTGGCTAAGCACATCCAGTTGATCTTCTCTTTTTAAAATAAATCGTTGAATAAACAATTTCTATTTTAGATAACTGAATATTTTATAGGATTTTATAGGATTTTATAGTCTTTATAGCTTATAATATAGTAATATTTGATAGTTCCTGACCTTTCTGATAGTAATAGTTGATAGTTTCTGACCTGTACAATCGATTGATAATCGTTGATTCTTTGACTTGAAGAGACTCGGCGCTGACGAGTTTCTGGAAGTTTTGAGCGAGTTTTTACGCGTTTTGAGCTCTTCAGATTCTTCTTACAATCTCTAGCAAAGATTTTAATCACTTTAAAGCTCTACCTGACTGTAAAGATAATTTGGATTCGAGGCTAAATGAAGGAAAACATTAGCGATCGCCTCGTTGATTGCAGGAGAAGCGGATTCTCTGAAAAAAAAAATGGATTAACTGGATTTCATTGAATGTATTGTTTATGAGATTTCGTGAAATCTATATTCTATCTAAATTCTATCTATATTCTATCTATATGTCGTAGCCGATTATGAATGAAATTTTTTAGCAAATCTTTCTAGTAGAGCAACCCTTTAATGTATGAGGACATCTTGTAGCGAATTGACATTATATCATCTTGTAGCGAATTCAATTCTGCGTCGATTGGTACCAAATTTGTGAGTTTAGGTTAAAAATTGCCGGCACTACAACGTTTCGTTCAAAATCGGCGGGATCCCCGTAGCCGATTATGAATGAGTGGGTCTTACCCCCACACAAAATTTTTTTGTGTCGGAGCGTCTAGGAGCGTCCAGCCATCAAGTATTTGGGTCTAGGAGCGTCTAGGAGCGTCCAACCATCAAGTATTTGGGTCTAGGAGCGTCTAGGAGCGTTCATCAGTATTGGATCAGGGGTCTAGGAGCGTCTTTGGGTCTAGGAGTCCAGGAGCGTCCAACCACCAAGTATTCAGTATCATTCAACGCAGAATCATTAATAATTATGTTAAATTTTTTAAATTAGGAAGATTGGATAAAAAGAAAAAAAATTAGAGCAAAAAACTGTTTGTTCGAGAGAAAACTTTGGAGCCCCATAATTTTTTTCTTTTTTTCGAATCTTTCTAATTTCAAAAATTTAACATAATTCTCAATGATTCTGCGTTGAATGATACTAAATACTTGATGGTTGGACGCTCCTAAACCCACTCATTCATAATCGGCTGAAATTCATAATCGGTTACGACATATATTCTATCTATTTCAAATCACCTGAATGCCAGTGGCTGTTTCCTGTACAAAAATTGGTAGTAAACTTGAGCGAGAAGCGAATGAGCCAATTTGAAATCGGGTTCACCGATTTGGGAACAGGCTTTCACTCTAAAAAAAATGAAGAATTTAGCTCCAAAATTACGAGTTTAGCTTGGCAGAAACATAAGAAAAAGATAAAACATTAAATTTGGTACCTGAAATCTTCTCCATCTCTCATATCAAAAGCAGCAGCCGGCTCACAAAGCATATCTTTTGACCAAACTCTTTGGAAAACCGAATTCGTCCAGAAACTCTTCGGTAGTGGAGGGAAACCGACGGATTTGAAGTAGCGATAAGCCTAAAAACAATAAGTTCATTAGAATCAGAAACATCAAAATGATCAGAATGTCTTTTATTGTCTTATTTTCTTATTTTTTTTAAAGCTTTCATCAGTTTCAGTTTTTTTTTAGCTGAAATTAACTGAAATTGGACATTTGATTGTGGCTCCGCTTTTGCCATTGGTAATCTAACTTTAAGCTCAAATTTCTTGGTGTTCAGTTGTCCAATTCAAATAGTTTTTAATATCATTAGATGCGCCGCGTCTTTCTCTATCGATTGATACAAAAATTATTCAAATTGAAAAGCCCAACACCAGGAAATTTGAGTTCAAAGTTGGATTGCCAATGGCAAAGGGACGTGTCCCACAATCTTTTGATCTGATCAGAATTACATGACCAAGTTTAGAATACGCCTTGATTTACATGACCAGGTTTAGAATACGGTAACCTTTTCAAAGCGAACCTTTTAGAAAACGATTCAATTCGACGATTTATCCTAGTTAAACCATTTCCTAAAAAGAGGTGCTTCGAGAAAATTCCGTTTTCCAATTCGAAGTTAGTTAAGAAACGAATAGGAGGGATTTAATGTAGAACAAAGTAATCAATTACAGTTACAGTTACAGTTACAGTAAGGTGCTCTTTAAGCCATAAAGCTAACTTTGAGCCAAAGCTCTACGTAATTTATTAAGCTCTTGATAAAGTTTTGTTTCATAATTTCATTGCATACCTTGATGAACATTGTCTTCGACGTGTAATTCTGCATTTGCATATTTTCAATGATCTCCTCAGCTATTTGATCTTCTTCACTATTCGGTTTCGTTGATTCGTAATGGAAAGACCAATCGCCTCCTTCTGAAAATGATAAATTATTGGACTTTTCAACAGTTAGATTCCCATTGATGTGCGATTTTAAGAGACTGGCGCGCAAGCGGCGCGACGCGCTTCCTAAAGCGTGGATCACTACCGTACCTCACACGAAAATTCCCCTTTGCCATTCTTTTCATTTTTCTTCATTCCATGATGAAATCGAAAGCTTTCATTAGCTTTGTTTTACTTTGTTTTTACTCTGTTTTACTCTGTTTTACTCTGTTTTTACTCTGTTTTACTCTGTTTTACTCTGTTTTACTCTGTTTTACTTTGTTTTGCTTTGTTTTGCTTTGTTTTACTCTGATTTGCTCTGTTTTACTTTGTTTTGCTCTGTTTTGCTTTGTTTTACTTTGTTTTACTCTGATTTGCTTGTTTTACTTTGTTTTGCTTTGTTTTACTTTGTTTTACTCTGATTTGCTCTGTTTTACTTTGTTTTACTTTACTTTGTTTTCTTTTACTTTGTTTTGCTTTGTTTTACTTTGTTTTACCTTGTTTTGCTCTGTTTTGCTTTGTTTTACTATGTTTTACTTTGTTTTACTTTGTTTTGCTTTGTTTTACTCTGGTTTGCTCTGTTTTACTCTGATTTGCTCTGTTTTACTTTGTTTTGTTTTCTTTTACTTTGTTTTACTTTGTTTTGCTCTGTTTTGCTTTGTTTTACTTTGTTTTAGAGTACTTTATTTTCTTTATGCCGAGTCTCGTTAAATTACCTTCCCCCTTCGTAAAATCTATTATGTTTTATGTTTTTGTAACGCGTTTTTAAAGTACTCTCTTTCCCCTCCTCCGCCCCCTCCTTTTTATATTATTTGACCATAGTTTGTTGCTTAAAATTCTAATACGGTTTATTTTATTCATTTCGTTTTCTTTTGCTTTCTTTTCGCTTCCTTCCACTCCATTGCTTTGGATCCGTTCACAAATGCCGTATAAACTCAACAACCAATTCCGGCGCTATTAAGGTTAGGGGCACTTTAATTTTCGTCAAAACAAACTATGAATAATTTGTTTTTCTTTCAAGACCTTTTTAAAGTGGCTGCAAAATTTGCAAATTGGCATTGCGCTTCCCAACTCTTTGAACCTTTTTGTTTTCTTTCAAGTTCTTTTCTTCAAAGTTCAAACTTTAATTTTTCTATTTTCAGAAAGCAAGCATGAGGTTTGAGCAATAAACCGCCGTCATCGACGCCAAGGGTCACTTGTTAGGCAGACTGGCTCGCTTGCTGCCAAATGGCTTCTCAATAGACAAAAGGTAACTTTTTTGAAAAGTTGTGGTACTGGCATAGTTGGGCGGGGGAGGGGACAATTTTTTCTTTAAAACCACTTTTCTGGGCTATTTTTATGCGTAGCTTCCGAAAAACACAACGAGAGCTTGGGAAAAGGCGCTTTAAGCCGAGTTTCGGGGGCTCCAAAGTGCGCGCTTCTAGTATGATGAGTGTGATGGGAGGGATACACACATAAGGAAGAGAGGTCTAATGATCTCTCAAAACATTTTTGAAGCCAAAAACACTTCTTCTGGCATAATTGAACCTGCTGATTACATTTCTGATCAAATCGGAGCAAAAAAATATTTTCCAAATTTCGATCCCACATGAATCAAAATCTCAAAAAATGTTGTTTTTTCAATTTCTTTTGCTTCTACCAGTCAATTTAAGTTAGAAAATGAATATTTAGTGGTTAAAAATGGTTTTGGCTCTAGTTTTGACCTTGAAAGTGCCCGAATAGTCGATAGGGCTCCATATAGTGAAGTACACTATAGAAGCGCGCACTTTGGAGCCCCAAAACTCGGCTTAAAACTCATTTCCCAAGCTATCGTTGTGTTTTCCGGAATCTACACATAAAAATACCCCAGAAAAAGTGGCTTTGAAGAAGAAAAGCCTTTTAACTAAAACGCAAATCTAAATAATCTGCCCACGGCGTGTTTTTCTTGTTATTTAGTCTTGGGTTTTCGTGTCAAATCATTTTTGAAAAGGGTTGGTAAATCTAAAAGTTTTAGTTGCTAAATAGATTACGGTTTTAAAATTCTGATAGCAACAATTCCAACGGTTCCAATACGGTCCCAATACGGTTCCTATTTTGATTCTAATACGGTTCCTACCTGTACTTCCAAACAAATGCGCTGGAATTGTTTGATCTTTCGTCAAACCGATCGGATTCTTGTAGATTCCGAGATTTGCCGTCGAATGTAAGCGTGAAGCTGAAAAAGAGAATCTTATGCCTTTTTAAAAACCACATTCCCTTCCCCCCAGAAAAGTAAAAATTTCGAACCTGTTTATATAGAGGCAAGATTTTCTCGTAGATTTGCTGCATTTGTTGTTTCAGATCGAATTTCGGGGGTGAGTTTTTCGTGGAAAGATCGAAGGCGCTTCTCCACATTGCCCCTCCATCAGAGAAACCGTTCAATTGGGCCGCTAAAGTGGAAAGAGTTTTAAAAGTGTTTCAGAGAGGACGCGTTGCCTATGATAAAACATTTTTGAACTCAATTCGCATAGCGCATCTTATTTTTTTAGTAATTTAGATCGGTATTCAAAATAGAGCCAAATATATTCACCTAGTCGAATCAGAATCTAAGACTACAACATTTCAACCTCTCACCGGTGTTCGATAGATCAAGAATCTTCTTGTAATGAGGCTTTAAACGAGCCACATTTCTCACAAAAGCTCCCCACAAATATTTCAAGTGATCAGCATCGTTTTCCGAGTTGAAAATCGCTGAGATATCGATTTTTCTGGAAATTTGAAAGCTTTTTAATGAAACCAAACTAGTCTAATAGCTAAATATTTTATGTTCCAATATGATTCGGATACGGTTCCAATATAGTTCTGATACGGTTCCAATATGGTTCCAATACGGTTCCAATATGGTTCCAATATGGTTGGCATGAATTTAGACAAAATATTACGATTACAGAATCCTCAAGTCAAATATTACTTCAATGTGCATGGCGCTTTCATCCCTTTCTCACAGGTCAACGTCTCAGAGATTTGTTGATTGATCTGAAAAGAAATGTTTTAGTTTTAGTAGATAATCGTGTTAATATCTGCCATAAAACAAACATGATCTTGCGCTGAAGTGAAAGCTTGATGATCTTTTTCTTTCAACGCGCTCATTCCCTCGAAAGAAACGTAATGGAGTTGTTTCTTCAACTGAAAATAGGCGAAATTCGTGATGGTCTGATTTTCGATCAATTTACAATATCCATATAAGATATTCAGTTGATATTGTGTACCTCTTCGGGCATAGCCGCCGCATCGAATTGCTTGGCTTGCATCGAGGTGGAGTGGACGAAACGAGACATCACGTCCTGGATTTTATGTACAATTCAGTTAAATTCATATGTAAATTCTAGTTATCAGTCTTATCTAGCTAAATACTTATAAAGCTAGCATACTGTAGTGAAATAAGGGTCCTCATTGTCAGTATCTTTGTGATTCAAACGCACACCCTCTGGCACACAAATAAACTTAATGTGCCGTTGAAAAGGTGCGTTTATTCGGGCACAAAGCCTCTCCTTTTAAGCCGATTTTTTTGCAAAACAAATCGTTCATCGGTGGCTGAATTGAGTTGAGTGCTTGAAGCTAGCAAGCTAGGGGATGAGAGTTCGAACCCGATCCCCGTATCATTTTTGCTTTTTCCATTCTACGTGCTTTTTGTTCTTTGTCAGTCCACATAAACGCTTTTCTCTGTTTGATTGTAGTTTGTTATTCTTGTTAAACATTTAATAGCTTGTCAATGTTGATAAAGTATCGTCCACCGATGAACGGTTTGTGTTGAACAAAAAGTCGGCTTAAAAAGAGAGACTCAAAACTTTTATGCCAGTTTGGCGGTGATTACCCGCCATTTAGCCGCTAATTTTTGGAATTCATTGGAATGGCGTAAAATTCTGCATTGAATGGTCGATATCTCATCGGAAAAAGCCGTTGGGACCCAATCTCTATCAAAGAGATAAGATAGAGACCCAACCTCTATCAAAGAGATAAGATCGAGACCCAACCTCTATCAAAGAGATAAGATCGAGACCAAATCATTCTTCCCTTGTGAGTACGGTTTGTTATTTTGTCGTTATCGAGTCATTATTTTAGCGATTCGTTTAGTCGCACTTTAATCCAAAGACAAACGTCGAGGGAAACGTTTGTTGTAAAAGTAAAACAATTCGAATTGCTCCTTGTTTATACCTTGTTTTCTATTTTATCTTTTACTCAATCCATCTATTTTCTATTTATCTATTTTCTTTACTATTTTCCCCCGCAAACCTGAGCCTCAGTCAGTGATTTCCTTGAGTTCTGACGAGATCGACGTGAAATATCGCCATCCAGCTGTTGTCACCTAATAATCTCATGATAAAAAATCCGGAAAAAGCGGAAACCCCCTTGCTCACCTGATGACAGGACTTTTTGTGCCTCTTTATAATATCCATCCAGCCATTCCTCTCGGCTTCGTCCGAATCTTTGATCGATCCAATCTCTTTGACTCCTTTATCGCTCCAATATGGACTTGAGCCGAGCAATTTTTGCGCCTCTTTGTTCACGAATTTCGGTGCACTACCCTTTTGGTCCTAAAGAAGAAGATTTGGGCGTAAGATCTCTGTTTTTTGCGGTTACTGTAGTGGATCCAGTGTTGAGGAATTTGTTGACAAGTTGCTCGATCACGTCTTGTCCACAGCGTCGGGTTTTGTCTAAAATAGACAAAGTTAAGCTATTTTCGCTGTCAGCTATGAGCAATAAATTTCAAATTTTCGAATTTTTATAAAACAAACACTTTCAGCTTCATTTTCTCCATAATCTTCATCGTTGATATTGTCGAATTTGATTGCCGGCTCGGGAAGAGGAGTGGGGCCCTGGGAATGGAATGAAATCAATTCTCTACCTTCAGATCTTCAGCGCGTTTAGAATTCCGTGATCATTGTCCGGTGATCACTGTCCGGTGATACAGTGATCATTGTCCGGATTAGCGCTTTAGAGGCTAGAGCTTTAGAGGTTAGAGCTTTATAGGCTAGAGCTTTAGAGGCTAGAGCTTCAATAGCTAGAGCTTTACAGGCCTAGAGCTTTACAGGCTAGAGCTTTAGAGGTTAGAGGCTTTATAGACTAGAGCTTTAGAGGCTAGGGGTAGTTGTAGGGCGCTTGGGGTTGCTTT
This sequence comes from Mesorhabditis belari, assembly GCA_958450365.1. Classification (NCBI taxonomy): domain Eukaryota; kingdom Metazoa; phylum Nematoda; class Chromadorea; order Rhabditida; family Rhabditidae; genus Mesorhabditis; species Mesorhabditis belari. The sequence goes on along the minus strand of CAUEEP010000741.1, from coordinate 601,528 downwards.
TAGCTTTAGAGGCTAGAGCTTTAGAGGCTAGGAGCTTTGCAGACTAGAGCTTTACAGGCTAGACCTTCAAAAACAGTTCCAACAGAATACTCATGACAGTGTAAAGACGGTGAACTTAAACTTGATCACACCTCAAAAACAGAAACACATAAACTCCACAGTGATCGGTGCGATTTCGGGTCTTTGCTCAAGTGATTCATTTGGCGGTGGTCTCACAGCCAACTCCTCTCTGAACATTGCTTCGTGTTTATCCATCGACTTCATTGGCATTCTTGTTGTCACTGTTTCTCGATGCACTTGCTCTTCTTCAGGCACTTCATATTCTAATTCTCCCTCGTCCTCTTCATTTCCTTCTTCTGATTCCTCTTTCGGTTCCGGATTTCGATTTCATTTCTTTCTTCGATTCTTCTTTTGATTTGATTTGTGAGGAGATTTCCCCATCGTGAATGGAATGTCCGTGGATGTGTGAATGGGAATCGTGCTGAAAATAATTGACTTGCAGAACTCGTTTCATACTTTATATTTAATTGAGTGATTTAATGACTGAGTGATTTAATGACTGAGTGGTTTAATGACATTTAGAAGTGTGGTGCAAGCGGAATACTAACAGAATTGGCAAAAGGCTTAATCTTCAAGCCAAGCTAAGTCAAGGGATCAAGGTTTTAGGCCAAATTTCAAGGAAAGGTTGAAATTTCCAGGAGGTCAATGGAGGTTATTGTCTGGCTTGGCTGGCTTGGCGGCTGGGTTGGCTTGGGTTGGCTTGGGTTGGCTTTGGCTTGGTTTTGGCTTAGCTTGGCTTGGCTTGGCTTGGCTTGGCTCGGTTTTGGTTTAGCTTGGGTTGGCTTGGGTTGGCTTTGGCTTGCTTGGCTTGGCTTGGCTTGGGTTGGCTTAGCTTGGCTTGGTTTTGGCTTAGCTTGGCTTGGCTTTGGTTTGGCTTTGGCTTGACTTGGTTTGATTTGGATTGCTCTTGACTTGGCTAAGCTTGGCTTAGGCGACGAGAGCAGGCTTAGGCTTAGGCTTTGGCTTTGGCTTGACTTGGCTTGATTTGGATTGCTCTTGACTTGGCTTAGCTTGGCTTAGGCTTAGGCTTAGGCTTAGGCTCAGGCTTTGGCTTGACTTGGCTTGATTTGGATTGGCTTTGACTTGGCTTGGCTTGGTTTGGTTAGGCTTTGGCCTTGGCTTGGCTTGGTTTTGGCTTGGCTTGGCTTGGTTTGGCTTGGCTTTGACCTGATTTTGCTTTAACTTTGCTTTGCTTAACTTTGCTAACCTTTCACTTTAGTCTTTTTTCACCAATCCTGCATATCACACTTGTTAACTGAATAGTTTAACTAATAGAAAACCTAGGAACCATTCAAGCTTATCAGTCGTCCATTTAAAACCATTTAAACTCCAAAATTTGCTATAAAATTCTGGTACAGTCAAAGCTTTAACTGATTTGAGTGTTCAATACCTAAAGAATGGTTCAGTGAGTTCAAAATTGCGATAAACTATTCTAGGTTACGATAAACGATTCTAGAGTTCGATAAACTATTCCTAGATTCTCTACACTCATCAATCGCGCCTTTTTGATCTAATTAATCAACTGAAAACGTTCTTTTGATGAAATACTGAACTCCTCTTGTGCATAAACCAAAAATCACTTCAAATCACTTCAAAACGTAGAGAGATTTTAAATAAATGTTGAAGAAAGTTTTAAAGTTCAAGTTCTATTCACTTTTCCCAGAACCTCTTCCATTGTGTGAGTGTCGATTTGTGCGGGTGCAGGGAGTGGGTTCATGACTGTCGGACTTCATGACTGATTTTTGAGTGTTCAGTGGGGTTTTCTTGGCTGGAAAATTGAATAACAATAGATCAATAGATCAATTGAATAACAATAGATGAACTATGGAAATATTAAGATATGGGCATGGATTTATGAAAGTTTCAAAACACTAGACGCTTTATAGAAATGGAGTTATGAAAGTTTAAGGACACAAAGAATTACTCTATTGGCCAATGAGGGTCAATAGAGGGCAATAGAGGCCAATAGAGGCCAATAGAGGCCAATAGAGCTCAAGAGGCCAAAAATACCTCTATTGGCGTCTTCTCCATTTTCCCCTCAGCTGATGGTGTTGATTGGTGCTGAAACTTGGAGCATTTCATTTCAAAACGATTGCAAACCTCAGAACTACAAAACAAAGTCTTTCTAACACTTGTTTAATCGTTTTAAAACCCCAAAAACATTTCGTTTTAAAGCTTAAATCCGATTTTCGGGCGGGCGAGTTTTTGACGAGCTTGTAACTCGATTTTAGATAGGCTTTTGTTGATAACTTTGATGAAACAAATACTTTCTGAAAGCTGATGTTCTAAGCTATCTAAATATTATTAAAACTCTCCGATCCGACAAGTTTAGGGTGTTTTAAAACTGAAATGAGCTGGAAAGTTGTCCTAAAACTCGAATTTTGGAAATAAGCTCGTCTGCTTGTCGTAATGACCACTAGACTATCGGGTACCTTAACCTGCCAAGAGAAGAAGGGAAAGACAGGGAGGAAGAAGGAAAGAAGGAAGAAAGAAGGAAAGAGGGGGAAAAGGAAAGAAGGAAGAAAGAAGGAAAATCTGGGTCTAGGTCTTCAGAACCTGCTTGAAAATGACTGAAAATCACTTGAAAATCAAAACCACGTGTATTAATAAGAAGAAGTGATTGAGAACCATTAACCCATTGCCCTATTGACCTTTTACTCTCACAAGTACTGTTCTTTCATAAGTCTTCAAAGCCAACCATATCATGAAAAGCAGCCTCTTCAGTGAACTCAAATGTGCGCATCCTCTGTATCTTCTTCAGCAGATTGTTCATCTTCTTGATCTCTCAAATTTGATGCTGGCTCCTGGAATGATAAAGTTTTAAGAATAGCAATTAGCAATTGTTCAATATCAATTATCAATTGTTTCCTCATTAGCAATTAGCAATTGTTTCCTTTTTAAACAAAAACAAAACTCACTTTTAACTTCTGACTGACAACAAGATGCACAACGAGGAAAAGGCTTAACAAAAGTTGTAACCTCATTCTGAAAAGATTGAGTTAAGATAATGAGAAAGAGAGAAGATAAAAAAGGAAAACAGATTTGTTGTTGGCTTTAAGCTAATGGCTAAAGCTAATGGCTAAAGCTGATGGCTAAAGCTGATGGCTAAGCTATAATGCTGATGGCTAAAGCTAATGGCTAAAGCTAATGGCTAAAGCTGATGGCTAAAGCTAATGGCTACAGCTGATGCTTTAAGTTTAGAAAGTAACAGGTTTGACAAATTTAACAAATGACAAATTTGACAATTCTGTGACAAATTCCCTTGCTGATTTGCTCCTTTGAAAAATTGAATGTTTTAAAATTTCATTTGAATTCAAAATCTCAAATGGGTTCCGCTTTCTTAATGCTATCGCAATGAGTACAGTGAGTACAGCAATGAGTACAGTACAAGATTACAATGAGTACAAGATTACAATGAGTACAAGATTACAATATATAAAATTTATTGATCGAATTACAATGAGTACAAGATTACAATGAGTACAAGATTACAATGAGTACAAGATTACAATGAGTACAAGATTACAATAGTACAAAATTCACAATGAGTACAAGATTACAATGAGTACAAGATTACAATGAGTACAAGATTACAATGAGTTTAAGATTACAAGCTGAATAAGATTACAATGAGTACAAGATTCAAACAAACACAAGTTTCAAGTTAACAACTTTAACATTGCTTTAAAGGGAAAGATGAAAAGAGATATTGACGAGAAATATTTGACGTCAATCAATTCAAGTCAAACCAAGTCATCAATTCAATTTTTCTTTAATAAAAATGTTATTTTATAAATTGAATCGATTAATTGATCAATTGAGAATTGGATTTGTTAGTTTATAAAAAAAGTGAATAGAAGTGGCTGGATTCATTTCTCGATATCTATTTGGGAAAAGAGAGAGTCAGTTCTGGAGAAAGGCAATAGAAAAGAAAGGAGAAAGAGAAGGAGAGAAAGAAGAAAGAAAGGAAGGAGAGAAAAGAAGGAGAGAAAGAAGGACAGAAGCAAGAAGAAAGAAGGACAGAAAGAAAGAAAGAGAAGAAAGAAGGACAGAAGCAAGAAGCAAGAAGGAAGGCAAGAAAGAGAAGAAAGAAAGAAAGAAAGAGAAGCCAGGGAAATTTCTGGATTTCGGAAAAACTGGAAATAACGTGTTCGTTTGAAAAAAAGAGAAAAGGAGTCAGCCTCAACTTGTCCTCAACCCTTTTTTCCCTTTTTCCCTTCATCTCCTCTTCAGGCTTTCATTCTTAACCTTATTTTCATCCTTTCCGGTTTATCTATCGAATTTTACAACATTCCTGACATCAATAGAACATCAATAGAAGCAAATTGAACAAATTTTAGATACAGTACTCTCTCCTGAAAGTTATCACAAATCTAAATCTCTTTTTCTTTACAATCTAGCCATAATCTAGTGAAAAGGATACATTTATTCATACGAATCAAACCCTTAACCCTACTAACTCTAAGCCCTAAACGTACAGAAGGACGTAGAGAAGAAAAAACCCATATAGTTTCCAAAAAACGAAAATCTAGTCAGCGGGATCGAACCCTCGGCCTCTCGACTGAACCTCCCGACTAAGAGACAGGCTCTTAACCACTCGGCCACAACGACCATGTCGACAGCCGCGATTATCGATGTATTTATGAGCAAAAATCAATCCATACCAAATTCTCATTTATTTTTCTGGTCTAATCTTGATCTTTTAAATGTTAGCTTTAGTAAGACAATTATCACAATACCTGTACTCTCTATTTACGGTAAGTAAAAAGTTACACAAGTAAAAAGTTAAAAATTAAACGAATACACGAATACACGAATTTACCGTATTTCTTCGAATAGACGACCGGGTAAAGAGTAGGTAAAGGTTCTGTTAGCTCATGTGGCATTTTTGATTTCATTTTCCAGCCCTATAGCACTTCATTGAAAGCTATTATGCAGAAAAGAAATTTTAAAAGGGCTGCTACGCAGGAGTACGCGATCATACTCTTTACCCGGTCTTCTATTCGAAGAAATACGTTATTCAAGTAATTCAAGAGGAAACACATTCTAGCTTTGATTATTTCTTTTAAAACCAGCTTCATTTACTTAAATTTTACTTAAACTGGATTGAAATTGATCGAAGGGTTAATGGGGTAAGCTGTAGCGAGCTTTAAGAACAAATCAATCAAGCTATCCAGCTCTTTTTCTTGTTTTATTTTAATCATAATCATTTATCATTTATCAAACCATTTTATTTGATTTTATCATTTATTAATCTTTATTAACCATAAAATTAACGAGTTTAGCATAAAGAATGCGTTTTTATTGGGTTGGGGAGAATGAGTCGGCGCCCAAACTTTAAAGAGACTTTTGCACACATAAAGCCTTCTTTAAACATACGTTTGGTTTCATCAAAAGGATCCACTATTTCTCTACAAAATCACTTTTGAGAGATTCCACAAAGCTTTTCTTTCGTGGAGTTTATGAACTTCCAAACGCAGCTGGTTAAAATGGCAAAGAGTCCGACTCATCATTTGAACAGTTTCTTTCACATAAACCTTCTTTGGTGTTTATATAAAAAGATGGAGCACATTCAATTACTTAAGTTGCCAAATTTGCAGGAAGATCCCACCAATGGTTTTTTCTAGATCACAGTTTGTAGTTTTTGTGAAAAAATGGCTTTTTCTTGAGCGGAGGCGCTGTTTGAATTTTCTTTTAAATGTCATTTTGTAGAGAATTATTTAACCATTCTACTCATATCAAACGCATATTATTTGACGAAGTCGAATAGAAGATTTAGACATTTTTTTGATTTTCGGCGCCGACTCATTCTCCCCAACCCAATAATTCGGGTTTTTTACAATCATTTCCTTATCCTCTTCGTTTCTTTATTCGTTTTCATTGTCATCAATTTTAATCCTTCAAAAAATGGTTTACGATAAAATGAGGGGAAATGAGTGTAAGTTTAAGTCATTTTTTCAAGGATTAAGATTGATGACAATGAAAATGAATAAAGAAACGAAGAGGATAAGGAAATGTTTGGGAAAAAGCGGAATTACAAACGCTTTCCCTATGCTGAACTCATTTTTCCATAACTTTAAACAAATTACGATACTTATCGATGGATTTAGCGTCTTTTGCTTAGCTTCTTTTGTCCAAAACATCAATAAAAATCAATCCAAATCAATCCAAATCAATAAAAATCAATGCAAATCAATTTTTCATAAAGATCAATCGCAGATCTCTTTCTCATCTTGTGCAACTCAAAGCGATTTCATAAAAGCGAGTTTTTCAGAGAGATTCAGGTCAAAAGAAAATCCGAAATAGAAATGAAAGCGGAAAAGCGATCATCGGACGGTCATTGAACAGTCAACTAGAAATTCTTTCAACTCTTTCAACTCAACAAAGAAAACATTTGTTTAAGTGAAAATAGAGGATTTCCTTTCAAACAAACGTTTTGTGAAAGGTTTAGATTAGTTCTAGAAAAGCTGAAAAAGCTGAAAATAGTTAACGATAGTTTGTTAGGGCTTTTTTGAAGAAACAAAACGATTGTTTACATGTTTGAGATGAATATGAAAAGAGATATGGAGAGGATATGTGGAAGATGAACGAGAATGGATGAACGAGAATGGATGAACGAGAATGGATGAACGAGAATGGATGAACGAAAAGATCGGATCATCGAGATTTTCTCTCTTTGATTAAATCTCTATTGTATTCAAGGGCATGGATTCTGAAATGTTTCTGAAAATTGAGCAAAAAAGCTTTGGAAGGGAATTGATTGAATAAGTTCAATTGCTCTTCTCAATTTTCTCAAACTTTAGATCCAAATGTTCGAAGAGAAGCAACAATTTAATGAAGTCGGCAATGAAAGAAAAGCCGTATCTTTATCTTGTCCTCGTTCTTGAAGAACCGTATCTTTATCTTGTACTTGTTCTTGTACTTGTTCTTGTACTTGTTCTTGTACTTGTTCTTGTACTTGTTCTTGTACTTGTTCTTGTACTTGTTCTTGTACTTGTTCTTGTACTTGTTCTTGTACTTGTTCTTGTACTTGTTCTTGTACAAAACGGTTTGTATAGATATAAGTAAAAGTGTGAGGGTGGAGTGTTAAAAGGCTGAGCTAAAAGTTCTCATCGGCATCATTGAGAGTGAAGAAATCAGTGTGCGGAAAACTGGATCTAGCTGAAAACAAAAAATGAGGAGCTGATGAAAGATGAGGGGAAATGAGGGAAGATGGAGGAAGAGATTGAGAAGGAAGGGAGGTAGAAGGAGGAAGGAAGGGAGGTAGAAGAGGGAAGGAAGGTAGAAGAAGGGAGGAAGGTAGAAGAAGAGAACAGTGAACAGTGGCAGATTCGATCAAAGAGAATGCGATGAGTAATCAGAAATGAAAGGAAAAGAATGGTATTTGGTGGGATTCAGGATGAGACAGTAATAATGGATTGAAGTGCACAAAGATCATCTCTAATAGATCGGGTTTTGGCTGGATTACTATTCAGTTGAACTGGATGCTCTGATCCGGAAAAGTTCCCGTCGAATGATTCGATCCAATTCGAAATCCGACAAATGGCAATCAAGCTTAATCTGTCTTCTACTCTAGAAGAGCCATCTGTTGTCATTTCCAGGAGCCCTATCTAGCTTCTTATTGTTTATAGACACTTTAAAATACCTAAAAATGGTTTAACAATGCTTTAACAATGCTTTAGTGCTTTAACAAGAAAGCAAAAAGTTTTCGACAGTGAGGGGATTCGAACCATCGGCAGCCAGGAGCCGGGGAGACGCGAGGCCCGAGCGCATTATCCACTACACCATCCGGTCACTTGTTTGAGTGAAGTAATTCGGCGTCATACCGGGGCGGCGGCGTTTTTCCAAGCATTTTTCAAAAGGATTTTCCTTGAAAACTGAATGCCATGGAGTAAAACTAAAAAGAGAGTGAGAGAGTCTAACAAAAAGCGCAAGGATTGCTTCATCAATCTTAATGTTTGGATGGGATGAGACGCGGATTTGAAGCCTGAATGACTTGAAGCCTGATTGACTTGAAGCTTGAATGACTTGAAGCCTGCTTGACTTGAAGCCTGCTTGACTTGAAGCCTGCTTGACTTGAAGCCTGCTTGACTTGAAGCCTGCTTGAATTGAAGCCTGAATGACTTGAAGCCTGCTTGACTTGAAGCCTGAATGACTTGAAGCCTGCTTGACTTGAAGCCTGAATGACTTGAAGCCTGAATGACTTGAAGCCTGAATGACTTGAAGCCTGCTTGACTTGAAGCCTGAATGACTTGAAGCCTGAATGACTTGAAGCCTGAATGACTTGAAGCCTGAATGACTTGAAGCCTGCTTGACTTGAAGCCTGAATGACTTGAAGCCTGAATGACTTGAAGTCAAAGTCAACTAATCAAAAATACGGCAGTGCTCAAAGAAATAAAGCTTTTGGCATTAGATTGGCTCGGAATACGTATCAAAATTTAATATTAGGCATTTAAAATCTATACAAAAAGCTTTTGCGAAAAAAGAAGACCAATAAAGTCAAGAGTCGAAAATGGTGAACGTTATGGATTGGTTCTGAGTGAGTTGCTGAAAAGAATACGCCAATAGAAGAAGCAAAAAGAGGAATGGAAAGAGAGAGAAAGAGAAAGAGAAAGAGACAAATCCAGATTTCCGAAGCCAAACGCCATACCGTTTGTCCCTTTTCTACAGTCTGAGGGGGATTTCTCAACCTCCACTCCTTGTTTTCACTTCTCTTTCTTTTCTTCTCTTTCTTTTCTTCTCTTTCTTTTCTTCTCTTTCTTTTCTTCTTTCTTTTCTTCTCTTTCTTTTCTTCTCTTCCTCTTTTTTTGCATAACGAGTGCCGCTCACCCGAGGCTTGTTAGCTTTCCGAAACTCTACAAAAAACATTCCACCAAAAGAAAAGTTTCTGCCATTCTCACAAATCCATTATTATAAGCTCAATTTTGAGAGATTTTTGAAAGTGTTTTGAAAGAAAAGTGTTTAGATGAGACTTTCCTAGATGCAGAGAGATTTGGACGAAAAGTTGAGAAGAAAATTTTGATTAAACTGATTTGACACAAGATGTAAAGGTACTCTGATTCAGCGGCAGTTTTGTTTTTTTGCTCAAAGCTCGTGCGCAAAAGTTTCGAATTAGATTTTTCTTGGCTTTTAATATCTGAAATGAAAAGATAGCTTAGATAGCTATTGTTAAAGTTTCTTGAAGAAGAAAGTTTGCCAAAGTTTTCTCTTCTTGAAGAAGAAAGAAAGCAAGAGAGTAAGAAGCGCTTGTTGTTTAGGCTAAAATTTTAAATCTTTCGACAAACGTCATCGACAAATGAGTAATGTTCGAAGAAATCGAAAAAAGAGCAATGTTAGGGGTGTTAGGGCAATTGTTTTCAGTAACGATTTCATTATAAGTCATTGTAAGTCATTGTAAGTCATTACAATCCATTACAAATTCATTACAATTCATTACAATTCATTACAAGACATTACAAGATCATTACAAGTCACTACAAGTCATTACAAGTCATTACAATTCATCACAAGTCACTACAAGCCATTACAAATCATTACAAGATCATTACAAGATCATTACAAGTGATTACAAGATCATTACAAGTCATTAAAAGTCATTACAAGTCATTACAATTCATTACAAGATCACTACAATTCATTGTAAGTCATTACAAGTCATTACAAGTCATTACAAATTCATTACAATTCATTACAATTCATTACAAGATCATTACAAGATCATTACAAGTCATTAAAAGTCATTACAAGTCATTACAAGTCATTACAAGTCATTACAAGTCATTACAATTCATTACAAGATCACTACAATTCATTGTAAGTCATTACAAGTCATTACAAATTCATTACAATTCATTACAAGTCATTACAAGTCACTACAAGTCACTACAAGTCATTACAATTCATTAAAATTCATTACAAGATCATTTAAGCAACAAAATTCATTATATTCATTATAAAATCCATTGTTTAAACAATAGAACACATCTCGGTAATCACCGTAAATCATCCAGAAATTAATGAGAACACGGGCGGGGCGGGCGGGAGGGAATTTTAGCGCTCGAGATGGGGGATCAGATTCGGTGAAAAGAAAACGGACAACGAGAAAGTCCCAATTTTCGGAAAGAAAAATGAAAGAAGAATTTGACAAAGGGATACATTTTGTGGATCGGTGGGGAATGGAAAAGGTAAAAGGAGATCTGATAGTATCCGATCTCTTTCCCCCATTCCCCATTGCCCATTCGCCCCAGAGAATGACCTGTTTCCCCAATTTTCTCCTTCATCATCCCCACCCTCTTTTCCCCGTCGCCGCCGGATTCTCGTTCAAGTTCAACCTGAAATTGATTCCTGCAAAAAAGACAAAAGTGATGACAAAGCTTTCTTTGACAGCAATCTTTAACATTTCGAGAATACCACGACAATCAAATCTAACAGTTTCAAAAAACGAACCAGTTTAGACTTCATTTGTTTTACTTCACTTCACTTGTTTGTTTTCTTTGTCTTTCTTTGTCTTTCTTTCAAACTTGTCCATCAATTATCGCTCGGACTTTTGCTGAATCGATTGTCATGACTGAAAAGAAGTTTTTAAATATAGTTAAACAAAATAAGCTGGTTGTTGACAAAATCGATTGTCGGCTACCGTAGTCTTCAAGGAAATTGGCAAAACTTTAGCAAGACAAGTGTGTGATTAAAGCCTTCAAGAATGGGTTGAAACTCTATCCCTAAACTTGTAGAAAGTGGAAAGCGATCAGCGTTGAACATTGGAGCAATTTTCCGGGGATAAATCGAAAGGAAATCGCTATTCTATCGCTATTCTATAGTCGAATGATGTAAAATGACGTGTAAAGTGATTGGGATTTGAGAAAAATGGGGAGAAAAGCGAAAAGCAAAAGCGAGATTGAAGAAGTTGACGCTTAAAGGTTTTAGGGACAAGTTGAAATAGTTGAAATAGTTAAAAATTGAAATAAGTTGAAAAGAAGCATTTTGTGTATAAACTTTAATTTAAATAACTTGAATTTGAATTTAAATTTGAGTTTAAATTTGAATTTGAATTTGAATTTGAATTTGAATAACCATTTCCTACTTTTCAACTTATTTCCTTTTCAACCATTCCCTACTTTTCAACTTATTTCCTTTTCAACCATTTCCTACTTTGCAAACGCTGCAAAATGTAGCTAATGTAGCTGTAATGCTGAATTGCTTCAAAGAAACAAAACAAAGCTGTATCAGGGGTGGCCTTGTCCTGCCTGTTAGCGGGCCTTGCCATCATGGCCTTCACTGCCATCTGCCTTCCTGATCAATGGCCATTAACTAGGCCATCAATGTGCCACTAGTAACGAGGCTTTTAAAGCCTTCGTTTTGACGTCAAATTTTCGATTGCCGTTTTACACGCCTGGAAAATCATTTGAGATTCCGATTACAGCTCCGACTACAGATCCGATTACAGATTCGGATTCCTCGAACCCAATTCTATAAAGTGTTTCCAGACGAAAGTTCACCTTGAGCTCGTGCCTTTCTCTAGTAAGTTTTGTTCGCCGTTATCATTCGATATTGTACTTATCGTTCGATATTGTACTATTGTACTGATCGCTAACTATCGATAATACTTTTAACCGTTAACTTATTGTTAAATAAATCTTTTAGCAAGTTTTTCGAATGTTGGCTGCAAAATGGAATTCAAAATGCTGCAAAATGGAATTCATAGATGAAATAGAAAGATCGTCGCTATTTCAATAGCTACTTTAGCATTTCCTTTGACAAAAATTTAGGAATTTATTCATTAAACCAAACATTAAATGTTTGGTAAACAGTGCTAAATTGCTAAATTATTAAAAATTGAATTGCTTGCAAATCTCCTGAAACTAGAAATGACTTTTTGAACATCGTATATGAATGAATTCATACTCGACTAAAGAACATTTATTTGACAGACATACATTTTTACGGTATCACAATGAAATTTGATCAAAACCGATAGATATTTGACAGAGCGCTATGATATGAAGGCAAGAAAGAAAAAAAAATTAGATGAAAACGCAAAATTTCTATTAGAAATTCTATGAAGTTCGTGTATAAGTCTTTACAAAAATTTTTTTCAAACGTCTTTTAAAAATGATAACGTTACCAACAAAATTTCTATTTGAACTATTAAAAAGCTTGATTGTTTCTCTGCAAAATGGCTTTTTGGAAGTTCTTGGAAGTAGTTGTTTTTGTGAATTTTCAAAGGCTCAAAGGCGCGCACCCAAAACTGCTCCAATGCTGAAGTCGCAATTTGGACACTTTCTTCAGTACAAACCTATTTTGGTGCCAAAGTAAAAAAGATAGAGCTTATTTGATTAAATAAGTCTGTAAAATTTGCAAACAATCCGTCTAGCCATTTTCTTTAAAACAACAATTGAAAATCTTACACAAAAATGCGTTTTTATCGAGTTGAGGCGAGCTTTGAGCTTTCTCTCAAAAACCATTTTGCAGAGAAATTATAGACCTTTTTAATAGTTTAGAACACAAGAAATTTGATAAAAGATTCTTTTCTATGGAAAGAAAAATTTGAAAAAAAAACAATTGTAAAGACTTATGCACTAACCTAAAATAGTGCACTCTCGAATCGGAAAATTTTACGAGCAAGTGCAAGTGCTTTTAGCAAAAGTTCCTCATGATTTACATGTTTGCCAGCATCACTTTCATTTGTTCTTCATTCGAATTCAGTTTTCCTTTAACATTTTGCAGTTGTTGCCGAGTTTCTCGAATCGAATCTTCTAATTGCGCCAACTGGGATGAGTATCTGAAAAGTTCTGCTGAATTCTGCTGAATTTTGTTGTTTATTGTTCAATTCGGAATTCTATTGAAAAATAGAAGTCTTAAGCCTTTTATTAGAATAATTACTATAGGTCCTTTTAGAAAATGCAGCAAAAGATTATCCGAAGTTTTGGTTTGAAAAATGCAGCCTTTTTTCCCAATCAACTAACTCACTTGTGCACTTCTCCGTGTCCTTTTGCTTCTCTTTCTTTCCACTCCAATTCATTTTTCCTTGTCTCATTCCTCCATTTCTCTAATTCTTTCATCATCGAATCCAAATCTTCCTAGAAATTGCTTTTCTTGAAGGAAATCTCTTTTAAAATCACCTGCGCAAAGTCGAATAATTTTGCAAGCGGGAAAGCGGTTTGGGTGACGCGTTGAAGGTTTTTCTGCAGATTTTCTACCTGAAATTGTTGTTTTTTTGGGTAAGTTGATCAAGAAAAAGAAAGGAAAATGTAGATTATTTTACTTGGACTGATCACTCGATCACTTTCCGCAAATCCACTGTCTTCTAAAACGTGTCAACTTTTGAAAACTGCCATAACCTTGACTTTAGATCTATTCAATGTATTTGCATTTTGTCTACTTTGTGGGATTCTTGAAAGTAAATAAAAACAGGCATGATTACGGTACCTAGCTTCCAAAAGTTAACACTTTTTAAAAAAACACCATACTCGATGGGGAAAATGCTTTACTTTCAATTGAGGAAAATTTAGGTGTGCTTTAAGAAACACAAAAATATCCTAGTCTAATTACAGGGTAGCCCACAATTATAGCGCCGCACTTTAGAGGGCCTAGATTGGCGAAGATTGAATGAATCATTCTGATTTTTCTGGAGGTAAATCTTAAGTATTTCTCCTGGAACGGTGCTCATTATCTAATCGATTTAAACTTTCAATTTTTTTATATGGCCTTTTAAAGTTGAGAGCCGAGTGTCGCTCGGATTCTACTCATTTATGGGATTTTTGAGAGCGATCTTGTCAAAATCTCGTTGAGATTGAATTGATTATGTTAATGAACGAAATCTCCCATGCTTTAAGTGTTGCTAAGTGCAAAAATTCTTGAGAAATGTCACGAAAACTCATTTAATATGGTCTGTTTTCACTTGATCGATTTATGGGGCTTCAAGGAAGCCACTAAAGAACAATTAAATCTGAAATAATTGAAAATCATTAAAATCCTAAAGACTTTTTGTCAGAAAAAATGAAACTTTCAAAATTCGAAACTCGGCTCTCAACTTTGAAAGATCATATGAAACAGTTGAAAGTTTAAATCGATTAGATAATTGGCACACCTTTTCAGGAGATATACTTAAGATTTACCTTCAGAAAAATCAAAACAATTAACCCAATTTTGGCCAATCTAAGCCTTCTGAAGTGCGGTGTTATAATTGTGGGCCATCTAATCTAATCTAATCTAATCTAATCTAATCCAATCAAATCTAATCAAATCTAATCTAATCTAATCTAATCTAATCTAATCTAATCTAATCTAATCCAATCTAATCTAATCCAATCCGATCTAATCCAATCCAATCCAATCCAATCCAATCCAATCCAATCCAATCCAAATCCACACCTGATGTCTCTGTCTTGCCATTTCCCCATCATCCACATCATCACTCTCCATTTTCACTTGTCCATCCTCTAATTGTTCTCTTGTTTCCATGATTTTTGCCACCAGTCCACCGTGTTCCGCATTTGGCTGAAAAATTGCAAACATAAAACGAACTTATTTTATGAAAAAATGAATAAAACTCACATCAAACTCTTCTCTCGTCACTTCCGGTCTTGATTCTTCTTGTTCTTCGATGAGAAAATCTTCATCTTGCTGTGGGGCAGAGGTTGTTTCCGTGAAAATCTCCGACTTTGGCTCCAATACCTAAAAATTTGTTCTTTCCAAGATCACGAAAAGGTTTCAGAACTCCAGCAAATTTGAAACTCTGTCGTTACAACTAACATTTGATCAATATCTTTGAGTTACTCGCTACCCACAATTGAATAGAACACTTTAATCAGGGTTTAATACTTTCATCATTGAATACACTAAAGACTTTCATCAGAGTTGCCAAGATTTATTGTACCTGTTGTTTCTGCTCAATCTCCGCAATTTGTTTCTTCTTGAGTTTTGGTGGAGCGGCTCGAGCGGCTGCTGTGCCCGGTCGGCCCATTGATGTTTGTGGTCGACCCATACTCGTACCGATTCTGAAAATGTATAAATAGAAATAAATATAAATGAAAAGGTATAACATCATAAATATTTTAACAACTCTTTCCTAGTAAGGTTAAAATGTGAAATGAAGATGAGATTTTGGATTGAGCTATTTGTTTAGCGGGTTACACTGATTCGGAAGCGGGCTTATGCTTTGCTTATGCTTCTGCTTTGCAAATGCTCAAAATATTTTAGAAAAGTTTGGAAATGTTGGGTTGAGGAGAATGAAATGGCGCCGAAAATCAAAGAAATTTCTAAAATTTCTAGCAGACTTTGTCAAATGATACGCGTTTGATACGAGTAGAAAGGGGAAATAATTCTCTACAAAATCGTATTTAAAAAGAGGCCTCAAACAGTGCCAAACTCTGTTTAAGAGTATTAAAAAACCTGAATACGCTTCAGCTCACTCAGCCAAGCTATTGGGTTGGGGTTGGGGAGAATGAAAATAAAAGAAATTTCTAAAACTTCCATCAAACTTTGTCAAATGATACGCGTTTGATACGAGTAGAAAGGGGAAATAATTCTCTACAAAATCGCATTTAAAAAGAGGCCTCAAACAGCGCCTCAGCTCAACAAAAGGTTATTTTATCACTAAAATCTATAAACTGTCATCTAGAGAAAACGGTTTGAGGGATTTTCCTGAAAATTTGGCAACTTATGTAATTGAGTGCGCTCTATCTTCTTATGCAGGCACCAAAGGAGGTTTATGTGGAATAAACTGTTTAAAAAAACTGTACCTCATATGATCCCGAGCCTCAGATGGTGGCGGTCTTGGACTGATCACTCGATCACTTTCCGCAAATCCACTGTCTTCCGTTTTCGCCGTTCCCGAGGCTTCATCATCTAAAATTTGTATTCAAAATCTTGATCAAAAGGATTAAAAAGAAAACTGAACTAAAAAAATACCATGAGAGTCCAGATGATGATCGATTTCAGTCTGGAAAGATGGAGATGGCTCGATTGAGGCTGCGGTGGGCATTATCGAGGTTCGTCTGGGTAATGCAGCCTAAAATTCGCATATAACTTATTCGAAAACTGTATTCTGGCTTTTAAATCAAAAAGTAATGTAAAAAAAACTTCAAATTGCACCTCATCAATCGTTTTTGTCTTCGATGATCGCTCTTTTTTCTCTTTTTCCGATTTGGAAGAGGTCTAGAAAATGAAAAATCGATTATCTGCTTATTCAATAAACCTTGAGCTCAACAATTGAAAACACACGCCTTCTAGCGCACTTAATTCTCGTTTTTTTCGGAATTTAATGCACCAGAAAGGGTGGGTTTTCAGCGTTGAGCATAAAGGTACGCTCAAAAGAAATTTCCCACCTTTTCCCGATCTTTCTTTGACGAAGAACGATCTTTGCTCTTTTCTCGATCTTTTTCCTAAAATTTGACTGTAGACAATGACAAAGATAACGAAATTTGGCCTTTAGAAAATAGATATTCATCATAAATTGCTTACAGTTAGAGAGTGTTCCTTGCGAGTAAGTAATTACTGAGGTAGGCTGATCTCCGCAATTTTTTCTTTGCGCAACTGGATCCTTTGCGCAACTCGTCATAACTTTCTTCTAAGTGGACCAATCTTTTTGATTTTGGTTTCATTTTGTTGCTATTGTTGAGATCTACAAAATGAAACGAACAATCATAAAGATTGGTCCACTTATAGAAGAAAGTTATGGCAAGTTGCGCAAAAAACGGTCTTGAATAATCTTACTTGCCTTGGTTTATCTTGTTTTACATCTAAAATTCAATTCAGAGCCTGCCGAGACACCCTTTCACTGATGTATTCGTGTGGAATGTATGACCACTCGGGAATGAAACCAAAATCATAAAGATTGGTCCACTCAGAAGAAAGTTATGGCGAGTTGCGCAAATGACCCTGTTGCGCAAAAAGAAATTGCAGAAATTGCGAATTAGCCTACCCTTAATTACTCGAGAATTACTCGAAAACTTGCAAAAGTAAGTTTTACTCCATTAATCGACGTTTTTTGGTCGAATAACTACGAGTAAATCCTCTTCACGCGTCGAGTAAATTGAATATCTTTACATTTGACGGGAATTTCCCACCAAATCAGTTAAATGGCTGAATATCTTTAAATCAGTTAAATTGCTGAATATCTTTATATATAAGTCGTCGTTCCTGACTTTTTTGCGCCAGTTTTTTTTGCAATTTTCATTAAACGTTAATTTTTCCCAGTTGTGCGTTTTAAAAAACGCTTTACTGGCGAGAAACACACTCTAATCCTGTACCTGTTGTGTTTATGTTTATGTTTATGTGTTTATGCCTATCACTACTTCAAATCTAGCTAGCTAGCTCATTGTCAGTACTAGACTTGGAACAAAAACATCTGTCGGTCCTTTTTGCTGACAATTTAAGGTTTTTCATGTTTTTCTCAGCCTCAACCTATTACTTTTGACTATTTTGACTATCATTTCGATGCAGAATAAAATTGCGCGTCAGATGATACCAAAATTAACTCAAAATGTAATATCCATGCAAAGTTGTTGGATAAAAACCTAAACTCTACCCATTCTAGGCGGGATTTAACCTTTAGCCTCATAGCTTTGCATGGATATTACATTTTGAGTTAATTTTGGTATCATTCGATGCGCAATTTTCTTCTGCATCGAATGCTATTCTAAATAGTCAAAAGTAAAGGGTTGATGCTGAGAAAAACATGAAAAACCTTAAATTTCCGGGCAAAAAAGGTTTGCTGTTTCAGAAAAGGACAGATTTTTGCTTTAGAAGTCTAGTAAACGCTCTAGTTATAGTACCAAAGAGGGGAAAGTTTTTACAAAGACCCGGCACCATTATTATGATATTATAGTATGTTTGAACTATTCTTATTCCAAGTTTCGAATAACTCTGATTACAATTACAATCCAATCAAAAATTAGCTTTGTTTTTGGCAATTCAAATTTTGTTTTCTTTTTCATACCTTATCCTTTTTCTTCTCCGAATCTCGATCTTTCGATTTTGAGTCCCGATCTTTTGATGATGTTTTTGAGTCTTTTGCTTTTGAGTCTTTTGTCTCATCTTTAACTTTATCCTAAAAGTTGTAGAGGTGAAAAGGATTCTGCAAAATTCTCGTTTCTCTTTTTCACTCACTTTGCTTTTGCTTCGTTTCTCCGGAGCTTTTCCTTTATCCGACGATGATTTCGATGAGCTTTTCGAGGAAGTTTTTGACGATTCTCGTTCCTAAAAGTCATTTTAATAATCATTATCGATTGAAATGTCAAGATAGTGAGGCTCTTTACGCCGTTTGTTGCTAATTTAAGTGATTTTTGGTTAAAATTGAGTCATTTGTTGCTAATTCAAATGTTTTGTTGCTAATTCAAGTGATTTGTTGACATTTTTGATTGAAATGTCAAGATAGTGGGCTCTTTAAAAATTTCAATTAATAAATGGCCCTGATCTCTACAAATTTGGTCGAAAAAATTGTTACTTTGCTCGTTGTAGACGATTTCTTCTTATTTTCTTTATTGCTCGTCACCGATCCATCTCGATATTGGCGGGCTTCTTGCGCAAATTTTTGGAGTAACTAAAGACAATATTATTGCAATTTTATTAAAAGTTATTGAAAAGTTAATGAAATTCTAGAAAAATTTTGATCTGGGGTTATAAAAAGAATAAGATGACGCGTCATGACGTCATTTGTCGCAATAGGAGGCTAGCACTAGTAAGGGGGCTAGTAAGACCGGATAGAAGGCTTATCTTCTAGTCGGGGGTCAAAGGTTCGATTCTGGCGACACACGTCATGACGCCATTTGTTGCAATAGGAGGCTAGCACTAGTAAGGAGGCTAGTAAGACCGGATCTTGTCTTGTCTTCTAGTCGGGGGGTCAAAGGTTCGATTCTAGCGGCAAGAAAAATTGGCTCTTTTTCTGATCATTATAGGTTTTTTCTTAACAACATTTGGGTAATAGGGGTAAATTTATTAAATTTATTGGTAACAGGGTTGCCGTTTTGATTCTTGTACCAAATTCATGTTGAATACATGGATTTTTACATGCAATAGACACTTTTATACAGTTTTATATCGTTTACTGACCGACGTTTACTGATTTCGTCGTCTAATTTCGTCTAATATCTTGTAATTCATTATTCTGTCGAATAATACTTTTTTAAATAGAGAAAAGCTTGGAAAACTCTTTAAAAGTTGAGAGCTGGAGTTTAAAGTTATAAAGTTTAAAGTTTAAAGTTTTAAAGTTTTAAAGTAAAGTTTTAAATTAAAGTAATGGATTTTCGTAAAGTAAAGTATTATAGTTTAAATTGGTTTTTGATATGAAATCTTGAAAGATTTATCGATGCTTTGGTGAAGGAGCTTGGTGTCATTGAATCTAATGTTTCGAGTGGTTTTTGTCGATACTTTTCTTTTATACTGGGGTAATTATATATGCTAAAGTGATTGGTGCTAGTTTTAAAGTATTTTCAACATCTTTCAAGTTAGTATAGCAGCTTTCTAAGAGATAACGCTTTGAGCTTTGATCCAAGCTTTGATCCAAGCTTTGATCCAAGCTTTGTTCCAAGCTTTGTTCCAAGCTTTGTTCCAAGCTTTGATCCAAGGTTTGTTCAAGCTTTGATCCAAGCTTTGTTCCAAGCTTTGTTCCAAGCTTTGTTCCAAGCTTTGAGATAACTTTTGTTTTTACAGCAGGCTAGGACACATCCAAATCATCCAATATGATTATCGAAAACGTGCTTTAATTTCACCATCACTTCAGCATATCTTTCTTCAGAATAGAAGAAAAGTATTGACACAAATCGCTCAAAACATTAGTCAAAACATTAGAATCGATTAAGTGAGCCAAAAGTGGCCCCTCCCAACCATCAAAGTATCGATTTATTCATTGTTAAACCTTGATCGTCTCTTCTGCTTCTTTCCCGGCCACAATTTTGCTCGCTTTCACATCATTCAACGATCCATCCGTATTCACTGCAGTGATCAATCTCTCAAGAAATCCTACTTTTGCATCTTTGTCTCCAAGTGATGATTCATCCAATGAAGAGCTGGGAAAGCTTTCCTAAAGTTTCGATGATTACAAGAAAGTATCGGGAAGACTGAAGACTGAAGACTGAGAACTTTATCTTATTTTAAGTTCTAATGCTTAAAGAGTCTAACTAGAGTTCTAAACTTGAAATTGCTAAATTTTAAAGGCATCTAGATTAAGAGATCTCGATTTAAAAGTATCTAGATTCTGTAAAAATTGAGTTTTAAGTATGAAAGTTTAAGTACGAAAGTTTTTTTTGAGATCCCATGAGACTTCGACAAATCGAATCTGTGTTTATCTTTGTAAATCGTTATCCGAAAGTTCATCGAATCGTTATTTGATATTTATTATAGTGACATGAGCCTTTTCTAGGACTAGTCAGTTCTACTAGTTCTACATTTTAGCAAACAGCTCTTGTTTTCTAAAGCTTAGATCCAATGTTATTTTGAGCTTTAGAAAATAAGAGCTGTTTGCTAAAACAATGTTTGAGGGCTCCATGTGCTCAAGAATGACTGCTCGTTTTCTACGAAAGGTTCATGTATAATAGTGAACTTGTCATTTAGATTGATCTTCGAGAACGAGATTGATCTTCTAAAACTAGAACTAGAACTAGAACTAGAACTAGAACTAGATGAACTAAACTAGAACTAGAACTAGAACTAGAACTAGAACTAGAACTAGAACTAGATGAACTAAACTAGAACTAGATCAATTTAATGATGTTCATTTTGACTCACTCTTAAATATCCTGTTTTCGAGATCGTATTCGAGAAGACATCGAGCAAGAATTTGAATGGTGGACGAGAGAGAAGTTTATCGGTGAGTGGCGGTTTATCGATCAAACCCAAATAAAGAGATCGGGTTGCCTCAAAGTCCATTCAAAGCTGCAAAACTGGTATTAAACTGGTATTAAACAAGAATTTGCAACAATGTTTGAGGGTTCTATGTGCTCAAGAATGAAAACACACCCTTTCTAGTGCTCTAGCTTCTTCAATGGAGAATTCAGAATGGAGAATTCCTACTTTTGCATCGAGCTTCTATGTCTAGCTTTTTGCATTGGAGAATTCAATGCACGAGAAAGTTTGTGTTTCGATATTTCGAGTAGGAAATGTCCACAAAGTACAGTCTAATGAGCACAAAGCACAGTCCTACTACAAAGTACAAAGTACTGTACTTTAGAGCACAAAGTACAGTCTAATGAACAAGTTCAATTAGACTAATGAGATCAAATGTTTAATCACGAAAAATTCTCTAAAAAGTTCATTGCTCAAAATAAAGAGCCAAACAAAAAATTCGTCAAGACAGGTGTTATTATAGAAAAAGTTCCAAAAAACCTTTTCGTATTACAAAAATAGTAAACTGTAAGATGATGTATTTCAATAAATTGTTCAATAAAATCTCAATAAATTCATTGAAAATCTTTTCCTTTTTTTCATTGTCCAGTACTGGACAATGAAATATTAGGGTTGGCCGGAAAGTTCAAGAGGAGCTTTCAGGGCTATCAAATGACTAGAATAGTTTAGTTGATCTTTGAATTTTCACCAAGTTATCAGGAAAACCGTTAGCCACTACGAGTCCGCTCAAAATATCGTCGTCGCGAATGAGCTAAGTGTTAGGTTGGCCGGAAAATTCTTTCCGTTTTTTTGACGCTAGATCTAACTTTTGATTTTACACATCAAAAAGGCCAAATAAAAAAACAGAATTTATCTACTTGAAATATTCACCGTCAACATCAATAACATCCTGCCACTTATCCGGCAACAAATCGATTCGGTGGCGGTAAAACTCACGTGGCTTCGAATCGAAAAGCTGAGTGAGTGACAAGCGCATTTCCTCGACGTTTTGAAAGATCGTTTTGAAAGCGCACCATCGGACTATCATCTGTTCAGGTATTTTGTCCAGAATCGTCCGATTATCATTTTTTCAGGTCTCTGGAGCATCATTTGCGTGGAAAAATCTTTCGAAACGTCGAGAAAATGCGCTTGTCACTCACTCAGTTTTTCGATTCGAAGCCACGTGAGTTTTACCTCCGGTGAGTTTTACCGACGCGGAATCGATTTGTTGCCGGATAAGTGGCAGGATGTTATTGATGTTGACGGTGAATATTTCGAGTAGATCTTGATCTTGAAGCTCTAGTGGATCCTTGAAGTTATCTGTGCTACCCATACAGTACTGGACAATGAAATTTCATATTTGAAAAACGATCGTCACTTTCGCTCACTGTAACTTCCTTGTCTTTGAGTTTAAACTATAAGTGTTCTACATTTTCTGAAAGCTCTTTTTTCAAGGGCTACACAATGGTAATATTAATATTTAGAAATTCGAAATATTTCGAAATCAGCGCGCGCGATAGTTTAAACTCAAAGACAAGGGATTTACAGACGTGCGAACGTGACGATCGACTCAAAGACTCAAAGATCGACTCAAAGATTCGGTGTCTAATATTTACAAAACTGTCTAATATTGCTCAAAGATTCGGTGTCTAATATTTAAAAACTCGAAAATTATTGAACAAAAACAGAAGAGAGAACAGAGAACAGGAAATTCTCGATTATTCTGTAAAAAAAGGCAATTTGCCGACTCGAAATATCGAAATTCGACTTCAGAAAATCTCTTTAACCGTAAAAATATTGAAGAAAAAGAAAAACAACAAGGGGAAATTGTTTCCCCCGGGTCGCTATGGAGATTTGGTGATGTGAAAAGTGAAAGAAACCCTTAAAAATGAAAGGAAATTAGGAAAAAAAGAAGTGATTTGCGTAAATGATGATAATTAAAAAAGAGAAGAAGTTTGAATGTAATGTAATGAAATTATAAAATAGAATGAGACTGATTTTTGAATGATGATGGAATGATGATGGAATGAGGATGGAATGATGATAGAATGATGATGGAATCATGATGGAATGATGATGGAATGATGATAGAATGATGATAGAATGATGATAGAATGATGATGGAATCATGATGGAATCATGATGGAATCATGCTGGAATCATGCTGGAATCATGCTGGAATGATGATCTAATAATGCTGCAATGATGATCTATTGATGCTGGAATGATGAGTTAGATGTAAAGAGTTGTGCATTGTAGTCGTTGTTAAGGGTAAGTTATGAAGTAAAGCTCGAAAAGCTAACAGCAGATTTCCATTTAAACTTTCGTACTTCAAGCTTCGTAGGCATGGGGATACCTGAGGCTAGAGTTGTGTGCTTTTCACCTTTTCAGAAAGAGTCTCTCTTTATAGATGTTCCCCGGGCAACCAAAATGTGCTCCCTTATTGAGATCTTTTCAGTTTTTACCCTTCACCCGTCAAAAGAAGCCCCAATTGTTCGTAGATCTCGAGGGAATATTGAAATTTTGTCGCCAATGTCGTTGAAAATCTCGCCATTTTTAAAAAATGATCTAATTATTTGATTAGAACCTGTTGTTGAAGTGAAAGAAAAGTAAAAAGGATCAAAACTATTCAGAAAATCTTTCAAACTTGATATTAAAGCAATTAGAATGTGTTCCTTTTGATTAAAATGAATCTTTTTGATCACTAAAATGAACCTAGTTTAGAAAGATGCATTTTAGTCAAAGCACGAAATACAAATTACCCAAGAGCGGCACTTCCATTTGCCATGGTGGACACAAATAACTTCCAATAACAAATAACTTTCTGATGGTTGGCAGTAAAACCTTTGCACTACTAACAGCAGAAACAGCAGAAACTAACAGCAGAAACAATGTAGCAGCAGCTTGTCAAAATATGTAACGACGAAGAGCAAAAGGTAAAAAGATTTCTTGCGTTCGTTTAATCAATAGTTTATCTAGCTACGCGAAAAGTTGAATGATCTTCCGCATGTCGCTCTTTCAATTCATTGTTGGGCCTCATTTTCGCATGAGGTATCTAGGACTTTTGCATTATCAGTCCTAGATTTGTTGCATTATCTTGATCTAAAAGATATCAAGATCTACAAGATATCAAGATCAAGATATCAATATCTACAAGATATCAATATCTACAAGATATCAATATCTACAAGATATCAAGATCTACAAGATATCAAGATCAAGATATCAAGCTCTACATAAAGATATCCCGAACGATTACCAGTTCAATTCCAAGCAAGTATTCGATGTTGTATGGATTCATTTTCTTTGAAATAGGGTTTAAATCTTTACTTACATTTTTAAGGGTGCTTTATCAATTCGGCAGTTCTCTTCGATCTCAATTACAGTAAGTACTCGAATTCTAAAAATCAAAGCCTAAAAAACGAATGCCACCGACTAACTGGAGATCTCTCGGCCAATTCAGCTGTCATAGAACTGTCGATGGAATGTACCTATCGGCAAGATTAAAGCTTTGAAAGCTGAATCTCTTTTGCTCTCTGAATTCTCAAGTTTCAGATACAATTGTTACTTTGAAGTGATTCGTTATTCTCGGCTTATCGAAAACCTTTGTTTGAATTAGATTTTCAAAGAATACGCGAAGTGTTGAGGTGGGAGAATTTGGCCTCAAAAATTCCCTTTTCCCGCATCAATTAAAGGTTTTGAACGCAAGAAACCGGTAATTTGCTGTGCTGCTTTTTTTAATGTCTTTTTAGATTGTCTCCAAATTTTTGGAGAAAAAAAAACAACTGAATAAGCCACGAAATACAGTGGTGAAAGAAAGTCTTAAGCCCCCAAGACTGTTTTTACTTTTGTACACTTTTGGACTTTGTTGTGTTGTGTTTATGTTTTTGTAAAAAAATATATGTACATATGTACACAATATTTGTAAAAACCGGCAGAAAAAAAGTATTGAGCCCCAGTCGAATCGAAAAAAGAAGAATTCAAAATTTTCTTGGCTCATCTCAGGCTTTAATGGTCGCTTGCCTCATTGCCTCATGATCCTCTTTAATGCATCCATTCGTTTCGGCATGCTTGCAAATAATTTCTCGAGCCTCGGCACTGGGTTCGACTTCCAAATTTCTTGTACTTCTTGTACTCCAAAGCTCATCTTTTAAAGTAAATCGATATCCTCGTTTTCCGGGTCCGTTTTCCGTTTTCCGGGTCCGTTTTCCGTTTTCCGGGTCCGTTTTCCGTTTTCCGGGTCCGTTTCTTTTTTTTTCCTTCCGGGTCCGGGTCCACAAATGTTCAATCGGATTGCAATCAGGAGAATATGGCAGTATCTGCATCATCATTGATGCAGAAACACATTGATTGATGGAAAAACATCATTGATGCAAAACGACAGGGAAAGACGCTCAAAATGGTGCCCGGAAACCTTCACTTTCCAGTTCATCATCACTTTGGAAGTTTAGAGTCGCTATTCTACTGGATAGCCGTCGCTATAGCCGCCCAAGCCCCATATTTTTATGAATATAAGATGAGAATATAAGTATGAACACTTTAATCCTTTAATATTGCGGCATAACTAGACCTATCCGTGAATATCTCCTCTCGAGTGTGTTCCTCTTGACTAATGCGTTTTCTAAAATGCACCTATTTGAGAAAAGCACCGTAGTCAGTCAAACCGTTAGTTTTCATCAGATCAATCGAATTTTTAAATCATTGGCTGAGCCTTGTATTTCCCCATCAAATGATACCAAAATTGAGCTGATTGGATGTAAATTGGAAGTTTGACTACGGTGGTTTTCTCAAATAGGTGCATTTTAGAAAACGCGTCAGTCGAAAGGAACACACTCTAATCTCGAGATCCGAGCGAGAGGCTTGAATGAATTTGTGGCAGTTTTTTTGGCAGCGCGGTTCAAATCCAATGTGTTTTTTTTGCGTAGATAACCTCTTTGTGATTAAACAAAGTACCAAAATACAAAACCTACTAAAAAAAATGCCCATTTGCCCATTAGATTTCTATAGAAATCTATAGAAATCTCAACTTTCTATAGAAATTTGTTTTTTTGAAGCAAAAAGTAAAAACAATCTTTTACTTACTTGGCTCAATACTTTTTTCCATCACTATAGCTTTTGTAAGCAAAAAATTTCACAAGTAGCTGACAATGAAACAGAGTTATTCATCGATGAGTCATTTTCTTTACTAAAAATTTAGACTTATAGATAAGTTATCAGCTTTTCGGGTTGCAAAATGTTTCAAAATCTTTTTGAAAGCCTTTTTAGTTTGAAATTTTTGAAAAAGAAATTGAAAAACTGGCAAAATAAGAAATTTTTTTTGTATTTTACCTTCATAAAACTTTCAATTTTCGATCGATCAACTGAATAGCTAATAACTAGCTAATAAATAGCTAATAACTGAATAGCTAATAAATAATAAGTTAATAGCTTTATACCTTTTATAGGCTTTTATTATTTTTTTATTGTTCTCTGCGCTGAGAAAAATTTGAAGTTGGAGAATCGGGACCTAGTCAAAATAGCGCCGCCAAAACAGCGCCGTTCAAAACAGCGCCGCCAAAACAGCGCCGTTCAAAACAGCGCCGCCAAAACAGCGCCGTTCAAAACAGCGCCATTCAAAACAGCGTTCTGATGAGAAGTATAAAAACATTGGGGTTGAAAAATCTAATCGCAGTCTCTTTCAATTTGGCGCTATTTTTGTATGGGCGCTGTTTTTGAACGGGCGCGATTTTTGTATGGGCGCTGTTTTGAACGGCGCTATTTTTGTATGGGCGCTGTTTTGAATGGCGCTGTTTTTGAACGACGCTGTTTTGGCGGCGCTATTTTGACTAGGTCCCGGAGAATCAAATTGAAGTCTGACGTTTCAAAGCTTCAATGTACTTATTGTACTTCGATGTAGCTTTTCAACTTTATCCGCGACTTTTCCGAAAATTTCGCAATCCACTTCACTTTTCAAGGTTTTTCTACCAAAAGTACACAGAAATCCGTCTTTTTTCTTCAATTCCGAAAACAAAAACAGACAAGGCGAGCGCTTTGTGGATAGGATTTCACTTTTTCTCTTTTCTCTTTTTCACGTAACTACGATCCATTCCTTTTCACCGCTCCAATCCCATAAATTCGTTGCATCCGGTGTTGTCTTTGTGCAGAAACAGCTGAAATTGACGTGAAGTTCGTCAATTTCAGCTGTTCGTCTCTTGAGTACCACGATTTATAGTACTTTAATGCAAAGAATGACTTTGTTTACCTAACTCTTATCTCGAAAAGATAGCCATTTTTCCTATAAGATTTGTCGAAGAGGTTGTGTACTCCAATTTATGAAACTTTTCACGCTATTGACTTGAGTTTTTCAACCGATTTTTAACAAAAGTACAGCTTAAACATGGATTTTTGCAAAAATTCTTTACTTTTTCATAAAAACTGTTTGTATTCCCGTATTGGGGTGGGACAAATGCGACCTTTTTTGGCTGGAAAAGGCCTTAGGAAAGGCAGTAGAGCTTCAAAAATGTTATCCTCTAAGGGAATCATATGCGTAGATTCCGAATTTCGACAAATCAGACCTCGCTGGCACGTCTATTTTTGGGCTAAAAGGCAAAAACTGCGGAAAAGCGTTAAGTTACGTAGTTTTTGCCTTTTAGCCTAAATTTGACCTGTCAGCGAGGTCTGATTTGTCGAGATCTGGAATCTACGCATAAGATTCCCGTATGGAAAGATTTTTGAAGCTCTACTGCCTTTCCTAAGGCCTTTTCCAGCGAAAAAGGGCGCATTTGTCCCAGCCCCTCCGTATTGTTTTTCGTTTTTCGTATTGGATTCTTTTTTGTTTCAAAAATAACTGGATTAATTTTTTCAGTGCATGAGTCATTTCCTGGGTGCGCCTCATCATCGCCGAGATTCGCACTCGTCAGATGAAGGCTTTGTCGGTGGATCAAAGCATGGTTAGTTTCTTTTTGGCGTTAAGAATGATGCCAAACGACCCCAAATGATGTTTTTCTGTGGTTTTCGACCATGCTGATTCCGAATATCGACATTTTGGCATATTAGAAAAAAAATTTTGTTTCTAAGCGCTTCGCGCCCCTTTCTTTGTTCTAGTACGAAAAATAAGTGGCGCATTTGCGTCGTTTGCTAACGCCTGAAGGTAGCGGATTATCTAAAGTCTAACTTTTTTGGAAGCTGGTCAAAACAGCGCCACGACAAAAATAGCCCCTCCGCGGTTAAGTTTCTATGTGTTTCTTGTTTTTATTGGATGCAGAATAAAGTTATCTACATTTTGCATACTTTGGGATCACTTAAAACAGAATTGGTGTCGAGAAAAGCTCAGTTAACCTCTTTTTGAGCCCTTTTTCGTTTTTTGGCATTTTCTCATCCCAGATTTGTTCTAAACGGCTCCAAAATATTCAGCAGATAGTTGATTTTTTTCTACATCCAATGAAAATAAGAAACACAAATAAACTTAACCGTAAACGGATTATTTTGGCCGGCGCTGTTTTGACCAGGTCCTGCTTTTTTGGCTTTAAAGACAAGATCTATTTTACTAAGTGTTTCAAATCAAAATCGAGTCTTATGAAAATGTGCTAGAGCTGTACAAAAATTAAACTGTTGCTAGTTTATAACCCGTTTTAATTTTTGTATTTAGATGCAGCCGCTCGTCGGATGTTTCACGTGTTAGCGAGAACGGATCGGCGGTTGGCAAGCGACGCCGGATTGCAAGCTGCCTTGAGGGCGGTTGACAACGACGATACCATCACACAGACACGTGGGTTTTACTTTAACCTACGGCTATTATTCGATAGAATCTTGATAGCACTATAATTTATGAACTAATTTATTTTTATAAATATTTTGTTTAGAATTGATCGAACAGCTACTGCAAACTGCACAAGACGAAAGAGATTTAGCGGAAAGCGGATTGCCGCACGAAGATGGTGAAACGGTAAAGAAACTTGTATATTTGACGCTAAGGCTTCAACTTTTAACGCATACTTTCTCTTATAACTGCTTCACTTTGTTAATTTTTAGATTGACGGTGAAGAAGACTTTGTGGATACGCTAATCGATCATCCCGAGACGTCGACAAGTCAACCAGTTGAAGAAGATGAGAAGAAAGAGCATAAGCATAAACGAAAGGGATATCCGAAAATGGTTTGTGTTTGTTGTAATTCTTTTCCTCTTTTAACAAAACAAAATTTTTTGGTCAATATGCATTCTTTAGGCCAAGAAGAAAATCGAGACGTTTATTGAGTTTGTACTTGCAAAAGTGAACCAACAATGGGTGAGTTTGGCTTTTTATCCAAATAATGATAGTTTTAGGTTCAAATTGCGTACGCCATTTTCCCGTTTCATCAAGTGCAAACACTAATTCTCGTGTGTTTAGTTCAATTCATTAGGTATTTTTTTGTACATAGCTTTTTCATATTCATTTAGCTTACAAACGATTCTTCAAATACTTCCGGTGATTATCGCTTATGGGGCATTTATCTCAATGGCTTATACGACTCTTAAGATGTTTCACAACAAAAGCGTTAAGGTTTGTTTGCATTTAGAATGTTTTATTGATAAAGTTAACGCATGATAGCAAGCAGATTCTTATAATTCAAACTCTTGTTTTAAAGCTTAATCATTTTCAACTTTTTAGAAAGAGAAACGAAGCAAAGAAGTAAAACGACGACTTTTGGAGCTTTTCAACGAAGAACCAAAAGATGTGACTCACCAGGATCCACACGTAAATTTTGAAAAAACCATTCAAAAATCTATATATCCAGGAGTCACTTTTTCTTACGGAGAATTGGGATCCGTATCTCAACTTTGTGCTCGCGTTATTCGTCTTCATTTTGGCAATTGGAGCCGCTGGAAAATTTCTACCGTATTGCAGGTGTGTTGTTTTGTTTAAAATAATAGCTTTAATTTCGAATTTAGTCTCCTCTGCGCAATTGCCACTTTCTTCTCGCTGATGACATTTGTGGCTCTCGCCGAACAACAAGATCATTATGCCGTCTACGCCGTTGTAGCAAATCTCGTTAGTTGGTAAGAAATATTTTTTTTGTTTAAAACTAACTTTTTACTTTAGTCTTCCAACAATTCTCTCGAGAATGAGATTGTCGATCGGTTACTGGCAAATTTGGCGACCAGTTCGAGAGCTTCGTTTTGGTAAGTTGTTGTTTGAAACCTTTGGGCTATTTATTTTGCTTCAGCTTATTTCACAATGTCGATCTCGCTTCCATCCGTGGCTCTTCTCTCAATTCCAGTCGCCTATTTTCTCATGGCTCTTCGGCAAAAGACTTGGTTGGATCGACTGCAAACGATTGTGCCACACCTGGTAAGTGTGTTTGCACATTATCTAGTTAAACTAGCTTTTAGGTTTGCATTATTTGGGCAGATATTGCGATGACACTGTGGATGATTGGATGGCAAGGGTTTACGGTTAGTTTAACACTGATGTCAACAAAGTGTTTTAATTCCGAGTCAAAGAGTCTTCTAGCTAGTGATAACTTTCAGAATTCAAGAACAAACATTTTTCAGAACAAACTTAATACAACTTTTTTTAGTATGTGGACCTTCTGTTGACGGGAAGTGCAGCAATTCTCTTTTCATTGCCGAGTGAATGGTCCCTTGCCACCGGAGTTGTAATTGCCGGAGCCGCTTTTGCTCAAATGCGATCTTTTATTGATTGGGTATGTGTAAGCTGTCCTAAAATTTACCATAAGCGTATAAACTTAATGCTTTATAGCATTTTTTAATCTAATTTACTTAATCTAGTAAATATCCAAATTTAGAAAAGCGTCGTGAAAGCTGTGGTGACGTCGTGCGTGCTCGCCTCTCCGTTTATCGCTGCAAAGATTTTCTCGTGGCTTTCGAAGTTGTATCAAGTGCAAGGTTGTTCTTAATGGTCTTTCCTTGAAAATTATTCTTTTAGTCTTTCCCGATGATTCAAAGAAACGTCGCTGGGTGCTTGCAATGGCATATCTTTTATCTCTTCTTGTTACGATCTCGTTTTTGTACCAAGGACAACTCTCTTTCGATCCAAAAGTTGATTTGACTAATATGACATGGTATGTTTGACAAAATTAATAACACCATTACTACCTTCGGAAACATATTAATCATTTTTGTTTAGGTTGCAATTCGAGAAACATTGTGCTCCCACCAGCGCTAATCAAGTGATGAGTCAAATTGAATGTTCACAGCTCAAAGGTTTGCAAAATACGCTTGTGAAATCAAATCCAAAATCTAGGTACCGCGGTGCAATGGAAAGGTGCTGTGCAAAGTGTGCGAGTGGCCACGATAGAGAACGCCTTTGAATCACTCCTCGCTTATGTTCCCGATTCACTTGGACAATCGATTCGATGCTTCTACGATACAAATTCGACTCTCATTTCGCACAATAGTGGAATGACGTGAGTTGCTAGGGATAACACAAATCGCTAACTTGCTTTTAGACCGAATCAATGCTCTTTGACTGCACATAATGTCTACACGTTTGACTTGGATATAGTTGGACCATATGGGGATCGTCTAGTAAGTTTTAATTAGTTGAATTAAGTTTTTGGCTTTAGGTGAGCTCATCGAAGGGCCAATTGCTACTTTCGGCAACACATGCGTTCACGGATATGCTTAAGCTGATCGAGGAAGGTTTGTGCCTGTTTATGTTTACTTAATATTCAAAATAAAGTTGTTCGACACTTGTGTATAGGGTAAAACTATTCTTTGTGCTACTGGTACTGGTACTTTTGTTTTAGGAGACGTGGTGCAATTCGTCGCCTACTTCGACAACTACCCGATCTTTCGTTACCCACCTCGGTTGAAGTTGTTGCAGCTGGAATGCATCCACTGCAAGAAAGTAAAAGAAAGCGAGGATATTCAAGCAAACGAGGAAGAATTTCAGTTCCAAAAGGGCCACAATTCACATCTGCGGATCACCTCGTCGAAGCTCGATCGAACTGGTGTCTGGCACCGGATCTTTGCAGCTTTCAAGTTCTTTTTCCATTTCATTTTTGCTCCATTTATTCGAATTCGCTAAATATTTTTGAGCCCAATTTTGCATTTTTGAGTATTTCTTTTGTTAGATACGTTTTTTACATTTCTTAATCGTTATAGTGCTACCTTTGTTATTCTAGTCATTTTTTTTTGCCTGTCGGAACGAGTATTGTATGCTTTAATTTTCGAGTCTTTTTTCATTTGCCAAGCATAAATTGTTCATTTTGTGGCAAAATGTAAAACTTTTAGAATCGGTAACACTGGATCTGCATGGATGGAACATCCATAAACTCGGTTTTCACAATTCAATAAGTAAACGGTTTGAGGACTTGCCGTGGAAACCTTTTCATTGCAGGAGAGATCTGAATTTTTCGGGGAGAAATACCCGGTGGTCAAGGGCATCCCGGAAGCTCCCGAAAATTTTTAATTTGAAAAGACTTGAATAATCGACCCAACAGCCTCAGGGTATCTCGAACAACGCAATTCTCTGTCTCGACTGTCAAATTGTAGATAGAGTATTTAAAGTATTGTAGGATTTGTATATTCTTCATTACCCCTTGATTTTCGAAAGTTGTTAAAAAACAAATTCGAAGGCTGGATTAGTCAGTCCGGTACAACCGAGAGGAATAGTTTTCATGGAAACACGTACTCTTGGAGAGCCAACTTTTTCTTAATCCCATGCGCTGAGGTGACAGTAGTTGGCACTTGACCTGTCAGTTTCGAAATCACAACAAACAAGCTTTTCCAGCAGTCCACCGAGTTGTGTTAAAACTAGGCACATCGTGTAGGAATGAGCGAGAGCTGCTGAACTTTGAATCAGCATCTCCACAATCAGCATCTCTTTGCTTCTTGTGCCCTAAAGTACGTGGGCATGTAAATGCAATGTAAGTGATTACTGATCAAAAAAAGTAATTTTCGAGTTTTTCTAAAAGACTGACAATGGATCCGAACCAGGGACAAAAAGTTCGGAAACAGATCGCTCCTGAAACGTATGTAACTTTAAAGGGTTCCCTCCTTAGCGTTTTTGTTCACTGAATTGGTTAAAACTCTCAAGATGCTTTTCAAAGATTTCTCAGATGCCGTAATTTTCTTCGAATCACTGTTGACTTACTTGTCGCCAAGTTTTCAAGAGTTAAAACAAAAATGTATTCATTAATATAACGACATAACAAAATCGCGAAAATCGCGAAAAACTAAATGGGGGCAACAAATTACAATTAAAGCAAAGAAAGCATTCTAATTTTCTTGTTTGTGAACGACTTGCTCCTTGACTACCATTTCTTACGAGTTCCATGCTGATGTTGTTCCGCATCTGGAGGACGATTTTGGCCCCAAGAATAATTGCATTGAAGACGACGCCCGTCTATCTAAAAAAATTGTCTTTTGTAAAGTATATTGCCAATACAACATTTAATGTTTCAAGCACCACAACAGTTTTCCGCGCTTTTTTAACTTTTTTAAATTATACGGAACAAAGTATTTTTGCAGACCAAATTTGAAACAAACCTCCATTGAATCCACAATTTTCTCGATTGTACGCTTAGCAGACTCCAGTTCCTCGAAAGTAATGAAAGCGAATCCTCGTGATTGGCCCGTAAAACGATCACGAATCACATTGACCTAAAGTACACAATATGTGGAAGAAGATGATCAATAACCTCTTCAATTGGCCCAAATTCTTTGAAAATTTCGTGTAGCTCCTTAGCCGTACAACTTTTTGGAACATTGAAAACAACAATCTCACTAAAATTTGTTTTTAATAACAAAAGGGAACACTATCACTTTGATGGTTCTCGTAGTTGGCGATCGTGTTGTGTGATAACAGGGCGTGCTGGGTAGCGAGGTGACCTAGACGTGCAAAATTAACTAGTTGCTTCTGACTAATAACTAATTTTCCTGAATGAATTTGAAGATGAAGAAATGAAATTTTTCCATTAGAGAACACACTTCAACTCTTTTGGCTAAATCTTTTCAAAAATTTGTACCTGCTACGTGAGCGTCGAAAATGCCTTGGTGAACGATCGCGTGATGGAGAGCGGCTTTGCTCGCGTTTCTTCTGTTTCTTCTTGTGGCTCTTATGATGTGGCGACTGCGAACACTAAACTTCAAGTTTTTAACTTTTTGCAAAATAAACTCGCCGAACGATCATGTTCTGGAGAACGACTTTGATAATTTTTCTTTTTACGATGGGGCGAATCAACTCTCTAAAACCATGAATCTTGCTAAAAATGCACAATAACTTACTGAATGGTCTCGTGATGGCGATTTATCTTTTCCTTTTTATCTTGCGGTCCTTTTTACCGCGTCGAGAGCAATGAGCCTAAACTGTTTCAATAATCGTAAATTTGACATATGATATGCACATTCGTCTTACGCTCCGGCGAGCGACTATGACTCGACGATTCGCTTCGTTTTCTTTTTAGGTCGTGTGCCTGTAAGAAATCATGATTAAACATTTTGTTGAATATAAACAATAATGGCAACTAAAAGTAAACCTTCTTCTTTGGCGTAGGAGATGGACTCGAGCTTGTCCGCCTGGTTGTTTTTCTTGCGCTCGGATGGCGAACTCGGCTTGCTTTTTGGAGAGCGTGAGCGGCTCCTACTC
Source organism: Mesorhabditis belari (assembly GCA_958450365.1). Taxonomy (NCBI): domain Eukaryota; kingdom Metazoa; phylum Nematoda; class Chromadorea; order Rhabditida; family Rhabditidae; genus Mesorhabditis; species Mesorhabditis belari. Next base: position 567,078 of record CAUEEP010000741.1, on the reverse strand, counting down.
TCGTTTTTCTTTCTTTTAGCAGATTCGCTTCGTTTCTTCTAAATTTTTCAAATAACGAGCATCAACCAACTCTAACTAGTGAAGTACCAAATTAAATGGTTCCAACCTTTGACTTTTTGGTGCTGAACTGGCCGATGACGAAGTGGATCGAGAAGCCCGCTTGCCGCGATACACCTGTAAACAATTTAAATTTGTTGGCACTTTAAGAACACGCACCCTTGGAGTACTGGGACCAGAGACTGATGATTCGCTTGAAGAACTATCAGTTGAAGTGTCGCTTGAGTAATCGGTTTTTGACGATTTGATCACAGTCCACTTGAGTTTGAAGCTAATCTAAAACCAGCAATACAATAATGATAAACTAGTTGTAACCTTTTTTGGTGTTTCTGGTGGTGTCCTTGTTGGCGGCTCTAACTGCGATTCTGCCGACGAATAGATTGTAGATGGTGTTTTGAAATCGTCATCATCCTTAAAAGAGAATTTAAAGGAAATGTGCCGATGAATACTTTTCCACGATCCGGACTTGATGGCGGAGTAACTGTAGTCCATGAGTGAGCCCTCGCACGACGAGGAGCATCTCCACTTTCCTAAAAACAACCAAAGCATGAAGAAACTTTGCAATAAGCCTTAACTTTTTCCGATGGCATTGAAAGACTTGCATCCCTCATCAATTTTGTCTAAAGAATAAGATAGATGCATCGTGATTGATAAAATATACCAAACAAGCGCGTTTCGGTGGCGACAACGATGGAGTTTTTATCCGAGTGCTGCGTCGCTTCAGTTTTACTTTCTAAAAATTGTATAAATGATAGCTTTGGTTAAAGACTAAAAGTTCAACTCAAACAGCTACTTTTAGTTTTAAACACTAGTTGATTGAATACAAAATGGAGAAAAGATTCACCTTTCGAAGAACGGACGCCGATATTTGAGGCATTGATACTCCTAAGCAATCAGAAAATTTTAAAATTTAAATTTAAAATAAAACTAATCGTCGCCCAAAAGCACCTAAGTCGGGTTTACACTCTTACAAATTTTAGCTTTCAGCATAAAATAATCTTTAAGTCAAGACCATTGTAATTTATAAAGTAATGCAATAGAAATTTGCAAACATTTATCAACAAAATTAACACTAAAAACAAAGGCAAAGGCAACATTAAAATATCAAAGACAACGAACATGCAACAAATTTCATCAACAACAATTTGATGACATTCTAATGTCCAGAGCGACGAGACCTAAAATTACAGATTTCTTTTGGATGCTAAAAACTACCTCTTATATTCATCATCGTTGTCATGGTGGCAATGTTCACAACCATCTGTGTAAGAAACGCGATCACTAAAATTTAAGTGAATCGTTCCTATAGTGTTTTAGATACTTGATGTGATGAACACGACGATCCTGCAATAAATACTTCGAGTTCGATGTGTGGCCAACATTCTCTCCCAAGGCATAGTCGGCCTTAATCATCCGATCGTCAATCTAAACTCATACTGTAAAAGGTTAATCATTTTAAGCCGACTTTCATTCCCTTTGTTGCTTGAAGTGCCTTGTAGCATCGCGCAGATGATTGAAGGTGATGAAAGCAAAGCCGCGTGACATTCCAGTTTCGTAATCAAAGATAATACGAATCTAGACAAAATGGGTAAAAATAAATCAGCTACATGAGCAAACATCTTCAATTGGCCCATGACGTCGATAAATCTCTCGTAAATCGTTCTCACTGACATTATACGGCAAATTGAATAAGCCGATTTGTCTAAATCATTCTATAAGCAAAAAAATAGGTTCAAACGCAACCTGTTTGGTGAGCCCTGGCGTCGTTGGCACAAAGGCGATACAGAATGTTGTCTGAATAAGACATCAACATCAATTCGAATGTTTCCAACAAATTACCTGTTCTCGACTTTTCCAAAAGTATTCCATTGACTCTTCTTTTCAACATATTGAACATAAGGGAGCTGATCTCGCCTCTAAAACAAAGAATTCTTTTAGTATTGATGAAATGAGCTCACCGATGTGTGTGTGAGCAGAAGGCGTTCGTTGAGCAGAAGTCCTGTAGCTCTGAAACAAACAAACATATCGCCATAACTACAATACTGCTACCCTATAGTTCCTTGAATGATCAACTGGAGATGTCCCGTGTCGCGAGCTAGGAAGGTAGACCTAAACTAATAAAGTGTAAGGAAATTGGCAAAAAAACAACCATAAGCGGACTAGTAGAGCGAGAACGATATTTGCGTCGTGGACTTCGAGAACGAGATCTGTGTACACGTGGACTTCGAGAACGAGATCTGTGTTCACGTGGGCTACGAGAACGCGATCTACGCCCACCCTGCAAAAAATCTTTTTATTGCATTAGAAAGTTTCACTCACACGCCATGGAGGAGGAGACGGCGATCCCAAAGAACTACTTGAAACCATTTCGTACTAAAAATTTGACCTTACGTTTTAACCATCTCTGAAAGTCTCTTACCTGTTCTGTAACTGGCGACACACAGAGGGAAGAAATTGTAGAAACATCGCCAAACATCGGAGTCTTGCCTGGCGATTCGGATGATCGCACCTAAAAGCAGACAAGTGTACAAAGCAAAAAGGCTCCTACGCTTAAAGCTGGGCTTATATCCCAGCGTGATGGCTTATATCCCAATGCACTTTGTTGTTTCTAAACCAAGACTTGTAAAAAAAACAACATGAGATCTGTTTACCTCCTCAGAAGATTTCGGTGATGAAGATGGCATTGGTGATTTCCTAGTTCTCCTCTTCTTGAGGGAAGAAGGCTGAATTGCAAAGTAACGTCAAGACTGGCACTTCTATGTACCTTTTCAGAAGATGATGACGATGGGGGCGTGCCGGGTGGAGTCCTTGGTCCTTTCTTCGGCTTGACTCCCTAAAGCAAAGAACATAATTCAGTTTCATTTTGGATTTTCGTAATTTTCTCATACTTAACTAATCCAAGAGTTCAAAAGCGCAACCAAAGCTGCTAATTCACTTTTAACCTCAACTCATTGTAACCTTCCCATCGTAATCTAGAGTCAACAAGCTCAAAAAGCCTACACGTTATCATCTACTGGTCTAGTTCTTCATTTGAATAGGCTCAACTCACTCAACACTAAATTTGCCCAACAATCATGCATTTAAAGAATCAAAACGTTTCTTACCTTTGAGTCGTTGCAAATGATGGGGCTAGAGTGCACCATTTTCTTCTGAAAATAAAAACTATAAAAAACGATTAGAAATTTGAACATTTAAGAGAAAACAGTTAATTATCGCAAACATCTGATCATGATCATTGTTCGTAAAATCGGTGAACAAAAACAAACTGGGGTGCTAGCAAAAGCGCCAAATTATTTGGGCCACGTATCATTTGCGCTTTTCGACACACTTTCCTACCAACTCTGATTGATAATTTATATGTTTTTTCAGTTTTTCTTCGTCGACGATGCTTGCTTTTTTGCCGCCTTCCCCGGGTCTGTTAATGGCATAAGATCGATATAGAGGAAAAAAGCCCAATCGGGAACACAAAAATTACTGTTTTTAGGGTCTGTATAGGTATTTAAACGTTTTTTCTAATTGAAAACAGTGAGGACTAAAATAGTGAAGGAAAAACTGAAAAAAGGTTGGTTAGAAGTTGGGAAAGAGTGATTTGGATCTTTATGGTTATCGGGGGGGGACCACGAGTTCTTGACCAACTTGCGGCTTGTTTTTAAGCACCTTAAACTTGTCAGATCGGAGAGTTTTAATAATATTTAGATAGCTTGGAACATCAGCTTTCAGAAACTAGTTGTTTCATTCAAAAGTTATCAACAAAAACCTATCTAAAATCGGGTTGCAAGTTGGTCAAAAACTCGACCCTCCCCCCTGATAACCGTAAAGGTTCGTGATTTGTTACAGTGATTTTCATAAGCGTAAATTTGACGCAAATGCATTTGGCGTAAAGGATTTTGGCGCAAAAAACGCTTTCGCTAGCACTCCATCAAACGACCACGCAGACAAATGTTTCATAAAAGGCTATTCAAGTCGAAAAGCTTTTTAAGGTTAAAACCTAGCATACTTTTTCGCGCGAGTGTAGTAAAAAAAAGTGAAAAAGGGATTTGAAGTGAAAAATTTTTGCGAGCTTCGAGTTAATATAGCGGTAAAATTAGCTAAATATCCGAAAGCTTAACCGTAATTAATTCGACGGCAGCTGATTAGCTGAATATCTTTTGTCTGTCTAGAAGTTTTCCAAATGTCTCATTTGCCATTATTTTGTTTTTCGCATTTTCGATGCGCGAGTGCTTGTGGTGTTCTCAAATTTTGTCTTTTTCATTTTCATTTTCATTTTCATTTTCATTTGAAATCGATCACTTTTATTGCTCGAAAAGTAATTTCGCGAAAAATATCAAAAGGATGAATGAAGCACAACTTTTTTTTCTGTGAATACAAGAGGAAATTAAAAAAAAATTAAAGCCATTTCTACCCAAAAAATAAAAAAACACTGGGTAGGCTAATTTCCTGGAACTTTTTTTTGCGCAACTGGGTCAACTCGCCATAACTTTCTCCTAAGTGGACCAATCTTTATGGTTTTGGTTTCATTTTGTAGATCTCAATAAGTGCAACAAAATGAAACCAACAATCATAAAGATTCGCGCACCTAGAAGAAAGTTATGGCGAGTTGACCCGTTGCTAGCTAAAAAAATTGCGGAAATTGGCATACCCCCAAAACACCGTCACTCTAGTAGTGGACTCTAGAAAAAGATCCCTAAAATGCACAATAAATACAGTAATCTATAAATTCGAACGAAATATAAGGAAATGGAGAGTGCGGAGTGAGTAGTTGAGCCGTTTTATTTCCAAAGGAAAAACACTAATTCTAGAGAGTTATTTGCCAGTACCGAAGCTTATTTATCGATAAAATTAGTTCAAATTGAAAACGAATACGGTGGAAAAGAGCAAACTTTAGTTTTGTTTCTAGGTTTTCGATTTGACATCAACTTTTCGCTAAGCTACTTTAACTACGCTACTTTAGCTAGTCAAAGATCACCGGTACTTTCTTCCACTCTTTAAAAACTACAAGATCGTTTTGTTATTTTGCAATTTTCGGGGAAGCTTGATTCTTCTGACCGGCGGCGACAAACGAGAAAACGCACAAAACCGCGTAGCAAATTTGATCAGCCTTAAAATGGTGAAACGATTATGAAAAAGAATACTGAAAAATGAATTTTGCTGGGTATAAGTGCAGTCCACAACATCGAAATACAATAAGTAGGAGAAGGTGTATCAAGACATGCAAATGGTTGTGAAAAAAGAAAAATCGTTGTGCTCTTGATACAATATGCCAACAGACTGAGCTCCTTAGATTGTCTGCCTTAGATCAACCGGAATACTGTACCTTTTCTGAGGGGTACACTTTTAGGAAACCCAAGAGGAACACAAGCTAGTCAATATGCTACTGGACTGATTACCGTATCAAAGAGCACTCTTTAGAAAAAACCCCACAAATGTTAGAGAAATAAAAAGGTGCTTTGTTGCCAAGAAAATGTGTACCAGAACAAGAACCATTCAGTTAAAGTCATTTTAAAATTTTTAAGTTTGATCTTCATTCAATTTACAACAACATGAAGACTTTAAAGATACTGTCTGTCTAATAATGTCTCAATATCCTAGTGATAAAAGTGATTCACAAGGGAAGGCCAACCAGCCATTGAGCCAACTGATTGAGCCAGATTGAGCCAACTGATTGAGCCAGATGGATTGAGCCAGCTGATTGAGCCAGCTGATTGAGCCAGCTGATTGAGCCAGCCAAATGCTATTGGATTGACGCAGATTTTGATGCTGATTCCGAATATATATTCTGTTTTTGCTAAATGACAATCTTCCAGGATTATAAGCGTCTAAAGTTTTGTTGGGATTGGGATCTCTGGTCATTTGGGTCTTAGCGACCTTCCTTGCGGCCATTTGGACCTTAGGGGGCCTCCTTGCGGGTCCGTTTCAGCCGTGGCCGAGTGGTACAGTAGTTCGGTTTCAGAGCGAGATCTCACAAATTCGATCCCCACTTTGAATCTTTGGGGAGTCGAACGTGTGAGGTTTCGCTCCGGAAACGAACGCCGCAACCACTAGGCCACAGCTGCACCGAAACGGATCCGCAAGTGAGGCCGCTAAGACCCTAAACGACTCACGTCTGCAGAGTCCTAACAAAACTTTAGACGCTTATAACTTTGACAGAGTGCTCTTTAAAAAAACGGAATATATTTTCAGAATCAGCATAAAATTCTGCGTCGAATGGTATAGCATTTCGCTCTCAGCCAGTTGTCAATCTTGTTTTCTGTATACTTTTTTCTGGCGTTCTTTGAATTCTAGCTTTCTAGCGTAAGGATTCTTTGATCTTACAGTATCTCTAACGTCTCAAAGGGATGCACTTTAGAAAGGATTCTCCGAATATGGCAAAATGATTGATCGTTCATCAATTAATAATCGTCGATGAGCTTCAGAGCTGATTGAAGAGACGGATTTGCGAGCAATCTCTTCCTCATTTATTCCTGAATCATCAGTCGGTGATGAACGGGGTGATCGGTGTTGATCATCGTGAATATTCTTGAGTGCAAGTTTTACACTGAACACACGGTGCGGACACCATGCTATTGAAGGAGCCTGGAAAAAAAGGAAACACGAATATGCACGAGAAATGGAAGTGATGCTGACGAGATACCGTAAACCTTTGTTAGTAAACAGCTAAGCTAAGCTAAGCTAGGCTACAGTAAGCTAAGCTACAATAATGTAAGCTAAGCTACAGCTAAGCTTAAGCTACAGCTAAAGGTAAGCTACAGCTAAGCTAAGCTACAGCTGAGCTAAGCTACAGCTAAGCTAAGCTACAGCTGAAACTAGCTACAGCTAAGCTAGAGCTGCAGTAACCAGCTAAGGCTAAGCTACAGCTAAGCTAACCTACAGCTAAGCTAAGCTACAGTAACTAGAGTGAAGCTGGACAAAAAACTTGTACTCTAAAAAGTTGGCAACCTGGCTCAGGCTAAGCTCAGCTGCTAGCTAAGCTCAGTAACAGAGAGCTGAGCACAGCTAGCTACTACGCCAATTGCTACATCTAAGTAACTACCTAGCTACAGTAAGAGCTAAACTACATCTAAGCTAAGCTACCATTTTACTTCCGTTTACAATATCTCTTCTTTTGTTAGTATCTCTTCAACTACAGTCCAACTACAAAATCTCTCACAAGCCACAAAACGTGATTCATTCAAATTTCCCATCACAAAACCTACCATTTGTGAGGAAATATCTCCCTCTGCACGAGTTCGTTCTTTTTATGATCTGAAATCTCGAATTCCTTTTGCCTCTTTCTACTACTCACCGAATTCTTCAAGAACAAAACAATTTCCACCGAAAGTATTGCACTTTTTTTATGTTGCCCAACTCGATGAAATGTTGGGCTGCTTTCGAAGAGAATTGCAATTCCATCAATTCGAACCTAAACTTGAGATTTTGTACGTGGTTTTGGCTTCGGAGATCAGATAATTGACGAGAAAATTAAACTAGATAAGCTAGATAAGCTAGATAAGCTAGATAAACTAGATAATCAGACTAGTTAAACTAGATAATTAAACCAGATAAACTAGATAATCAGACTAGATAAACTAGATAATTAAACTAGATAGTCTAGATAATTAAACTAGATAATTAAACTAGTTAGATAATTAGACTAGATAACCTAGATAATTAGACTAGATAATTAAACTAGATAAACTAGATAATTGAACTAGATAAACTAGATAAACAAACTAGATAAACTAGATAAACTAGATAACCTAGATAATCAAATAATCAGATAATCAAATAGTACTTTGATTTCAACACCATCAAATAATCAAACTTGATCAAAAGCCTTTTAAGACAATGTGAAAAGCTTTATTTACTTTTTACTATTTACTTACAGTTGCCTTTATTCCATATGACTCAAAAGAATGACTGAAGCTCAAAAAAAATTCAAATTTGCTTATATTCTTGGGCACAAGACAGCAGAACAATTAGTTGTATCTGATTTGAGAAATGAATGGGAAATATTTCATTGATTTGTGCACCCACTAGAGGCACAGCAATGAACTTTTGACTTTGTTGACCTACAAGAGCACTTTGTATGTGCTCAGAACACTTTGGATGTGTTCAGAACACTTTGTATGTGCTCAGAACACTTTGTATGTGCTCAGAACACTTTGTATGTGTTCAGAACACTTTGGATGTGTTCAGAACACTTTGGATGTGTTCAGAACACTTTGTATGTGCTCAGAACACTTTGCTTCAGTCTATTCAGTCTACATTAGCTGGATTACGGTATTTAGTCTAGATTAAAATGTTCAGAACACTTTGCATTTGTTCAGAGCACTTTCTATCTGTTCTTGAGGTCAACAAAGTCATGGCCTTTGCATGCAATTTTCAATTGGCAATGCACTTCTGATCTATCAGCCTTTCCTTGCCACTCACCTGCATCAATCCCCCCTTGATTTGTCTCTGTATCATGCACGGGGAAACTCCTCCTCCAAGATCCCTTCCTTCAACAGAAACTCGACCTCTTGCCGCTGCTCTTTCCATTGCCGCTTTCATGCAGAGATAAAGCTCTCGACACTGAATTGATTGCTCATTGTACATGTTGATTGTACAAGTTCATTGTACATGTTGATTGTACAGGTTCATTGTACATGTTCATTTTACAGGTTCATTGTACATGTTCATTGTAATCGAACTATAGCAATGCACCGATAGTTTGACTCACTTTTTTGTGTAGAACTTATGCATGTGTACTTTATCCTCATGTCTTCTCCATAAACATAAGACTTTTGTTTTTGGTGAATAGGTCATATTCACCAATCTCTCATACCACCAACGTTCGGTGATCGCGCCAGTGACTGCTCGCAAAACCACTGCATCGTCACAAACCTAAACTAGATTTTTTCAACTCTAACACAAAACAACATCACCATCAAAGTTTACCAAACATAGACAGCAGCTCAGGAAAGTTTCTTGAAGTTATAAGTGCTAGCAATCTAGCTTACAAGCTTACAGTCCTGCTTACAAGCTTACAATCTAGCTTACAAGCTTCCAATCCAGACAAGCTTCCAATCCAGCTTACAAGCTTCCAATCCAGCTTACAAGCTTACAATCTAGTTTACAAGCTACAACCACGTACAAGCTTGCAATCTAGCAATGATCTAGCAAGGATCTAGAAAAGAGCGGCGAGAGGAATCGGACCCCAGGGAGCAAAAAATTTGCGATAGTTTAATAGTCTAACATACTACCCCCAGACCACCGCTACTTTTGTTTCTTTTGTCGTGGCAGCTTTTAAAGGTGAGGTGAGAGCTTGCTCTTGAAAGTCGTGGCAGCCTCTCGCTTGTTAGTTTCAACTCTTGAAACCAGGGCTAAAACTTGTGCTAGGCAAAACGTGTACGCCGCAGGGGCTCGAACCCGCAACCTTTTCCTCACCGGGCAACTGTGCTAACCATTACACCACAACTCACTTGATCTCCCTTACTCCAGAGGGAGTTAACTTCGTCCTACCTCCATAAAGAGCATCATGCCTTGAGCATTTGATCCAGCATAAACTGGTGAACGATTGCTTCTGTACCAAACGACTGCCTAACGGCTTTAAAGGGATCGCATTGCCTTGCTGAAACTTTCTTTTCCATTTTATTTATAGATAATTTCTTTTGTTTGTCATTTGTTAGGTTTGATTTGTTAGGCTTGATTTATTAGGTTTGATTTGTTAGGCTTGAGTTGTTAGGCTTGTTCTTTGCCAACCTGTTGTGGCAACTCATCGAGCAATTGATTGATCGTCTTTGAGCACACCAATCCTATGTGCGCTTTGCCCAATAGTCGCCGAATTTTCTGAAACTCGATAACTTTTCTTGTTTTCTTTCTTTCGTTTACTTGTTGACTCGCTTTTTGTCCCGTTCCACACATCTAAAAAAGTCGAATATTATTTTGTTAGGTTTGTTAGGTTTGATTGAGTGATGAATAAGTTTTTAGACAATGCTAAACGATATCAGTTATGATAGTTGGGGATGATAGTCAGGGATGATAGTCAGGGATGATAGTCAGGGATGATAGTCAGGGATGATAGTCAGGGATGATAGGCAGTCATGATAGGGGATAGGATGGGAAGTAACGATATCTGTCATGCTCCAGTTTTAAGCTATCTTCAGTCACCCACGATACTCAGTTCTTAAGCTGAATATACTTTAAACAGGTAAACATCTAGGAAAACCAAAAACAAGCCATCATATAAGCAGTCAAATTGTGAAGAAGTGTTGCAAGGAGGCGATCTTCTTCCAATTCCAATCGTTTTCGCTCACTTTCCGATAGAGTTGAATAGCTGAATTTGAATTTTTATATTAAAGATTCAGAGAATGTTCACAAAAATCGCTTTAGAAAAATTGATTATTCAAAATATTCTAGCTTGACCTCGACTTGCTCTTTTAAACTCCCCTTTCCCTGGTTTTCCCTAATTTTCTGTTATCGAGTAGTGGTGAGGCAAGTACAGATCAGTAATGTTTTCCTTTCCATTACAGATCAGTAATGCTTTCCTTTCCATTCCAGACAGGCATCTTCCGTTCACTCACCGATCAATCATTTCACTGGGTTCTTGATCCATTCCAATGATATCCCCTTTCTTGTCCAACGACATCATAAAAAGCGTTCCTCCCAGAAAACCATATTTTGCCATAATGGATGTTGATTGGGTACTAGAACGATAATAAAACGAATGAACGAATGATCTTTCACTTACAAATCAAATCCTGATAGATGAAATGTCTTGGTTCAATTGGTGTCACAATCGATCGAGTCGACGGAGTTCCACTGGCAGAAACGGGTAGAGTTGATGGAGCCTACAAAAGGATAAGAATCGTTTTGGTAAAGAATGCAACAAGTTTTGGTTTTGGTTAAGAATGCAACAAGTGGTAAACAAGATGAACAAGATAGCAAGCTACACAACAGAACGCTACAGAAACAGAACAAGCTACACAACATAACAAGCTGAATTCAACATAACAAGCTGCACAACATAACAAGCTGCACAGCATAACAAGCTACACAACATAACAAGCTGCACAGCATAACAAGCTCACAACAGAACAAGCTGCACAACAGAACAAGCTACACAACAGAACAAGCTTGCACAACAACAAGGAATCGAATCACGATTTTACTTAATTCAATCAAACCTTTAATTTCTCTTGTAATGGCCTTGTGATCCACCGGATTCACTGCTGCTTCCTCTCACTAATTTTACTGTTTTCTTGAATGCTTTCCGTCTTGTCGTGGAGGTGGAGGACGAGGTGGCAGAGGTGGAATCGAGGCATCAGATGCTTGAGAAACTGAATAGCAAAGAGATTTTCCGCTGTCTCTAACTAATAGTACTAAATCATCGATAGAATTTCAGCATAAATATATTCCCTCACCATCCATTTGTGGCCTCGCAGGTGATGGTGGTGGGTGCGGATGGGCGACTCCATCTCTTGGTGGAATTGGTGGTGGAGTTGGTTGCGGAATCGTTTGTTTAGGTAATGGATCGTTGCCCGGGATTCCAAATGGTACAACAGCTTGGTTTCTTTTCGGATTGCAATGATTGGAGTGGGTTGAGCGGTGCTCGGGTCCCTGGATCGGTTCTCCATTTGAGAGTTTCCCGATCGGTTTCGGCATCGATCTCATATCGTACGAGGTGGCCGGGGAGTTTTTGGCGAGGCTGAAGAATGATTTATATGTAAATGAATGGAAAAAGAAACCTGTATTGATTGAGATCTTGTACTGATGCAGAAGGAGTTGGTAACTAAAGCAAAAAAGCTTTTAGAAGATGGAAAATCGCGGGACATTGAACTCTATCGATTAGAGTTAATATTTACATATAAACCTTAAGATTTACAGCTAAACCTTAAGATTTACATATAAAACCTTACGATTCACATTCAAACTTGAATTTCAAATACCTGTGAATTCCCTCCACTCGCCGGTGTCATCACTCCATCATCTCGAGACCAAAAATGAGTGTGCGCAATCTCAAGAATATGGAAAACACTCGCCAAACCGTTTGAGCCGGAGTGTTGAAAGAGAGCTGAATACTTCAATAGCTACTTCAATAGCTACTTCAATACCTACTTCATTACCTACTTCATTAGCTACCACACATTGATACCAATAGCTACTTCAACAGCTACTCTTACCATTTAGCTACTTCATTAGCTACTTCAATAGCTACTTCAATAGCTGGCTTCATTAGCTACTTCAATACCTACTTCATTAGCTACTTCAATACTTCATTAGCTTCTTCATTAGCTACTTCAATAGCTACTTTAATAGCTTCTTCATTAGCTACTTCAATACCTACTTCATTAGCTACTTCAATACTTCATTAGCTTCTTCATTAGCTACTTCAATAGCTTCTTCATAAAGGTCTAATGCCAAAATTGTAAAATTATTCACCGATTAGCATCTAGCAAAAAGCATCTAGCAAAAAGGCTACAAAACAAAACCTTTTTTACCTCCTAGGGCACTGTTTCAACATCGAGTTAGCTACAAGACCTAGTGCATCGGATTCTACGCAAAATTCTGAGCAAAACCCAGTTTTAAAATCAACCCAATGAGCTCTTAACCCGTGTAAAAAGATGTTTGAAAATTGGGAGCGAGAATGGATGAAAATTTGAGCAAGCGAAATTTTCCGAACTCGGTGGGATAAACCTTCCCCAGTCGACGGCCGTCGATGGCCCGGTGGTCTAGGGGATAGTGTGCTCGGACTGGGGGCTTTCCCTGCGGGTTCGGATCCTCTTGGAACCAAAGTTTCTGTTTCTTTTGATTTTCTCTCGATTCTTTCTTTTGATTCTGAAATTTCCTGATGAGCAGCAAGGTTTTTTAGTATTTATTGGTTTTTTTATAACCAACCATTAGAATTAGAATGAATTTTGAACCAATTACTAAATAGCAAAGCTAGTAGGGAGAAATCGAAAAGAAATCGGCCTATAGGCTTAGAAATCTTATTTGAGAATTGTTCAAGCTTTTATCCCATTGTACCAGTTTACCATTGTACATTGTACCAATTTCAAAATTTCAATCCCAAAAAAGCCCACCTCAATGCCGGCAAGACACGCCTGTAAAACCTTGACATATCCCTTGTATTGAGCTCGAGTCAATTGCTGAAATTTTCGTTTGTATTTGAGCTTTTCATTTTTCTTCTCTCGTTTTGTCATTTTTTCTTTTACCTGTAGTGATTTGATTTTCTCTCAAAAACTCACAAATTCTTTCACAAATTCCTCTTCGGTTAAACGATTCTCCAATCCGAGATTTAATTTTGAACAGACCAACCTCATGAAGACTTTCATCTTCCATTAGGCGCTGAAAAATTATCAAATGCTTTGTTTTTATTTAAAGAAATATTGGATTGGTGAATTGATGACTGAGAGCTCTAGCTCTTGTTCTTACTCTAGATCTAGCTCTTGTTCTTAGTCTAGATCTAGATCTTGTTCTTACTCTAGATCTAGATCTTGTTCTTACTCTAGATCTGATTCTTTCTTACTCTATGTCTTGTTCTTACTCTAGATCTAGATCTTGTTCTTACTCTAGATCTAGATCTTGTTGTTTCTTCTTACTCTAGATCTAGCTCTTGTTCTTACTCTAGATCTAGCTCTTGTCTTACTCTAGATCTAGCTCTTGTTCTTACTCTAGATCTATTTTTTATTTTAGATCTAGCTCTTGTTCTTACTCTAGATCTAATTGGATTGGTGAATTGAAAACTGCCAGCTAATTGTCATACATCTCAGTTCTCACACTTTCTTCAAAAGAAGCCCATTCTGGTGTACAATGGAAAAGTTGTAGAGAATCAAAAATCAAGCTTATATCCTAATTTTCAGAATGATTCAAAAACTGGTTTTCAAGAAATGCCAAATTTACGTATTTTCACAAAACTTGCATTTTAAGCGAAACTACTAAGTGTATCTTTTTGGAAATTTGGCTATAAGCCTCATTTTTGATTCTCTACAACTTTCTATTGTTACACCAAAATGGGTTTCTTTTGAAGAAAGTGCTCAAACTTTCTCTATCGGACATCCTCCAGTCCTCCATTTTTGAGTCTCACACTTGTCTCGCACACAAACCAAAATCTTACCACGAAAGAGGGATCCGCAAATTGCCTGTAAAATGGGCAGAAGTCGTCAATAATAATGGAAATTTGGAATGATTTATTTGGAATGAATCTGATGGTTTTATGTTGAATAAATTTTAGTTCAAAGTCTGGCAGTTTTCAATGCACCAACTCAATAGAATTCTTCAATTCTTCAATCTCTCCAATCTCTCCAATTCTCCAATTCTTCAATTGGGGTACTTCAACTCTCCAACTCTCCAACTCTCCAACTCTCCAATTCTTCAACTCTTCCACTCTTTAATTCTTCAACTCTTCAACTCTTCCACTCTTCAACTCTTCCACTCTACTCTTCAACTCTTCAATTCTCCATTCTTCAACTCTTCAACTCTTCAACTCTTCAACTCTTCAATTCTTCAACTCTCCTATTCCTTCAATTCCCTTTGAGTTACCTTGAATTTCCGGATAAGCGAACATTCCAATGCCTTGACTCGGCGAGAATCGCATCGCACACCACCTCATGAACGGTTTGTTGATTTTTGCTAAACATTTTGGAGTAATGCGAAACGAAAACGGAATAGTTAGAGGGGGTTTTTTGATCTTAGATCTATCTGAAAGTCCCTTCATAGATATGAATCCTTCCATATCTATCTACCCTCATATTAAAAATAAAATTCAAAACTTTCACTACCTATCCTCCTTGAAAGATCAAGCCTTTAGGAGCCAAAAACGATCATTACATGGGCACTATAAACTACAAAAATATGACCTCTTACACTACAAATGCTTCTAATTTCCCGTAAATCTACCGGATTAACATGATCTATAGCTGAAAAAATAGAGAATCTCAAGAGCTTTCGAATGAAAAAAGCAAACCCAAAAATAGCAATGCTAAAGAAAGTTACAGTGGTTTGTAATGCCGATTTCTAGTCTGAAACTAGCTTCTGCTTTTAGCTAGCTAGCTAACAGCCTAGCTGTTAGCCGGGTTAGCCAGATCAGCCGCTCCCCATTTAGCCATCCCAGTTGTCTATCTTTTCAGCCATACCTTTGTTGATTTGCCGTTTGTGTCGATGTGGGTGTTCCCTGTGTTTTCGTCTTCACTGCGTGCTGGGATTGCTCGATGCGACTCGCCGCTGCAGCCGCCAATGGTTTGACCGTTTTGTCGCGAAGTGCTTGCGCCTGTTTTAGTCCGCCCGTTTCGTCAGCATCTAAATGAATTTATTTCTTCAATTTATCAGTAATCCCTTTTCTTACTTGACTAAAAATATCCGAGCTTTTTCTCGGCTAAACCGTTGAAGCCACTCATGAAGTTTTGACTTGAATCGGTGAGGGATGTGAGCTAAAAGTTTGCAATATTCTTCTAAATCTGAATCTTCTTCTTCTAAATCTTCTAATTCTTCACCTTAAGCTTTCCTTTATTCGATAGAGGGGTTTTCGTGGTCGGTGTATTATTTTCAGTGTTCGCCTCCGATTGTAACGTTTTGCGTCGATTCTGAATCGGTGTTGATTCAGCGTCATCATCTTCGTGATCAAACGAGAAAGCACCCTGAAATCAGCTTTACAAGATAAAGCTTTACAAAATAAAGCTATTTCTAGTAATATTGTATAACTAGCGACTGGGAAGGTCCACGTTTTTCCGCGCAAGCTAAGCTGCGCCCTTTTTACCAATGGCTGCGCTCAAACGGATGGACAGACAAACAGCCAGATAAACAAACAGACAAATAAACAGACGGACAAACAGACTGACTGACTGGCTGGCTGACTGGCTGGCTGGCTGACTGGCTGGCTGGCTGACTGGCTGGCTGGCTGACTGGCTGGCTGACAAGGCAGACTGACTGTCTGAACAGACTGACTGACTGACTGACTGACTGGCTGACTGACGACTGACTGACTGACTGACAAACAGACAAACAGACAGACAGACAGACAGACAAACAGACAAACAAACAAACAAACAAACAAACAGACCTCTCTTCTGCTTTATATAATAGATTCTTAAGACTCACTTTGGCATCAGATTTTAAAGCTAAATTCTCGGCGAGTCTCGCAAAATCGGCTTCACTGTCCAACGCTGAAGCGGATCGTGATGAAGAAGGGGATGAGCTTTAAATGCCATTGATTAGTTTATAGAAAATTGATGAAAATTGTAAGATTGTATTGGATATTGTATAGGAATTGCATAGGAATTGCATAGGAGTTGCATAGGAATTAGAAACTCCGCAGCTGTGCAAGTCAGCTGACAACTGAATCAATCAATTCATAACAATCTTTGTTGTTATGTTATGAAGAATCCGAAGAATGTTATGCTTTTGATTAGATGGTTATGCTTTTTAACTAGATTGTTATGCTTTTAACTTAGCTTAGCTTTGGATTTAGACTTTAATGATTAATAAATCTTCCAAGAGATCAATAAGCCTTCCAAAAGATCAAGAAATCTTCCAAAAGATTAATAAGCCTTCCAAAAAGATCAATAAGCCTTCCAAAAGATCAAGAAATCTTCCAAAACTCACTGTCCACTGCTGACCGAGCTGCCAAAGCTGGCAACGGTTTCTGATGGGGGGGAATCTCGAGATTGAGTGGCTCTTTGTAGACATCATTCACTTCACCCAGTGGTTTTGAGGCAATTGTACGATCTGTAACTAAGAACATCTACCCGGAAAGGAAAAAGGTCGACGGTTCAATCCTCTTTCTTTCTTTCTTTCTTTCCCTTTCGTTCCTTTTTATACAGTCCTCATAAAACAAACCGGTCACTTCATCGGGACTATCAAAAGACAAGATCATCGGATACTCGATGTACTCCCCAGGCCTTTCCTCTCCATCATCGCTCAACTCCTCGTCGGACTCATCCCCCATCACCCTCTCTTCTCCACGTGTCAATTGCGGGGGCTAATGTCGAGTTATCCGGATAGACCTAAACTTTCTCTAGATTGCGGAATTGCTAGCAGAAAGAGTGCAATCTTTTCCTCTTACTCACCATAAAATGTACTGGCATCAACGAGTCGGCAAACCATTTCCTTTATCACCAACTTGTTGCGGTTTGTCGATTCCGTTTTGAAACGCGCACAAAAGTCTCATTTCTCGGGCATAAACACTCTTCGGCAAAGTACTCAACAGCTTGTGTTCTGAAAGGGAAATTGGGAATGATTAAAGAGTTGCAGAAGTGGTTTAACATTGAAATGGATTGGTAGAAGTTGATGCATTGATTTATTGATATCTGAGATCTATTGATATCTTGATATCTATTGTTATCTGAGATCCTGATATCTGATATCCATTGATATCTATTCTTAATATCCATTCTTGATCTCCATTCTTGATTTCTCATCTTTCACCAAGGATAAAGTAAAGTAAAGCAGCCGGCAATTGTCATAGTAAGTCAACACAATCGATTTTGCCCGATTCACCTGCATAAATCCATCACAAATTGCGTGCAATTCGGTCGTGATCTCAGAAATGATTCTGATTGAAGAGCGACAACAGGACGGGGATATAAACGCAAAGGTTCGCGTATGCTCAGAAAAATTCGCGAAGATGTTCGTCGAATTGTAGAATTTTATCTAAAACATTTAGATGTTTAGATTAGATTTAGATCTAGATTTAGATCTAGATCTAGCTCTAGCTCTAGCTCTAGCTCTAGCTCTTAGATCTAAATCTAGATCTAGCTCTAGTCTAGCTCTAGATCTAGATCTAGATCTGGCTCAGCTTTAAACCTAGATCTAAAATCTAAAACTAGATCCAGATCCCCCCTCGACCTAGGCTCAAGAGTCAAACTAGATCTACAGTACTGGACAATGAAATATCATATTTGAAAAAGATCGTCACTTTCGCGTGTCTGTAAATCCCTTGTCTTTTGAGTTTAAACTATTAGTGTTATATATTTTCTAAAGCTCTTTTCAAGGGCTACACAATGGTAATATTAATATTTAGAAATACGGTAAAGACAACGGAGTTACAGACGCGCGAAAGTGACGATCTCTTTCCAAATATGATATTTCATTGTCCAGTAGTGTAGATCTAGATTTAGATCTAATAGGTTGATGCACAAGTGTTTTCGTTTGTTTTCGTACTTCTGTTAAAAAGTAACAAATTCACGAATTAATCTATAGTTTGCTCTATAAAAAAAAGTGTTTTTTTTTGTTGAATTAGCATCTTTTTAAATGAATTTCGGTTCATTTTCAAGCAAATTCGAGAGTGAAAAACGCCTTTTTCGTAAAAATCTATAAAAAACTCTACGGAAAAATTGGCTGAATGAATTTCTCTGAAATTTTGGCGAAATATCAAACGTTTTTTTCTCTATCTTTTATCTATTGACACGAAGATAGGTTTCCTTTAGCTATCTTTAGCTAAGGTGTCTAAACCGCATCATCGAGTTAGCCCTTTTTGACTACCCGACTTCATACTCTCAAGAAAATCCAGGCATTCAATATTTTTAAACCCGTTTTAATGTTATTTTGCAGAAAAATAAATGGTTTTTCTAATGAAATCAACCGTAGTTTAATTCGTGCATTTGTTGGCTTCAAACGGCAGACGAAAAGGAACAAAAACACTTATGCATCAACCTAATACAAGCGCCTACAAGCGCCTACAGACACCTACAGGCACCTACATGCAACTACAAGCGCCTACAAGCGCCTACAGACACCTACAGGCAACTACAACTACGAAAAGGAACAAAACACTTACGCATCAACCTAATAGATTTAGTTATTCCCAACAAACCATAGCCACTCTACAAGCGACATCAACTTCATCAGCGTCCGTTGAATAATTCGCCTCAACCGAGCCTCGTCTTTCATCGACGAGATTTGTGTTCATACGGTTTAAAGCCATTCGAACGTTCATCTGAAGAAGAAATACAATAAGTTATAGGTTTTTTAAAGTTCTAATTGATTTAAAGAAAAAATTTTGTTCTATAGAATTGCTTTCTATTCAATTTGCAAAGAGATAACCAAACTTTATCACTAAAAATTGGTTTTACAATGCGAATGGATGCGAATGAATGCACCAAAAGAAGTATGGTTTGCACCATTGAAAAGATCTAGATTTTCTTTGCAAAATCATTGTTGCCAATTTAGAAAAAGCTTTCATTTTTGAGGTTTTTCGAGAGCGCAAAGGGGAGTAGGAGAGATTGACAAGAGTCAACGATTGGCGACTGGCGATTGGCGACGAGATCAAGTTCCCAGTCAAGTTTCGAGTAAAGTTTCCAGTAAAGTTCTCAGTCAAGTTCCCGAAAGTAAAGCTCCCAGTAAAGTTTCCATTAAAGAATAGCCACTAAAAAGTTACTAACTCTGAGAGCCTAAAAATTGAAAAGTTTGAGGAATCCGTAAAAGTATTTATTCTATTTCGCGCCCCAAATCATTTATTGTTTTGTAGCTTGTTAGCTGAATATCTTGTGTTAAAGCCTATGTAAGTTAACTGCTGTTCATTTGATGTGTTTTACAGGGGTGGGACAAGTAGACCTTTTTTGCGCACTCGGACATTTACGTACCTTTTTTTGCTGGAAAAGGCCTTGGAAAGGTCATGAAACTTTAAAATGTTGTCATAGAAGGGATCCGTATGCGTAGATTCTGAATTTCGATAAATGACCTCGCTGACGACGTCACAATTTAGGCTAAAAGACTGAAAACTACGCAAACTTACGCTTTCCCCCAGTTTTTGCCTTTTAACCCCAATTTGACGTGTCAGAAAGTCTGATTTGTCAGGAAATTCGGAATCTACGCATACGATTCCCTTCTATGAAAACATTTTTGAAGCTCTACGACCTTTTCCAGCAAAAAGAGCAAAGTCGCATTTGTCCCACACCCGTGTTTTACTTTTTTGCTTTCCTTTTCCATCGTCCTGAAAGTTTTGTCCTAATTAGGACGAAATTCTTTCTGTTTTTATCGTCGCTTTTAATTCAATTCAATTCAATTGTCAATTTTGTGTGAAAATTGCTCAAGTGAGAGCTCAAGTGAGCCCAAAAATTCCGATTCAGTCGGCTATTGAATAAAGTGTCTTAGTTCTCGTTCAAGTTCAAGGTAGATCAGATAAGAAACAAGAAATAACTGTGCTTGAGTGATGAGTACACGCAAAGAATATTTCTTTATATCAGTAAAGTTTTCAGTAAAGTTTCCTTTAAAGTTTCCTTTAAAGTTTCCTCTAAAGTTCCCAGTAAAGTTCCGATTAAAGTCCCAGTAAAGTTTCAGTCCCAAGTTCCCAGTAAAGTTCCCCATTAAAGTCCAGTCAAGTTCCAAGCAAAGTTCCAGTAAGTTCCCATTAAAGTCCCAGTAAAGTTCCCATTAAAGTCCCAGTAAAGTTCCCATTAAAGTCCCAGTCAAGTTCCCAGTAAAGTTCCCAGTAAAGTTCCCATTAAAGTCCCAGTAAAGTTCCCATTAAAGTCCCAGTAAAGTCCCATTAAAGTCCCAGTAAAGTTTCCACTAAAGTTCCCAGTAAAGTTCCCATTAAAGTCCCAGTAAAGTTCCCATTAAAGTCCCAGTCAAGTTCCCAGTAAAGTGAAGAGTACCAAGCACGCCAAAAAATATTCCTTTAATGGAAACTTTACTGGGAACTTTACTGAAAACTTTACTGATATAAAGTTCCAATAAAATCCACCAAACCGTTTTCTTCAAATTTCAATTAATTCAAAGCCATCAAAATCCTTTATTTGACGACTTTTCTTCCAGCTTTTCTTCAAACTTTTCTTCAAACTTTTCTTCAAACGAAAATTCAGCAAACGGTTTAACGGATTTGGTTGTAAATTCGACTAATAAACTAGCAAATCGATATCTTTATTTTGCGTAGAGAAAAGTAAAACGAATTCTTGTTGAATTTGTCAAATTTGTCAAGTATATCTTTTCTGTTTTTATCAATTTTGACACAATTTTCTTTGCACTTCTTTGCACTTCTTTTTGCACTTCTTTTGCACCTCTTTGCACCTCTTTGCACCTCTTTGCACTTCTTTGCACCTCTTTGCACTTCTTTGCACTTCTTTGCACTTCTTTGCACTTCTTTGCACTTCTTTGCACCTCTTTGCACCTCTTACTTCTTTGCCTTCTTGGCACTTTTACTTCTTTGCACCTCTTTGCACTTCTGCACTTCTTTGCTTCTTGCACTTCTTGCACCTCTTTCACTCTTTGCACCTCTTTGCACTTCTTTGCACCTCCCCCCTCTTTGCACTTCTTTGCACCTCTTTGCACTTCTTTGCACCTCTTTGCACTTCTTTGCACTTCAAAAAGAAAAGCTTCAAATCTCTTAAAAGCTATTTTTTTTTATGTGAAAGATCTATCTTTTAAATGATAAAAACCCAATCTTATTTGGTTTAGCTATCATTTTTTAAATTTCCCAACAACCAACCATTTTTCCAACCTAACTTCAAAAACAATTCTTACCTTCAAATCGCCAACATCGGGTTCAGGCAACTCTCGGGCAATGTGAGCTCTTCAGGGACATGTATGACATGCGTCTAGATCGACAACAATGATATCCGATGGAATCTCTTGTAGCTTCTTGTGAGCCCAAAATGACGACGGGACACCAATGATGAAAGGAGTTGGCGCGAGGAGTAGCTGAACAATTTCAATATCAGAATGGAGTTGTTTTACATTTACAGCTTACCTTAGAGCTTACTTTACAGCTCACCAATGAGCTGTTAAGCTGTAAAGCTGAGCTTACATTTACAGCTTACTTTACAGCCTTAGCTTACTTTACAGCTTAATCTTACAGCTTACTTTACAGCTTACTTTACAGCTTACTTTACAGCCTTTTACAGCTTACTTTACAGCTTACTTACAGCTTACTTTACAGCTTACTTTGCTTATTTTATAGCTTACTTTATAGCTTACTTTACAGCTTACTTTACAGCTTACCGCACTTTACAGCTTACTTTACAGCCTTTACAGCTTACTTTACAGCTTACTTTACAGCTTACTTTACAGCTTACTTTACAGCCTTTACAGCTCACTTCACACCTTACTTTACAGCTCATTTCCACAACTCCTTTTTCTCTTTTGATGCTGGTTTCTCTTTTGATACTGGTTAGATTTTCGAATCGGTTTCATTGGGAAGCAAACTAATTCAATCCCTTTCCCTATCCAATACCAATATCCTGTTGTAATGGGAATCGGGAGAATTGAAAAAAAAAGAAAAAGACAATTACTCTAAAAACGTTTTCTCGCCTTTCCTATACGCTCAATTTCTTTTGTCTCCCCATTTAGCTTTTTTTTCTTTTTAGAAACAAACTCCTCATCTATTTAGGCAAAAATAGACTATCAATGGTTAGAAGGGTAGAATTGAATGGCTTAAAGGGTTTAGGATTCAATGCTAGAGCCGCGGATTCAATGCTAGAGCTGCTGATTCAATGCTAGAGATGCTGACCAATGCTAGAGCCACTGATTCAATGCTAGAGCTGCTGATTCAATGCTAGAGCTGCTGACTCAATGCTAGAGCTGCTTATTTCAATCTCTAACTCATCAGCTCTGGTAAAGGACTTACATGTTCAGCCGATTGCATATAGGCGGGTAGGAGAGGAATCAAGGGGAACAGATGTGTACTCAAATGGATAAAAGAAGAGAAACTTAGTGAGAGAACGCACATCGAGACGGCGTTGGAGTTACGAGGATTGGAGCACGACCTAGGATTCAGTGATTGGAAATGAGTAAAGAAGTCTTTTGATTTGATTCCTTTGATTTAATAAATTCGAATACATTCTTTATTGGTTCTGGTTGGTCAATTGGTAATCTCCTCACTTTATACTCTTAACATCACCGCCGAAAAGCACTTTCACCGTCCCTTCAATCCCCAGCAATTGGAATGGCAGATGCATGGGAAATCGGACGAGGGAAAAACGAGGGATCGGGTAAAGTAAAGGAAAACATTGGACAAAGATCCATTGGGAGAATCTGGAAAAGCTTTCCATTAGAGATCCATTAGGAGATTAATGATGAGGAAAGCGTACGAGACTGTTTACAGGGTAAGCGGCAAAAGTTCCGACACTCTTTGTAAACGGGCAGTTTGATTCTGAAAGAAAACGCGATTTTTGAAAACTAACACCGGATTATAAAAATTCAGGTATTTTTACCCCCTTAACATACACTTTTAAGACAAAATTGCCTATATCTAAACAACCTTTGACGAGGGATGTTTAGAGGTCGTTGAGCAGCAGTTTTTTTTGCTGATGCAGATTTGGGTGCCCTCTTCGTGGTAGAATCAAGCTTGAAAATCTTTCGTTTTTGAGATATAAAGTTTTTTTGGTGACTTGTTTTCAAGAGAAAAACTCAGTTCTATCAAATGGTAACAGTAGTTTCTTGAAAAAAATTTCATTCTGCAAAGTTTAAGTCAACTCGCAAAAATCTTCAGCGAATCAGACCGGGATATAAAAAATTCTCGTCAAAAAGTTATTGAGAGTTGAAATTTCTGCAGGAAAATGGCTATATTGGGGTGAAACTACCTAAATTTTTTTAGAATCCGGCGCTAGTTTTTTGAAATTCACGGGTTTTTGAAGCCAAAAAAAATTACTGGTTACAAGAAAAAGTAAGTCAGAACTCTTTGCCGCACCCTGTACTTCCTTTAAGCTCACAGATCTCCTTTATGTTTCTCCGAGCCGAAAACTACCGTAATCTGTCTGTTCTTTTTATGCTGGCTGTCTACGTCCTGGCTGAATGGCGACTACAGGTGGGTCGAACCCGGGCCGTGGGGGCTGTAGGCAAGCTGACTGTGTCATGGCTTGTTTTGAGACCGGGCTTTTGTCGGTGATCAGATCAGATCAGGTGATGTCGGTGATCAAAAGCGTGATTAACAGCAAGCGAACGCTTCGTCGCCATGGCGCAGTCAGGAGCACGCTTGCCTACGCCCCACACGGCCCGAGTTCGACCGGGAGATCGAGTGCGTTGTGGTGTGATGGTTAGCACAGTTGCTCGGTAAGCGAAAAGGTCACGGGTTCGAGTCCCGGTGGCGTACGGAGTTTTTTGAGCTGCCCTAGTTCGAGCTGTGTACCAGGTGTGTAATTTCTCCATTTTCGCGCCCAAAGTTCGTTTTTGGCTGGAAGGATCGCACCTCTAATTGCACTTTTATCCTCGCGGGTACCGGGCACGGGTGACGAGAGCGGCATCAAGATCCACGTCTCGATTTGTTTGATTTCTTTCATCACCCTCGACCGGAATCGTGTCATGCCAACTGCCCGTCAATACAGACCAAACGATTTCCTCTAAAAATGATTAAATTAGCGCATTTTGTCGCACGAAAATACAATGCACAAATGCACTTTTTTATTTTTATGTCTTTTTAAGCGGAAATTGTGTTTCCATTTTTAACTAGAAAAACTCTTCTAATTTGCCACCGGTTTTCGAGCTACAACACGTACTATGTACAAAAGAAAGCAGAAAACATCTGAGCTACAAAACGCCTCCGTCGATCTCTAAAGAAACAGCAAGCGGGATTGAACCCAAAAGCAGAAGCGGAATAGGTTTCAGGTGGGCCCAGCACTATCCCCCAGACCACCGCTGCTTTCATTCCGCCCTCGGCGTGGCGCCCTCTTTTAGGTCTCAGGTTTACGAGAAAAAACGTGTCCAAAGTTTCGGCAATTTTTGGCAAACCTCACCTATAAGAGGGCGCCATGCTAAGGGTGCGCAAAAGCAGCGATGGCCTAGGCGATAGTGGCGCTGAACTCCGAAACCTACGGCAGTTTTTCTCGCGGGTTCAATTCCGTTTCGTGATCAAATTCTTCACTTGAGGAAAAAACATGTTTCTTAGAATTTTACGGGGCGTTTTGTGGCTAGGGTCCGATTTCGAAAAAGATTGAATGATGGTAGATTGAAACTAGTAAGCCCTAGTGCGCCTTAGTAAACCCTATTGAGCCTTAGTAAGCCTTAGTAAGCCTTAGTAAGCCATAGTAAGCCATAGTAAGCCTTAGTAAGCCATAGTAAGCCCTAGTAAGCCCTAGTAAGCCTTAAGGCCGTAAGCCCCAGTAAGCCTTAGTAAGCCCTAGTAAGCCTTAGTAAGCCCCTAGTAAGCCCTAGTGTCTAGTAAGCCTTAGTAAGCCCTAGTAAGTCTTAGTAAGCCCTAGTAAGCCTTTAGTGCCCTGGTAAGCCTTAGTAAGCCCTAGTAAGCCTTAGCAAGCCCCAGTAAGTATAGTAAACCCTAGTAAGCCATAGTAAGCCCTAATAGCTTCTATAGTAAGCCTTAGTAAGCCCTAGTAAGCCTTACTAAACCCTAGTAAACCCTGGAGTGAACCCAAAGTATCGAACTGACTTTGATTTGTCGCCTTGACACTCGGGATGATTGCACGCGTCAATGATATTCTTCAAAATAATCAGCAATTCGTGGAAGATTGAGACAAACGGATGATGAGAGATCAAACAAAGAGAGGTCAATGAGATGAGGTGATCTTTTCTGGAATCGAAATTGAGATTCATTTTGAATGAACGAGTTCAAAAGTGATTAGACAAACTTTTTCGTTTTCCCGCTCACTCCATCAGCCGTCCTTCTCTCGCAACATTGAAAGAAGTTGAGGCAAACGGCCGAAACGAATTCTCGATGTATCTTTCTCGGTTAACATGAACACGAAAATTGCGAGTCCTTTGCGCGACGCTCGCGATTTGAATAATCTGAATGAATAATAAAGATCGTTCTAATCTAAAGGTTATGAAAAAAAAATCGCAGAATTGTAAGGAAACTAGATTGTTTTGTAAATAAATTTGCGAAATTTATGGAAGCATCCAGCAAAAGTCGTCACTAATCTCACTCTCTATTCTATCACGAGAATCTCGTGTGCCAATCTGACAATTGCCTCCTTGAACACTTGAACAACTTCAATGGTAGAATTCTTGTAGTTACGGAAATCGATAATGCAACTAGAGACAATTAGGATCTCAGTGTACCCATTTTTACAATTGATAGATGCTAACCTCAATATAGTTTAAGCCAAATTTGCCTATTTCAATCACAACGACAATGTGGTACACCCCTGAGCCCTAAATTTAGGGAAGAAAAACCAATATGTCCAGCAAAAAACACAAAATACCGGAAAGGGGATTGAACCCTCGACACCCTGACTAATAAACCAGGCTCTAGCCAGTCGGCCATGACGGCAATCGATCTTCGCAACAAATTTCTTAGGAGAGTTATGACAAGCAAAAGAAACGTCTTGTTTAATTAAACGATCTAACGGCGGGTTTTCAGCTGGCTGTTTTGGGGGGGACGCATGGTCACAGTGGCGCAGTCGGGAGTGGGCTGGTCTACAGGAACCGTGGGTGCTGGTTCGGCTCCCGCCTATGCCCTGAGTTTTGCCAGGGCCTTTTAAAAACGAAATATGAGATAGAAAACTAGATAGAAATCGCCTAAGGAACCACAGGGGGTCCAAATAATTATGAAATCGGCCTGACAGGAAGCCGAGAATTCAGGGACAGACAGACAGACAGACCGACAGACAGTTTCTTGCTTTGCTTGTAGTTTCTCCTTACTGATCGTCGGACATCCCTCAGGTTGACAAAAACGGTCACATCGGTGGGCAAATAGAAATCCTTGTGATCATCGGTTGGGTATCTGAATTGGAGTGGATTTGGATTGGATTGGATTTGGATTGGCTTTGTATTTGGATTGGCTTGTATTTCCGTTGGCTTATATTTCGATTGGCTTACAGTCAAATCCAAATCTTTAAACCCAACCCAACTCTATCGCTAATCGTTTCAAGTATTGAAAATTGAATAGGAACTGGATATAGCTTTTTTTTCTTTTGTCGTTTACCTCCCCAACAATTCCGGACATGATACGGTAGTGCATGTTGGGCCGTTTGTTGGCCGTCGGGTGCGGATGATTGAGGTGGATCTCTAGAAGAGTAAAAGATTTCAAGAAACAGGATCAGAAATCGCTCAATTCTTTCAATTTCTCTATCCATTTTACCTGTTTTGCTCTTTTCCCAACAACGACCAAAATAGTCGATTAAACGAGGGCACAATTCTTTTCCCTTGTCATCCATTTTGAGGCATTTCTAGAGGAAATTTGTTTCGGATTTTTAAGGAAATTGCAGATTAAAACAAAAAAGAATGAAGAGTTATTTCTGGGAATTCGAGGGAAATTGAAGATAAGAAGGTGTGAATGGAAAAAGAAAAGCAGTTCAAAAATCAATGCTTTCCGGGAGCTGCTTTGTCGGAATATTGCTGAAATCGTTTGCTAGCTGAATACTTACTAGATTTACTTGGGTTACTTAGGTTACTTAGATTTACTATAGGGTTAATTAGCTTACTTAGATTTAACTTAGGTTACTTAGATTACTTAGGCTTCTTTTAGGTTTACTTAGCTTACGTAGGTTTACTTAGATTACTTAGCTTACTTAGGTTACTTAGGTTACTTAGATTACTTAGGTTTACTTAGGTTTACTTAGATTACTTAGATTACTTAGATTACCTAGATTACTACTAGAAAAGATTTCTACGATTAGAGCAAGATACTCAGCTATTAAAGAAAACAATTTCAAAGGGATTCTACCATTTCTACCATAATGACCGATGATGGCAACATTGGAAATCTCATCAATAAATCCGTGGGTTGAGTAAAAGAAAAAAAAGAATCGAACAAGGATACGAAAAGACAAGGAAATTGCGGAAAACAGAAGGGAATTCAGAAAAAGAAAGGTGGGAGGCAATTTGTTTCTGGCCTGGATGAAAAAATAGGGAAAAGGGAAAGGAGAGTATTCTGCAGAAAGGTTGTGGAGTGGAGGGGAGAAGGGAGGGGAGAAGGGAAAAGAAGCAAGAGATGTACAGATATTGGGAATAGAAAGAGATAAGTGGATATTGGATAGGAGGAATTCCGAAAAGAGATATAGAGATTGAATGCGAATTCGAGGGAAAGGATATTGGAAAAGTAGAGATAAAGGATTGAGAGATTGAGTGAAGAAATGAGATAGCAGAAGATGTGAATATGGAAAATGGAGAGAGGTAGAGAAAGGAGGGATGGAGAGGAAGGAGAAAATGGAGATAGTGATGAAAGAGAGAAGAGAGAGAAGAGAGAGAAGAGAGAGAAGAGAGAAGAGAGAAGAGAGAGAAGAGAGTTCGAGAGTTCGAGAGTTGAAGCATTGGAGAAAGCTTTGCATAGATGAAGCTGAGGAATATAGAAAAGTTATTGGAAAACGCAGAAAATAGCGATAGTGGAGAGGTGCTAGACTAGAAAGAAAAGCAAGCGAATTCTGTGGCAGGGGCATAGCTAGTGAGGTGCTAGACTAGAAAAGAGAAAAGCAAGCGAATTCTGATGGCAGAAGGGGGAGCATCGATTGGGGGTGAAGGGGGATGGAAAGGAGAGGACCCCTTCCCTTTTTGGGGTGTCTGCTTTCCCTCTTTCCCCTCTTTCTCAGCTTCTACTGCTTCTCCCTTTTCCCCTCTTTCCCATTTCGCCCGTCATTCAGAAGCATTTGGATTTGGATGAACACCCTCCCTTTCTCCCAAAAATCCCCCGATGCACACACATGACAAGCTTTGATGGATTTCAGGGGAAAACCGAGCCTCGCAAACTTTTCGACAAAAGAAATTTTGAGGCTGTTCCAAATTGTGGAACTGAAAGTACCAGTTACCAGATTAGATTTTTTTTAAATTATCTAGGTGATAAGTCAATCCATGTTCTATGTATCCAAGTGTCAAACATCAAAAACTAGAGCTTTCGAACATATTATATACTGTAAGCTTTATGTAATCAACGTATTACGTATTTATTTGTTCCATTTTTATTTCTCCCAGAACCCGAATTTATTAACCAATACCACACATTGATATCAATGATACAGACCAGTAAACACAAAAAAATAGACGATTGGTCGGCAGAAAACACAAAAAAAGAGGGGGACAACGGAAGGGAAACAGTAAATGAGATCAATTAAATGCAAAGAATGAACGATGAGATGAGATGAATAAATGGGGAAATGAAGAAAGAACAAGAAAGATTTCTCCTTTTCTTTGCGATCGTTGTTCCCATCAGTTGGATCATTTCTGCTCTTTGTTTCTTTCCATTCACGTGATCCCACATCGCTTCGAAGTCATCTTCCAAGATTTCAGCACCCTAAAGAAGCAAGATAGAAAAGTTTTAACGTTTTAGAAAGCTTTAAGTGCTATTAAATACGTACCCTCAAAGTAGGCAATTGGGTGACATTAAGTGGCACCTGGCACATCTCGAAATCGTCACGACCTAAACAAAGGAATTGAGCTCAAGCCATCACTAGAAAGACAAATAACCTGCCGACAAAACGACAGGAGCTTTGTTGTTCGAAATCTCGATTTGTCAGTTGAATCCATTGTCCATTGAAGTGGCCATACCAGAAACCGTATTGAGCGCCAGATTTCTCGAAGCGCATGCCTGAAATTTGAAAAAATATCAATCAGATCTCGAAGCAGCAATCAGAACCAAGAAAGACTCCATAAAGCACTCACTTCCAAGATTCCTTCCGATCGAGAGTGGCACTTTGAAGTAGCGTTGTGGTCCGGCGATGTGCATTGGGTGATTTGCTTGATAGGATTTGGGGACTGGTGAAGCTAAAATGGAGGAAGGTGAAAATTCAAACATCACAAATACCTTCAGTCGATTCGTTATTGTTCATTTCGGTCTTTTTCTTCATGGCGAGTGGCACAGCTCGAGGCTTTTCTTTCGCCTGATCATTACTAAACACTGGCATAGAGCCGTAGTCAAATCGAATCCACTCACGCATTTTCTGCTTCCATCCGTTGTAGACGCGCAAACGACGATGAAACTCCTCCTTGCAAGCCGCCAATAGATCAGCATCTAAACAATAATGGTGCTAATATAATCTTAATCACAAACCTTGTGCCGTGTTAATCGTCTCACGAAGATCAGAGTATTTCCATGAAGCGAGATCGAGCTTGGCCCTTTTCGGTTGACTGCTGTTGCCAGAAGGAGTTGACGATCTAAAGTAAAACTACTATATTCATTTTCGTGGGTCAAAGCCTAACTATAAACGTTATCAAACTAACCCAATAACAATTGTAGGTGGTGCAGGAGATTCGATCATCGTCGCTTGTGCTCCTTTCTCCGATGCAAGACGCGCAGCCACAAGACCATCCAAACGTTTCTGCTCCTCGCGTGCACGTCTACAAAATCACGATGTTTTAGTGTAAAATACAGACAACCTACTTTTCTTGCTCTTCTGCCAAGGCGGTCATTTCGCGGGCTTTCTCTTCGGCCTGCCGTTTCTGGAATTCGGCTTCGACGCGAACACGTTCAGCTTCCATTTCACGACGTCTAAAATAGGTATATAAGCTGTGGATCCAAGTTAGTTTAAACTATGCCGATTTAGTACTCTATTGCAATATCAGCCTTATGTACATCCAAAATACCTACTTCGCCTCGTATCGCTCAACCTCTTGCGCCTTCAGAATCGCCTCTTGTTGTTCTTTCTCTTCTCTTTCGCGTTCCTCGACCATTTTGCGTTCGATTTCAGCCAAACGAGCAGCTTCATCAGCAGCGAGCTGACCCCTTCAATTTCAAACACATTGGTAACTTCTAATTCAAAGTTACCTCAAATCGCTGATCATTTTGTCGACATGGGCCACACCTTTTTCGTAGTCCACTATAATGCGGTCGAGTTCCACGTTTTGATCCTAAAAGGGGAAACCTTGCACAAAAATGACAACTTCAACAAACCTTGCAGAAGTTCACGAGAAGTTCGAGTGCTTTTTCTGATTCGGAGACCTGAAAGGACACACTTTGTGATAATAAAATCAGATACTCACCTCAGCTTCCCATGCTTTGCGACTTGTCGGGCTCAATTCACTCACAAGGTTCTTCATTTCGAATCCACGAGTTTGCAGATTCACTGCTTTGCGGTAAACAGCAAAACTAAATTTACAGCAGAATAAAAATAAAAATTCATTTCTAAACAAACCGAGACAAAAACTTTTGGCGAACTAAGAAACCGCGGGCATACTTTTGCATCATTGTCACTTGTTCGGCTCGGTAAAGAAGCTTGTTCTTCACTAAAAATCAGAATAGAGAGCATCTATTAAAAGCACCCACATTTGATGACACTCCACACGCCGTATTGAGCTTTTCTCCAACGAACAGTGTGCAACCAGGTCTTCACTTTGTCCACCAATCCTTTCATCGCGTCGACATCTTGGCGAAGAAGCTAAAAAATAGAAGAGAAGTTGAAAACGCTTGTCGAATTTGAAAACCTGATCAAATTCAGCAAATTTAGCTGGGCGAAAGAAGATTTTTGTCATGCCAAACTTGAAATCATCGTTGTCGAGGCCAAGCACACGGAAAAGACACTAAAATAGGCAGAATTATCTAATTACTTGAACTAATCAACCTTGCAAAAGAGCCGAGGATCGAGTCGGGCAATCTCTGGCGGAAGAACGGAAGCATACATCGTGTAGAGATCCGAGAAGCCAGTCCTACAAAAGAGAATTTCCCCATCTCTAATCAATAAACAACCTGCTAGGATAACCATTTTGCATCAAGCGAAGTACCGATCCCATTCCAGCACATCGAAGTTGAGATAACACTGACGATCCATCAAAACACCACGGCGACATTGAGCTATTCGGCTTCACGCATCGCACAAAGTGGGTGCCCTAAAAACAAGAAATCGTGATCATTCATGAGATACTTACCGTATGGCTCAACTTCTCCAAAAGCACTGCCAGTTGTGCGCGGAACTTTGATCCAACTGAAGGGACGACGAGGCGCTTTGCACGGCTGGGTGTAGATAAAAGCGATCCTCCAGGAGTGGCTGGCATTTCTTGTGGTGTCTCGAAGAGAAGCTTGATGAGTGGAGTACTAAAAGAGAAAAACTAAACTTGAAAGAAGCAAATACATTTGACGATTATTAACTTCAAATCACCAACCTGCTAGCTTCAAAGAGGGCCTCCAAAGACGCATGTAAAGCGTCATTGTTCTTCTCGATGAATTGCGCAGTTTCATAGCAAACCTAAAAGCAATACATTAAATGAGAGTTTGTTATAATTTTGAACAAACCGTTCCAGCAAAGTGCCGAACCAAAAGTCCATCATCATCTCGCATTCCTCGATGTTCTTTGAGCAGCGATTTGCGTGGAGCCTAAAATGAAAAAATATTTAATGACGAGGTGAGTAATAAAGTTATTATCCCTTATATTAGCTCTGGCTTGTTAAATTCTTACATCAAGACGGAAATGCTTCTTGTTCGAATCGTGAACGGCCGTCGTGAAATGCGTGTGCAGTGGTTTCGGGAGGCGCATCTCTTCATCCAAAAGATCCAACATTCCAGTTCCACGACGCTCAAAAAGATCTAAACTTTGAAATATATTGTTACCACATAAGCATTTCTCACCAATGCAATCCTGATTGTCAACATACGTAATCTTCTCGACACCGAGACCTTCCTTCTCGTAAAGTTCTTGCTCCTAAACTTGCAACGGTAAACAAATATCTCTTCCAAAAGTGCCAACCTGCTTGAGAATTCGTTCGTTGAAGAAATTTTGCAGCTTCTCGTTGCAATAATTGATGCAGAATTGCTCGAAAGAGTTGATGGTGAAGAACTCTAAACAAAAAGCGTCATTAACTTCGGAAAGTCACTCACCAAAGCCGGCAATGTCTAGAACACCAATGTAGCTGTGACTGTCGTTAAATGGGATTGACTTGTTGATTGTAGCAACGATCCAATCGAAGAGGCGAGAGTAGATTGCTTTCGCAAGGGCGTCGCGGGCAGCAAGCGCTTCCGTTGGCTTTAATGGCACCCTAAAAAGACCCGCATCATTCACTTCAATATAAAAATTGATTTAAAATCACAGCCACGAAACATTCAACACTAATTTTATTCCTAATCAACCGATAAATTTCTCACATGTAAAGAGTTCCCTTTGAACCACCACGAGTCGTTTGCATTGCGCGAGAAGTAAGCGCCATTCGCAGTTGTTGGTCATCGATGCCAAGGAGACGTGCTGCACATCCACATGAATTCTCGCTGCCGGGGGTCAAATTGCTTCCCTCTAAAAGAATTGTAATAGCAAAGTCACCATCCGAGCAATCTTCTACCTTTTCCTCCATCATTGCAAGCCACAAAGTCGATGTTACCCAAGTGCAGAATGGCGGCCACAATCCTAAATATGTCAAATTATTCAAGTCGCCTTAAACAGTTCACTAACCCAAAGATTTGCATAATTTGAGGGCGATCCAAGCCACATTTTTCAAGACAGCGCATCAGATTCGCAAAATCACCAGCGTCATCCACAATTCGATCTACGCTCGTTGAAGCCTAAAGAAAAATGTATAATCAATTGCTAGAATGAACATACTCCTGCCGCAAAACGCTCCTTGTTGATCGGCTTTTCATTTTCTGGTCTAACGAAGAAGTCGAGAGTTCCGCGTTTCAAATACTAAAGTTCAAACATAAAAAAAGCCAGACACACAAAATCGCAAACATTGAAACGATCAGGCGATGATAATCCGAAGACTTTGTACATTTCGTCGTCGGCACCAGCAATGAGTTGGTAGAAAATGTGATAGTTGCGTTCATCTAAATCACAATAAATAATTCAGGATTGCAAAAACCAACTTGAAGCCTGTGTGCAAATGCGTGATTTTTCCAATAAGTAGTGCGAGACGAATCCTCCAGTGACAAGATGCTAAAAGAAAAGGTTTATGGTTGAAAACGCAAAAGTTTTGCCTTGTTGTTGAAATGAATCTCGACAAATTTTCCAAAGCGCGAGCTATTGTTGTTTCGCGTCGTTTTTGCATTTCCGAAGGCTTCAAGGATCGGGTTGGCTAAATCGATATAATGAATCGGCTAAATCGATATAATGAATCGGCTAAATCAAAATGAAAGCGCTTTAACGCATTGACTAATAAGTGTTTCTCAATAAACGCAAAAAACAAAAGTTTAAATAAAAGAATCGGCTTGAAATGCTCATCGTCAAACTGTTTACAAAGGTCACTCACTTTCCAAAAGTCGCTGCTGAATAGGACCGGCTTCTTTTCCCCAGTTCTCGCAGAGGTACTTGAGCACAGCCTTCTGGCTTTCCGTTTTGCCGGCACCTGACTCTCCCGAAACGATCAACGATTGCGCTTCACCCGTCCTTCTCATGTCGCGATAGGCTTTGTCAGCTAAACAAACAAGTTAGCAAGTATATAGATATAAATCAAACTCTACTTAGTGCGTAAATGTGTGGCGCCATTTGTCCAAGCGATTTCCCGCGGTATGACGCGATTGTTTCCGTCGAATAGAGCTCTCGTTGTGGCTCATATGGATTGATCGAGACGAGGATGTTTGCGACATAGGTCTAAAATAAGAAGATAAAACATAGTCAATAGAACGAACTTACATAGATCTGTTTCTTCTCGTAACGTTGATGGCAATTGTGAAGCAATGTTCCCTCGTTCAAATACATCAGTGAACCTAGAAAAACAATAACGAATGGTAAACGACCACAAAGCTCACAATTGTCATCAACGACCTTTTCGAGATTTTCGTCGGCTGGAAACACGACATCATGGCTTGCTTGTATCTAAAAATCGACATTACTCAACCAACAACAAAATTTACGATTTGTTGGTTATCCCGACGTTTGATTGATAGCATTTCAGCACCGATGTCGACAATGTCTCCCAAGACATATCTAAAAAGATGGTTTAAACAAACAAATTCCCTTAAAGAAGTTAGACTAGTGCTATAGAACTTTTCTAACTAGCTTCTTGTAATTTACCCAAGTAACCACTTAGCAATCTATCGTTACAAATTAAAACAAAGTCTTTTAAATGCTAAAGTTCAAATCAAGATTTGAGTAGTTGAATGGTTTTAAGCAAGATTTAGCAAAGCTCTCACCCAAGTTGAGAATCAGGAGCCCAAACGGCCCGTTCAAATCCGTTACTCGCTGTCGATCCACGGCTAGACACTTCCATTTTGCTAAAACAGCAACAACGATTAAAAATCAACAAAGTAGAATAGAGAATAAAAATAAGCAAAGAAAAAAAAACCCACCAAAGTTGTTTGAAGATTTGATGTGATTTGAAGAAGTGATGAAATGATAATCTTTTGTTGAGGCGATCAGTTTTATTTGATCTTTACATGTAAATTTGGTATTCGATGCAAATTGTCTTGACTTGGTGTACTGTAGCTTTCTTGTCTCACCTACACGATCAAGTTGTTCACAATTGATTTAGTGACACTCAATTATTGGGGTAGGCTAGTTTCCGCAACTTTTTTTGCGCAACAGGGTCATTTGCGCAACTGGGTCGTTTGCGCAACTCACCATAACTTTCTTCTAAATGGGTCAATCTTTATGATTTTGGTGTCATTTTGTAGATCTCAATAAGTGCAACAAAATGACACCAACAATCATAAACATTGGTCCACTTAGAAGAAAGTTATGGTGAGTTGCGCAAATGACCCTGTTGCGCAAAAAAAGTTGCGGAAACTAGCCTACCCCCAATTATTTGATCAGCATTGTACTTTTATTTTTTGAAGCTCAAAAATCATCACCCTTTCTGATAAACTGAATTCTTCATTGCAAAGCGAGCTGAAATGAAGTATTGAGTGCACCAGAAAGGTATGTTTACAAATATTGAGCACAAAGTGCACTCCAAAGTGTCAGTTTTAACTTGTTTACAGTTTGTATACACTTTTTTCCCCTTACACATTTGAATTCTCAATAAATCCTTTCTTCTTCTGCAAAAACAAGTGGTTTTTATCTTTCAACCATCAATTGATTTGATAAGCGAGAATTTTTTCAGATTTTTGTCTTTTTTGCTCCTGGTAGAACAAGGAATTAAACTCAGGCAGTTGTCTTTTTATTGACAAACATAAGTTGACAAGCAGCATAAAACAAATTTTGAGTTAGAATCTTTCATTTGACAAGCTCAAATCGCATATTCTGTTCCAGAACAATCGTCGCCAAATATATTTCGCGAAGAGCGGACGCAGAAAACGATCGATTTTGGTGAGGGAGACAAATGCGATCCATCAAAATCGGGAAGTCGGCCAAATGCGACCTTTTTTTGCGCACCCATTAGCATTTAGCATTAGCGCACCTTTTTTCATCTTTTAAAAAAGCTCTAAAAAGCTAATAATAACCAATTTCTATTGCAAAAGTTGTTTTTCTGGCTAATTTTAGCGTGCAGAATCCAAATTTTGACGTATCAGAGCTTGTGAAACTAATTTGAATTGTAAAACGGGTGGATCAAATTACAGAAAATTGTCGATTTTTCCCGTCCCGATTTCCCGATGTATAACTCCGTCCTTTTGCTTCCACAAGCTCTGATATGTCAAAATTTCGATTCTACGCCCTAAAATTATCCAGAAAAACAACTTTTGGAATAGAAATTGGTTAATGTTAGCTTTTTAGAGCTTTTTTTAAAACGTGAAAGGTGGGCTAATGGGCCGGGTGCGCAAAAAAGATCGCATTTGTCTCACTCCCCAAAATCGCTTGTTTTCTGCGTCTGCTCTTCGCGAAATATATTTGGCGACGATTGGTCGATTGAAATGTCGCATTTGGCCGACTTCCCGATTTTGATTGGAAAGCTGTTCATCATCAAATCACCGTTCACTTCTCAAATTTCATGATAGAATCCATTTTTGTGAATCACATGGAATACTGTGTAAATGGACCACTCAAAGACGGTGAGAAAGCACGATTTTTTTAAACTTTTATAAAGTTCCAGTCTCTTGACTTACTACAGTAAACCGGGAGATTTATTTAAGCGATAAATTAGCAAACTTTTGTTTACGATATCTTTAAGCTTTTAGTACGTGATTATCGAAAAATTGTTTATACAATGAAAAGTTTTCATTGAAAACGCTCCTCTGTTTAGCTAAGCATTTATTCGCATCACTTGAATGCTTACTTGGGTCTATCCCAAAACGGCGCCGACCAAAACAGCGCCGCCAAAACAGCGCCGCCAAAACAGCGCCGTACCCAAAACAGCGCCAATGCAAAAACGCCCAAAAAACGTTTTTTCATTGGCACTGTTTTGGGCACGGCGCTATTTTGGGTGGTGCTGTTTTGGTCGGCGCTGTTTTGGCGGCGCTGTTTTGGGATAGACCCGCTTACTTACAAATCGGATCATTCATCGAGATTTGAAA
The DNA here is from genome assembly GCA_958450365.1 of Mesorhabditis belari. Taxonomy (NCBI): domain Eukaryota; kingdom Metazoa; phylum Nematoda; class Chromadorea; order Rhabditida; family Rhabditidae; genus Mesorhabditis; species Mesorhabditis belari. The sequence goes on along the minus strand of CAUEEP010000741.1, from coordinate 529,946 downwards.
CCGAAATTTTGCGTTTTCCTTTCCTCTTTCCAAAAACTTTATCATTTGATGATTTCTCCAAAGAATCAATCCGACAGCGACTTTATCCTGAAATTCGCCGAATGGATGAGTCTGAGAAAATAAGCATCAAAGGAACTCTAAATTATGAGTCCCAAAGCGATGGGACTTTTTCGAGAACCACAGGTTTTGTAGGTAACAATTACAAGTTAGGTCAAACATTTCAGGTCAATCACCAAAACGATCTCTATGCTGATTCATTGGGGAAATCATCAAATGTTCATTCAAAGAAAATGTGGGCAGCTTTTTAGGAAAGAGTTCATCAATTCGAGAAAATAGAAACACTTAAAGGAGTCAAGTTACAAAAACTACATTTTCACGATTACGCCAATGGGACAAGAGTTATCTTTGTTTTCACAAAACATGATGTGCAGTTTATTAAAAGAAGAAACTATCTCAAATCCAAATTATCTGAAATTCGGGAAAAGTGAAATCAAATACAACTCTTGTTGGCGAACTCTTTCTAAAAAGATAATTGTTCAAAGATAATTGATCAAAGAAAATTGGCGTAATCGTGAAAATGTCTGAGTTAAAGCTACAAAAATTAATTCCCATTTTAACGGATAGTTTTATTTTGAAAAATACCCAATTATCTTTGGGTGCGCTTGGTCCTTTGTGATAGGACCCTTTAGTCAATTTCGTCCGAGACGTCCACTTCGACCCACTGTAATAGCTCAATTGCAAAGACATTCAACTAGTGATTTACTCGATTTCCCTGTCAACTGTACGTTTCAGTTGAAAGCACGACTGAAATACGAGTGTTTCTGTCACCCTGAAAAATACTGTAAGGTATTATCAGTTTATCAGAATGAGGGAGTGGTTGCTTCTTTGAACCTGAGAAATTTCGAAAATCTTTTGAGTACCTTGCAAAATGGGTATCTTTGAACAATGCCGCAGAACATAATGAGGTTTTCGACTGTAAATAGCAATCGGAGGATTATAAGGAGATATCCAACTATTTCTTTTTCTATTTGACAACTATTTCTGAAAAACGAGATCGAGTCTTGATCGCGCTCGATTGTCCAAAAAATGATGTAGATAAAACGGGTACTCGATGTATTGATATTGAATGTGGATCTGCGTATCTGTTCCTCAAACAAGAAGACATCGATCCGATTCATGACGCAAAACTCAATGTTTCTGCATTAATTTTGGGCTGTTTTGGAAGATGGATAAAGTCAAAATTCTTTAAGTTCTATTCCTAAATAGATCCCTAAACACCTGCTACTTTCTCCCCACTGGGGTACTTTTAAATTTCCTCAATATTAATTATAAAACGCGAAAAATCTGAAAAAGATTCATCATAAATAACCAAAAACATTTATTTAACACCTTATTCATTTTCTTCAGTCCGAATTCGTGCGTTACCATTGGTCAATTTGATGTTTAGTTGTTTTGCTCTTTCGACAATGTCTTTCCTCTTCTTAGCACCAACAGCGTGAGCGATTTCGGCAGCATACTTTTGGTTTTGCATCAAGAGCATCTCGAGTTCCTAAAAAGATAATAAATAAAATCATCCTTTTACAGCCTACGTCTTCTAGATCAGCTACCTTATATCTGAAAGAATTCCTTCAGATAATTGTTGCTAGAATAACAAAAAAACTTTGCAAGCACATTTTAAACACATTGTTTAAAATCGAAGAAAATTAAAAAATAGAATTTGATTTTTGAAAGTATCAAGCTATAACCATAGCTTGTACACGTTCAATCAATTATTTGCAAAATAAGGGAACGTTTAGACGTTTTTTTGGTTTAGAAACGTTGGTTTTTGCTAGGTTTTTGCTATTTTCCAGCCAAATATGAATATTACCATGTAATATAAAGTTCTAAAAAATACCTTTGGGTTGTGAACGAGGACCTTCTGGTAGCCGGAGGGAAGGACGTGCTTGATTTGTTTGTTGTTTCCATAACCGATGTTGGGCATTTCCCTTGTTCCCTTGAATCGGCGTCTCATTCGATTGTCGATGCCATGGGGTCGTCGCCAGTTCGGTCGAATGCGTAGATATCTGTCCGACTCGTGACGAGTGAAACGGCGAGCCCTCTTTTTGACCAACTTCAGCTTTTTGCCCGAAACGAGGACCATTTTCCTAAAAAATAATGATTAGGTTGAAGTAAAATAACGTAAAAACAAAAAAAAAAGTGATCTGATGGTTACCAAGTAAAGGGTAGTGGATGGGCATTAAATTTGACAAAAATGTAGATCCAAGGGAGAAGAGGTTAATTATTGCCACTGGTAGAAATGCCAACGCTAAGTGCAATTGCATTAAATTTTAAAGTTTTAGGGTCGATTCTGTCTGGTGCAAACCCGGGTCACGCTGAAAAAAAGAGTTACGCTGGAGGTCCTTTAGCAAAAGATTGAGTTTTTGTGTAACATAAGCTTTCAATTGTTCAACTCCAGCAGCAATAACAAAAAAAATTAGATATTGACATCTTCATATCAGGCTGTCCAGAAAGCCTTTTCGTACTTCCGTTTAAAACCAACAAATGAAAAAGGAACCAAAAGACTTTCTGGACAGCCTAATATGAATAAATGGGTGGGACAAATGCGACCTTTTTTTTGAGCACCTGGACATTTGCGCACCTTTTTTTTTGCTGGAAAAGGCCTTAGGAAAGGTCGTAGAGCTTCAAAAGTGTTTTCATAGAAAGGAATCGTATGTGTAGATTCCGAATTTCGACAAATCACCTCGCTGACACGTCAAATTTGGGCTAAAAGGCAAAAACTACGCAACTTAACGCTTTTCCGCAGTTTTTGCCTTTTAGCCCAAATTTGACGTGTCAGCGAGGTGATTTGTCGAAATTCGGAATCTACGCATACGATTCCTTTCTATGAAAACACTTTTGAAGCTCTACGACCTTTCCTAAGGCCTTTTCCAGCAAAAAAAAGGTGCGCAAATGTTCAGGTGCGCAAAAAAAGGTCGCATTTGTCCCACTCCCTATGAATAAATGGAAAATGTCGGCGGGAGTGGAATGATATACTTTGCGAAGAGAAAATGGCGTAAACGGACACGGTAACAGACTACGGTAGAGGAGGTGCAATGTCAATTTTTCAAACAATCAGCGGGAAAGCCGTCCTGGAAAGCACACGTCCTGCTCCGTGTAGGACGTCCGAATCCGAGCATTCTTTGATTCATTCTTTGAAAAAACTACACTTTTTTCAAGGTTCGATTTGTAATTACGTCTCTGAAATATTTCTTTTAGAAACTCTAGATCCTCATACTTTCACTGTTTACTTGAGTGGACGAAAAGCGAACGATTCTCAAAGGCCACACTTTTTGAGAAATCCAAAGTTTGAATGTTTCAAAATATTCGGATTCGGACGTCCGACTCGGAGCAGGACGTGTGCTCGGATTTGGACGCAACATATATACAAGCTAGCATCTCATTTGCGGGCTAACCTTCATGCAAGGTTCCTTTATTTTGTTAGGTAGCAGAAGCCTTTACCAAGAATCTGTACGTGACTCTTTTACCTCCTCAGATCATTTTTCAAAAATACATTCTAAGTACTCGCGTAGGAGTATAGCCGCCTTTTAGACAGACTTATCGGGCAAAAATTCCCACCAGGTGTTCCTCTTTTTCTTAATCGGCTTTCTCCGGTCCCATCGCGCGCTTCCTCCTACTGTAATCTTTTCGCGTTTTTAGAATTGTTTAGATCGACACGCGTTTTCCCATCGCAATTCCCCTAAGCTCGCAATTTTTCGAAAAAAAATCGAAATTTCGTTGCTTTTCGCAAATCTTTCATTGGAAACCTGATTTTTATAAAGTTTTTTCATTTAGGTAACAACTTATTGTATGGAAATAACATGCAATAACTTCAAGGAGATTTATCGTGACCTCGAAAATGTGGTGAAGAAGGCCTCGTTTGTTGGCAAGTTTTTGACGATTTGGCAAAAATTTCTTATAAAGTTTGTAAAAATTGTGTAAATTTTTAACTTCTGCGTTTACATTTTTCTTTTTAGCTGTTGACGTCGAGTTTTTGGGCCTCGACCCGGAGGATTCGACTCTAAAATGCTCGCTTTTCGATTCTCCCGCGGATAGGTGAGTCGAAAATTATTTATTTTGTTACTTTGCTCGATCAATTACCAAGTCTCGATCACTTTTGCTCAAGCGGGGCTGCAAAATTTTTTGACAATCTTACGTCATCATTTGCTCTTTAATTTGAAAGCATTTTGTGTCAACAAAAACAACAGAGACTTCCCCCTTTAGTTGTTGGAAAAAATTTAATAGATTGGTGGCAGATCTGAACAAAGATTTTTGTTTTGAATATCCATCAATGATTTATTGTTCAGATATCGAAAGCAGCGGGCCTCTGTGCAGCGATTCCCACCCATTCAACTCGGCATCGCATTTTTTACAGCACACGACTCGGGCTTCAAGTACGATTTTAAAGTTTGCAAATTTTAAAAGATTGTTTAGATACAAAGTCGATGTCTACAATGTGTTCCTCTTCAAAAATGGCCTCTCCCGACACGAATGTTCGTTCTCCGTTGCTTCATTGGCGTTTCTCGAATCACATGGCTTCGATTTTAACAAGGTATTTTGTTGAATGCTGCAGATTTTCTTACATATTTTTTTTAGTTGATTTCGGAGGGTGTTTCTCATCTGAATTTGGATGAGCAGAAGAAAGCGCTCGACGAATTGACATCAAAGAATGACACGGCTCGGTATATTTTACTATTTTTAAATTAAAAGTGATAACATGCTTTAAACCTGGATTTTTTTTCTTTCCAACACAAATATAAAATGATTTCAATTCCTGAAACTGTTTGCCCAGAGGGAATTTCCCGAGCGCGTGACCGGCCGGTTTTTTTTCCACCGCAGCGTTCCCTTTTGGCGCGCAATGACAAATGACCGGCGGGAATCGACGTTTTGGAATTAGTCATATCAAAAAGGAATGTATTTTCGTGCTAAAAGATGAGAAACCTTAGCGCCTATCTATTAAAATGAATACACTATACATATGTATAGTGTATTCAAATGTACACTAGTCAAGGGGACATTTCTATTAAATCCTTAATAAATTGTAAAGCTTGGTGGGTGCAATAACTATGGCATAAAATTATCAACAAACTATTAAAAATTTGGTTTAGGTACTTCTCGCATGAATTTCAATCACTCTTCGAGCATATTCAATCGATTCTCCACTCAAAATTGGCTAAAATTCGACGCAAAACGACCGGGAGCGAGGGAGCAAGAGATTTGTAAGCGCTCAAGTTCATTAGGCGAAATATTATGAACCACAAACGGTAAACTTGATCTGAAATTTTAGAATCTGGGAAGAATTTCACATCCTCATCGGTGAGACTGAGATGAGCCCTCTTCACAACGCCTTTTTGCTCTACAAACTGTACGCAACGGTACCGGGGATTCGACTGGATATCACTGGAAATTTGGTAATTGATTTTGAAGTTAAAATGCACTTCCTGATCTTGCACAACCTATTATAACTTGAGAAGTAAGTAAAGATCAAGCATATCTTTCTGCAACGACTCAATTGTTTTCTTTTAGCTCACTTGTTCTCCAGTCCGCCCATCTCTTGACGAAGTAAAAGAAAAGAAGGCCGATCTACTGAAAACGTTTGTTTTGTGTTGTTTTTTTAAAACTTCATTTTAGAGCAGTGAATGAATTGGCCGGTGCATCGGACATTGTAATGGCAATTATTGAGAATCGGCTGGTTTGTGAAATCTCAACTTTTTTTCAATAGGTTTAACTTTTAGCCAATCATCGGCCACAATTGTCTCTTTGATCTCCTTTACTTGTATCAACATTTTATTGCAGATTTGCCTGGTAAGGTTTTTACTGTATAAAACAAACAAATATTAAAAGAAAAACTGAATGATTTTTTATTATTGTCAAAATACAACGATTCCAACTTTAGATGACTACGAGAAATTCAAAGAAGTTGCGACTGCCGTTTTCCCGATTGTCATCGACACAAAGATCTTGGCGGAAGAAAGCAAAAATGTAACTAAAGTCAAGCTTTATATATTAGCTTTTTGTTTAGCAATTGTCCTGGCACGGAATCGTCGACTTTCGTTTAGAGAATTTGAGCTCATTTTGCGAAAGGTTTGCTTTGTTCAAGAAGAAGTTGACTTCAAAATTGTGAGTAATTAAATTTTTTTTTTAGTGAGGCCCCAAGTCGACTCGGCACTTTTCCAACATTTGAGTATTCACACGGATTTTCGGTTACTGGAAGGACATCGCGACGGAATAAATATAAACGTAGTTTATTGTCAGGTCATGCTGTTACATTTCTCATTTTAGGAACAACCTTTCACAATGCGGCCTATGATGCTTTGGTGACCGGGCAAGCCTTTGTGAAATTGGGTCATCTCATTGCTAAACCAAGGTTCGTTTGAATAGGATAAGCATGTGGTAATATGCACTTGACTTCTTGAAAGTGTCCTTAAAACGCAATAATCACGTGTATTTTAGTGGAAATCCAAGCCCTCTCCCATTTCGAACTCTTCTATACACGGTTCGCCCATTTGCGTGTCGGATTCCTGTTCCACTTCTGTGCATTCCATACATTAACTTACTTGGTAAGTAATTGTTCGACAACATAGTTGTTCTTAACTATGATTTCTTTTCAGGAATGGATCCACCTCCACGTTATCCCGAAGAAATTGTCCTTGAAGTGATTGTTGAAGAGGGACTCGATTCACTGCACAAAGATTTGAGAGCTCAATTTGGACGGTAATTTATTCATTTTAACCCAAGTTGAATACTTTCTAATGACTATCTTTTGCCTTACTAAATATTAAGTTCAGGTGGCGTTGTGAGGCAAAAATCGATGGTTTGATGGTACGACTTGCCACCAACACTGATACTACGTGAGTTTGCTTTTGCAGTTATTTACATAAACATTTTTAAGCACGATTTAAGTTTAATTATAAGTTGAACTTCATAATGATTAGTTTTTAGTTATCGTCGCGTATTCAACTTCTATGCGTACCATCCATCATTCCGTGTCGTCTCATCAACAAACTCTTCTTCGACTACTTCACTATCGGATGGATCGGATACAGCTTCGTCTTGTTCTTCAACGACAAATATTTCCACACCAAATAAGGATTGTCAGATAAGGTTAGTTTTTCATTAAGTGTCTTTTACTTTGCTAGCTGTGTGAATAGTAACGTCTAGCAGTAATGATATCTTGAACTATTAAGCTCATTAGAAGAAAATACCCATTTTCGACATTCATTTTTCTTCTTTCAGGCCTCGTTCCTACTCCGTCAGCTCGAACGATTCGCAAGGCAGTAAATCTCAATATGGTCTTCAGAAGAGGAGCGATGATGGCTCCACACTCTCTACTCAAGGATCTCCAATGCTTCGATGGTTGGTTGAAGTGATTGCTGTTTGATAGCTGTCAGCTCAGTTGTTAGACTTTGCTAGACAAGACGACTGAAGTTTCTATTTGAAAACTTGAAACTGATTCTTTTAAGGGTTCTCCACGCGGGTACGGCCATCCTATCCAGCCAATTTCGCCCATTTGCTGTCACTAACCCCTAACTTACATATATCGTGTCCTATATTCTTTATGTTCATCTAAATCCCAGCCTGGTTTTTTTCCAACGTAAGCATTCTCAGTGAGCTTTTAATTTGTTTCCTAGTCCAAATGACAAACATTTCCCCAACGAAAACCGTAAAACTTTAGAAATTTGTTTAATTTCATTTAAAATTTTCCCTGTCAGCCTTTTTTCCGAAGCGCTGGCGCTCGTAGACTGTTTGTCTAAAAATTTTCCCCTTGCTTTAACTCTGTATCAATTTTTACCTCTTTAACTTGTACATACCATTTATCTACCTAACACGTATGAGTTTCACTGTAGCTGCAGCTTTGTTTATAACGGTTTTTTCCATTCCTGATTTCCCTTCTTTTTGAAACTTTTTTTTGGACTCGGGTATTTTCCGCATACCTGAATCGAATATAGCAACTTTTCAGCCTTTCTACCATTTTGTCATGTTATATGTTGAGTTGAACTTTTTGTGTGATTTATTCCTCCTTATGTTTGTACAGTGTTAGTGATTATTGTGAATGAGTGCAAACGTTTTGAATAAAAAGTCAAAAATCGTTTCATGTATGGAAAAAGAAATAACAATGAAATCTGGGGGTTCGAAATTGTACTAAGAGCTAAAATCTAGCGATATAGAAGTTTCTGAAGAAATTTTTGGAAGTTGAGCAAAGATCGTAGAAATCGAGTGGCTTGACAAAAGTGATCGGGGATAAGTGAATTTTAAAAATTAGATTTTTGTATCTAAAGAAAAGCAAGATTTTGGAATGTAGAGTACAAATTTGTTAAAGTTTTTAATGACTGATCCATTTAAAATTTGAAAGACTTGGCCCGTCTCTTCACGTGTTGTACAAGTTTCTGAAAAATTTTTGTTACTAAAAGGGTCTATTTGTGGGAAACAAGTGCTATAGGAAGCCTAAGCCTAAACCTAAGCCTAAGCCTGAGCATGAGCCTAAGCCTGAGCCTAAGCCTAAGCCTGAGCATGAGCCTAAGCCTGAGCCTAAGCCTAAGCCTGAGCCTAAGCCTGAGCATGAGCCTGAGCCTAAGCCTGAGCATGAGCCTAAGCCTGAGCATGAGCCTAAGCCTGAGCCCAAGCCTGAGCCTAAGTCTGAGCCTAAGCCTAAACCTAATGAATGCTACTAGTTCATCAGAATTGTTCGCAAATAGAGCACTGTAAAAGTATATGGTCGAAAAAGTAGCTTTTTAAACACCAAAAAATGTTTGACTAAACTTGAATCTTGACTTCGATCAAAATCGTGCACAATAGAAAATAGACTACGGTAGAGACGATTTGTTTGTGCTTTCTATTTAGCACTCGAATGAGCAAATGATTTTAAATGAAAATCAAGTCAGTCTCACCTTTCATTCGCACCGATTTCAATCGCTTTTCTTCTGTCCAGCATCCAATATTTTCTTTGCTTCAACCTCTTCATTATATGCCGTTTTCACAAACCAAATAACGATCGTTAAAACAGAAACGATCGCACAAAGAGCCGAATAAAGAATCGCCGTTTCGGAGCTCAAATGAAAGTGATCGATGAAGAGGAATTGATACGTCAAATACATGACGATGAATGGCGTTGTGAACATTAGAAGGGAGAAGATGATGAGGTTTGTGACGGCACGACCCGTGTCATCGTCTGAAATTTGGCTTTAATGTGAAATCTGGCTATGAATTGAGCGCTTAACTACCGTAAATACTGTAATAGTACCCCACCCCCATAAAGACGGTGCGGAGTGTTGCGTAGCTCTAGCTTTGAACGAGTTTTTCTCGACACTGGTTTAAGCTACAATGCGCGCTTAGGTATCAAAAAATAGCTCTGAATTTCAGCTATTTTTTGATACCAAAGACGCATTTTTTGGAAGTACGGGTGCTTTGAAAAAAATGAAATACTAAATACGGCGATTACGCGACTGTACGAGGGATTGGGGCACTTTGACTAGAGTGTGTTCCTCGCGAGTAAGTAATTTACTCGAGTAAAATCTGCATGAGTAATTTTTACTCGATTAATCGACGTTTTTTCATCGAGCAATCCGCGTGTTACCTGAATAAAACTGTTGTTGCTCGTCGGCGATCGGTCGAAGAAACGGATCCTCGGCTTGTTGCTTCTCAAATTCCGTTGGTTCAAGTGCTGGGTCCGCGAAAAGCATTTCATCGATTGATTGCTCCGGTTCAACGAGAAGAGCTTCACCATGATTTTCTTCACTCGACGAAGAGAGATTCGCCGAATCTTTTCGATCCATTTTATCTAGAAATTGATTGATTGATAGAAATTGATTTACTTTAGAAAAAGGATAAAGAAAAAGGATTAAAAAAGACAAAGAGCTGTATTCAAGGAGCTGTATTCAAGGAGCTGTACTCAAGAAGCTGTATTCAAAGACCTGTATTCAAGGAGCTGTATTCAAGGAGCTGTATTCAAAGGGCTGTATTCAAGAAGCTGGATTCAAAGAGCTGTATTCAAGAAGCTGTATTCAAGGAGCTGTACTCAAGAAGCTGTATTCAAAGACCTGTATTCAAAGACCTGTATTCAAAGACCTGTATTCAAGGAGCTATATTTAAAGAGCTGTACTCAAAGAGCTGTATTCAAAGACCTGTATTCAAAGAGCTGTATTCGATTTAATCGATAATTGCTTAATTCTTCAAAATTAAAAGTCAAAAATGAAAAAATTCTTTAGAAAGTCAAAGGCTTTCAATCAAAAAATTCGATTTTTATAAAAATTCTTCGAAAAAATCAATAATTGAGTGCTTTTTTTAAATTTTCTAACAAAAACGATAAAAAACGATGAGGAAATTGCCTGAAAATGCCAGAAAATCGCCAGAAACACAATCTTTCGTCAACTCAACGTGTATCTTCTTTCGAATGAAAGAGTGTTAGCTGTATTTCGGTCGTAGTTTGTGTTATTGGCTCGCACATTTCCTCTATTCGTTGCCCTTTCTACCGTAGCCGACCAACCGGCTGAGGTCCATTTAATCTCGCGTTGGGGCCGAGCGCCCCCCCTCGGTGTGTGAATCCCATTGCCCACAAACAATGCGATTCTTTTTTTTTTCTAAATCAATTTGAATAAATTAAAATATACTCTTAACTAAATCACTTTTAGATGTTGGAAAAATAATTTGGAATTCTTTCCGAGGAATTCTTGGAATTCTGCCCCAACGCCAACGGTTAGGAGAGCACTAGAATGCATAGGTGAGCGAGTATTGATGTTGGATATAGGGAATTGGATATAGGGAATTGGATATAGGGAATTGGATATAGGGAATTGGATATAGGGAATTGGATATAGGGAATTGGATATAGGGAATTGGTTATAGGGAATTGGATATAGGGAATTGCATATAGGGAATTGCATATAGGGAATTGGATATAGGGAATTGGATATAGAGAATTGGATATAGAGAATTGCATATAGGGAATTGCATATAGGGAATTGGATATAGGGTATTGGATATAGGGAATTGGATATAGGGAATTGGATATAGAGAATTGGATATAGGGCATTGGATATAGGGAATTGGTTATAGGGAATTGGATATAGGGTATTGGATATAGGGAATTGGATATAGGGAATTGGATATAGAGAATTGCATATAGGGAATTGGATATAGGGAATTGGACATAGGCCATTGCATATAGGAAGTTATATAAGCTATAGAAGTTTGATATAGGAAATTATAGTTATAATTATATTAAATATATAAAATTATATCTATAATCATATAAATTATATCTATAATTATATAAAATATATAAAACATAAAATTCTAGATCTCTTGACTGAATGAATATCTTCTAAATCTGACTCTAAATGAACGGAAATGAACGCTTTTTCAGCTCAAATAGAGCTTTAGCGAAACGGACAAGTTGATACTCGCCCAGAAATAGATTTCTAAGGTTCAGATTTTATTTATTAGTATTACCGTATTTTCTCTAATAGTAGTGCACCATGAGCGTCGCCTAAATTGCTCGAAATCTCGAGAACCGCTTATCAGAACCTATCGATGTGGGGTCGGAAAATGTAGCTGACGATGAGATCTAGTGGGGGATTTGAGTGTTGAGCTTCTGTGAAAACTTGGAAACCGTAAAATAGTCGTCAACTCGGCTCGGCCGGGTGCACAACTATTGGGTTGGTGAATCGAAAACTTTGAACTTGGGACTTTGAACTAAAATTTATTGAACATAAAACCATGAATCCAAATAATTTCCATTATTATTGACGACTTCTGCCCATTTTACAGGCAATTTGCGGATTCCTCTTTCGTAGTAGGATTGATTTGATTTGATTTTGGTTTGTGTGTGAGACAAGTGTGAGACTCAAAAATGGAGGACTGGAGATGTCCGATAGAGAGTTTGAGCACTTTCTTCAAAAGAAACCCATTTTGGTGTCAATAGAAAAGTTGTAGAGAATCAAAAATGAGGCTGATAGCCAAATTTCCAAAAAGATACACTTAGTAGTTTCGCTTAAAATGCAAGTTTTGTGAAAATTTGTAAATTTGACACTTCTTGAAAACCAGTTTTTGAATCGTTCTGAAAATTTGGATATAAGCTTGATTTTTGATTCTCTACAACTTTTCCATTGACACCAAAGTGAGTTTCTTTTGAAGAAAGTGCTCAAACTGTCACATATAAAAATAGTTTTCAATTCACCAATCCAATATTAGAGAAAATACGGTATTCTAAATCTAAAAGCTTATAGAAAAGGTAGATAAGTTTATAAACGTATAAAGTACTATAAAGTAACGTATAAAGTACTATAAAGTAACGTAGTAAACTTTTTAGATATTCAAATAGGTTTTTCTAATTATAGCCATTTTAGGGGTCACTGATTCTATATAGTTTTGATTAGCTTAGCCTTTAGCTTTGTAATTTTAAAAGCTATCAAAAGCTTTATAAATATATATATATATACATCTAAATCAAAATCTAAACAGTCTACATTTTTTTCAAAGTATTCCATCAAATACTCTTCGAATTTCAGCTATGAAACAGTGCACGGAGGGACCCTGGGTGGATCGATGTTAATGGGAAGAGTGCTCACTCATCACCATCCAATTCCACTCCAGACACACCAACATCAAACATTTCAAAATGGAAGAAATGTACACTCATTCCCCATTCATCTATCTCAATCCCATCCACCGCTATCGATTGTTTCCCCGCCTGATATGAGTCGACCACCACCGGCACCGTGGCACGGGCAGAGTCAGGTAAAAACTTTTTCTGGACTCTAAATATAGTATTAGAATTCCGATGATACTATTGCTAGCTGTCATTGGAACTGAATGGCTGCTAGCTGTCATTGGAACTGAATGGCTGCTAGCTGTCACTGAAACTAAATGGCTGCTAGCTGTCATTGGAACTGAATGGCTGCTAGCTGTCACTGAAACTAAATGGCTGCTAGCTGTTACTGTTATTGATAACTAAATGACGTTATTTTGGTGGTTGACTTAGAAAATGTCATGTGCTTTTATGAGATGAGCTTTTGAGTTAAGACTGCTAATGATTGATGTTTGGATGCTTTGTAAGTAGCTTCTTCTGTAATAAAGAAAAAGTAGATATCTGGAGAGGAGATTGAACCCTAGATCTTTTGCTTTCCGTAGCTACTGGTATTGCTCTAACCATTTTTATCGAGTTGAGGCGAGCTTTAAGCTGCTTTAAGCTGTCTTTAAGCTGCTTTAAGCTGTTTAAACCAATCTAAACCATCAATTCTATGATGTAACTTTAGCCCAATCGTTTCCTTTTTACTTTCGAAATTCCCCATTTCCTTTTTATTCCTCAGGCTATTCCCCATTGGCTATTGTTATATTGTTGGAGATCTCACCGGGGGATAATTGACAAGAATGACAAGAGATTCTTTTGAAAATGACGACATTTTCAAAAGAAAACCCCCAATCAACAGATTTCCTAGTCGAGATTTCCATTTGAATCTGCGAAATGCATCGTTTTACGATCCCCAATCATTTTTTTCGATACAATTTGAGTACATTTCGATACAATTACGATAAAATTTGAGTAATTAAACGAAGCAAGTCTAGATTGATTTCAGGCACCGCCATCCGGTCAAATCCTGATGTTCCAGCAGCCATCATCGATGTCGTCAATGATTCCCGGCACTCACCTCTCCCACCCTCCTCCCCATCAACAATTCTTCACTTCTCCCCCACCTCCACCACCCGTTTTACCCATCCAAGCAGCTCTTCATCCACCCCAATTGTCTCATCACTGCTTATCACCACAAGCCGCTCCAATCCCCCCGCAATCCAAGGGATACTTTGTGCAGAGTGCTTCTGGAGGACAAACGATGGTTGGTTTTGAAAGGGATTCTCCTAATTATTCTAATAAAAGCACCCCCCCCCGTACAGTCGCGTAGTCGCAAAATTTTTTCAGCTTCTTCCAGTAATTCATTTTTTTCAAAGCGCCCATACTTTCAAAAAATGTAAAATTGGTGTCAAAATATAGCTGAGATTCGGGGCTATTGTTTGATACTTGAGCGCACACTGTAGCATAAAACGGCGCTGAGAACGAGGCGCTTAAAGTTAGACTACGTGACGCTCTGGCCGTCGTTATAGGAGGATGCTTCTATTAGTATAATTATGGCACTAGGCATCTTGATAAGAATTAAAATCTGATTAAAATCTTTAGTCATTTCATTTCTATTGAGCACCATTAGATCTAAAGTTTTTTAGATCATTAGGTTTCCGTTAGGTCATTGTTAGTTAATAGTCTTTTAGTTAGCGATGACAAGTTCTGTTCATGTTAACTCTTTGAAGAAAAATCCTCAATTTTCTAGTACCTCTCCCCGCTGCCCTCACCAGTCTCATTTCCGAATGGCGCAGCGATGATATCTCAAATGTACTCACCTCCATCCCTTCCACAACACATCTACCAATCACAATGTGTTCATCCACAACAGATCTTTCAGCAACCCGTATGTTTATTTTGGATTCAATATTAGATAGAACTTTCTTCAAAGCATTTAAATGCATTTACTTTACCTGTAAACTAGACTAAATTCAAGTTCTTGTGTCGTTCTTGTGTTTTTGTGTCATAAAATTCAAGTTCTTGTGTCATTCTTGTGTTTTTGTGTCACAAAATTCAGGTTCTGGTGTTTTTGTGTCATAAAATTCAAGTTCTTGTGTTTTTGTGTCATAAAATTCAAGTTCTGGTGTTTTTGTGTCATAAAATTCAAGTTCTTGTGTTTTTGTGTCGCAAAATGCAAGTTCTTGTGTCATTCTTGTGTCATTTACAATTCTAGGACTCGATGATGTTCGTCCAAACGCCACAAAGACAAAATGTGCTGATTGGACCCGATGGACAACCGGTAAGCATTTCATTGAGCACTTATTAGTGATAACATGTCATGTAGGTACTTACTTTACAACCAAAACCATTCAGTTAACGCCATCTTCAAATCTTGATTCGTGGAACAATGCTGTGATGGATATGGATCGATCGAATGCGATTCGAGCGAAAATCGGATTGGTTATCAATAATCGGTAAGTTAATATTATGTTAATTTTAATATGGACATGCTTAGCATTACTTTGTGCTCATAAGCACACCATTTCTGGTGTACCTAAATGCGAAATCAAGGCTTAAATGGGATAAAACATTATTAACTCTAAAATTTAGATTCCAAGTCATTCAAAAGATCAACTTCGGCTCGTACGGGACGATCTACTCGGCGAAAGATTTGAAAAACGAGAATAAATTGGTGGCCGTGAAATTTGAGACTTGTAAGTTTTATTTATTGTATTTAATAGATAGATTTATTAGATTAATAGATAGATTAGATTTATTAGATTAATAGATAGATTAGATTTATTAGATCTATTTATTTATATTTAATAGATAGCTTTATTAGATTAATAGATAGATTTATTAGATGAGATTTATTAGATCTATTTATTAGAGCTATTTATTTGAGCTATTTATTTGAGCTATTTATTTATATTTAATAGATAGCTTTGTTCCTATTTATTAGATAGATTTATTAGGTACTATCCTCTTATGCATCCCCACGCGTTTTGTGCACTCAAGTTAGACTACTTTAAAATCATGTCTTTAGATTAAGTTTAAGAAATGTTTAGGCTATAGTTTTGGCTCAAGCGTAGATTAGATAAACATATGCATTAAGTAGATAAAATAATATTATAAATTCAAAATGGTTAGGTCAATTGGCATGGGGATGTAAAACAGGATACACTTCACTTAAACATTTATTTAGATTTATTAGATATATTTATTTATATTTATATTTAATAGATCAATTTTTAGCCAATGAGGATGCTCATTTGAAGTACGAGTTCGATGTGTACAAAGTTCTCTCTGGTGGACCGAGGAAGAAACGAAGAAAACCGAATGGGATACATGGAGTGCCGAAAGGTTAGATTTGATTAGATGTAAACAAAGAGCTAGATATTAGACAGATCTAGAACTTGTAAAAGTAGAATAAACAAGCTATTGGACTTTACGTGGTTTGTGCTTAGATTCGAGTCGATTAGATTTGATTAGATTCGATTAGATGTAGATAAAGAGCTAGAAAGGTTATAGATCTAGAACTTGTAAAAGTAGAATAAGCAAGTTATTGAACTTTACGTGCTTTGTGCTTACAAACCACCCTTTCTGACGCACTCAACACTGCTCGATTACCTCGATTATTCGATAAATTATGGCTCGATTACCCAATCGTCTTTTAATATCACTCCATTTTTAGTGTTTTGGTTTGGCGAGGACTACGGCCAACGGATGATGGTGATGAGTTTGTTGGGACCAAGTCTTGAGAATCTCTTTACATATTGTGATCGAACATTTTGTCGACAAGTGAGTGGCAAAAGAAGATTTATGTTTTCTATCGTTTCTATCGTTTTCTTTTTCAGACAATCTTGAAATTGGGTGAAGAGATGATCTCTCGATTGCAATGGTTACACGAAAGGGGATTCGTTCATCGAGATTTGAAACCTGAGAATTTCCTGATCGGTATTGAGGAAGATGAAAGGATATTGTTTTTGATCGATTTTGGATTAGCGAGGAGATATCGGTTTGTTTATTTGAAGTATTGAGCAGTTTGAAGAAGCTGAAAACGTTGGAACTTAAAGCTTAAAATTAAACAAATGATTTGACAAACCAGGAAAAAAATATATTTTAGGTATCGAGACGGTGAAAACCTTGTGCATATCCCGCATCGAAAAGGGAAAAACCTCGTCGGAACAGCCAAATACGCATCACTCAATTCTCATCTCGGAATCGAATTGAGTCGACGAGATGATATTGAAAGTTTCGCGTATATTATGGCTGAGCTTTGTTGTGGAGAACTGCCGTGGAAGGTGGGCATTAGAAATGAATATAAATACAGGGTGCGTGAAAAGTTCTGTCCCCTTCTAAAAGATCACTTTTAAAATGTTTTCTGAAATTTCCCAGACTCAAAATCTACAAAATTAGATTTTTCAATTATTTTTACGCTAGAAAATTCTTTCATATCTTCTATTTTACTCATATAGAAAATTTTATAGAACTTTTTATGACAACATTGGAGGTACCCTCTAGTTGCAGCAGCAGTTAGAGGTACCCTCTAGTTGCAACAGAGCACAACGGTTGCTTTATCTTTTTGACGAATCACCTAGCCTGATAGTGAATCAAATTGCACTGAATCAATTTAAAACTCATGCTAACTAGCCAGAAATCATCTCATTTCAGGAATCGAAGAACAAAGGTCGATATCGAACAAAACAACAAAGCTATAATCGAATTCGGAACATTAAAGAGAGCGTCGACTGGAAAAGCGCTTGTCCACCGCTGGCTGAGCTCTTCACATACGCGAAATCGATGGCTTTTACGGAAGATGTGGGTTTGAAACTTGTTAGATCTTGTAACTAAAACTGGCTCTATGCAAGTTATCGTCAGAAGTGCTTTAATATACAGTAGGTTTTTCAGGGTTTAGAATTGAGAGGATGCCATAGAGATTTGATTGTGGGACATTTGATACACGCTTCCCCCTTTTGCCAATGGCAATCCAACTTTGAACACAAATATCTTCGTGTTGGGCTGTGCAATTTAAATAGTTTTTATACCAATCGACAGAGAAAAACTTGGCGCATCTAATGATACCAAGAATATTGAAATTGGACAGCTCAACACCAAGAAATTTGAGCTCAATGTTAGATTACAAAGGCATATGAAACATTTTCCTAGCAGAAATATGTATCGCCAATGGCGCGTATCGAAATGTCCGATAACCTAGAGATTTAGCTATAAGTTTCACCTCTGTTTTAGCTCAACAACATGTTTTTAGCCAGACTACGTAAAAATCCGATCAATTGTACACGCGATTCCAACATGGGAAGGCGGAGAAGATCATCAAGAGACTCCACCAAGGAAAATCGATTCGAAAAGCCCGGGTGGATCGGTGGAATCGTCTCCGGAAAAGAATGATGATATTACATTGTTGACTGAGCAAGCAGGAGCAATTCGATTGACAAAGTAAGATTGGAGAAGAAGTTAATTCAGAATTCAGAAGAGAAGAAAGATTAGAGAATTCATCACTTCAAATAGTAATTTTTAGATGAGAAAGCAGTGAACTAATAATCCAAATTTCTAGAAGTGATCCAACTCCGAACAATCCGATGGTTTGGAACAGCAATGAGCGATTGAAGCGAAATCCGGGACGACTTTTTCGACCATGCAGGTTTGATGATTTGAAAATATTAAGAAATGACAAAAGATTTGAAACTTAAAATTTTAGTTGGATAAAGGACGAGCATTGGGAGTACAATTGGATCGTTCGTCGCGAGAGTTCCGATGAGGAGAAGGCTCGATATCAGGCGCTGTTTAGGTGGGTATTTAGAAAAATATTATCTTTATAAATTCTATTATACTATTATCTATATTTTATTAAACATAGATAAAGCTGCTTATCCTTGTTGATACAACAGTAATACCAGTAAGTAGACATGGATAACGAGGTCTTACCGGTAAACGATATCATTTTGATTCATCGATAGTCTTCGATAAGATTAGGACTAGACTCCGAGATTGAACTATCTATATTTACATGATCTATAAGTAGTTAAATGTTGAAGAGTCGTTTTGGAGCAAAAAGACAAGTATCGTTAAGGCTAAAGATACTATCTACCGTATCGGTAAGCCTTTAACGATGCTTCGATAGACAGACAGACAGACAGACAGACAGACAGACAGACAGACAGACAGACAGACAGACAGGCAAAAGCCACCGTAACCCATATAAATATTGATTCCAGATGGGCTCAACCACAGCACCTCGGTCAAACAACGTTGAACCTACGCTAACAAAAAATTAGCATAAATTGAGAACATAATACTTTGATTTGTTTCTATTTTCAGCCAATTCCACGGGTATTCAGTTAAATCTATTATTTTCTTTATAAAGTTGAAATTTTTCAAAACTTAACCGTTAGCTTTTCGTTCGATTTCAATGTTTTCTTTTCTTTGTTGTGAGCAAAACGGGTTTTTTTATTTGTTACGGATAAGCCTTATCTATTGTAAGTATTTTTAAGATTTAAAATTTATTTGAGTTCTTTATGTTCCTTTTTTCGAAATATTTTCTGTTTTGCTTTTGTAAAAACGCGTTGAGTAAAGAAGTTCAAGTTTAGAAAAATTCCTTCTCTTTTCTTTGTATGAAATCTTTTGTGTGTGTGTGTGTGTGTGTGTGTTTTCTTCTTTAATTGTCGAATAAAAATTGATTAGAGAATGAGATAGAAGTGCAAAAAATCTGGTCAATTTTCTTCTTTGATATTTGGAAATTTAAGGCAAAAATTTGGCATCGTGACGCAGAAAGACGGGGCCAGTCGCTGGGGATTCCAAAAGGGGAAGCAGTTTATACAAGAGGAGTTTGACAGAGCTTTCCAATTTGCGAATTTGCCAATTTGCTTCGTTGAAATCTCAGCTTTTCGGCTGTTTTTCACTAGATTTTTAAGCTGATGTAAATAAACAAAAAAAGTATCGAAAAAATATTGTGTTTTTATTCAAACAATGTTGTGTAACAGCAACTAGCCCCTTTTCCGCAAGGAGTGGGCAGGTCTGAGAGGAGCTGTGGGGAGATGCTTTCTTTATGATTGATCCTGCAGTGACATCATAAGTTTGGGCATGGCTCAAAGTGGTGACGCTGGCTTAGTTTGACGCTGACTTTTGACGCTTGACGCTGGTGACTCAAGTTGACACCGGTCCTTTCTCTTTACAGACGCCGAAAGAGAACGGCCATCTATCGGGGACGTGTGCCAGATGGAGAGCGATTACGCGGCCGATGGAGAGCGGCCGCACAAAGAACACCTCGCCACTCATTTATAGGGATTTCTTTTTTTGCTTTGTAGATGTTGCAAAGAAAGATATTCAGCTGTAAATTTTTACCCTTGGTTTTTCAGGGTCGAGGAATCAATCGATTGGCGCTATTCATTTTATTGAGTCTACCAAGTAGAGCTGGGATTTAATTGGTCTAAACTCTTAGATAGATTCGGATACTTTTTGATTAGCGAAACAGCAAAACGAGAACTATCTTGGAAGCCGATCTTGGAGAGGAGATTCGTAGCTTTCAAATAGATAAATTCTATAGATTCTATAGATTCTAGATTTGTTCTCAAGCTGTGTGTGTGTGTGTGTGTGTTTTAGCAATTTTAAGCTTTCTGCGATACTTTTAAAGGGTTTATTTTAAACAATTAAAACAATTAAAACGAAAATTTTACACCTTATTCATCGCCATTTTTCTCCTCATCATTTTCCTTGCTAATTTCGCTTTAAACGATCGATCTTTCAACAAATTTTCGTATCCTTTTGGCGGCGTATTGTCATAGGATAGTCGATGTCTTGGGGTGAACACAGCCTCATCTCGCATTTGTCTCATCTCATGTGCATATGCCCATCCTCCGTTGTCTTCTTCGGGTAATCTGAATGGTTGGCTCACTGGGTGCGTCATCAATCCCATCATTCTCCGTCTTCCATATCCACTCGTCCCAGTCCCAGCCGGCCCTCCGTAATAATGATTATCGTCCACTTTGTTTTCGTCGTTTTTTTTCAAGATCTCCATTCTGAAATCGCTTTTTATAGCTTGGTTTAATCGATTTTTGCCGATTTTGCTTGCAACTAGAGAGTTTTCGTTTCGTTTTCTTTTCGTTTTCTAAAAGATCACGATAGCTTTCACAAATTACACGTTTTAGACTGACACTCTTCACGCATTTTGCAGATTTTAGGCAACGCTCATGGTGCACTACTATTAGAGAGAATACGGTAATTGACAAATAATTTTCGGGATAGACTTTTGCCCGTAAACAGCCGAATTACAGTATTCTCACCCAGTAACCACTAAGCTTTTCAAAGCGTAATTTAT
Source organism: Mesorhabditis belari (assembly GCA_958450365.1). Lineage (NCBI taxonomy): Eukaryota > Metazoa > Nematoda > Chromadorea > Rhabditida > Rhabditidae > Mesorhabditis > Mesorhabditis belari. The sequence continues at coordinate 509,025 of CAUEEP010000741.1, read as the reverse complement.
TAAGCTTTCACCTCGCTTTCTCCGATGGCATTATATTTGAGACGATCTGTGACACCCCACAATCACTCGGACAATAACTGGCCGGCATTCCAGCGTCACCCGGTGGCCCATAGGGTCCTTCGTTGCCTGGATGCCCTTGTCGACCAGCTGCCCCCATTGGACCCGATGCACCTGGTGGACCGGTTTCTCCTGGATGCACCGAACCCCGGCCTAAACAAAGTATTAAATTCAAGATTTGCTTTTCTTTCACCTCCAGGCCCAGGTGGTCCCATCATTCCGGAGGGCCCAGGCGGTCCCTTTGGCCCCTTGATTCCAATCCCGGCCACTGTTGTCTTCCCCGGTTGTCCTGTCGGTCCCTCAGGTCCTTTATCTCCGGCTTCTCCAGCATCTCCAGCCAATCCCGGTCCTCCATCCATTCCCATATTTCCATGTGGCCCTTTTTCTCCCGGAGTACCAGCACTGCCTTGACGACCGCGTTCACCCTGAGCTCCTCTGGAAATGGGTTGTCAGGTTTCGAGTTTGATTTCAAGTACTAGACTTGGCTGAACGAACTAACACCGCCTTATATACGCAGCGCCTTATATACGCACCGCCTTATATACGCGGGGCTTCAAAAACGCCTCTAGCATTTTCCCAAAAAATGTTCCTAGGGTTTTCGCGTACGCTGATTCGATTAGTGATATTCTTGATCAGTCAATCGCTTGTCATTTCTCTCCTATTTTCCCACCTTGGTCCAGTTGGTCCCGATGGACACACAACACAAGGCATTTCCGGTTCAGCATCCAGTTGTACATCCATTCCATCATCGCCGGCTGTCCCCTGATTTCCAGCTTCTCCCGGAATGCCATCGGAACCCGAGAACCCAGGTGGGCCCGGGGGTCCATACGGGCAAGCAAGAGGGCCACACCCTAAAAGCTACTTTATAAGTTTTATTAAAAGCTCTACGTACCCTTGCAAACTCCATCATAAATTTGTCTCTTCGCTCGACTAAAGAAAGTGATTGTCGATCCAAAGAGGGTTGACTGGAGTTTCAGCTTTTCCGTCCAAAGCTTGTTCGTGATCTCCTTGAAATTTTTGATACTAATTTCTCTAGATAGATCTCTAGATCTCTAGATAGATCTCTAGATAGATCTCTAGATAGATCTCTAAATGGATCTCTAGATAGATCTCTAGATCTCTAGATAGATCTCTAGATAGATCTCTAGATAGATCTCTAGATAGATCTCTAGATAGATCTCTAGATAGATCTCTAGATAGATCTCTAGATCTCTAGATGGATCTCTAGATCTCTAGATAGATCTCTAGATAGATCTCTAGATAGATCTCTAGATCTCTAGATGGATCTCTAGATCTCTAGATAGATCTCTAGATCTCTAGATAGATCTCTAGATCTCTAGATAGATCTCTAGATAGATCTCTAAATGGATCTCTAAATAGATCTCTAAATAGATCTCTAAATAGATCTCTAAACAGATTCTCTCACCTTAAACACCATCGCTCTTTCGTGCAACATTGTTTGTTCATCGATTGATCGAAGATACAAACCGGGAATTGTGATTGAGAGAAAAAGGAGGCAACAAAAGCTTGTAAAGACGGAGAAGTGAGCCAAATGCTGGAACCATTCCGAGTCGGATTTTGACTGAAAAAGATAGAATGATTGTAATCTTGAAATACGTAGAAGTGTGATGTACTTTGCCTACTCGAGTTTAAATAGAAGTTTAGTGCACTTTATGCTCGTGTAAACACGCATTTCCTGGCCTACTATCCACTATGTAAGACGCTTGAGAAATGAAGAAAAAAAAAACGATGAATTCACTGCGCTAGAATGGGTGTGTTTACACGAAGAAAGTACACGAAAACATACCGTAAATACTGTAATAGTACGCCCCATAATGACGGTGCGGAGTGTTGCGTAGCTCTAGCTTTGAACGAGTTTTTCTCGACACTGGTTTAAGCTAAAATGCGCATTTAGGTATCAAAAAATAGCTGAGATTCAGGGCTATTTTTTGATACCAAAGACGGGCGCTTTGAAAGTACGCTTTGAAAGTACGGACCCTTTGAAAGTACGGACGCGCTTTGAAAGTACGGACGCGCTTTGAAAGTACGGACGCGCTTTGAAAGTACGGACGCGCTTTGAAAGTACGGACGCGCTTTGAAAGTACGGACGCTTTGAAAGTACGGACGCGCTTTGAAAGTACGAGCGCTTTGAAGGTACAGACGCTTTGAAAAAAATAAAATATGACTACGCGACTGTACGAGGGCGGTGGGGTACCATTAAAGTATTTACGGTATGTAGTTCATTTGCGGATGTGAGCCTTTTTAAAACATAACCAACCCGATTCATTTTTTGAAAGCTTTAACTCAAATGAGGAAATGATTTGTGAATGAGTTGTGAATGATTTGATGATTTTCTGTTAATTTCCCCTTTCTCACATCCCCTTTTATCCCATTTAGCTGCGAGAGAATGAGCGAGTTTTTTTTTTTTCAGGTCAAGGCTTTTTCTTTTCATTTCTTTTTTCATTTCGATTACCCTAGAAACCAAAATTTTCACTTTTGATTGAAAAAATCGAAAAAGATTAGATAAAAATGAAATAAATAAAGAAATAAATAGAGAAATAAATATTTAAACTATTTAAAATTGATTTTTAAATAGTTTAAATAACAAAGTGGATTATAAATAATCGATAAATGATCGTAAAATTCTTTTTTTCGAAAGCTGGGCACGCGTCAATCATTTGGTTGGAAAGAAAGTCAGCATTTAGTTTTACATTTTACATTTTACATTTTACAAAATGATCTACAAAGAATCCTAGATCGATTTTAAAGTTTATGATCTAATCAGTAAAAAAAGATGACTCAGATAAAATCGAGTTTTGACTTGATTTCAATGATTTCGCAATCCTTTATAGGTAAAGTGATGGAAATGAAGGAAAGTGACTCGAGTATCCAAAGGCTCAGATCCAAAGGCTCAGATCCAAAGGCTCAGATCCAAAGGCTCAGATCCAAAGGCTCAGATCCAAAGGCTCAGATCCAAAGGCTCAGATCCAAAGGCTCAGATCCAAAGGCTCAGATCCAAAGGCTCAGATCCAAAGGCTCAGATCCAAAGGCTCAGATCCAAAGGCTCAGAGCCAACTACGAGCTTTTCACCCCGCAGCAATAATGACATACACTTTGAGAGCTGGAATTACCGCGGCTGCTGGCACCAGACTGCTGACACCAGACTGCTGGCACCAGACTGCTGGCACCAGACTGCTGACACCAGACTGACTGCTGGCACCAGACTGCTGGCACCAGACTGCTGACACCAGACTGCTGGCATCAGATTGCTGGCATCAGATTGCTGGCATCAGATTGCTGGCATCAGATTGCTGGCACTTGCCCTCTCATTGATCCTCGTGTTTAAATTGCACCCATTTCGGTGACTGTTCTCTCGTTAGCAGTCTCGTTAGTTGTTGTCACTACCTCCTCGAATTGAGAGTGGGGTAATTTGCGCGTCTGCTGCCTTCCTTAGATGTGGTTGCCGTTTCTCAGGCATCCTCTCCGGAGTCAAAACCTGATCCTCCGTTACCCGTTACGACCATGGTAGTCAACTAAACTACCATCAAAAGTTGATAGGGCAGTTCATTTCGCGAATTGCCGCCACTTACACATGCGGTAACGATCTGCATGCGGTCTGCAAGATATTCAGAATCATCACTTGACGCCGAAGCGGTTGGTGAATCTAATAAATGACACCGAAGTGCACAGTCTCGTTAGTTGTTGTCACTACCTCCTCGAATTGAGAGTGGGGTAATTTGCTGCCTTCCTTAGATCGCCTGCTGCCTTCCTTAGATTGTAATCGGTTTAATTTGAGATCGATTTTTTAGAGTTTTTGTGATGTTTTAGAACAGATTATAGTTGAAAAACTATAAAAAAACATACAAAAAGTTTCTTTTCTTATCAAAATAAGCAGTAAATCATACAAAAAAGACACTAATTTTTACGAAATGAGCAATAGAAAAGTGATGTCATTTTTGACTTGTAAATCTTTTTTCAAACTAATTCCCACGAGTGAAAATTAGAATCTTTCAAAGAAAATGGTTTGAAATTTTCAAATTTACAAGATTTACAAGTCAAAAGTTTACGAGAGGGCTTTCCTAGGCGGTCGAGGAGCGTTGGATGTGAGTGGCACGTTCCTAGAAATTTTTGGGAGTTTAAAAGCAACTTGACTTGGTACTTGTAAGCTTTTTGAAACTAAGTTAGAACTAGATTTTTGTCTACTGAATGGTTCTAGAGATTCATATTTTAAAAAAGAACCTCTCCATCTTTGCTGTAGAGAATTGTGTGGACAGAGCTTCCAGTTCCGAAAGAATCCTCTCCATCAAAGACGAGTTGATCAGGCGGGGAGGAAACGCCTTGATTCTTGGCGAAGATCTGTGATAGTTGTAGTAGTTAATAACTTGATTTGGTGCTTGTAAAGTTGACAATTGGTACTTGTAATGGTACTTTGGTACTTGTAATGGTTAACAACTTGATTGGATACTTGTAAAGTTAACCATTTGATTTGGTACTTGTAAAGTATACCATTTGATTGGATACTTGTAAAGTTAACAATTTGATTCGGTACTTGTAAAGTTAACAATTTGATTCGGTACTTGTAAAGTTAACCATTTGATTGGATACTTGTAAAGTTAACAGCTTGATTGGGTACTTGTAAAGTTAACAGCTTGATTGGGTACTTGTAAAGTTAACCATTTGATTGGGTAATAGATAACAATCTGATTGGGTACTTGTAGCTTCAAGCTTAAGCTTGTAGCTTAAATGATACAAACTAAAGTCTATCTTGATTCTACTATCAGTCTTGATTACTCAAATCTAGTTCTTGATTACTCAAATCTCGTTCTTGATTACTCAAATCTAGTTCTTGATTAATCAAATCTAGTTCTTGATTAATCAAATCAAATCCAGTTCAAATCAATCAAGTCCAAATCAAATCAAATCTATAAAAAACAAAACCAATTTGGCTAAGAGCTAAAGCAAAATCGAAGCCAAAAGAGACAAAAGCCTCTCAATTTTCATCGAATTCAATGATCTAATTAAACTTTGATTTGTATTCTAAAGTTTCTAAACTTTAATTCTAAAGCTAAGCTAATTCTAATTCTTAAATAGCTAAGCTAAAGCTTTAGCTATTTAAAGCTTTAGCTATTCTAAAGCTTTAGCTATTCTAAAGCTAAGCTAATTCTAAAGCTATTCGAAAGCTATTCTAAAGCTAAGCGAATTCTAAAGTTGTTTAAAGCTTTAGCTGTTCTCTATGATAGAATTGAAGTATAGATAATTGATAGATAATTGAAATATAGATAATTGAAGTATAGATAATTGAAATATAGATAATTGAACTAATTAATAGATAATTAATAGATAATTTAATTAATAGATAATTGATAGATAAAGTGCAATTCCCGATCAAATTCTATTGTAAATTGTATTGCTCTTGTAAATCCCCGTCAAATTAAATGTAAATTCCCAACCTTCACTTGTTTCCCGGCTCTTAACACAAAGTTTACGGGTAGAGTGTAAACGATTTCTTTCTTTCCGTCGATCTTTCTAAATTGAATCGATAAATCAAGCTTTAACACTTCATTTTGTCAATTTTCTTTCGCTTTTACCTCTTCAACTTCCACTCTCCAATTCCTTCATCTTTAGCACGATGTGTATTCTGGAGAACAATGTATTTCCCATCTGGAGATGCTTCCTAGAAATCCCATAATTTTCATTTGATCTTTAGAGGATTTGATCTTTAGAGGATCTTTAGAGGATCTCACATGAATAGAGACATTTCCCTTAGCTGATCGTTGGAATGATTGTCGAGAGGCTGTCTCTCCTTTCACCACACGCATTGTCTCTGGAAAGGTTTTGAGAATTATTCAATTCAATTCAATTCAATCGATTCAATTAATTCAATCAATTCAATCGATTCAATCAATTCAATTAATCTACCAGTGTCAACTTCTTGCTGAATTCCATGAGTCTTGACGACTTGCTCGACCAATTGTTTAAGGCCGGCTCGATTCTCTTCTCCTTCCAGCATTTTCCGGTAGATAGCAATCTCAGCGTCAAGCGTCTGCAAGATTTAATACTTGGTAAATATCTTAAAGTTTTTAAAGTCAGGAATGTTTCTCTAGAGCCAGTAGGCTTACTGGAGCCGGCTAGGTCTAGTAAACCGGCTAGGTCCAGTAAACCGGCTAGGTCCAGTAAGCCGACTAGGTCTAGTAAGCCGGCTAGGTCTAGTAAGCCGGCTAGGTCCAGTAAGCCGGCTAGGTCTAGTAAGCCGGCTAGGTCTAGTAAGCCGGCTAGGTCTAGTAAGCCGGCCAGGTCCAGTAAGCCAAGCCAGCCATAACCATTCGTGGATTATTAGCGGCAAACGGATCGAAAAAGGAGCAAAGTTAACAGTCAGTTCAAGGCTAAGTCAAGCCAATCTAGGTCAGAAGCAATGCCTTTAAAGCAAGACAGAGACATGCATCTTCTATATAAGCTTCTATGTAAGCTTCTATATAAGCTCAAAATGTAAACTGTTACTTGTTTAGTATCCAGTAACATCTGCAGTTCGACCATAAGCGACTGACACTCTTCACGCATTTTGCGGATTTGGGCGTCTCTGAAATGTTTAGATTTGACTATCTTTGACTTTGATTTGATTTGACTATCTCTATCTGGTTGTATCTCTATCTGGTTGTACTTGTTTATACCACTTAAACTGGTTCAATGACATTATGAACTTAAAACTTATCCAATAAAATGATCAATTTATGCAATGAAACCTGTCATTGAGTGCCGCTTCGTAAGATCTTTGATCATCCTCAAGTTGATAGTTGAGCTCTTGGATTTGTTTCTCAAGGAGGGAGTTCTAAAGTGTTTAGGGATATTGAAATGAGTTAAAGATCTTTAAATAAAGATATTTAAATAAAGACCTTTAAATAAAGACATTTCATTGACTAGATTGAATATAATTAACTTTATGAAACTTTAATCGACTAAATCACCCACTCTTCCTTCCAAATCGGCTAACTTTCCACGCAAATCGGTGAGCTGTGAGCGAAGACGTTTCACCTCTTCTTTTGCGTATCTAAAAAGGGTATTTACTTAGGTTATAGAATCTAAAATCAAGTAGACATTTAACTTATCACTATTATTAGCATATTTTATTTCCTATATCAATTCAAAAGATCGCTATCAAAAGATCGCTTTACCCTTGCTCCATCGTCTGACGAGCCGATTGTGTTTGAATCTCTTGAACTTTAAGACGATACCACGATTCCATGTCGTTGCGGTGAACATTCGAGAGCTGAATTGGGCTTTTGCTTGTAAATCTTTGAGCTGTAATGGGGATACGGTGGCGGGAAACGAACCTGATCATACTCGTCACGGATTTCGCGAATCGCCGACGACAGCTCGTTCTTGAAGTACTCCCGGTTTTCGGGGGTGGTGTCACGAGCGGCCAACATCTAGATTTTACATAGAAAACAAGTTTTTATGCAAATTTTACAATACTTATACAATTCTTATACAATTCTTATACAGTTCTTATAGAATCCTTATACAATTCCTATACAGTTCTTATACAATCCTTATACAATCCCTATACAATTCTTATACAATCCTTATACAATTCTTATGCCTTTTTATGTAATCCTTATACCTGTAACTCTTTAATTTCTTGATCTTGAACACGACGAAGGAAATCGATCTCTTCGAGCAGTGTTTGCACTTGATTTTGATTGTCGATCCGGTTGAGAGTCTCTTGATCGAGATCCTGAATGCTCAATTAAACATTGAATAAAGATATTGAGTTAAAGATATTGAGTTAAAGATATTGAGTTAAAGATATTGTGTTGAAGATATTGGGTTAAAGATATCCAATGAAGTACAATAATCTCCTCATCACTCACCGTTCTTGCTCTTTGCAACTCGCTGAGGAGTCGCTGGTTCTCCGACTTGATCCTCTTCACCTCTTCTTCCAGCTAAAACTTGTCTCAAGATAAAAACGGCAAATCTTCAAGTGATATGCAGCAAGTTTAATGCTTCTAGGACGGCACTGTACACTGGACGGCACTGTACACTGGACGGCACTGTACACTGTACCGCACTGTACACTGTACCGCACTGTACACTATATGGCACTGTACACTATATGGCACTGTACACTATATGGCACTGTACACTGTATGGCACTGTACACTGTATGGCACTGTACACTGTATGGCACTGTACACTGTATGGCACTGTACACTGTATGGCACTGTACACTGTATGGCACTGTACACTGTATGGCACTGTACACTGTATGTCACTGTACACAAATCATCGATGTGTTTACAGGACTCCTACACAGTGGGTTTACAGGATTACTTTACAGGATTACTTTTCAGGATTACTTTACAGGATAACTTTACAGGATTACTTTACAGCATTACTACGACACAATTCCAGCTCTGTAAACTGAAATCAACTCACTCAAAACACAATTAAAGCATAGTGATCAGTTTTTAGATATATAAGTTCTTAAAAATCATTGAAATCTAATATCTAATCATCAAATATCATTGAAAATTGAATGGTTGAAGAGTTGAATGGTCGAATTTTTAAAAAATCGGCTTTACTTGAGCGATTCGCCGCTTCAACAAGTTGATCTCAGCCTCGATATTCGACAAAATCACCAACAATTCGTCGATTTTCGCGCGATCTGTGCTACGCCCTCGAACGGCATCTTCGTATCTACAAAAATCAACGATAAAATATCGAATTTATAAAGCAGGATCGAATCTAAAAGAAGAGATGAATTTACAGATTAAATTATAGATTAATTTACAGATTAAATTATAGATTAATTTACAGATTAGATTACAGATTAGATTAAAGATTAAATTATAGATTTACAAACTAAATATTCATCTCAAAAAGTCGAGTGAATTGCTGTGGACTTGGATCTGTGTTAAAAAAGAAATCCTTCTTTTTTTCTTTTTCCTAATTTTCCCTATCATTTCTTTATTTGGGAATGAATATTGAAGAAAATGGTTTCTTTTTGAAAGCTCTAAGATCTAGGTTTTAAAATCCTTTCTCTTTTCCTAGCCACTCATTTCCTAGCCACTCATTTCCTAGCCACTCTCCTAGCCACTGACCTAGCCACCACTTCTAGCCCCACCTGCCACTCATTTCCTAGCCACTCTTTTCCTAGCCACTCATTTCTTAGCCACTCATTCCCTAGCCACTCATTTCCTAGCCACTCACTTTCTAGTCACTCATTCCCTAGCCACTCATTCCCTAGCCACTCATTCCCTAGCCACTCATTCCCTAGCCACTCATTCCCTAGCCACTCATTCCCTAGCCACTCATTCCCTAGCCACTCATTCCCTAGCCACTCATTTCCTAGCCATTCTTTTCCTAGCCATTCTTTTCCTAGCCACTCATTCCCTAGCCACTCATTTCCTAGCCACTCATTCCCTAGCCACTCATTTCCTAGCCACTCACTTTCTAGTCACTCATTCCCTAGCCACTCATTTCCTAGCCACTCTTTTCCTAGCCACTCATTTCCTAGCCACTCACTTTCTAGCCACTCATTCCCTAGCCACTCATTTCCTAGCCACTCATTCCCTAGCCACTCATTTCCTAGCCATTCTTTTCCTAGCCATTCTTTTCCTAGCCACTCATTCCCTAGCCACTCATTTCCTAGCCACTCTTTTCCTAGCCACTCACTTTCTAGCCACTCATTTCCTAGCCACTCTTTTCCTAGCCATTCTTTTCCTAGCCACTCTTTTCCTAGCCACTCTTTTCCTAGCCATTCTTTTCCTAGCCACTCATTTCCTCTTTTCAGAAAGAAAGCCGATTACTGTTGCGCTAAGTGTTTGAGGAAAAGCTTAAAGTTCTGAGAAATTTACTCAAAAAGCAAATTAATACACCAAAATACTGCACCAAATTACTGTAAAAGTCGATCAATTTTTAATCTATAATACTATGATTTACTTTTTCTTGATATCCGTGAGCTCATCTTGCATTTTCTTCACCTGTCCCTCGAGCTCTTTGCGTTGTTTGTGAGTGTCCTCGATGAGCTGAAAAAATATAAACATATCAATTGTTAAGTTGCAACCATATCAATTTGTTAAGTTTAAGTTTTTGCCTGCCTGCTTTTTTGCCAACCTTTTGTGCATCACCGAGTTCCCTCTCATACATATTTTTCACATTGTGCGTATCTTTTCCCCATTTCGATCGAAGCGCATCCAAATCGGTGGCAAGCTTTCGATTCTGTGCCTCCAAGAAGCGCACCTGAGAAAAATGGAGAGCTTTGTTTTGAAAGGCTGAGCTGATCTAACTGTAGTTAGAGCTGTTCTCTGATAATCTGTTAAATTTGTGTGAATTTCGTATCCAGTAGAATTTACTGGAATGAATTGTTAATGATTTGGGAATTCCATTTTTTACCCAAAGATTTCAAAAGATCAAAACTTTTAGTCAAAAGCATTATAACTTTAATTTTTGTTGACTTGGTTTCCTTTCCCTTCCCCTTTGTATTTCGAATTTCTCCTCTCGGAAACAAGGCGCTGATAGCTCAATGGTAGAGCATCAGAATAGAAGGGAGGAGCTCGCAGCAAAAGGTCAAGGGTTCGATTCCCCTCTTTGATAAACTTTTGCCATTTATTTCTTTACTTAACCCAAACAAAACTGTAAGAAAACTGTAGCAAAACCAAAACTGTACTGTAACTGTACTATACTGTACTGTAACTGTACTGTACTGTACTGTACTGTAACTGTACTATACTGTAACTGTACTGTAACTGTACTGTGCTGTAACTGTACTGTACTGTACTGTAACTGTACTGTACTGTACTGTAACTGTACTGTACTGTAACTGTACTGTACTGTAACTGTACTGTACTGTACTGTAACTGTACTGTACTGTAACTGTACTGTACTGTAACTGTACTATACTGTACTGTAACTGTACTGTACTGTACTGTACTGTAACTGTACTATACTGTAACTGTACTGTAACTGTACTGTGCTGTAACTGTACTGTACTGTACTGTAACTGTACTGTACTGTAACTGTACTGTACTGTAACTGTACTTTACTGTACTGTACTGTAACTGTACTGTACTGTACTGTAACGGTTCGTATTTTCGTCAATGACTGAAACTAAGCCACCTAACAAGCAGTGAACTTGTGTAAGAGCTAAAATTAGAACTAACTTTTGAGCTAAAGAACTAACTTTGTTTTAGCATCAAATTTCATCATCTTCATCTTCACAATCATCATTTTACTATCTGTGAGCTCTTGAATTCATTTACCTTTTCGATATAGGAGGCAAGTCGATCGTTTAAATCACCCAAATCTTTTTTCTCCCTTTCACGCGAATCACGAATAGTCGAAGCGGCATTTTGACCGAATGGAGACAATCCAGATCCGATTCCCGATCCCATTTCAGTCACAATCTTTAGACTACGACCCGATGCTGTAAAAGGGATTGTAACAGAAGAGAGTTTAATGTTCTGACTATGAGTGATCGATCTATGAGTACGATCTATGAGTACGATCTGAGTGATCGATCTATGAGTACGATCTATGAGTGATCGATCTATGAGTACGATCTATGAGTACGATCTATGAGTACGATCTATGAGTACGATCTATGAGTACGATCTATGAGTACGATCTATGAGTACGATCTATGAGTACGATCTATGAGTACGATCTATGAGTACGATCGATCTAAGGACTCTAGTCGACTTTGCTTGTTAGATACTTCTACGTTTTTGTATCAATATTGAATTTGTATCAATATTCGAATCAAGTAACTTTTTTCGGCTTTCGGCTTATTCGTTTATATTTTTTTCAAAACGAACTTGCTGATGTGTGCGTCTGTCGTCCACTCAATGGCGCACGCGCGGCGGGAGCGTTGTTATACGACATATCGCTGGAATTGCACGATTCAATTTGGTTTTGTTTCAAAAAAAAAAAGAAAGACAACAAGAAAACTATCAACAAGTAAACTCTCAACTTTCAAACAAGTAAAATTTCAGAAAACTTTTCACTTTATCAACTTGAGAAAGATGATTCAAAGTGTGGGTAAAGAGAGGAGGGAATTTTTCCGCAAAAAGTTGCGAGTGGGCGGTGACTTTTGGAGCATTTTTCTTTTTGGGTCCCCTTCAACGATTGCTCTTCACCGATTTTCAACGTTGACACTTGTGATCAGCTTCTCGGGGAAATTTTCGGCGAAAAGGAGAATGCTTAAGTTTTCTTTGAGAAAAGGACTGACGAAAAAAAACCTGCTACGGAGGCCCTGTAAGAGGATTATTATAGAGAAATGGGGGGGAAAGGGCAGCTAAGAATTTGTGAAGCATTTCTGAAGAAATCAAAGTTTAAGAAATGATCAGTTTTGCCTGATATGAGTGCCAAATTTCGTATTTATCGTAGTACCCTCTCAGTGTACTTTGTGCTGGACACACACCATTTCTGGTGCACTCGATCATTTTCTTTTATTTCATTGTCTTTATAGCTTTTGTTTTACAGTGGAAGAAAGAAGTTAGCGCCCTAGAAAATGGGTGTTTCTGTCGAGCACAAAGTACATCAAGTTTAGTCAGTGGATCAATATAGAAATGAATCTTCAAGAGTCTTCTAATATTATATTTCAATGTGTTGCGATAAAAGTAAAAGCATCAAGGCTACGGTAAGTAGATAACTAGATAGCTACCGTAAATACTGTAATAGTACCCCACCCCCATAATGACGGTGCGGAGTGTTGCGTAGCTCTAGCTTTGAACGAGTTTTTCTCGACACTGGTTTATGCTACAATGCGCATTTAGGTATCAAAAAATAGCTGAGATTCAGGGCTATTTTTTGATACCAAAGACGCATTTTTTGAAAGTACGGGCGCTTTGAAAAATGAAATACAAAAAAGCTTTTGCGACTACGCGGTTGTACGAGGGCGGTGGGGTACTATTACAGTATTTACGGTAGATAACTAGATAACTAGGTAACTAGATAACTAAATAACTAGATAACTAGATAACTAGATAACTAGATAACTAGATAACTAGATAACTAGATAACTAGATAACTAGATAACTAGGTAACTAGATAACTAGATGACTAGATAGCTAGATGACTAGATAGCTAGATAACTAGGTAACTAGATGACTAGATAACTAGATAACTTTTCAACTTTAGTAAAACAGGAACTCAAGAAACCCCAATGCTAAAGTATAGTTTAAAACAGAAACCTTAATTTACCAATTCAGCTTTCAGAGAACTTTCCTAAACTTTCGTTACAAAGCTTTTGACTCATTCGACCGAATTCCATACATTTCCAGGGAAAAATGGGAGTTTGATGTGTCAACTTTGCCAAGATCGAAATGAAAAAGACATGGAAATGGTGAGTGAAAAGTAACGACAAAAGAAATTTTTTGGGAAGAGGAGGCTCTATGTCAACAATTCTATTCTAACGATAGGACAAATAGGAAAATGGAATGAACGATTTGAGAAAGAAGAAGGAGAGATGGGAAGGGCCACCGTATTAGGTTGCCGAGCTGGTTGTGAAAGGGAAATTGGCGGGTTTTCTAGTCAGTTTTTGCAATGATTGGAGATTATGACTTATAAAAGAAAAGAAACAATGAAATACACAAGCACACATAGAACAATTTCAATTTTCATATTTGAAGCGAGCTATATTTGTATCCATATCAAGGAAACACAGCAAACATGCAATCTACAGTGAACTTTATGCTCAAAAACGGATTTCTTGATTGATCAATTGCTTCTTTGCTAGCTAGATAACTAGATAGCTAGAAGACTAGATAACTAGATAACTAGGTAACTAGATAACTAGATAACTAGATGACTAGATGACTAGATAACTAGGTAACTAGATAACTAGGTAACTAGATAAGTAGGTAACTAGATACACTACTGGACAATGAAATATCATATTTGAAAAAAGATCGTCACTTTCCCGCGTCTGTAACTCCCTTGTCTTTACCCTATTTCTAAATATAAATATTACCGTTGTGTAGCCCTTGAAAAGAGCTTTCAGAAAATGTATAACACTAATAGTTTAAACTCAAAGACAAGGGGTTTACAGAGTGACGCGAAAGTGATGATCTTTTTTCAAATATCATATTTCATTGTCCAGTACTGTAACTAGATGGCTAGATAATTCGATAACTAGATAACTAGATAACTATATTACTAGATAACTAGATAACTAGATGACTAGATAGCTAGATAACTAGATAACTAGATAACTAGATAACTAGGTAACTAGATAACTAGATAACTAGATAACTAGATGACTAGATAGCTAGATAACTAGATAACTAGGTAACTAGATAACTAGATGCTTCTTCAAATGCATAAATCGATATTTATCTAAAAAAAAGTTGAGTAGTGTGGGTTTTCCAAGTACCCCTTCCCCTTTCCTCACCAATCCTTTTCCAGTCTCTCTTTTTTTTTCCTTCAAGTGTTGGTGAGTCAATTTCTAAAAGGACTGGAAAAGTTTTGCTCTTTTCCAAAAAAAAAAAAACTCCTCGAATTTCAATGAGACCCAATTCATTTTTTTTGCACTCAAATCACAGCTGCATGGAAATCGTGACACATCAAGGAAAACACTCATATAAATCACCCTAAAAAAAGACAGTTAAACAAAAAGACAGTTAAACACAAAAGTTTTGATTTTAAAAATGCACAAATTCGGTAACCCAATGAAAAATTCGATAATTGATACTGTGGTTATGAAAAGTGTTTACTCAGTAAGGAGAACGGGGCGGAAAGTGAGAGATTGACACAAATCGGCGGATAATTATCTCCAACGAGTTCTCTCTTTTGTTCGAATCGACTCTCTTTTTCACTTGCAAACGAAAAGGGAAATATGCAGTGAAAGGGGATAAAAATACAATGATGACCTAATTTTTATATAGTTTTGTTGAAAAGCTGAAAAACTGCGGAAAAGCGTTAAGTTGCGTAGTTTTTGCCTTTTAGCCCAAATTTGACGTGTCAGCGAGGTCTGATTTGTCGAAATTCGGAATCTACGCATACGGTTTCCTTCTATGAAAACATTTTTGAAGCTCTACGACCTTTCCTAAGGCCTTTTCCAGCAAAAAAAAGGTGCGCAAATGTCCAGGTGCGCAAAAAAAGGTCGCATTTGTCCCACCCCCTTTTTCGAATACCATTTATAATTGTGATCGTTTCCAAACCGTGCCCCATTTTGTCTGGCTTTGCCTTTACAGTACGACACGGGAGAAAAAGAAACGTTCGGGGTAGGCTAGTTTCCGCGACTTTTTTTGCGCAGCAGGGTTATTTGCGCAACTCGCCATAACTTTCTTCTGTGTAAGCCAATCTTTATGCTTTTGGTTTCATTTTGTAGATCTCAATAAGTGCAACAAAATAACACCAAAAGCATAAAGATTAGCCCACTTAGAAAAAAGTTATGGCGAGTTGCGCAAATGAAATGGCGGAAATTAGCCTACCCCAAACGTTCCTTTGCAAAAGGAAATAATTGTCTCCGAGCTTTATCTAAAGAATTCCATTGATTTGATTGTAATCTGTCGCGAATATACAAAGTGTACTTTCGAAGTGTCCCCCTTGCCCACTCAACTGAATATCTTCTAGTTTCGTGAAGAATTTCAAAAAAAGGGGCAGCCACGAAAAATCTACGCAGAAGAAGAGGCGGCGCTTCCTAGCTTTCATAGCTGCCCCATTTGTTTGAATTTTCCCAGGAAATTAAATGATATTCAATTAGAGCTCAGCGGGACACTTTGAAAGTATACGCGCGATTAAACTAGTTGTTTTTTAAGCCTTCAAAACATAAACATTATGTTTCTAAAAACTGGCCACGAAGAAATACTAATCTTATATCGAATTTTGCATTTTGAAATACCCACTTCAACTTTGCGTTCTTTGTGATCATCACGTTTTTTTTGTGGCTATCTTACTTCATGTCAAACGTTTGTATTCGTTTTGTAAAGTGGCTGCAAATCTGCAAATTGGCATTGCGCTTCCCAACTCTTTGAACCTTTTTTGTTTTCTTTCAAGTTCTTTTCTTCAAAGTTCAAACTTTAATTTTTCTATTTTAAGAAAGCAAACATGGGTTTGAGCAATAGACCGCTCGTCATCGACGCCAAGGATCACTTGTTAGGCAGACTTGCCTCGGTAACCGCCAAACAGCTTCTCAATGGACAAAAGGTAACTTTTTTGAAAAGTTGTTAAAGATGAGAGGCTAGATGTTTAGATAAGGGTTAGATATGTCGTAATTAGATTTAAATGCAGCAACCAGTTTGGTATTTGCAATGAGTGCTTATAGCTGAAAGAAAGCCGTGCATCGGTTGAGATTTAATGACAGTAAAGCTCATTTAACGTTCTTTTACTTTGTGCTTTAGGTTGTCATCGTTCGATCTGAGCTGATCACGATCTCTGGCAACTTCCACCGATCAAAGCTGAAGTACCTCTCCTTCCTTCGCAAGCGACTCAACGTTAACCCATCGCGTGGTCCCTACCATTTTCGGTTGGTTTACGGTTTCGGTAAAAATTTTGAGTGAAACGCCCACTCAAACTCATTCAAACGTCCAGCATTAAACGATAATTTGCTTTTTTAAGATTAAGTATAATTTAATCAAGTATTAGGTTCTAATCAGTTTTAATATATTAAATTTTGGTGCCCCAGCCAAGATCTTCTGGCGAACAGTGCGAGGAATGCTTCCGCACAAGAGCAACCGTGGACAGCTTGCACTTCAACGTCTAAAAGCCTTCGAGGGATGCCCAGCACCATACGACAAGACCAAGAAGATGGTTCTCCCAACAGCCATGAGGTTCCTCGCCCTTAAACCACGCCGAAAGTTCTGCACAGGTTAAACAATCTATTTGCTTTGCTTAATGCTTTGTCTTTTAGTTGGACGTCTTGCTCACGAAGTTGGATGGCAATACAAGGGAGTGGTTGAGAAGCTCGAAGAAAAGAGAAAAGTCAAAGGTGCCGCATATCACGAAGGACAGAAGAAATTGCGCAAACTGAAGGTTCAAGCACTCAAGAACGCCGCTGCGAAGGTAAAATCTTTAGAATTAAGATCGGTTAGCTATTTAACCAGAGAATAGTTTCCTCTTATGCGTCTGGCATCCCTTGTGGAGAAGTTCTAACCATTTAACGCATTTATTTAATGACTTTGCACAACAGACGTCTAGCGTTCAAAGTCAGATTCATTTTTGGATAACACAAAATCTTAAAAGTTTATTCAAACCGATTAAATTCTTTTCTTTTCAGATTGCTCCATTGCAGAAGATCATCGAGGCATTCGGAAGCCATTAAATGACTCATTGTTTTTTTGTTGTAAATAAATATCGTTAATTGTTTAAAAGGTAGTAAACTTAACTAGTGCTCGAATATGAAGTCATAGGCGAAACGCGATTATGGATGTTTTGGGGCTAAAAGCCAGAAAATGGTCATGTTGTGGTTTGAATGGGGAAATTCGGGAGACACTGCTCGCTTTTTATTGTTTCCAAACTGCTCAACGTTGACTTATTCCCTTCTCAATGGACGTTTTGCACATATAATCGTGAAATCATTCCCGCGTTTGGCACGTTATAAAGTGCAAGTATTAAATGATTAGAGAGACATTTCATTAAAATGGGGTGAGTCAAATGGAATTCATACTGTAGCGCTTGCAACGAAACAGTCTTAAAGTTGATTATGAGTTCTTTAGGTCCTGCATCTGAAAAAGTTCTCTTTTGAAAAGTCAACTTTTCTTTTTCATTCAAAATCCAAACTTTAGGATGGATTTCTTCTGTTATCCTGATACTCTTATCCATCTCTCTAGTTTATAGAGAACATTTACATGTCGAAGGCTGAGAAAATTTAGTTTTTGCGGAAGTACCTGTATCCTTCTACATTCCAGTATACCAAAAGAGAAAAAAATTTTGATAACTCTAAATTTGCAGAAGCAATGCATTTGTTAACTATTCATTTTGTTTTTTTGTTTCCTTTCCATTTGTTTGCAAAGCTTATCACTACTATTTATTACACTCAAAGATGATATCTCCATGAATTCTTGCTCAATAATCGTAAGTAGAGTGGATCACGATCGAGATATGATGAAGATGCAGAGGATGAAGGCAATAGAAATGGCACCTGAAAGGAAATTTTTTTGCATAAGAGTTTTTTCTATTCAGATTGAAACTTGGATAAAAAGTTGATTATTTAACTTTATCTTTTCAATTAATTACTTTTTTCGAAATTTGAGGCGGAAGCACTTTGACGAAACCTCGTTTCATTAATCGTTGTAGAATGTCGGTGTCTGAAAGTGTGGTTTTTGGAGTTGGCCTTAAAATAGGCCTCCAGAAAGGCACTTCCAGAAAGGCAACGACGGATTTTGTACCTGATTGAACGAGAACGATGATCATTATCAAGACCGTCAATAGGAGTAGTCGTTTCATGGTTGAATGCTGGAAAAATGAAAAGTTTAAAGTTGTATAAAGGGATTTGAATGAAGAAGAAGAGAAAACGATAAGGAAGCCGTTTTTCAAGCAAGCTAATGCTTACAAATCTTATATAGGGAACTGCTTCAACATATCACCGATTTTTGAAACCGGCTACGAAACGCTACGAAACGAAACGCTCCTAGCTACGAAACGCGCCCGTCGAATTCTAAGAAATAGATTTTTTTTCCTAATGGCTAGTTTTTGAAAAAGTTCCAGGAAATTTCGGCATACCGCCAGGTATAAAGGGGCGTCAAGCCGGGAGGGCCCCAAGAGCGGTGGTGGCCTAGGGGATAGCGCGCCAGTCTACAGGGCGACGCTAGTCTGGTTCAAATCCTCCCCTAACCAAACTTGTCTAATTTTTTTTCTTGAAACATAAGAACTGCTTTTATGAACATATCAGTGTTTTAAAGCTTCCAAAGATCTCTTAAAGGTTGTCGAACAAGAAATTTTGATCAAAAATCTCCTTCAGAATCCAGTTTAGACGGTTTTTATAAGTATTGTAGGTCAAATGAATGTGTAAGAGATGAATAAAATAAAATCAAATCAAATGCATGCGTTTTCTGATGAAACGTGACTACGTGTGACACGTCAATCAACTCAGAAAAACGTACTGTTTATGAAAAATTAGAGGATTTAAAAAAAACCAGCTTCGACATAAACATCAAGGCCGATTTCATAAAGAGAATGCCATAAAGGGAAATATGGAAACATTCTCCTTCTAGCGTACTCAATTTAGCAGAAAAAAAGTAGATAAAAGAATCGAGTGCACTAGAAGCTTGCGTTCCCGTTTCTAAGCACAAAGTACAAATGTGCTGGGGAATTTAAAATGTACACTTCTAGCACACGAAATTCTTCATTTTAGGAAGTAAAGTTTGGAGTGAAGTAAAGAATTTAGTGCACTAGAAAGGGAATGTTTAGATTTCAGCACGGTATTTGGAAGAACAATTGAAATGAAAGGACATTTGAAAGCATTCAAACGAACTTTATATGAAAGTTTGAGAGGTTAAAGTTGATTTCGTTAATGTTGATTTCGAAAGAAAACAAAACAAATATGTAAAGTCTACCGAGTACTCCCATCGCTTATTTCAATATTGTACTATAGTTCGTTGCTTTCGTAAACAGAGAAATTCTCGTTCTTCGCACAAAAACTCTCCCCTTTTTTTTGCGTGTAATTGCGGTAATTTTATTGTGTTCGATGGGCGGATTTGCTAATGAAATGACAAAAAAAGAGCTTAGACAAAAAAAGTGTTTAGAAGAAAATATAGAAAAAAGATCGTAGATAATTGTACGAGAAATCGGGAATTCAAGGAAAGTCAAGGGAAAAGAGACGTCGATTCGAATCCAAATTTGTAGCTGTTTTGTATTTTGTGCTTAAAAAGCGTAAACACACAAATTCTGGCAGAGCCAGCCGATGAATCGATCAATCCAGCTTACAAAATAACGAAATAACGTTTAAAAAACACTAGAAATAGGGTGAATTGGCTTCCGATCAGGAGCTAGTTTGGTTCTGATTAGCTTTCGATCAGGATCTAGTTAGGTTTCGGTTAGGTTCCGATTAGGTTCCGATCAGGATCTAGTTAGGTTTCGATTAGGTTCCGATCAGGATCTAGTTAGGCTCTGATTAGATTTCGATTAGGTTCCGATCAGGATCCAATTAGGTTTCGATTAGGTTCCGATTAGACTCCGCCCAAGATCTAATTAGGTTCCGATTAGGTTCCGATCAAGATCTAATTAGGTTCCGATCAGGTTCCGAGTCCCGAGGTGACCAGGCTAAAGTGTCTCCGAAACCAAACCAGGCCTTACTAGTCAGTTAGAATCGGCTAACTATCAGATAAGCCAAATTTTCGTCTCAAATCAATCTGGCAAACTTTTCTTAATGTTTGACAACTGTTTAAGTGATTGTTTTTCGAATATCTTTCAATTGCCTGAAATTTTTGTCTGAAAATCGGCACAACGCACAGAAACAGACAAAGAATAGAGAAATTGGATCAAAGCTAGCAAGATTCGCTATTCCAATCAAAGTACAGACTAAATATCAGAAATTGAGTTTAGAATTAGTCGACAGATTTAGGTATCAGATTTAGGGATCAGTCAATACGATCAGTCAATACGATCAGTCAATACGATTTCTAATTTCATTCTTGAGAATCATCTAAATGAGACGGTTGACGTTCCCTTTTATGCTGGGAGAACTGTTGCTGTTGGGAGAACCATCTTCTTGGTCTTTCATTCCCTTTTATGCTAATCTCTTTAACGAAATTTGGTCAAAATGCTTAAAAATAACGAAATTCTGTCAATTCTGTCAACTCGATGCCTTCTAAAGAAGGAAAATTTAAAAGAAATGATAAAAAGAGAAAATCCACTCTGTTTTTTTCTCATTTTCTTCCTCGTCCTCGAGATTTTTGCCATGAATTTTGAAACATTCACGAGAATTTGCAAAACATTCTTGCAAAACAAAAACTTTAGAAATATCTAGAAGGTTTAGAAATTGTAAAATGAAAAACGCTTACTATAGTTGCGTTTAGGGCAATGAGTAGGCATTGGATGACTCAAGAGCGTTGGCATTGGATGACTCAAGAGCGTTGGCATTGGATGACTCAAGAGCGTTGGCATTGGATGACTCAAGAGCGTTGGCATTGGATGACTCAAGAGCGTTGGCATTGGATGACTCAAGAGCGTTGGCATTGGATCACTCAAGAGCGTTGGCATTGGATCACTCAAGAGCGTTGGCATTGGATCACTCAGAGCGTTGGCTTGGTCACTCAGGCGTTGGCATTGGTTCAGAGCGTTGGCATTGGATCACTCAGATCACTTTGGGTAATTTGGAGAAGGGTTACGAGTGAATAAATACGAGGAGTAACGGCGAATAAAAGTGAATTGATTATGCTCAGAAATTCGGTAATAAAGTGGAGATTTGTTTTTAAAATTACTCAGATGGACCGGCCACGTAGCCAGAAGAACAGACCACTGATGGACGATACGGATCACAGAGTGGCTACCACGAGACCAGAAGTCGCCAGAAGAAGACGAGCGGCCTGGACAGCACTAGGAAGCATCAAAGAAGTCACAAAAATACTCAAGAAGGACTCGGGCACACCTCTTCGACAGCACCGTCCTCCCGGCACTCTGCTACGGGACAGAGGCCTGGGCCACGACCTGGGCCACGACCTGGGCCACGACACAGACCACCGAACGAGCCCTGAGAACGACGCATCGAGCCCTTGAAAGGAACCTCCTCGGGCACAATAGGAAAACGCAGCTCGATCAAGACCTTAGAAGTACGGATATGCGCCGGCTCTCGGGATTCAGAGATTCAGTGGAAGTGATCGAGAGAAAAAGACTCAGATGGGCCGGCCACCGGATTCCGGCCACCCAATTCCGGCCACCCGATCCCGATAGCCAGAAGAACAGACGACAGATGGACGATACGGATCACAGAGTGACTACCATGAGACCAGAAGAGGCCCATCACGAGGACCAGCAACGAGGTGGAGCACAAGAGTGGCAGTGAGGGGCAGCGAGGGTCAGAGAAAGGATGGCTAGAGTGCAACCACCACCAGCACAAGCAAATCGAAGACTTCGAACCAGGAACAACCAATATAGGAAACACTGGATGACAATAGAAAGGGATAGAGAAATGTGGAAGCAGGTTGTGATCTGTGAGCAGGTTGTGATTCAAAATAGGAACACCTAAGTGCGAAGACAGATAAAAAAACACCGAAATACAAATTGTTTCAAGTTTGCGCTAAATCAGTTTACTTTGGAAGAGAATCTGAGAGCTTTTTTGCTCCAGCTTTGTCGGTTTATCAATATCAAGAATTCCTATCAATTTTACGGGTTTGAATTCTATACTATTTGGCTAGATAGCATTAAATGACTGGTGTTTACGGGGTGAACCACCATCGCTGACTATGAGTATGACGCTGACTGACATCAACGCTGACTGACATCAACGCTGACTGACATCAACGCTGACTGACATCAACGCTGACTTTTGCAATAAAAAATACAAGCATCCATTTCTCTTTCTCTTCATTTTTCTAGCCAGAGCACCAGAAAGGGTTTGTTTTCTCAAACAAAGTTCAAAGTACACCCTTCGTGCACTCTAGTTTCTTTTCGCTAGTAGCCAATTTGTGACCGATCTTGCGATCATCTTGCTCAACAAAAAGTCTCTCCACAAATGATCGATTCCGGTTTATTTTTTGATGGCCGAAATAAATTGGATACAGGAGAAGAGATTCATGAAAGAAAAAAGGAGAGCGGTGATGGGTGCAAGAGAGAAAAAGGGATAGAGAAGGGAGAAGTGGAGAATGGAGAATGGAATGACCTTCACCCGCTTTTTACCCTCTCTTACATCTATTTTTCATTCTTTTCTCTTCCGAAACTCTTCTTCTTCTTCCAACTCGACCCCCTTTTATAAAAGGGATTTTTGTATCCCACCAGACATTTTACTCATCAATAAGTAGCCCGGTAACCGTTTGCACGCAGAGGAAATTCCTCTACGGACAATGAGTGTTTGTACTTTGATCTGTTTTTGTTAGCTTTATCATTAGCTTTGATCTGTCTTCGTTATCTTCATCATTAGCTTTGACCCGTCTTCATGAGCTTCATCATTAGCTTTGATCTGTCCTCGTTAGCTTCATCATTAGCTTTGACCCGTCTTCATGAGCTTCATCATTAGCTTTGATCTGTCTTCGTTAGCTTCATTGTCTTCGTTAGCTTCATTATCTTCGTTAGCTTCATTTCATTCTTGATACATTGCAAGGTTACTGATGTAATCTCTGTTTTTCAGCCAGCTCTGGCTTTAATGCTTAATGTTTAATGCTTAATGCTCTGATTTGGTGGAGTACAAGGGTCAGAACTAGACCCTGATCTAGACTTTAGCTTGTCTACCTTGGCTTACACAGCTGGAACGATGTTCTTTCTCTCTGGCCATACCAGGTGCCCAATTTGGGTCGAATCAATCATTTTATCAATCAATCATCAATCAATCAATCAATCAATCATTACATTTTGTTCGTTCTTGAATATTTCTTCAAGCTTAACCTATTTTTTTGATTCCACCATTACCGGAAACTATATTTTGCAAGAGCTTTTGGTTATTTTCACTGTCTCATTATTTATTTATTTTTATTTCAATTCCTACTTTGCAAACCTCTACAATGTAATTATTTGGAAAAGAAAAAGAAAAAGAAAAAGCTGGATCAGAGAAGTTGGATCAGAGAAGCTGGATCAGGGAAGCTGGATCAGAGAAGCTGGATCAGAGAAGCTGGATCAGGGAAGCTGGATCAGGGAAGCTGGATCAGAGAAGCTGGATCAGAGAAGCTGGATCAGGGAAGCTGGATCAGGGAAGCTGGATCAGGGAAGCTGGATCAGAGAAGCTGAACCGAACCCTGCGCAAGTCTAATGCGTGGGTGCAAGTCTAATGCGTGGGTGCAAGTCTAACGCGTGGGTCCAAGTCTAATGCGTGGGTGCAAGTCTAATGAGCCATCCACTAAGCCACCAATGTACCTTTTCTTGCTAGCAAGGGGCCTTTTAAAGCATCTCTTTTAAAAGCATCTCTTTTAAAGCATCTCTTTTTAAAGCCGCTAATAAGATTATGAGAGTTTTCTGTACAGACAAACCAATCACCTACGTGTTTTTCTTTTTGCACTTAGTCTGTTTTATTGACCTCATAGATCCTTATCCAGTTTTCGAGTTTTCCCCTAGTCGATCATCCAAACAAAAACAAATTCATTGTTTTCTTTGCACATTTTGTTTACCAAAATCGAAATTTATCCTTTGTTCTAGAAGAAATTACTCTATTTTATCAAATCAAATTACTCTACCCACATTTTAGAACTTTTCTTTTGAAACCTGTCAAAATCTAGTTCCTCGAGTTTCCATGCATTTGTCAAAAAAAAACGATGAGTTTAAAGATCTCTTGTCAAGACAATGAAAGGAAATGGAAAGATTTAGCTGATTTCCTAATTTGATCGGGTTATTAGAGTCAATTTCGAATAGTAATTTAACTTAAAATTCATGAAAAATAAGCATTTCTAACATTTACTTTCGATTCTTTGAAAAATCCAAGATTTTTCTTTTTCTTTTTCGGTACAGATTTGGTTCCTTTTCTCTACAGATTTGGTAGCTTTTCGGTACAGATCTGGCTCCTATTCGGTACAGATTCGGCCGGTTCCTTTTCTCTAAAGATTTGGTTCCTTTTCTCTACAGATTTGGCTCCTTTCGATTTGGTAGCTTTTCGGTACAGATCTGGCTCCTATTCGGTACAGATTCGGCCGGTTCCTTTTCTCTAAAGATTTGGTTCCTTTTCTCTACAGATCTGGCTCCTATTCAGTACAGATTCGATTCCTTTTCTCTACATATCTGGCTCCTTTTCTCTACAGATTCGATTCCTGACATCAATCCTGATTTAGTAATAGTACTATGGACCAATTTTTTCGTAATTTCTTATGGCAACTTTAACCGACAATGTGTTAACTGACAATAAGAGAAGTCTTCTTAAGAGTTGAGACAATTTCAGAAGCCAGAGTTCAAAAGTTCATCATTAGCTTCATAGGAAAGAAGGCAAAAGGGTAAAAGACAGATCCAGTACCTTTACGGTACATAAATCCATGTTTTCGAGCATTGCATTGACTTGGAAAACTGATCTAGCAATGTCCTGGCCTCTATCATTGTGCTGGCCTCTAGCAATGTCCTGGCCTCTAGCAATGTCCTGGCCTCTAGCAATGTCCTGGCCTCAAATAATATATAGCATATATTTTCATTCCACTCAAACTACAGAGTCTTCAGTTTTCCGGAGACTTCATTTTGTTAGATTAGCTCCCAAGCGCCAAATTCAACTCTAATGCGTTAAGTGCTCTATAAAATATTGAAGCCCTTAATCTTGGCTACATTTTGCTACCAAAAACTTCCAGATTGAAGCTATCCAACTCATTTTACAAGCCCTCGAATGACTAGTTGATCCCTCACCAGCATGCTGTCATTTTTTGCTTGTAAAATGAGTTGTATAGCTTCAATCGGGAAGCTTTTGGTAGCAAAATGTAGCCAAGATTCAGGGCTTCAACATTCTCCACAACATCTAACACATTTGCGTTGAATTTGGCGCCTGGGAACTAATCTAACAAAAAGAAGTCTCCGGAAATACAGAAAATCTTGTATTCGCCGAAAAGACAAAATTTTCTCGAAAACCGAAGTGATTCGAATGACCTTAAACGATCGAATTTCTTTTTTTCCCTCAAAAATCCATTTCAATTTCGAAATTGAACCTGTTTTTGATTCTTTTGAGGTAAAAATCTGAGGTAAAATCTCCTTTATTTTCATGTTTTCCATAAATCAATGAGTCATTATTTTTAATCGTTCAGAAATTTCATAAAAACTAATCATTAACTTCATAAAAACTAATCAATAATTGCATAAAAACATTTCTAATTTCGAATTTCCAATCATTAAAGACGACTTTTTAGACTTAGACGAGTTTTTTTTTTACTTTTTCAGATCTTTAACAAGTATTTTTCTTTCTTGTGAAACAAGAAAATGAGAAATTTTTTTTTTTTTTCTCAAAATCGAAATTTTGTCACAAAATCAGAAATAAAACAGAAATTGATTGTTTTTTTTATGATTTTACTTGTTAAATTAGTTTTAATTATCAAAATATATCTCTATCTTGTCTTATCTTTATTTGAATGAATCACTGAACTGAAACTGTTCTTGTGTTTTGTTTTTTGTGTGAGTTTTGTGTGAGGGTTTGTGTAGAAACAAACCCTTTCTGCTGCAATCGATTCAGCTTTTTTTTAACCTCAAATCAAAAGAGAGACTATTAAAGCAACAAAGAAAAGTGTTTTTCTATTTTTTTGAGCTTTTTCCTTTAAGCTTTTTCCAAAGTTTAACACTTTTTTTTAAGCTTTTTAAGCACTCGTTTAATTTCTTCTCAGATTTTTGTTCTTAAGAGTGCAAACTAACAAGAGAAGGTCATAAAAACAAGATGGCCAATCGATGACCAATCAATAGCCAATCGATGGCCAATCAATAGCCAATCAATGGCCAATCGATGGCCAATCAATGACCAATCAATAGCCAATCCATGGCCAATCAATAGCCAATCAATGGCCAATCAATGGCCAATCGATGACCAATCAATAGCCAATCAATAGCCAATCAATGGCCAATCAATGGCCAATCAATGGCCAATCAATGACCAATCGATGGCCAATCGATGGTCAATCAATGGCCAATCAATAGCCAATCAATAGCCAATCCATGGCCAATCAATAGCCAATCAATAGCCAATCGAAATGAGATCTAAACCATCCGATGCAGAATTTGACGCTGTTTTCGAATTCATTTTTGCTTAAATAGGTCGGAATCGCAAGGAATTTGACAAAATAGTTTTTTTTTGACCTCTCTTATAACGCTTGCGCGCGCATGACAAAAGAGTCGTAGTGTAGATAACGCGTTCGAATGCAAAGCTTTAGGTCAAATGTTCGACTCCCTTGTTCAAAGTTTTTCTTTTTTTGAACAGCTGTTTTGTAGTGTCCCCCTAATCCTCCCCTCTCTTCGTTCCCGCCGAGCCGAGTTGACGACCATTTTACAGTTCCCAAGCTTTTCCCAGAAGCTCAACACTCCAAATCCCACTAGATCTCATCGTCAGCTACATTTTCCGGCTCCCACATCGATCGGTTCTTGATGAGCGGTTCTCCGAGATTTCGAGGAATTTAGGCGAAGCTTTGGGTGCACTACTATTAGAGAGAATATGATAAGTGTTCAACAACAAATAATATAAATATAAAACAAAAAGTTTAACAAAGATGGCAACTACACAACCATTTCTTTGTCATGCGCGCTAGAAGCGTTATAAGAGGTCAAAAACTTGTTTGCCAAATTCCTCTGATTCCGAGCTATTTAGCAAAAATGAGAAGCAGATTCGGAAACAGCGTCAAAATCCTGTATCGGATGGTCCCAAGGCCTCATTTCGATTGGCCACCCTGATTTCGTTGACCTTCCCTTGTAAGCTTTCCAGCAAAAATAACTTTAAATTTATAACTTTTCCGGCACAATTTATAACTTTATAACAAAATTCTGCATTTTTATAAGTTTTATAGTATAATTTTCTAACTTTTATAAGCTCTCGATGTCAGAAAAGTAAAGAAATGAGTGCTCAAGAAGGGGTTATGTTTTGAATACAAAGATACACTCCAAAGAAGGGTGGGGGGGGAAGAAGAAGAAGAGAAAGAAGAAGAAGAAGAGTAAGATGAAGAAGAAGTCGGGTGAAAGCTCATTAAAAATCCGAATTTTCGGCGAGCGTCAAGAGGAAGAAGATGAAGAAGAAGAGGAAGAGGAAGAAGAAGAAGAGGAAGAAGAAGAAGAAGAAGGAGGAGGAGGAGGAGGAGGGGGAGGAGGAGGAGGAGGAGGAGGAGGAGGAGGGAGGAGGAGGAGGAGGAGGAGGAGGGAAGAAGAAGAGGAGGGGGAGAAGGGGAAAAAGAGGAGAATCGAAGATCAGAAAAACAAAAGAGTGAAACAAGTCCAAAATTGGAAAAAATATAGGGTTGGAAAAGTAGTTTTCATATATAGAGATCTATGAAGATGTTAAACTATAGAAGATGTTAAACTATGAAGATGTTAAACTAGAAGATTTAGGTATTTTCCGTGGTTTTTCTTCAATTCATATTTTTCATTTCTGGCCAAAAGCCTATGTGACATTCCGAGTGATGAAATGCTTGTACATCATCTCGAAATCATTTTTTGTTCATCGAGTGATGCCCGAAATGGATATTTTACATTTGAGAGACACATGGACAGGTGGGAAGATGAAGAAATGATTGATTGAAGAGGGTTTGTGAAGAGATTCAATGAAGAGGTTCATCAAGAGAGTTTCATGGAGAGATTGGAGAGATTCATGAAGAGATTGAAGAGATCATGAAGAGATTCATGAAGAGATTCAAGAGGTCATGAAAGGTTCATGAAGAGTTCATGAAGAGGTTCATGGGGAAGAGATTGAAGAGATTCATGAAGAGATTCATGAAGAGATCCGTCAAGAGATTCAAGAATTCATGAGGTTCATTCAAGAGATTCATAGAGGTTCATGAAGGAGTTCATGGAGAGATTCATGAAGAGAGATAGAGTCACACAAAGATCGAAAGTGAAATCAGAGATCAGAGTCAAACAAAGCATATCATTTGCAAAGTCTTTGAGTGATTTAAGCGCCTATCAACCGACCACTTAAGCGCTTTAAACCTCGAACTTTAAGCGCTTTAAACCTCGAACTTTAAGCGCTTTAAACCCTCAACTTCAAGCGCTTTAAACCCTCAACTTTAAGAGCTTTAAACCCTCAACTTTAAGAGCTTTAAACCCTCAACTTTAAGCGCTTTAAACCTTAAACCCTAAACTTTAAACGCTTTAAATAAACAAAACTTTAAAAGCATAGATTTCTACTAAAAAAATACTAATATAAAGATCTATTTTATTCAGAAAAAAACGCGGATTTTATAAAAAATCTTTCTGAAAGGTTTTTATGAAAGAACTCTATAAATATTTTCGTTTTTTGTCTGAGTTGGTACATTATAAGAATAATAACATCTATTAGATAACAAAAAGACATTGGAAATGAGAAAAGGGTGAATCTTGATGAATAGACTGATCTTTGGAATAAAACGATATCATTATAGAATAGAATTTTTGAGCAAAAGAAAAAGTTATGAATGAAATACTATGCTAGGGCTAAAAAGAAACAAAGATCTTGTAGCTACTATATATCTAAAAAAGGGGGTGGGACAAGTGCGACCTTTTTTGCGCACCTGGACATCTGCGCACCTTTTTTTTGCTGGAAAAGGCCTTAGGAAAGGTCGTAGAGCTTCGAAAATGTTTCCGTATAAGGGAATCGTATGCGTAGATTCCGAATTTCAACAAATCAGACCTCGCTGGCATGTCAAATTTGGGCTAAAAGGCAAAAACTGCGGAAAAGCGTTAAGTTGCGTAGTTTTGCCTTTTAGCCCAAATTTGACGTGTGATCGAGGTCTGATCAAATTCGGGAGAATCTACGTTACGACTTCCTCCTATGAATACATTTTTGAAGCTCTACGACCTTCCCTAAGGTCTTTTCCAGTAAAAAGGTGCGCAAATGTCCAGGTCGCATTCGTCGCATTTGTCCCACCGCAAAAAAGGTCGCATTTGTCCCACCCCCAGAAAAGAAACTTTTCCGATAAAGGAGCACCGTTTAGGAGACACAAACAAAAAAAGTGTGAAATAGAACTATCGTGAAACCGATGAAAAGATCAAGAAACTTATCCAGACAACCAATTTCAAGATTTTACCAAAATTCTTTTGAATACTTCAGCATTGATACAGCAAACAATTTCCTGTTTATTGTAGGCTTTTGTATAAAAAAAGAAGAGCTTAAAATAAACGGTTTTTAACTTAAGATTCGGTTTTTTAACTTAAGAATCAAGTTAAGATTCTGTTAAGTTTAGAAAAAGAAGAAATTATAATCAGCAGAGGCGAAGAAGAGCTAGTTTAAGAAGAGGAGCTAGTTTTAGAAGAAGAGCTAGTTTAAGAAGAAGTAGTTAGTTTAGAAGGAAGAGCTAGTTTT
Organism: Mesorhabditis belari; assembly: GCA_958450365.1. NCBI lineage: Eukaryota > Metazoa > Nematoda > Chromadorea > Rhabditida > Rhabditidae > Mesorhabditis > Mesorhabditis belari. Next base: position 478,955 of record CAUEEP010000741.1, on the reverse strand, counting down.
AGAAGAAGAGCTAGTTTTAGAAGAAGAGCTAGTTTTAGAAGAAGAGCTTAAAATCAAAAAGAAACGTTTAACAACATTTATCAAGAGGTACAAGAGGTAAAGAGGTAAAAAAAAAGATAATTTTAGTGGTGACTGGTGGAACGGATGGAATTGGAAAAGCGTATACATTGGAAATGGCTCGATCTCGAGGAATTCGACGCTTTGTCTTAATTGGAAGAAATGCTCAGAAATTGACGATCATTGAGACAGAATTGAGTAAGAAAAAGGGGAAATGATTGCAACAATGACATTTCTGAGGGTTTGAGGGAATGCATTAGATAATGATGTTGAATTCAGCAAGAAGTTGACACTGGTAGATTGATTTTTTGATTGAATTGATTGAATTGATTGAATTGTTAGATTTAGATTGAATTTGAAAAGGAAACGATTGGGAATTGAATATTGAAATTGCAAAGAGGGGAAATGGCTGTTTGGCTGTTTTGGGGGCATTCGTTGTTTTGGTTTTGGGGGCATTCGTTAGATTTGAATCTAAAAATAAAAGAGAGATTATTTTGGAAACAGAAAACATCATTTTGTAGTGATTAGTCATTTTTGTAGCCAAGGTTTGGAGCTTTTGTAGCCTTTTGTAGCTTTTTTGTAGCTGTTTGTAGCTTTTTTTAGCTTTTGTGGAAAGCGTCATTATTTTGTAGGTTTGAGTCATTATTGAGTCATTATTTTGTAGGTTTGAGGAAGATAATGATATCAGAGATTATTTTATAGTTAAATTTCTAGTTATAATAGTCATAGTCAAGGAACTGGTCATTCCAGTACACCGGGACATTCCAGTACACTGGGACTGGTTATTCCAGTACACTGGGACTGGTTATTCCAGTACCCTGGGACTGGTTATTCCAGTACACTGGAACTGGTCATTCCAGTACACTGGAACTGGTCATTCCAGTACACTGGGACATTCCAGTACACTGGGACATTCCAGTACACTGGGACATTCCAGTACACTGGGACTGGTTATTCCAGTACACTGGAACTGGTCATTCCAGTACACTGGGACATTCCAGTACACTGGGACATTCCAGTACACTGGGACTGGTTATTTCTATCTTAAAATCTGCTTTTAAACTCTTTTTGTAGCTGTTTTTTCAATCAATCAATAAAACTATAAAATTCAGAAAAAGACTTCAAATGCGAAGTGAAAACGATAATTTTCGATTTTGATGGAGGCGATTGGGCTGAACTGACAAACGAGTTGAAAGATCTCGATATCGGAATCTTGTGTACGTTCGAATGTTCGCGAAGAATATGAAAATGACAAAGAAACAACAAAAATTGGAACTTTATAAGTCGGAATAAGTTTTCGAAAAAAAAAACTATCCAAACACCTTCAATTCTGCAATTTTCAATAAGAAAATTGAGGGTTTTAAGTCATTTTTCGTTTACTTTACTAGAATATAATTTAAAACGGGTTTAAAGACTTCAAAAGATAATTAAAGTTTCATTTTCTTCAGTAAATTTTGCCGGTTTGGCCCCGGGAATGGTGGGGAATTTGGTGGAACAAGAAGAGGGATTGGCGTCCAGGATAATGCAAGTGAACACGATCAGCTGTGTCAGAGTGAGTGCTTTTATTACAAAAGATTGAAGTAAAGCTAGTAAATCGAAAGGAAAGAGCTATTGCTGAAGTTTTTGGCCTGGTTTCAGGCTAAAATCAGCGAGTTTTGGCCAACAATTGGCTTGGTTGCTCAGAGAAATCGGAAAATGTTCATGTGTATACATAAGTATTAGCCGAAATCTCATCAAACTCAAATCTCTTATTCAGATGAACGAATTGGTGTTGCCAAAAATGATTGAAAAAGATCGAGGGATCATCGTGAATATGTCATCGATGACGGTTCGTGATTTACTATTTAAAAAGATGTCTGTCTGTCTGTCTGCGGTAGCGGGAGTCGAACCCGGATCGTCTGTCTGAGCCTGTCTGTCTATCTGTTTGTCTGCCTGTCTGCCTGTCTGCCTGTCTGTTTGTCTGTCTGTCTGTCTATCTGTCTGCCTGCCTGCCTGCCTGCCTGCCTGCCTGTCCGTCTGTCTGTCTGTCTGTCTGTCTGTCTGTCTGTCTGCCTGTCTGCTGCCTGCCTGCCTGTCCGTCTGTCTGTCTGTTTTTTCTTTTTTTTCTTTTTCTTTTTCTTCTTTTTTTTTTCTTGCCTATGTTTGTCTGTCTGCCTGCCTGTCTGTCTGTCTGCCTGCCTGTCTGCGGTAGCGGGAGTCGAACCCGAATCGTATGGGCTAGAGACAAGAGCGCTCGCACTATGACATGGCCGAGTGACCGAGCACTCGATCTCCCAAGCATGGCCGAGTGGTTAACACGCGCGTCTCTCAAACGAGCGAATGAGAGAGGTCGCGGGTTCGACTCCTCTCGCCGCCAATTCTTTTGCTTTTCACTTCAAAAAAGCTTTTGCTTCTCGCTTCTTTTTTTGCTGGGAAGCTGGTGGTCTACTATATGCAGGAGCAGTGTCTGTCCATTCGTCTGTAGGGGCTTTTTCTCGAACAGCTGAGAAACAGCTGAGAAAAAGAATTAAAGTGGGTCAAAAACGGGCCAAAAAGCAGCTGAGAAACAGTCTTAAAGTCTTAAAATATAATATAGTATTGGCTATATTATATTTTAAGGGGCTTGAAAGCCGGCCCGGTTTTCAAGCTGAGAGTATTCAAAAGTTTGAATCTTTTCAAATCTATACATGGGTCTAAATCAAGAAAAGTCTGATTGTGAAAAGGGAAAGGATGATTAGAATAAAAGCAAGAGAAATTCTAGTCTTCCCTTCGTTTCTTCCTTTCTTCTTCCCTCTTCCTTCTTCTCCTTCTTCTTCTCCTTCTTCTTCTTCTTCTTCCTTCTTCTCCCTCTTCTTCTTCTTCTTCCCGTCTTCCCTTCTTCCTCAGTCTTCCTTTCTTCAACATTGAATAGAACATCCGTTTCTCACATCATCCTCTAAAGCTAAGGAAAGAGAATTTGTTGATATTTTTGAGATTCACTAAAGAATTGCACTAAAGAAAAGGGCTAATTGAATTGAAATTCTATTCAATTTCATTTGGGAACGAAAATTTCGACAAAAAAACGGAAATCATTAATGAAATTCAAGGAAAAAAGAGAAAAAAGATGGATTTCATTAGAGAAATCCTTTAATTTCTAAAGAGAATTAACATTTTCTTAATGCTAAACGATAAAAATGTTAGTAAGAAGAAAGAAAGAAAGAAAGAATTCAAGAGCTAAAGCTAGAACTAAAGCTAGAGCTAAAGCTAGAGCTAAAGCTAGAGCTAAAGCTAGAGCTAAAGCTAGAGCTAAAGCTAGAGCTAAAGCTAGAGCTAAAGCTAGAGCTAAAGCTAGAGCTAAAGCTAGAGCTAAAGCTAGAGCTAAAGCTAGAGCTAAAGCTAGAGCTAAAGAGCTAGCGAAAGAAGCTAGCTAAAGAACTTCAGAATTTGAGAGCTGAGCCTTTGAAATGATGATGATTTGTGCTAAATGGAGCTAAATGAAGCTAGAAATAAGCCAACTAAACCCAATCAAAACAAAATAATATAAAAATAGCCTTTTCTCTGCAATGAATGCACATATTTTGATCATTTACTAATGGAAAAAGCATGAAATTATTCCTTTTGATTACCTCATCAACAATTCCACGTAAATATCTTTGGGGATTTGAGAGAAAAGGGAAAACAAGTAAAAAGAGAATTGTAGGAGAGATTTGCTCATACTATTGTCAGCGTTTGTCAGCGACAGCTTTGTCAGCGACAAGAGAATTTCAACTAGCACAGCAACAGAAAACAGCCAATCAACAACCAATCAACAGCCAATCAACAGCCAATCAATAGCCAATCAACAGCTAATCAACAACCAATCAACAACCAATCAACAGCCAATCAATAGCCAATCAACAGCCAACAGCCAATCAAAGCTTTATTTGCGTCCACAATCGTACAGCAAATGGAACACCGATTTCGTGACCATACTAACTGACGTAGAATTTTGCGCTCATTCTGAATCTGCTTTCCGTTTTTGAAATGCAGCACTCTGTCAAAAGTTATCTGCACTCAAAGTTGCCACTCAAAGTTGCAATCGCAGAAAACAGGCAGCTTATAACTTGACTTACCAGAGAGGAAAAGCTGTCGTGGTGGTTGAGTGGCAGTCGGCTTCAATTCCAGCCAAAACCTCTAGGGTTCGAGTCCGGCATCTGCCTTTTGTTTTTGCTTCTTTTAGCTTTCGAACCAACAGACAACAGCCAGCAAACAGGCTTTCTTTAGGCTTTATTTTCGTCGTACAATCCGCACCACAATCGTACAGCATCTGGCACACCGTTTCTCTGGCAGATCCAATCAATGATGAGCATCCAACATCACCAAAAACACTCAAACCATTCAAAGTTAAAAGAAGCAAAAGCAAAAGCAAGACGCCGGAGTCAAAGCATAGGATTCGAGCTCGTCGGAACAGACTTTAAATTCGAGCTCGTCGGACTCGAACCCTTGCTTCAAATTCGTACAAACCCACTGCCACTCGGCCACCACGAAATCTGTTCCCTCTCTGGTAAGTCAACTTATTCGTTCAAAGTTTGTTTTCTGTGATTCCCCTACAAAATTTTGACAACACCGTCCTCCCGGCGCTCTGCTACGGGACAGAGACCTGGGCCACGACCTGGGCCACGACAGACCAGAAATTGATAACCTCTACCACAGTTTGTTTGATTTTTGATGGCGCTTTGATTTACGGATAGTTGCACACAGGAATGGCTGCAACGCAAGAGAATTCCTCTTCTCTCCTAGTCGGGATCATTCAATTTCTCTAGATTGAAACCAAACTGGCAATCAAATATACTTCGTGGCCTGTGCAACTATCCGTAAACTTCTGCGCTTATAACCCTTGTGAGTTAGCGTTTCTAGACATGAACTCTACAAAAACTACTACCGTAAATACTCTAATAGTACCCCACCCCCCTCGTACAGTCGCGTAGTTTTTAGTATTTCATTTTTTTCAAAGCGCCCGTACTTTCAAAAATGCGTCTTTGGTATCAAAAAATAGCTGAAATTCAGGGCTATTTTTTGATACCTAAACGAGCATTGTAGCATAAGCCAGTGTCGAGAAAAACGCGTTTTTTCGGGATGGTTGCGTAGTCTAACTTTAAACATCCCGTTCTCTGCGCTACTTTATGCTACAATGCGCACTTTGGCATCAAAAAATAGCCCTGAATCTCAGCTATTTTTTGATACCTAAACGAGCATTGTAGCATAAACCAGTATCGAGAAACACTCGTTCAAAGCGAGACTATGCAGCACTCCGCACCGTCATTATGGGGGTGGGGTTACTATTACAGTATTTACGGTAGTTATTCAGTTAGTTATTTATCCAGTAACTAGTTAGTCTATCCAGTTAGTTATTCACCTATTCAACTAGTTTTATCCAGTAACAGTTATCCAATTTTATTCCACTCAATGAATCTAGACAGCTCTTTTTTTCCATTTTCTCAGATCACAAAACTGGTCGTCGATGGATCATTTATGAGTCGCCTTTGGTATCAAAAAATAGCCCTGAATCTCAGCTATTTTTTGATACCTAAGCGAGCATTGTAGCATAAGCCAGTGTCGAGAAACACTCGTTCAAAGCTAGAGCTACGCAAGACTCCGCACCGTCATTATGGGGCTGGGGTACTATTACAGTATTTACGGTAGCTACAAGGAAAACAAAATTACGCTAGTCTTTCAATCTTCCAATGTTTTAGAAAACGTATTACTAACGAGGAACTAGAAGTCAGCCTAGCTAGCCAGAACTAGCCAAAAACGTAGCCTTTCTGGTGTACTCAATTCCCTTTGCCCAACAATTGACTCGAAAGGGTTAGTGTGCCAGAAATGGTGCTTACAAAGTCGAAATCAGCTTTATAAACTAGCCAAAAACGTACCCTTTCTGGTGTACTCAATTTCCTTTGCCGAGCGATTGATTGGCAAGGGTTAGTGTGCCGAAATTGTTAGTGGAAAAGAAAGCGAAAGCCAGAAATAGTGCTTAAAAAGTAGAAATCAGCCTTACAAACTACAAGTTCAGACTAAAAACCATTGTAGAGCTGCGTAGAATCAATATTTTTTTAAAACTTTTTTTACCAAAAAATTCCGCAAACAATAGGCTTTCGAATGAAAATAAAACCAAGAAAATCCACGATTTGTACTCCGAGAACGAGGCATTTATAGCCGTTTGTAGTCCTTTCCAAACTACAAACGCAAAAAGCTATATATCTCAGTGCTCAAAACATTACTTGGCTTGATTTTTGTGTCATTCGAAAGCCCGAAAGTTGGCTCTGGATTTTTTGTTGAAAAAACTTTTTCAAAATATCGATTCTACACGTTTTTACAATGCTTTGTAGTCAGTCTTTGTGGTTTTTAACGCTCATTTCTAGTTCCTCGTTAGCAATACGTTTTCTAAAGCATGGGAAGATTGAAAGACTACCGTCATTTTGTTCTCCTGATTTTGTCCTTCTTTTTCTTGTCCAATTTACAATGAATTCGATTTGATTAAACAAGAAATCAAGCTTTAAAGCAAATGCAATCAAAATAAAGCATAAAGCAATGCTTTAAAGCAATGCTTTAAAGCAAATGTAATCAAAATAAAGTAATAGAAAGGGGAAAACTTGAAGGAAAGTTTACGGTGATCTCCCAAATTACTTTTAGATCTTTTAGAAAAGCTTTTATAATAATACTTTATTCAAACGATAAAGTGAAAGAAATCATAGAGAAATGCACAGTGATACTTAATCATATTGGGTTGATGCATAATTATCCGGACTTCTTTTATAAATGATTTTATTTAACAAAAAATAACATAAATAGTTAGAAAAATATGTTTAATTGATTATTCTGGAGCATATTCACCGCCTACATCAATAACTGATTGCCATTTGCTTGGAAGACGATCGATTCCACGAGCGAAGAATAAACGATCTTTGGAGGCAATCCACGCTTTAACATCGTCTATCAAGTCATCCAAATCGTTGTAGATCTTATTTGTTTGCCAATTTTTGAGCGATCGATTGACGTGGTAGTCCGTTGGGGCTTCTCCAGTTCTTTGAGATCGCGAAACGACTCTGCGGCAGACCATCCCTTTTCGAAGTGGTAGAGCATGATATGGCGAAGATGGATATGATTGTCGACACGCATTTTGTTCACTAAAGAATAACGAATATTTAAAAAAAGAAATAGACAAAAGCTTTCAAAACAAAAAGATACAAGCACGCAAAAAGAAGTCCGGATAATTATGCATCAACCCAATACAATACATACTGAAATCAATAAGCCAATTACTTACGGCAAAGAGCCACTAGATCTAAAGCATCGATACGTTTCTTGAATATGAAAAGCGACTGAATTTCTCGTATGTCGTTTGGGAGCAAGTTCCATAATCTTTTTTTAATAATTTTATCTTTTAGAACTTTTTTAGAAAAGTTCTAAGAATATGCAGATGAAATCTAATGAGAAATGAATACGGAAGATTTCGTCTTTCACTTTAAACCCTCAAAAACCAAAAACCTGGGAGATCCTGAAGTAAAGGAGATCCTGGATATACATTTCGGTGTCCCCCCTTGGTGTCTTTTCGGTGTCCCCCTTTTGTCCCCCCTTGCCAGAGGCATTTTGGATTTTTCTCGACGCAGAATTTATTAATTTGACTGTTTTTGGTCTTATGCGATGCGTCTATTTGTCCTCTATCCAATGAAACCAAAAACAGTCAAATTGATAAATTCTGTATCGAGAAAAATCCAAAATGCCTCTGGCAAGGGGGAAAGCTAGTGGGACAAAAGGGGGACAAGGGACACACACCGAAATATACAATCCTAAGGCCCTTTCCTGGCGACCATGCGAAGCGTTGCTCATTGTAGCTCATTGTAGCTCATTGGTAGAGCTCATTGGTAGAGCGTTCGCTTGCGAAGCGATTGGTTTGACGCTTCGCGGGTTCGATTCCCGGTGTTGACTAGTCGCAATTCAATTTCTGTTCATTTCTATTCATTTCTATTCATTTCAATTCAATTTCTATTCATTTCTATTCAATTTCAATTCAATTTCTGTTCAATTTCTGTTCAATTTCAATTCAATTTCAATTCATTTCAATTCCATAAAAGAACCGGTCCAACTCTGACCAAACACTGCGATTTTGTTCAAACCTTTGAATTTTCAAGGGTTAAAAGATCAAAGAATACATGGAGACTTTTAAAGTGAAAGTAATCATTGACTAAACATGAAAAAGAAAGCATTGACTAAACATGAAAAGGAAAGCATTCATTTGCAAGCTGACCATAAATAGTGTTACCAATTCAGTGATCCGACTTGTAATCCTTATTTCAATTCCGGTACTCAATTCCTCAATTCCTCAATTTCTCCATCAATTTCTCCATCAACAATTCGATTTGTGTTCTTTCTTTCGCTCCTTTTATTCCATTTCGAAAAAGCTTTCCTGATTTTTGTTGTTTTCAGAGAAAAACATGTGCTTCTTGGGTGTAATTGGGTCTTATTGGGTTCTAGTTTTCTTTCTTTCTTTCTCTCGAATCATCGTAATCCATTCTTACGAATTTCTCAACTCAATTTTATAGCTCTCTGAAGAAAGCAAAAGTTCTAATCATAAATGAGTTGAACAGAATGAAAAACTAAGAAAACAAAGGAGTATTCTTGGAGTTCTTGGTGTTCTTGGAGCTCTTGGTGTTCTTCGAGTTCTTGGAGTTCTTGGAGTTCTTGGAGTTCTTGGAGTTATTGGAGTTCTTGGAGTTATTGGAGTTCCTGGAGTTCCTGAAGTTCTTGGAGTTCTTCGAGTTCTTGGAGTTCCTGGAGTTCTTGGAATTCTTGGAGTTCTTGAAGTTCTTGGAGTTCTTGAAGTTCTTGAAGTTCTTGGAGTTCTTGGAGTTCTTGGAGTTCTTGGAGTTCTTGGTGTTCTTGGTGTTCTTGGAATGTCTTGGAATTCTTGGAGTTCTTGGAATTCTTCGAGTTCTTGTTCTTGGAGTTCTTGGTGTTCTTGGAGTACTTGGAGTACTTGGAGTTCCTGGTGTTCTTGGAGTTCTTGGTGTTCTTGGAGTTCTTGAAGTTCTTGAAGTTCTTGGAGTTCTTGGAGTTCTTGGAGTTCTTGGAGTTCTTGGTGTTCTTGGTGTTCTTGGAATGTCTTGGAATTCTTGGAGTTCTTGGAATTCTTCGAGTTCTTGTTCTTGGAGTTCTTGGTGTTCTTGGAGTACTTGGAGTACTTGGAGTTCCTGGTGTTCTTGGAGTTCTTGGTGTTCTTGGAGTTCTTGAAGTTCTTGGAATGTCTTGGAATTCTTGGAGTTCTTGGTTCTTGGACTACAGCAGATTTTCTAAGAGTCCACGTTTTAGAAAGCACAAAGAATACGGTAGCTATCTATAAAGCTATGGTAGTTATCTATAAATAGCCAATGTAAAAAGTTCTGTAATTCCTATTCAAAAATCTCTTTCCAGGGCTGGCGTCCTCTTCCCTACACGAGTTCCTATCCGGCATCAAAAGCTGCAATCTCTTTCTTCACCGATGCACTCACCGATGAATTCCGAGACACAAATGTCAAAATTCAGGTTTATTCTAACAATTTTGAACTCAAAACTCAACTATATTGTGGAATATTATTATAAATATACATTCTAGTTAGGGTGGTGCGAAAGAAACTGCCGATTTGACGGTAAATTTAAAAAAAAACATAACATCAAAGTGAGAAATCTTTATTCATTGAAATATTCACCACAAGCATCGATGACTTTCCTCCATCGAACGCGAAGAGACCGAATGCCATCATCGAAGAACTGGGACTCCTGGGACTCAAAATAGTTGAGCACCCAGTTACGAACCTCATCATAATGCCGTTAGCATCGCTCGTTTCTGATAAATGAGAGCTGATACCCATCGGCTGTTTCTTTTGCACCACCCTAATAAATTATGACGTTAGAGGGAAAGAGAGACCTTTAGGGGAAGAGAGAAAGAGGAGGAAGAGAGGAAAGAAAGAGATCTTTTTTCTCATCCTCCCTTAGAAGCTGGCATTCATTTGTTTAGAATCATTATTTAACTTGCACTCTTTAATTTGATTTGATTTACTTCCAGAGTTTCGACTCTGCAAGCATTAGATTCAGTACTCCTTTAAGGAAAGTCTTTTCCACTAACAATTTTTACCTTTTTAACACTAGACTTGCTGGTAAACCGTGTCTTATTTCAAGCCAACTTTTATCTTTCTTAGCATAAACAGCTAGCTTTCTTTCTTCCTTCCTTCCTTTCTTTCTTTCTTGTTAGCATAAACAGCTAGCTAGCTTTCTTTCTTTCTTTCTTTCTTCGATAGCATAAACAGCTTTTACAAAGTACAAAGTACTTATTTAGTGTCTGGTTCCAATGTTGGTGGCTACAAGCTTAGCGAGTTATGATAAATCCGAAGCCAACGATATTTTCGTCGTTTCAACCGAGACTTTTGCGAAACAAGCTGTTCACGCAATCGGCAATTTCGAGTTGATTTGTGGTTGTTGGCAGCACGATTTGCAGGTTTATTTTAAAGCAACATACAAAATAAAATGTAAGAAAGAAAGAAAAAAGCTAAAGAAATAGATTTAAAAAGATTAAAAGCAAAGAAAATGTGAAGCAACTTTTACTGGGGCTTTTACTGGGCCTCAGCTAGGTCCAGCTTTTTACTGGGCCTCAACTTCATAGCCGGTAACGCAATTCATCTATTTACAGTAACGCAAGCTTACCACTAAAACATTAAACTTAAAAGAAACGTCTAAACGTCTATAAAACGTCTAAAAGTCTACAAAACGTCTAAACGTCTACAAACCATCGGATTACAGTAGCTGAGCATTCTTTAGAGCGGCTGATATCTAATATATCTGTATAAAAAGAATAGATCTATCTCGAGAGCAATTCTTTTCATTGTTTTCATTCTTTCTTCATTTTCAGATAGCCTTGTGTTCTCTCATCAGTCCATGGCTATTTAAACAATTTTTTGTCCCATTCGGAATGTTGGGAGTTCATCGGAAACGAGTCGAAAATTTCCAGAAAAGACATATATAATTTTGTTTTTTCTCAGCTAACTTTGTGATCCAGTTTTCAATACCAAATCTTGCATTTACACGACCAAATCATTTTTTTATTAAAAATTCATTTATCCACCAAATACCCCACTCACTCATTGATCTTACAATGTGCATTTTGAGAAATTTAGATAAATTGTGATTGATTTATTTATTTGTTTGAAATCACCAACGACGAACAGATTTGGCTTTTGTTGATCGACGGGGGCAATGACAATAATTCGCATCCTCGCCTGGGATACCCTAGAAATAGATTTGATATTGATATTGATATTGGTTTTGATATTGATATCGATATTGATATTGATATCGATATTGATATTGATATCGATATTGATTTTGATATTGATTGATTTGATTGATTTGATTTGATAATGAGATTTGTTATTGCTCGAATAACAACTTCATTTTGAGCACCATTTACTGTACATTTATGGGGACTTTTGAGCTTGCTCGCAGTCGTTTACCGCTCTCAAAATTGGTTTATGAAAAAAATCGTCAAGAAAGCACTGCATAGGAGTTGGAATAAGCAAGCAAACAAACAAACAAACAAACAAACTTTCTAGATTATTTTTACAGTTTACTAAATTTGATCAAGATCATGGGCGTATTGATGTGCATGGCGTGTTTCCTTTTTAGTCTTAAACTTGTACAAAATGAGCTCTAAGTTAGATAGCCAATGGGAAAAGGGGCCGCGTATCAAATGTCCGATAACCGAAAAAAACGAGAGGCCAGGCTGGATCTGAAGCTAGGTTGACTAGTCAAAGTTTTGAAGACTAAAATTCCACTTACATCTAGCCCAGGCAATCCAGGATATCCATCAAATCCAGGTTGTCCACTGATCCCCATCTCTCCGCTCATTCCAATAATTCCCGGTTCACCCATTTTCCCATCATCACCCGGATAACCGTTTTGCCCGGGCTGCCCGGGTTCTCCACGTATTCCCGGCTCGCCAGCAAGTCCCTGAAATTTTCCTATTTTATTGGTTTCAGAATTTCAACAACTTGTCGAGTTAACAAGCCAACCTTTTCCCCTTTGACTCCATCCCTTCCCGGGATTCCGCTCTCTCCATCTTCCCCTTGTACCCCATCCTCTCCCGTTTCTCCCATATTTCCTTGTATTCCCAATCCTCCATCTCGTCCTTTCATTCCCGGTTTTCCCATTTCTCCAATCATTCCCATCTCTCCGATATCTCCCGGATATCCAGGTGGTCCCATCGGTCCTTTTGGACACTCGCGGCAGCCACGAGCGTAATATTTTCTCTCGAAATGTGGTGTAATGCCTGGTCGTCCGACTTCTCCGTTCATCCCGGGCATTCCCGGTACTCCATCCATTCCCGGTTCACCAGATCGACCGCGCGGACCAGCCGGGCAGGGATTCTCATAGGCGCAAGCTGAAAAGGTTATATTTTCATAAAGTTTGCAAAAAACATTCTTGAGTAACGTATTACGGGGTGAAACATTCAAATTCTGGGTCGAAATCTTATTTAAACTGCTAAATCTTTTAATCCAGAAACCCTAATTCCAAATGATTTGCGAAATAACAATAACAAGAGGAATAACAAGACGATTCGCGGCTGGGTTCGATTGACTTGGGTTCGATTGACTGGCCGTTTATAGAGAAAAGATTTTTAGATTCTTAATAATTTTATCGATGATATGAAAGACACGGGTCCGAAGAGCAACAAAGTGGAAAGACCGGGGGCTAAATTGAACTTTACGATCTAGAGCCAAAGTACATTCAAAACCAGTTTTTTTACTTTACTATGCCTAGTTATGCACAAAAAAAACACAAAACTAATAAGGGAAAATTTTTTAATTCGACTTTTTGTTTCGACCTTTTAGAATTTTAAATTCGACCTTAGACCGTAAAGTTCAAATTAGCCAGACCGGCAGAAGTACAGAAGCCTTAAAACCTAAAGAATTTTAAAAGAAACAGAGAAATAAGGGTGGGACTATTAAAAGAATGAGGGTAATTGAACAATAAACAAAAAGAAACAATAAACAATAAATAATAAACAATAAATAAATTTTATAACGGAATAGAAATGGTAACCATTTTGTTATCTATACAAAATATTTTTTAATTTAGGGATGTCGGCTATCTCAGAAAGGGGAGTGCTAACTTTACGATGAAGATGGACTCCACTATCGGAGCAAGGACAAAACAATCCGAGGTTCTATATTCGGAGAAGATAAAGCAACTATTGTTCTATCACCGGATAGAAAAGAAGCACAGGAACGTGCATAAAGAAGAAGAACAAGAACGTGTAAGGAAGAAGAACAAAAACGATCGTATAGACGAAGAAATAAAAACGCGTAAATAAGGAATTCAACAAATGGCTCGTCAAGAAGAAGTACAAAATCGATGGTGATAGAGAATGCCTTCCCTGTCAATGCTTTTTTTTATTTTTATAGCCTTTTATTTTTTTTTTTTCAATCTTTGATTTACCAACTCAAAAAAAAACCCAGCCCTTTCTTTTTTTTTTTTTTATTTTTTTTTTTCTTTTTGATTCCTTTTAATTTTATAATTTTTTTTTTTTTTTCTTTTCCTCCTTTTTTTTTTTTTTTTTTTTTTTTTTTTTTTTTTTTTTTTTTTTTCTTTTTTTTTTCCTCTTTCTTCTTTTTCCTCTGCTTTCCTCTACTTTTTTTGTTTTCTTTTGCCTATAATTCAATAAATCCAATAATTATTAATAATTTTTTTTTTTTTTTTTTATATATTTTTATTTTTTTTTTAAATTGGTTCAAAATATTCGCTTATTTATTTATTTTTCCCATTATATTTAATTTTTCTTTTATTTTATTTTTTTTCTCCTTTTTATAAATTCTTATTTTTTTTTTTTTTATTTTTTTTTTTTTTCTCTTCTCCTCCTTTCCTTTTTTTTTTTTCCCAATCAAAAATAAAAAATTTTCCTTTTCTTTTCCTTTTTTTTTTATTTATTTTTATATTATTTTAATTTTTTTTTTATATATTTTTTTTATTTTTCAATTATCTTTTTTTTCTTCATTTCTTATTTTAATTTTTTTTTTTTTTGGGAAACAAACATACTCGTAAAGAAGAACAAGAACGCGTAAATAAGAACAAAAACGCCGAAAAATACGAAGCGAAGCGTCGGAACGAGACAGCGATTTTTAAAGAATGAATTTTGAAGGGGAAGGAAAGGGACGTTCGTCTCGACTACGGTAGCTTAGGTGCATTTTAAATTTCGGGGTTGTAGGATTTGCCCAAGTACTCTTGAACGAGAGGGGTGGGGGGTTTTTTCTGTTTTTCTGTTTTTTCTGTTTCGATTACGTATTTGCAAAACTCACAACAAATTTCATATACATACGCTTGTCTCTTCGCAATTCTTGGCGCACGAAACGCATTGAAACTCTTCAATCCAAGCCTCACCTCATTCTCGATCATTTCAAACTCGTCATTATGTGTACCTGATCTCTTTATCTTCTTTTTTTCTTTAAATAAACAAACTTGTAAATTGATTTTGATTCCCTCAATATCATTTGCAATCTTTGGGTAGTAATGACACTCAAGAAAAGTGCTCCAAATGACATGAAAATTGCTGCAAGACATCCACAAACACCCGGATCTTTCATTGTCGTCAAGAATTGTCTTCAAAAATCGGCTAGAAAAATAGAAAGTCAAGGGTTAGAGATGGAAAAAGAAGAGAGATAAAAAGAGATAAAAAGAATATTTTGAATATTTAGATAAAAGAATATTTAGAATTAAAAAGATGAATTTTTTTATTATTTGAATACAAGAGTGAGTTCAATGATTAGTTTTCAATGATTAGATTCAATGATTAGATTCAATGATTAGGTTCGTTCAATGATTAGGTTCAATGATTAGGTTCAATGATTTGGATTTCAATGATTAGGTTCAATGATTAGGTTCAATGATTAGTTTCAATGATTAGATTCAATGATTAGTTTCAATGATTAGATTCAATGATTTGGTTCAATGATTAGATTCGTGATTAGATTCAATGATTTGGTTCAATGATTAGATTCAATGATTAGATTCAATGATTTGGTTTCAATGATTTAGATTCAATGATTAGGTTCAATGATTTGGTTCAATTCCACTGCGCTGTTTAGGCAAAAATTTGAAACACAACCTTTCTTGTGCACTTCTAGAATTATTCTTTTTGTTTATTTATATTTTGTATATGTTTATTTTGTATAAAATAAAGTTGCTAAAAAAACAAGGAATTTAGTGCACTAGAGGGTTTTATTTTAAGGTTTTGAGTATGTTGTCTTATTTGGTAACAAAAGCATCGAATCAGATGAATCAAGGGGATTGGTAGAGATGGGCAAGACCGAAGATTACAGCCAAACTGCTGTAAATAGGCAAAAAGATCTAGAGAAAGATTACAGCAGTTTCCAACTTGTTAGTTTCCAATTTAGTTCTCCTATCCAATTTAGTTCTCCAATTTAGAAAATACATTCCTCAAAGGGAACATACTGAATAGAATTGAACTCACCTCACAAGAAACACTGAATTGAATACTCGATTGTGTAACCGCCCAACGCCCAGTACCTTTTTCTATTTATATGGCAATTTCTCAGACAGAATGAGCTGGTTCTCAGGAAGGAAAATGAAAAAAAAAGAAGAGCTACTTGTCACCAATCTCATTCTCTTGTTCTTTCCTTTTTTCTCTTTTTTCTTGGCTTGACTGAAGAACCACCCAATGCAAGTGCTTTTTCTTCTGATCGAGACAAAAAGAGAATACAACGAATACAATCTCCGGAATAAATCCCCCGAATACGACCCCCGACTTTCTCCATCGACAGCAAAACAACGATCGACGAACGGCTAATTGAGTCGATCGTAATGTACAATTCACTTTCACTTCATTGAGATGAGGCTGACTTCTCTGGGAATAGAAAAGAAATGTGAAAAAGTTCTGCAAAGTTTTGGATTTTGATTTTGATTCGGTGGTTCTTGACATCCTAACAAAAACAAAAAAACCAAAGAACTCGAACCAGCGACTAATCGTTGGCAGTTCGAACAAGTCCACCTATGCCTATCACCGTGAATGACTGAATGTAAAGTGAGGATTTGAAAATGGAATAATCAATCTCTAGTGCGATGGCTATTGCAAAAATTACAATTTTCAAATAAAAGTACTCAAATCTCTCTCGATTTTGGGCTACGTTTTCTATCTTCTGCCGCTCTTTTTCGATTCGAAATTGCCAGAAAAGGCATTTGCCTTGCCGATTGCTTTAGCTTCTTCCGAATTCGGTCCCTCACTCGCTTGATGTTTGTCTTTGTGACGACAGTTGAGCGTCTACCGCTTCTTGGTGCATCAGCAATTGTCCATGGCCTTAGGCTGAGCCTGAACCTAAGCCTAGCCTAAGCCTGGCCTAAGCCTAAGCTACTTCAAGCCTAAGCCCATAGCATAGCCTAAGCCTAAGCTAGCCTAAGAATAGCCTAAGCCTAGCCAAAGCCTAAGCCTTACCAGGGCCCCGCCCCCAAAATTTGTGGCTTGTCCCCTCCTGAATATTTTTCTGGATACGGGCCTGCTTCGTAGCGTTGAACAGTGTGGAAAATGGAACCTTTGTCATCGACTTTAAGACGCTTGTGAATCCCTTGTTGGAAGCTTATGAAGCTGAGACTTCTCGCTTGTGCGATTCGGTGATCCGATTGTCGAGTGGGAACATTTCCAGCCATTCTAAAAACACATTTTATATGACAAAAAAGTTTCAATTAGTTTCCAAATATAATAAAAACACAAAAAAAACAAAAAAAAAAAGCCCAGGAAATATAGCTTAAATCGACGAGGTTGTCCTTGAACACGTTGCTGTCGTTACATTGGAGTTGGAAATAGAAATTGAATCGTTATTGAGACTTGCGTTATTTTGTTGCGACAATTCTGGCTGTATCTAGTGTGGGAGTTTTTCTAGTAAAAACAAATTAAAGCCGCAACAATTGAAACTTAAAACATCCACGTGTAGTCTATGTATACTTTATTGGATTCTAAAGAGCAATCAACGACACTTAGCATCAATCATTTTGGAGATCGTATTGAACATCAATCATTTTGGAGATTGCATGTGACATCGTAATTTGACCCCAAGAAATCATATTGAGACCCATAATTTTATCCTGGTAAAACACTAAAGATCAGCTTCAGTTTTCCTCAAATTACCCACATAATTCCCCATAATTTCCCCATAGTTTCCATTTGAAAAGTGATTCACACTTATTGTTTTCTTCATGACGTGTTCTTCACAATTCTTTTCAAAGCTTTGGAAGCTTGGGGCTTGAGAAGTTTGATCGGGAGAGAGCTTTGAAAGCTTCAGAGCTTTGAAGCTTAAGAGAGGGGGGAGCGACAGAGCTTTGAAGCTTAGAGCTTTCTGATATTCGATGGACGATTTCTTTCCAGATTTGACAAGCCTTGCTCGGAGAAGAATTTGAGTCATTTCGAAGATAATAATTCAATCGAGATTTTCGTCATATAGCAATGGTATGGAAGCTTTTAAGAAATTTAGGGCAAAATAGAGAAACTCAGCACTTGCTGAGTTGAGCCTACCATGATCACTTTTCTATGATGCGCTAAATGGGGATTGCACTAAATGAAGAACCGATGTTGGTGAATAAACTCATTTAGTATTAAATAAACTGATTAAATATTAAATAAACCGATTAAATATTAAATAAACTGATTAAAAACTTGAATGAGCTACCATGAAAACTCTATTAGCCCTCTCCAATCTTTATTTTATTATCAAGCTTTTTATAATGTAACCCAGAAATTACCCTAATAGATATTTTATTAATTTCAACATTTTCTTTTCTCTAATGCACCTTTTAGTGCTTGTTTTTGCCTATTCAAGATTGTAATTTGTGCTCTTTTGGTGGTTGGGAGGAGCCACTTTTCGCTTGTGAAAAAGTCGAGATCTAGTGTTTTGAGTGGTTCGGTATCGATACTTTTTTCTTCGATTCTGAAGAAAGAGATATATGATAAAGCAGTTGGTGATAATTTGCTTGATAGCAATTAAGCACGTGTTTCATAATCCTATTTGATGATTTGCTCTGTGTGCTAGCGCAATTGGAGGAATGTCCGATCGAAACAAAAGGAGTCAAAGAAGCTTTCAATGAGGCTTTCAACAGGCCGTGAGAAGACCAGAATAACTGTGAACCAGAATAACTTGGACCAGCGAATAACTGGACCGAATAACTGGACCAGAGTAGCTAGACAAAATAATGAAAGAATAGCTGGACCAGAATAAGGACCAGAATATTTGTGGACCAGAATAACTGGACCAGAATACTAAGACAAGTAGCTAGAAATAATGAAGCTAGTGGAATAAAGAATATGGACTGAAAAATGAAAATGTGGACAAATATGGACATAATGAAAGATATGCTCACTGGATGTTTGGAAGGATTCAAGTGTCGGCCGGTGGTTCTTCTCGATCGGGTCCACGCCTAGACCCGGGCATTGAGAGAAGAGAAGAAGTCCAAAGAGGTGCTTCGCTTGATATAGGGCTGGAAGAACATGGGTCGACGATTCGCTACACTTCAAATTTACTTGAGATCGGTCGAAAATCGATCGATCGTGAGGAAGGATCGATCCAGAGAGAGGATCGATCCAGAGAGAGAGGAAAGAGAGAGAAGGATCGATCCAGAGAGAAGGATAAGTCCAGAGAGAGGATCGATCCAGAGAGAGGAATCGGTCCAGGAGAGAAGGATCGAGTCGCCAGAGAGAGGATCGATCCCGAGAGAGAGGATCGATCCAGAGAGAGCTCTCTTTCGATGATTGATTTGAGTGAGGATTGAAATGTGAAATATGTGACGCCAGTGATTAGCCTTGATTATGAACGAATTTCTTTAGAAATCTTGATGCTTAAACTAAGCTTTGTAATGTTCACTTTTCCATTGCATTGTTTATGTTTTTCTTGTTGTTCAATAGATTTAGAAAAAAAACGTTTTGAAGGTTTTTATGAGGGTTTTGACCCAGAAAAGAAAGAAAAGTTGAGCAGAAATCTATCAAATTTGTGGGAAGCTTCTATTAGAGTTTTTACGATATTTGACTTTTCCGAAAGTAGAAACACTTCCATTGGTTTCCAGTTTCCATTAGTAGGCACTTGCGGAGTTCGATCTTTCAGGCAGCATCGCTGGCTTTCTTGGCATTGTATTTGACGGTGAGGGAGGACTTCGTTTACCCGGTTTAAAATCAGAATCTCTCAATAAATATTATTTTTCATCTTTCGAGGACCTGGTCCAAGCACTACATGTTAGTGGATCTCTCCAACTACACAATCGTCAACTTTTGTCATCCTTTTTGGGCGGTACTATGTGCTGCTTTGTGAATTGGATAAAGATTCAACCTTTTTTTAAATCTTCAATTCCAGTACTCTCACCACAACTGTCCCATTTGTCGATCATTTCTTTGCAAACCTGGCCAATGCTGCTTCCACTCAAAAGTTGACGCCAAAAGTGATTGAGTCTTTTGAATTTAATCGCATTTTCATGCTGCCAGAGCATTTCATAGCTTTAAAAAGGAATTTTTCAAAGATTTTTGCTCGGCATCAATCGCTATCTTCGCCATCTCTTTAAATGGCCTTTTACTACAAGAGTTTCGAGCGAACAAAACTTTTACAATATTTTATTTTAATCGTACAGCCCCTCTCTCAGCACATTTTTAATGCTATTTCTATTAGTGAGTTTTAAAAGTTTACAAAAGAAAATGTTAATTTTAGCCTCTTGCAACTGCATTTTACTTGCCCTATGGAGTGAACACGTTCATTTTCCGAGGGGCAGAGTACGTGGGTACACGATTTTTGTATTGGTCGCTGGTGAGGTGGATTTGCTATAACTATATCCCACTCGAACTTCCCTATAACTCTCCTCTATACAATCTGTCAAAAAATTATAGACGCCCCCTGTTTTTTGGTAGTTTTAGAGCCAAGGAGAAACTAGGTCATTGAAAAGTATCTTTTAGCTTCTTCAATGTAAAAAAAACAACCCATGCAAAATTTATGAAGTCATTTTACACTCATCCAAAGTCCTGTCGTCTAAAAAACGTTTTATCGGCTGTCAAAAAATTATAGACGCACTTTTGGGTCTCGCCAAAGCAGCGCCACCCAAAATAGCGCAGAACCGAAACGGCGCCACCCAAAATATAGCGCCTACACCAAGACAACGCAGAAATTAGGACCACCTTTTAGCATTTCAATCTGTCATATATAATCTGTCAAAAATATACCACAAGAGGTGGCTGACAAAATCGAAAATCGACACTCTCGCTTGACCCGCTTGCAGCTCCGACTTGAACCCGATTGAAAATGTGCGGGGGACAGTTTTTCGAAGATTTCTAACGGCAAACAAGCAAAGCAGTAGCGAATTTGAGCGTAGCTCGAACTCCAAGAAAGCCATTCTAGTAGCCTGGGGCTGGCTTCAGCCAACAGCGCTCATAGTACTTGTCTTCGATGCCAAGACGTCTTTTTGTATTTGGACTAAAGCAAGAGGGGCCACATTTTATTACACTTTATTTTGGTTTGTGTTGTTATTTTTATTTCTGTTAGCTTTTTCTTGATAGAATAAAGAGTGGGGTCTATCCCAAAGGCAGCGCCACCCAAAACAGCGCCACCCAAAACAACGCCGTCCAGGAAACAGCGCCACCCAGAACAACGCCGGCCAAAAACAGCGCCACCCAGAAATAGCGCCACCCAAAAACAACGCCGAGCGAAACCGCGCCACCCAGACAACATGAAACAAAACAGCGCCACCCAAGCGCCTGCCCAAAGATAGCGCCACCCAAAACAAGCGCGAGGAAAACAAGCCACCTAGAAATAGCGCCACCCAGAAAACAACACCGTCCAAAACAGCGCCCACCCAAAATAGGCCACAACGCCGACTAGAAAAGCGCCACCCAAAATAGCGCCACCCAAAACAACTTGCCCGACCAAAAACAGCGCCACCCAAAACAACGCCGACCAAAACAGCGCCATCAAAAGAACAACGCCGACCAAAACAGCGCCACCCAAAGCAACGCCGACCAAAACAGCGCCACCCCAAACTAGCGTACCGGGCGAGGCAGCGCCAATGAAAAACGCCCAAAAACAGCGCCGATGCAAAACAAAGTTTTCTTTTTACAATGTACACTCATTTTGTTTTTATTATGGAACTTTTGTTTTGGATAATTCATTTAAAAATAACATGATCAACAACAATAAACATTAACAATTAAGCGATGCATAAAAAACATTAGGAAATATCAAATTAATAAGTCCAAGAGACTCTAAAGGAAACATATAGCACACTAGCGATGATGAACACATAAACGGTTAGAGCTTTCAACTGATCCGTAGTAAGAAATAAAAGTTAGTGAAAACGTTACGAAAACAGGCCGTAAAAGGAAAAAAAAAATTGCTATTTCTGGAGTTAAAATACTACATACACAAGTTGATATGTCTCTCACCGCCTAGAAAAAAAAATCCAGCAGAGATAAACTAAGATAACTCTCTATGGAAAATAGATTTTTCCAAATTTGCATACTTTAGTTACACAGATAGTCTCAAACTTTTGATCTTAAATCTACTGAGATATAGCAGGTTGCACGGTTTTAATAGAATGTTTCAAAATTAGAAAGGGCAGGCAACCTACCCATCTTCTTCGAAGTTTTATTCAAAGTTAATCCCACAGTTAGTTCAAGAGGGAATTGAGCAGCGGTTAGTTCGTTTTAGGAAATTCCAGTTACCTCCAATAGAGTTTGTTTATAACTCTTTTCCAATAAGAACTGCCAGAATTTGGATTGGAATTTGGAATCGACTCCCCAGAGTTTTGAGAGGGTCCCAATAGTCTAGAAACTTTTCAGATTATCTGTCGATGATCTTGATCTTGAAGCTCTAGTGGATCCTTGACGTTATCTGGACTTCACCGGATTTTAGCGTGTATTAAACATACATATATTTTCACATATTTTCTTTATATCGACCCTTTTCGTGGTATGTCTATTGAATTGATGTGTGTTTTAATCTAAAATCCAGCGCCACTTTACTTCTCAGGTCCTGAATAAAGTATCTATATAAAATCAATTTTTATAAACGCTATCGCTGGTTTCTATGCGTAAAGCTTTAAAAAAACCAGGGATTCTACGCCTTTTTTTGACCTAAAGAGACACGAGAGTGGACAGAAAGAAGTTAAAAAAGCAAAGAAAAAGCAAAAGCAAAAATCTAAAAAATAATTTTTTGTTTTGCAGTGGCCCCATTTGGGCGTTGTTGGCGCTGGTGGGTGGCGCTATTTTGGGTGGCCGCTATTTTGAAGTGCCTTGTTTTTCAGTCCCAGCATATTTTGGGTGGCGCTGTGATCAAGCAAATGCCGGGGGGCACGGGTGTGTGGTCGGCGTTGCTTTGGTCGGCGTTATTTGGCCAGATGAGCGCTATTTTGGGGATAGATCCCAGCTTTTATTCTATCAAGAAAAAGTTAACAGAAAGAAGAAATAGCAGCTTCAAACCAATTAAAAAAATAATCTCAGTGGCCCCTCTTTGGCTTTAGTCCAGCTTCAAAAAGACGTCTCTTGGCATCGAAGAGACAAGTTTATGGAGCGCTGTTGGCTGAAGCCGGTTCCAGGGCTACTAGAATGTGAGCTTTCTTGAGTTCAGTGCAGCTCAAATTGCTATTGTGGCTGCTTGTTTCCGTTGTAAAAATCTCGAACAACTGTCCCCCACGCACATTTTCAATCGGGTTCAAGTCGGGGCTGCAAGCGGGTCAAGCGGAGTGTCGATTTTCGATTTTGTCAGCTTAATCTCTTGTGGTAGATTTTTGTTTGATGGTATAAGCGATTTTGAAATGCTAAAAGGTGGCCTTAATTTCTGCGTAGCTGCGCAATTGGGTGCAATTTTGCCCGCACAGGGCAGCCACGCAGAAAAGTGGGGCACTTTTAGAATCATTATAGAGGGTTCGAGTGGGTTGCTTTCTTTCAAAATAAAAAGCATCACATTAGTGAGAGGCTTTCAGATCCTCCCGACACAATCCTCAGTCCCAGTCGTTGCTCTTCTAGACGGGATATTTTTCGTCTTATTGTGGAGAACCACGAGAAATTCTCGACAGGGCAACTCAAGCAAGCAAAAAGCTGAAACAACGAGGAAAGAGTTCAAATTGGCTTTTACAGGTGAGATTGAAAAACAGGTATTGCTTCTAAAAGTGGCATACAGCACAAGGGAAGGTCCAAGTTGGTCGAAATGGCATTTACCATTCGACGCAGAATTCCACGTGATTTGATAATTTATTTTATAATTGCTAATGTTAATGTTATTCAGTTTAATATTAGTTTAATATTTGTCTTTTTGCTCTTGTCTGTCTTGGAAATTGGAACTGTCTTGTTCTGTCTTGCCTTTGTCTTGTTTGGACAATTATCACTCACCCTGTATAGCACATGCTTACCGCTCACTTGACCTTCCCTTGATTAGGAGCATTTTGAAAGCAGTACTGCTTACTGAATGAATCCTGAAAGCAGTACTGCTTACTGGATCAATCCTGAAAGCAGTACTGCTTACTGGATCAGATGCCCTGAAGTACTGCTTGCACTGGATCAATCAGGCTAATTATTGCTTACTGGATCAATCTTGAAAGCAGTACTGCTTACTGGATGAATCCTGAAAGCAGTACTGCTTGCTGAATCAGTACTGAAAGCAGTACTGCTTACTGGATCAATCCTGAAAACAGGTACACCTACGATGATAGTATTGAGATGATAATGGTACAAGCAGTACTAACTTTTAAATCTGTTTTTCAGATGATCACAAGCTTCATCATCAACTCAATTTTATGGGTTTATCGTGTGTGACTGGGCTGCTTCCACCGAAAACTCTTTCTTTATTTATCACGAGCACATTCAGTTGGCAGTTAAGCTCACTTTTTGTTTAGGTAAAGACATTGAAATGGGGTTCAACTTTTTATAAACATAAAGTGAAAAAAGATGTGGTGCTGCCTCGTTGTCAAACATCATTAGACTGAGGGTTACTGTGCCTTTTACACCACTCTCTTCATCCCTACACTGCTACTATAGTTAACAGTAGTGTTGTTTGCTCATTAAAGCTCATTAAAGTACCAATAGAAAGTCTAATTTTTTTGATTTCTGAAATCCATAAAGTTCTTAGACTTTCTGGAGCTTCCTCTGCAATTCAGAAAGCTTGGTTTAAACAAACTTTTGCCTTTTCTAGAAGACTAACTACGGTAACTACCGTGGCTATCACGGGAATCACTATCAATGCCTATAGATGAGTGCTTAAACATGGATTTAAGCTTGTAGAACTTGTAGAACTTATTATTAGAACATTAACTCTATAGCACTCTATTAACTCTATAGCAGATTCTGAATTGCAATCCAGCACATCGTGAAAAAGCTATTGTGCCGAGCAAAAAGTTCGATAAAAACCTTGATCTAGCCAACAAAAATCTAGCCATTAAACTGCTGAACTTGCTGAAGCCGTTAGAAATCCTGAGCAAACAATATATCTGATGCTGACATTTCAGTTTTACTCATATGTGCTCGTCCTTTGGGATCGTTGGATTACAAGAAAACAGATCCACCGTGACCACATCGATCGTCACATGATTTCTTTTTGAGTTACCGTATTTTCTCTAATAGTCGTCATCCCGCCAATCCGGAGTTGATCACTATTTTACGTTTCCAAGCTTTTCCCAGACGCTCAACACTCAAATCCCCCACTAGATCTCATCGTCAGCTACATTTTCCGACCTCACATCGATAGGTTCTGATAAGCGGTTCTCGAGATTTCGAGCAATTTAGGCAAGGCTCAGGATGATTAGATTAGACGCTCGACGCTCGACGCGACTATTAGAGAAATACAGTATTTGTATTTTCTCTAATTTATATTCAGCCTCTCCCCCGGCCGAGCCGAGTTGACGGCCATTTTACAGTTCCCAAGCTTTTTCCCAGAGGCAACACTCAAATCCCCACTTTAGCATATATTCTTGATGATCTTGAAGCTCCTAGTGGATCGTTGACGTATACCCATCTATTACTTAATCTATTACATACATTATATCGTGTTGCTTTTTATCGAGGCCCTTTTCGTGTTATGTGTAGCGCATTTTATCTCTTAAATCTAGCGCACTTGATCTCCGGTGCTGAATAAAGTATCTATATTATTCTCTCGATTCTCGGTGTCCGATCAAGAACATAGCTCTAAGAGTAATTGCTTTATTGAGGTTGTTTTTCTTGATCTAAAAATCATGCTTTTTGTGAATTCTTCTTCTTCTTTTTCTTCTTTTTCTTCTTTTTCTTCTTCTTCCTCTTCTTCCTCTTCTTCCTCTTCTTCCTCTTCTTCTTCTTCTTCTTTATTCTTCTTCTTTTTCTTCCTCTTCACTCTTCTTCCTCTTCTTCCTCTTCTTCTTCTTCTTCTTTCTTCTTTTCTTCTTCTTCTTCCTCTTCTATTCCTCTTCTCCTTCTTTCAAATAATGACAAATATAAACGTTATTTTATTTGCACAACATAAATCTTATCATCAAGAAAAAGAAAAAAAAGTTTAAAATAGAAAATTCATCAAGAAAATCTTTTGGCAAATAAAAATGAAAAGAGAAAAATTCTGGCAGATTTGAGGATAATTGTAACAAAATTTCATTGAAAAAAAGCTCTTTAAAATAGGGGTTTTACAAAGATTTTTTATGCCAATTTACATTCAATTGAAAGGGAAAAGGAAAAGGATTTTCGGGTGGAAATCAGGGCAAAACGTTGCCCGTTTCTCGAGAAGCTGAAGATCATGATGAACGGTGTTTATCGAATGGCAAGAGCAAGAGCAAGAGTTTTGGCAAGAGCTTTTTGCAAGAGCTCTTTTTGGAATAACTTTTATGGAATAGCATGCAATGCTTCTGCAATAACCTTTGCTGATTAGCTTCCTTTACAATTCAATAGCTTTTTGCAACAACTTTTAGAAAAGAGCTTTTTTGCAATAGCTCTTTTGCAGCAACTTTCCAGGAAAGCTTTTCTTTATAAACTTTTATTCCTATACCTATCTTTTAAAATTCAATTTTCACTTCAAAGAAAAAGCTCACAAAAAAAACAGCTTACATCATTGAGCTTGTCGATAAAAGCGATTACTTCAGCCTTTAGACTGACATCAGCCTTCAGACTGCCTTCAACATCAGCAGCTAAGCTTCAGCCTTCAGACTTAGACAACTTCGGGGGGCTTCAGCCTTCAGGTGACTTCAGCCTTTAAGACATCAGCCTTGGGGCTGACATCAGCCTTCAGACCCCAACTTCAGCCTTCAGACCAACTTCAGCCTTCAGACTAGCTTCAGCCTTCCAACTAGCTTCAGACTACCGTCAGCCTTGAGCTTGTCGATTCGGGTTTTTGTCTTGATTTTCAAGCGAAAATCCTTGTAAACTTTTGAGGATTCAAATAGAAAAATGGCAAATACAAAAAAAAAAAAAACAAATGAACAAAAGAAATTCTTTGGGCACCTGAAAAAAAAACGACTAAAATGTGTATGGAAATAGCACAAGTCATTAAAAAAAAAAAGCGGAAAAAACATAAAAAGCGAAAAATTTCACAAATTCCTTAATATTTCAGCTAAACATTCAGCTAAAAGATTTCATTTAATGGCATTTAATGGCAATTTTATGCCATAGCCTGAATATCTTTCCAAAGGGGGAAAGCTTGAATATCTTTAAAGGGAAAGAGAGTCTAAAAGAAAATGGGTTTTCAGAAGGGAATTTCAAATTTTTTGAACCCACCGAAAGACTCAAAATTGGCGAGCTTGAGGGGATTTTTTAAAAAGACCTTTATTTTAGGTTTATTAGAGTTCATTTAGTTTATTAGATTAGATACAGTACTGGACAATGAAATATCATAGCTGAAAAACGATCGTTTTTCGATCGTCACTTTCAGCGCGTCTGTAACTCGCTTGTCTTTGAGTTTAAACTATTGAGTGTTATATATTTTCTGAGGGCTCTTTTCAAGGGCTACACAATGGTAATATTAATATTTTGAAATACGGTAAAGACAACGGAGTTACAGACGCGCAGCATGAAATCTTTATAAAGTATCATATTTCATTGTCCGGTAATGTAGACTAATTAATTTCATTAGATTCATTAGATTTATTAGATTCATTGGATTTCATTTAGATTCGATATTTCTTCAAAAACAATGGCAGTTTTATTGGTTTATAATTAAAATTTCCCTAAAAATAAGTGAAATTTGATATTTTCTGAAAGTTTTACAAAATTTTCCTCAATTTCTCAAAAATTTCTTTTTTCATAATATTTTTTCAGAAAATACCCTTTTTAAATTGAATACCTTCTTCGAAACAACAAAAAACAAAGAAAACAAGGGGATGGGACAAATGCGACTTTTTTTGCGCACCTGGACATTTGCGCACCTTTTTGCCTGGAAGGCCTTCGGAAGGTCGTAGAGCTTCAAAAATATTCCCCTATAAGGGAGTCGTATGCGTAGATTCCGAATTTCAACAAATCCAGACCTCGCTGACACGTCAAATTTGGGCTAAAGGCCAAAAGCTACCTACGCAACTTAAGGCTTTTCCGCAGTTTTTCCTTTTGAGCTCAAATTTGACGTGCTAGCGAGGGTCTGATTTGTTGAAATTCGGAATCTACGCATACGATTCCCCACTATATGGAAGCTTTTTTGGTAGCTCTAAAACCTTTCTAAGGCCTTCCACCAAAAAGTGCGCAAATGTCCAGATACTGCGCAAATAAAGATTTCGTTTATCCCACCCCAAAACAAGAAAATTGAAGCAAGGAAAACGAAGAAAACGAAGAAAATTGATGAAAAACCCTAAAAAATTTAAAAAAAAATAAAAATATAAAAAAGGTTAGCGAGATTTCAGGAGCACAGATTTATAAAAAAGAAAAATAAAAAATTTTTCTGAAAATATTTTTCACAATTCTCAGGAAGCTCTTGAGCGGTAAAATGAAGAAAAAATGAATAAGAGATTGAGAAGGGTACCGGTTGGGGGATGGAGACGGAAATCGTTTGGTTTTCCGTAATTCTACTCATTTGTTCTACTCAGTGTTAACTAGAAGAGTTACTAGGGAATGCTTCGAGTTACTTGTGAGGAGGCTAGAGCTAGAGCTAGAGCTAGGATAGAGCTAGGCTGAGTCTGACCCTGGTAAGTCCTGATTTAGGGGGCCACAAGAGAATTACATACAAAAATGTTAAATAGGGCTGGGCTGGAGTCTAGGTGGCATAGGCTAGAGTAGTCCTGGAAACTAAGCAGTTCTATATTGTCAGTTTTATATTGTCATTCTATTGGGCTGGGGACTATGAGCTCAGCCTAAGACTTTAAAGAAAGTTTTTTGCATAAGAAGCCTTCTTTAAATATAATTCTTTCATCAAAAGGATCACTATTTCTCTAAAATGATTTAGAGAAGTCCACAAGTTCTTCGTGGAGTTTATGAACTTTCAGGCTCACTGATCAAAGGCCAAAAGGTGGGATCTCAGGCGTTTGACACAGGTCTTGTCGCATAAACCTTCCGGAGTCTATGTAAGAAATGAGCACATTCAATTACATAAGTTGCTGCTAGGTTTTGGCAGGAAGATCCCTCAACCGTTTTCTAGATGAACTTTGTAGTTTTTGTAGAAAAATGGCCTTTCTTGAGCTACGAGGCGCGGTTGAGTTTTCTTAAATTCATTTGTAGGATTAGCTATAGTTTTCTACTGATAGTCAAACGCGTTCTATTTGACCAGGTCTGCTCGATGTTTTGAAATTTTTTTTTGTGATGTTCGGCGCCAGTCATAGTCCCCAACCCAATATATTGTGAGTTCTATATTGTCAGTTCTATATTGTCATTCTATATATTGTCATTTCTATCTTGTCAGTTCTATATAATGGTTGTCAATTCGAGCCTTGGGTTGTAGAGAAAGCTAATATTCTAATGTCAGAATGTCCAGCTATATTGGGTTGTCAGAAACTGTGTCTCAGAAAGCTGAGAACTGTATTATCAGTTTCCATTGATAAAGCTCAACGTTTTTCTAGGAATTTTCGAATTGCTTAATATGTCAATAGGACACACGGAAAAAAAGTGAGTCGTCAATCAATCGGACACGGAAATTTTTCGCCCGTATTTTCACTTCAATCTTTTGTCTCTTTTGATTTGAATCGATAGAAATTAGAAATTGAATTAAATTAAACGAAAAATTAAACAGGAATTCAATCCAATTCAGTGAAATTAAACAGAAATTAGATTTAGATTCTGCATAAAATCATGTTGAAATCGAGAAAATTCGGGTGAAATTAGCTGAGATATGACATTTTTCGTTCTACACCTCTAGGCAATCCCTATACCTGCTTTTTACTATTCTAAGGCAATTCGAAAATGAGCCAAAAATTCAATTCGAGAAAAGCCAAAATAGCCAAAATTCAATTCGAAATAGCCAGAATAGCGAAAATTCAATTCAGAAATGGCCAAAATCCCACCAGATTTTCCATCCAAGGGCACCAGTGTTCAAAGGATTTTAAAAGAAAAACAAATTTGTTTGGCAAAATAAATATAAATATTAGATGTTGGTCCGATTGATTCGTTTCTTTTCCTTTTTCTTCTACAGTTCGTTCTTTTCCTTTTCAGCTTCTATACATCGGACATCTTTCCCTCTTTGTTATCTCAGTAATTCTCTCCAGAGTTTCTTCGCCAAATCGTAACATGGCAACTCACCAGCATGGTGACATTCATTTCTGAAAAAAGTTTTTGTTTTGTTTAACTTTCTCTTACTGTTTAACCTTTTTTGTTTAACCTTTTTGTAAACAAAGCTTTTTTATTCCTAACGTTTATAAGAATATTTTTTTTTTGATTAATTGGGCATACTCTATAGAGATAGACCCTACAAACAACAAGATAAAACATGAACTAAATTACAAAGCCTAGTGCTTGACAGGAAGGGAAGTTCCGACATGGGAAACCCAAACCTAATTTCACCTTCCGTTTTCCTTGGCCGATTCTTGGCCGATTCTTGTCTGATTCTTGGCTGATTCATGACCGATTCATTGGCCGATCCAGGGCCGATTCATGACCGATTCTTGGCCATCTCTTGCCCGATTCTTGGTCGATTCTTGTCGACTCTTGGCCGATTCTTGACCGTCTCTTCCGCTTGGTCGATTCTTGGTCGACTCTTGGCCCTGGATTCTTGACCGTCTCTTGCCCGGTTCTTAGCCAATTCTTGGTCGATTCTTACTTGATTATGGCTGATTCTTGGCTGATTCTTGACTGTCTCTTGGCCAATTCTTGGCCATCTCTTGGCCAATCTTTGGCTGATTCTTGGCTGATTCTTGACTGTCTCTCGCCAATTCTACCATCACTAACCAATCTTTGGCTGATTCTTGGCTGATTCTTGACTGTCTCTTGGCCAATTCTTGGCCATCTCTTGGCCAATCTTTGGCTGATTCTTAGCTGTTCTTGACTATCTTTTCTTTGGCCGATTCTTGGTTGATTCTTGGTCAATTTTTCAAATTTTGTATACAAGCAGAGAATGCCTTGTATTTGTAGAGAAAATTTCAGAGCAATCGGTGGAGAGACGGCTGAGAAAACGAAGGTGGAGTTAGGTTCGAGTTGGAATTTTCCCCATTTCTACAGTAGACTGGTAGGGATTTCTATCCTACAGTAGACTGGAATGTCTATAGTAAATATTAAACTGGAAGACTCCACCTCCTCACCTCCAGTAGAAAACTCCATCTTGGCGTAAAAAGTGAAAGACGAAACGTCGAAGTGACTGCGGAGTCGACCATTTTGTAGCCCCTCGATGCCCGTCAGATATTTGCCGACAAAATTGAGTTGTCTGCAAAAGAATTTTGGCTTTAGTTTTGATTGAAGTTTGATTAAAGTGCTGAAAGATTAAAGATTAAAATGGTTTTTAAACAAGAAAGTGATTTGTTTTAGCCCGACTCACCGACTCGGGACGACGGAGACATAAGATCCAGTAAAAGGGGAACAAATCGTTGCTCCAGCGAGGAGAAAATACCAAAACCAAGGGGAAAGAAAGATTTTCTCGTTGAACATATTGATCATCAAGACACATTGCACGGTGACGGTGCACATTGCCCAATACCTTAAATGAGAAAGTTTGGGTTTTGATTCGTTCAACGATGATTTGTTCAACTATGATTTGTTCAACGATGATTCATTCAACTGGCACAACTCTACGTTGTACAGTTGAGCGTTACTCTACGTTGTACAGTGTACTCGATCATTCATTTTGCAAAAGCCTTGAGTCTTTTGCAAGCCAATTTTTCAGAATGTACTTTGTGCTTGAAAGCTTTGGAAACAAGCTTTCTAGTGTACTTTTCTAATGTACTTTCTAGCAAAATTTTAGTGTACTTTCTAGTGTAACTTCCAATGTACTTCTAGTGTACTTTCTAGTGTACTTTCTAGTTGTACTCGATTCTACAGTCTGTATCACATCATCCTGGATCATTAGTTTTCCCTCTCTTTGTTGCTTTGCTTTTTACTTAATTTTCTTCTCTACCACTGTAATATTTAACTTTTTAGGTAAATGACAACTCCTGGATCGATTATCAATCGATAATCAATCGCTAATCGATAATCAATCGCTAATCGATTATCAATCGATAATCGATTATCAAAAAAGCCAAATTAATCCTCTACAATTAATCCTTTAATCAAAAAATGACTATAAAAGTGAAATCTTCTCATCAAACGATTGCTAGATACCTTGAAAACTCGAATCAATATGGAAAAAACCCTAACAGAATGCTTTTTTGATTGAGATGTCAGTCAAATTGCTAATAGCATTCATGAAAAATCGATATCTCAAGTCAAAAAAAAAAAAGACTCAACCTTGATGTTTCCAATATTCAATATGTTTCCAAAATGACAATTTGGCGATCATTTAAACAACGACCACCCAAGGAAAAGTTGTTGAAGTAATCAGCATTAAAACAAGAGCATAAGGATGCTAGATTCGCATTTGCACAGACGATAATGGCAAAAGATTGGTTCAAAGTTACCAAAGCATTAAAACAAGACGGAAAAAATCGAATGGTCTAAATGATGTACGACATTCACCTATCTTTTTGAGTTTTAAAATTGTTGCGTCGACAATCAAAAACAAGGTTTTTATACGTTGTTTGACATGGAAAATCATCAAGGAAACTTCAAGGAAAAAAAAAGAACTTCATCAAGGTTAGAGGGGATTAAGAAACTATGTATTTAGGTGGTCCAGATGATGTGATACAGACTATATAAGAGCATGTCTGTGGCTGCCTGTTTGTCTGTCTGTCTATCTGTTTGTTTGTCTGTCTGTTTGTCTGTTTATCTGTCTGTCTATCTTCTTGCTTTTTCTTTTGCTCTCAGTCTATCTGCCTGTATTTAAAAAATCGCGAAGCTGAGTGAAACATCCAGGAATCGAACCCGGCTCGTGTAATCCGTAGACAGGCGGGCTTCGACTGCGCCACGGCGTCAGACACTTTCCCCGAAAGAAAAACCGCTAAGCGAAGAAAAGCCATTAAGCGGATTTTTCGGCTAATTTAAGAAGAAAGGCTTATAAATGGAAATAATTTTAAATAATTCGAAACCAATACTCACTTTAACTTCAAAATCACAAAACGTAACACGGCGGAGTGACCCGACTCTAAAATATTTGTTCCTGATAAATAAAATTTATTGTTTTTATACCTTCCCACTCGCGTCCATTCATCAGATCGTTTAGTACCTGAATGAAAAGGAGATTTTAAAAGATCATTATAGTAGACTATTGAATATTACTATCTTCTTCTCTTTCTATCCATCAATAAACTCCACCCCTGCAATCCCGTACCATCGACTCCGATTGCCTAGGAATGTGGTGAGCAAAAAGATCTGCCCAATGATGTTCACCGTATACAAAATTTTTTGACACGGAAAATGAGTGAATAGTTAGCTTTATTTTGGATTGTAGATTTTGGTGATTGATGTAAACTTGGATGATTGGATTGAGATCGATTGAGATCGATTGAGATCGATTGAGATCTGGATTGAGATCTGGATTGAGATCTGGATTCAGACCTGGATTGAGATCTGGATTGAGATCTGGTTTGTGATCTGGATTCAGATCTGGATTGAGATCTGGGTTGAGTCTGGATTCAGATCTGGAATTGAGATCTGGATTGAGATCTGGATTGAGATCCGGATTGGGAGATCTGGATTGAATCTGTTGAGATCTGGGTTGAGATCTGGGTTGAGATCTGGATTGAGATCTGGGTTGAGATCTGGATTGAGATCTGGATTGAGATCTGGAGATTCAAATTTGGATTGTAATTTGGATTGAGATCTGCATCGGAATTTGGATTCTCTGCAAATCTGCATCAAAATTTAGATCAAAATTTAGATCAAAATTTGGATTGAAATTTCCATTGAAACCCCATTGAAATCCCCATTGAAACCCCATTGAAATCCCTATTTAAATTAGCATTTAAACTTTACTTATCCATATTTTATCAATAGAAAGTAGAAATCTAGAGGAAATCCTAGAGGAATTTCTCTAAAAAAACTCTCACAGAAATATAGAGAAACGTGACGGCAGCGTGATGATCGAGTGCAAATGATCAAATTGAGCAGTTTGAAACGATTGCCGACATCTGAAAGTGATATTATAAAATTTAAACTCATAAAACATTTAAACTAATAAAACATTTAAACCAATAAATCGTTTAAACTAATATAACATTTAAAATCAAACTTTAAACATTTAAAATCAAACTTAAAATCAATAGAATAACTCATTTAACTAAAAAAGAAAGCGATTTTTGTGTTGGCTTTTCGATATGGCTTCGATATGGCTTCGATATGGCTTTTGGGAAGAAAATCATCTTTTTGGGATAGCCGAAACTTGACTTTGCTAGCAAACTCGACTTTGTCGTTGTTTTTAGGAAAAGAAACGATTTACCTTGTTGAAAATTGGTCCTTGTCTAGTCTGGATTGATAAATATTTGATTGAAATCACAAAATGAAAGAAATGAAATGAAAGATTTAAAAAGAAAATGAAGAAAATTTAAAACAAATGCTTTTTCTATTGAATGTTTGCCTTCTACAAGGGCTTCTACAAGGCCTTCAAAGACCTTCTACAAGGCCTTCTACAAGGCCTTCTACAAGGCCTTCTGCCTTCTAAAATGTGTAACTACTGCAAACTGCTGAAAACGTCTAAAAACGTCTGAAAACTTCTCAAAACTACTGTGGTTTGTCTATTTTCTAGTTTTTCGTTGATTTTAGAAGAATTTGAGGAAAAATGATTGGATTAAGAAGACAAGATTACGGTAGCCAAGACTCAAGGACACATTCTAGCAATGAACTTTTGAAGCATAACTTTTCCTTCTTCCTGGCTTCGTGTCCCTTGTGTTTCCTTTTTTTCTCTCGCTAGTTAAGGGACTGGATAGCTCAGTGGATAGAGCGGTGGAGGTCGGAGAAGGGAAGCAACTCGAGGGTTCGATCCCCTGTCCGGAAATCTTCTTTTTCTTCCCAATTCCAACACTTCTTTTATTCTTCCTGATTGATTTTTGGACTTAAAGCCCTCCTTTTCACTCACCACTTGATGTTTGACATGTAATGCTTCTTCAACATTATTCGCTATCGTTTCAATGCTCTTTTCCTGCCATCAGCATCCAATAATCGCGAATCGCATGCCATTTGCACCAATGATTGCACGTGAATGCCTAGGAATATAGGAGATGAGTCCCTAGAATACCTAGAATATAGGAGATGAGTCCCTAGAGTACCTAGAATACCTAGAATATAGGAGATGAGTCCCTAGAATACCTAGAATGTAGGAGATGAATACCTAGAATACCTAGAAAATAGGAGATGAACCCCTAGAATACCTAGAATATAGGAGATGAACCCCTAGAATACCTAGAATATTTTTCAAGCCTTATCCTTCTCCTTCAAGCCTTATCTTCTCCTTCAAGCCTTATCTTCTACAATTCTTTTCCTTCCAAGCCTTATCTTCTCCTTCAAGCCTTATCTTCTCCTTCAAGCCTTATCTTCTCCTTCCAAGCCTTATCAAAGCCGATATTTTGTTCACTTCAACTGAAAGGTTTAAAACAAAAAACTGAGAAATTTGTATCCGACGATAATTTGTATCTGTTTACTATCGGAATATTGCTTTCTTTGAGGCCTTTAATACCCTATTTTGATACCTTCTTTATCTTTGATCTTCTTTATCACCTCAACCTCTTCTAGACTTGCTTGTGGTTGGTTGTGTGGAATGGGCAAGGGGTAAAGAGGGAAAGAGAGGGGAGAGAGCAAAGGGAAAAAGAGGTAACCTCATCCTCGGGCAAATTTATTCCCTCCTCACTATAGAGTGCGAAAAAGGAAGAGAAAGAAAGAGCAATTCAATTTTTTTTCGACAACGTAAAAGGAGAAAAAGAGAGTTAGACCTTTTATCTCTTTTTCTTTTTCTTTTTTTCATTCAAAGGCTCCATGTGGCCCTTCTTTTTTCCAAATGTGACCCTTCTTTTTCTTCTTTTCTCTTTCTTTTCCTTACGGGCTATTCCACCGAATCGACGATGAAGATCCCCATTGAAACAAGGCTGAACTAGAGGAGAACAAGGTGGAATAATAATCAAAAAATCTGGTCAAAATTGGTCAAAATCCGAGTCGATGTGAGTAAAAATGGGGAAGAGAATAGGGAAGATGGCTCAAAATTGGGAAGAGAATAATAGGAAGAATCTCAGGGAAGAGGCACCATTTAGTGGTGATTGAGAATCGCTACTTGTCCGGTGCAAATCATTTGATGTGAGTCAAACTCGGTTAAGCAAGTTCGCTCCTAAAGTGACAATTCGTTGAGGGTGCATTAGTGTTCAGGAGTGAAGTAGAGTGTTCGTCCAGTGAAATAGAGTGCTCGATGATCGGGTCGATCGGTACAGAATCTCGGCAAGTTAAATGTCAGAATAAGCGGAAAAACGCTTACTAAAGGTTGGCTCCCCCCTCGCCCCTTTTTGTCGAATGGCAACAGACACACAGACGGATGAGACGTCTCTTCTGTCGATGGCAACAGACGGATGGACGGATAGACGTCTCTTCGTCGATGCAAATGACGGACGGACGGGATAGACGTCTCTTCGTCGATGGCAACAGATTGATGGACGGATAGACGTCTCCTCCGCCGATGGCAAAAGGATGAACCCTCTCTTTGTGTGGAAAGACTCTTCTGTGTGGAGGATGAGGGACTCTCTGTGTGGAAGAGAAGGTGACTCTTCTGTAAAACAAGGTGCTCTTTCTGTGTGGAAAGGTGAGGTGGGTCCTTGGAAAAGTGGAGAGGGATCTTGTCGTGGAAAGTGAGGAATCTTCTGTGTGGAAAGAGCTCCTCTGTCGTGGAAAGGGAGGAGAGTCTCTTCTGTCGATGAAAGAAGCGTCTCTTTCGGGGTCCTCTTCAACAGACGGATGGATGATAAACGTCTCTTCTGTCGATGGCAACAGACGGATGGACGGATAGACGTCTCTTCTGTCGATGGCAACAGACGGATGGACGGATAGACGTCTCCTCTGTCGATGGCAACAGACGGATGGACGGACAGACGTCTCTTCTGTCGATGGCAACAGACGGACGGACAGACGCCTCTTCTCCTTTATATATAATAGGTAAACTACCCTCTTTATTTACCCCAAAGAATCCCATTTTTCGACTCATCGACATCTTTAGGCGAAATGGAGAGACCCCCTGCACGTGGCGAGATGGCCGAGTGGTCTAAGGCGCCAGTTTAAGGCAATTGGGCCTCTTCGAGGCGTGGGTTC
Organism: Mesorhabditis belari; assembly: GCA_958450365.1. Lineage (NCBI taxonomy): Eukaryota > Metazoa > Nematoda > Chromadorea > Rhabditida > Rhabditidae > Mesorhabditis > Mesorhabditis belari. The sequence continues at coordinate 442,180 of CAUEEP010000741.1, read as the reverse complement.
GAATCCCACCTCGTCAGAATTTTTTGCTGTTTTCCAAAGAAAACATCAATTCACTTTCTAAGTACATCGAAATTTGATCCTCTATTTTTTGCATCCCTTTTTTTCGCTTTCCGGCTCTTCAAGCTCCGGGGAGAAGAAAGATTCGAGAAAAAAAAAGAAAAAACAAAAATAGAGCTTCTCACATGTCGCTTCTTCATGAAAAGTCAAGAGAGAGCAAGAAAAAAACGAGCAAAACGAGGAAAACGAGGAAAAAAGCGGAAAATCGAGCTCTTGAAAAAGAGAAAAACTTTGTCTATGAGTCAAAATGGAATCGAATGACGTTGAAAGAATGGCTTGGTTGTAAGAAAAACAGGAATGGCTTGGTTAGGTAATTAGTTTTGAAGTTTTGAAGAGGGGGTGATGGTTTTGAAATTTTGGTGTTCAAAACGGGAATGATTATGTCAAGATTTTGAGTCGAATTTGGGTTGAATGAAAAATGATGGAGATTGTTTTTAGGTTAATATGAGATTCGTTAATTCTTTAGCGCTTTAAGAAGCGGAAAACTATTGTTTTCCGAAAACGGGAGCCTTTAAGCAAGTTAAATAAAGAAGAAGAAGAAGAAGAAGGGAAGTAAAGAAGGGAAGTAAAGAAAGCAAGTAAAGAAAGCAAGTAAAGAAGGCAAGTAAAGAAGGGAAGTAATATGTAAGAAAGCAAGAGAAGGGGAAGTAAAGAGGAAGTAAAGAAGGGAAGTAAAGAAAGCAAGTAAAGAAGGGAAGTAAAGAAAGCAAGTAAAGAAGTCTCTTCTTCAAGTCTCTTCTTCAAGTTTCTTCTCCAGGTTTTTTTTGCTGTCAAAACTTGATTTTTTCCATTTTAAAGCACCATTTTAAAGCACAGTTGTGACAGAGAAAAATTTTGATTTTTGATAAGGAAAGGGTTTTCGTTAAAGCTCTTTTTTACGTTAAATCTCTTTTAAATTTGCATTTACGTTTGTCTCTTTAAATTCAGCATAAAAGAAAATGCTAGAGGAGATTTAGGGTAACTTTGGATTGGATTGGATTGGATTGGACAAAGTCATAAAATTAGAGCTCAAATGCTCTCAACTTTCCTTCAATTCCTTCCACTTCTTTACTTGCCTTCTTTACTTACTTTCCTTTACTTACTTTCTTTACTGCTTCTTTCTTGCCTTCTTTACTTGCCTCCTCCCTCCTCCTTCTTCTTCTCCTCCTCCTCCTCCTTCTTCTTCTTTATTTCATTTGCCAATCTCTTTTTCTTTCAAAACACTCCCCAGATTGCCAACTGAGTAATCGCCAAACGATTGTCGGTACATAGAAGAGGAGAGCTTCAAGAGCAAGCACAAATGGAACCCATTGATAATATCTGAAAATGGAGGAATTGCGATTGAATTGTGATTGAATTGCGATTGAATTGTCATTGAATTGTCATTGAATTGCAATTGAATTCGGAATAAAAGAATCCTCATTAAATTTGACTAAAGAAAAGTGGAATCTGTTTTGTTTTTTCTTTAATAAAAACATAGAGAAAAGCGTCTTGAAGAGTAGCACTTTAGCGCACTCTTCTATTCTACTCTATAATTCGACTTCCAATTATCAGATCGACTTACAGTTGGTTTTAAAATGATCCTTATTAAATTTGGTTATAGAAAAGTAGAAGTTGTTTTGTAAGCTCAGATATAAAAACATAGAGAAAATTTGGCTCAAAGTTGAACTACCTACTTGGAAGAGTTAATCAACTTAGATGGCCTATAACTCAAGATGTAGGTTGAATCAACGTGTGATTGCTTTTAAAAGAATCCTCATTAAATTTGACTAAGGAAGTGGAATCCTGTTTTGTTTATTCTTTGATAAAAACATAGAGAAAGACCATCTTGAAGAGTCATCTATAGTCAAAATGGCACTTTAGCGCACTCTTCTATTCTACTCTATAATTCGACTTCCAATTATCGGATCGACTTAAGGTTGGTTTTAAAATGATCCTTTATTAATTTTGGTTATAGAAAAGTGCAATTTATTTGGTATACTCATGTGCAAGAAGATGGAGAAAATTTGTGTCAAAGTTGAACTACTTATATCAGAGATTATGAACTACAGAGTCAATCAAGTTCAACACTTGATAAGGAAGGATTTTTAGGCTATCTATTACTTAAACATTTAAATATCTGGCTTACAAGTTGCCCCTTTGCTTGAGTTCATTGCTTGAGCCTAGGGGAACATCGTCAGTTGCCCGTGACCTCTTCAAAATGATCTTATCCTTATCAACGATCTTTCCTTATCTTTTCAACTCCATCTTATAGAATCGACTCACGCTGATTCCGAATCTGTTTTCAGTTTTGCCCTTGAAGCATGTAACCCGAGATATCTGGGTTACAAGTTTAAGCCCTCCTTGCTTGAGTTCAACGAAGCCAACTAGCATCGCCAACTAGCGAACGAAGTTCAACGAAGCCAACCAGCATCGCTTGTTGACCATCAACTACCAAAAACCAAAACCAAAGCACCCTGGTTCGATCTCCTCTTTGGCCAATTTCCTTTAGTTTTTTAATCTAATCGATTCTATAAGATGGGGTCAGTTTCGTCACGGCCACCTAGCGACCTTTCCTAGTCACTACGACGTCACTACGACCTAGTGAGAGTTATGGAAAAACTGAGTGTTCCAGAAAGATCTACCCCTTTGAATCTCTTCCAAACTCGCTCACCCGATTTGTCTATTCTCCCCTTTCGGCATAATTGTGCGGGATGTAGTCGTGCAATGGGAGGAAATACGTGTTCTGTACCCAGCAATGGTTCTCCGTATATTGCTCCATCGGCTCGGTGAATGTCGCCGGCACCCAGCATTGAATTGGGAATCCTGGAAGTGAAGGGGATTTGATGGATTTTCAGTTAGACAATAGAATTTAAAGTTTTTCCAGTCAGATTCTAGGGTTTTTTTGTAAGTTATTTAAGCAAGGTGAGAGCAAAGTCGAATCTAATTGTAAGCTTGGTTTCTGAGCTGGTCAGAGTCAATTAGGGCAGCGCTCAAAAGCCGAATCCAAGAACTTCTTGTAGGCCAAGCCAAGCAAGGCCAGTATCCAGATCTGGATCTGGATACTAGATCTGGATACTAGATCTGGATCTGGATCTGGATACTAGATCTGGATACTGGATCTGGATACTGGATCTGGATCAAAATTGTCTTTAAAACAACTCTGATAGAGACCAATTCTTTGTCTACAGCATTGCAAAGTAGCTAACTAGCTAACTATCAAATTCCCTTAGATCATTCTTGTGAGCCAAGCTATCCTTGTGGACCCAAGCCATTCTTGTGGGCCAAGCTATTCTTGTGGGCCAAGCTATTCTTGTGAGCCAAGCCATTCTTGCAGGCCAAGCCATTCTTGTGGCCCAGCCATTCTTGTGGGCCAAGCCATTCTTGTAGGCCAAGCTATTCTTGTGAGCCAAGCTATTCCTGTGAGCCCAGCCATTCTTGTGGGACAAGCTATTCTTGTGGGCCAAGCCAAGGCCAGTATCCAGTATTTCAATCTTCAAACCACTCACCGACATATTGCTTGGCTGAGACGAGAATGGCGAACACTAAAATTTGAAAGTTTAACTCTAACTTTCTCTAATTTCTCTAACTTCTCTAACTTTTCCAAGCTTCATTTTAATTAGACTCGATTTTCATTTCAAAAACGACTCCCCCACTACTCATCGCAAAGGTTCTAAGAATCCCTCATTTACTCATCCCATTTCTCTATCACTTTCTCTTTCTTTCTTTCTCTTTCTTTCTTTCTTTCTCTTTTCATCTGATCTTCTCAATTCCATTCACTCTTTAAGCTATTCCCTTCAACCTATTCCCAAATAGAATGACCACAATTTAGCCTTTTTTTCATCAAAAATATCCCCCTTTTGAGGATCAATTTGCGGTTGCGCTTCCCCTCCTCTTTTCCATCCCCAAAATGAGCCAGGGAAAAACTCGGATGCCATGTCTTGGCCTCATCCGATTGGCGTTATTTAGAGCCTTATTATTTGGCTAGACAACAGAAATGAATAGTGGGAAAGAGAAGAAGCTGGTAAAGAAAATAAGAAGATAAATGAATGGTTTAGGCATTCACTAAGCTTTTAACCGCTAATACCTCCATCTCAACTCCATCTCAACTCTGAAAGTCTACTTTTTATCGAAATAAATGGGATGGTTTAGGCATTCCTAGGCATTCACCTAAGCTTTTCACTGCTAATATCTTCATCTCAACTCTGCAAGTCGACTTTTATCATCTACCTTTATCGTCTCACTTCTATCGTCGACTTTTATCAAGTCAACTTTTTATCGAAATCCCTCATCCCCAAGCATTTCATTGAACAAAATTCTCGAAAAAACCTTTCTTTTCTTTCGTTAAAACTCATAATTCACAGTTTCAAAGTGGATTGTCAGAAAAAGTTTGTGAAGAATTCCTTTGCCCTTTTCACCCAATTGTGCCCATTTTTTTTCCGAGTTACTTAGAGAAAAGCGAGTGGATTTTTTAGGAAATGACAAGTTTCAGGTCGGGAAGAAAAAATGGAATGTGAAGAGAAGGAAAAGGGGAAAGAAAGGGAAAGACAAAGGAGAAAGATAGAAGGGGAAAGAAGAAAGAGAAAGAAAGAAAGAGAAAGAGAAGAAAGCATCGGAGAAGGGGAAAGGAAGGAAAGAAAGAAGCAAGAAAGCAAGGAAGGAAGAAAGAAAGAAAGAAAGCAAAGAAGGAAAGCAAGGATGGAAAGCAGAGATGGAAAAGAAAGAAAGCAAGGAAGGGGAAAGGCGGGGGAAGGAAAGAAAGAAAAGGGTCCTCTTTTGACCCGATTCCTTTTCTGACCTTTTCCTAGATCTTTTAGAGTCGAAGACCTCACGAATTATTCTTCACCCGTCAACCCAGAGAGTTACCCGAAAAAGTTGGAATTGAAAAGCGTACGTTAAAGAATGGAATTAGTTTTTAATATCTAACCGAGGCTAGGAAACAGTTGCTATACGAATTTTTGACTAAAAGCAATTCTAGAAGCTACTGGAACTTGAAGCTGAAGCTCTACTGAAGCTCTACTGATAATTAGAAGCTACCAAATAGTTGATAATTATCTTTACAATCGTTTTTGTTATTATAATAATTCAAATGAAAGTAACAATTACTTTCATTTGCATTAGTCACCCAGATTAAATTTTAGTTATTATTAAACTAGAGTTAAACTAGCGTTTATCTAGAGACAAAATAAGTTTAATTATGTAAATTTGTTCATTATTCGTTTCATTTGATTTAGAAAATTGAAAATTGCAACTCGAAGAGACGAATCAAATTTCGATTCGATTTCGATTACCAATTTCGCTATTTAAAGCCTTTTCTACTCAACTATCTACAATAAAAAACCTAAAGAAATTTTGATTTCTATCAAATGACATCAAAAGAGAGGGAAGAGAAGTAATGGTAAGAAGGGAAGGGAAGTAATGGTAAGAAGGGAAGGGAAGTAAGAGTAAGAAGGGAAGGGAAGTAATGGTAAGAAGGGAAGAGAAGCGAATGGATAAGAAGGGAAGAGAAGAATTGAGTAAAAAAAGATTCTGGAAGAAAAAAAAATTGATTTTAAAAGTGTAAAATCTCGAAGAAATGTGTCTGTCTATCGTCTAAAGTTTACCTAGTTTGCTTCTTGAATAACTGAAAAGTTTGCCAAACCTGTGATAATACTTGTAGTGTAGTAATAATTAAGTTTGTCGATGATGTCATCGTCAACGTGAAAAGAACTAGAAAAGTGAATAAGATTTTGATTATTTTAGTAGTATCTTCTTATAGGGTACAGATTACATCTTCTTACAGAGAACAGAGAGTACAGAGTACAGCGTACAGAGAGTACAAAAGCTGCAAAGAGTACAGCGTATAGAGTACAGCGTATGAGTACAGGTACAGAGTACAAGAGCGCAGGTACAGAGTACAGAGTACACAGCGTACAGGTACAGAGTACATCTTCTTACGGAGAACAGAGTACAGCGTACAGAGTACAGAGTACATCTTCTTACAGAGAACAGAGGTACAGCGTACAGAGTACAGAGTTACATCTTCTTACGAAAGAGAACAGAGTACAGCGTACAGAGTACAGAGTAAGACATCTTCTTACAGAGGAACAGAGTACAGCGTACAGAGTACAGAGTACATCTTCTTACGGAGAACAGAGTACAGCGTACAGAGTACAGAGTACATCTTCTTACAGAGAACAGAGTACAGCGTACAGAGTCAGAGTACAGAGTACAGAGTACAGCGTACAGAGTACAGAGTACAGAGTACCGCGTACAGAGTACAAGAGTACATCTTCCACACAGAGAACGGTACAGCGTATTTGAAATTACAGAGTACATCTTCTTACAGAGAACAGAGTACAGCGTGCAAGAGTGCAGAGTACATCTTCTTACCGAGAACGGGTACAGCGTACCCAGAGTACCGAGTACGTCTTCTTACAGAGAACAGAGTACAGCGTACAGGTACAGAGTACATCTTCTTACGGAGTACAGAGTACATCTTCTTACAGGATACCCAGTACAAAATTACATCTTTTTACAGAGTACATCTTCTTACACAGGTACATCTTCTTACAGAGTACAGAGTACAGGATACATCTTCTTACAGGGTACAGAGTACAGAGTACATCCTCTTACACTTCAATCGACTCCCCACCTGTGTACTTGCTTGACGCACTAGCAAAATAATAGAAGTAGCATAGTCAGTTGAGAGTGCCCTCAGCGACCTCACACACCATCACCTGGAAATGCAATCAAATTTTATTAGTGATAAGGGAAAAATTGGTAAACTGGCTGATAAGCTTCATTTATGCAGGTGAAAGTCTAATCGAAATCTCCTCTTTTCGTCTAAAAATTGGTAGGATAGCGTACGGCGACTATAAACTACAAAAATGACGACCTTTCACACGACAAACGCTTCTAAAATTGCTTTAAATCGACCAGATTCACATGGTCTATAGCTCAAAAAATCGAAAATTTCAAAGGCTTTTGAATCAGCTAAAACACACTCAAAAATATGAATGCTAAAGAAAGTTAGGGGAGTTGTTTGTAGCCTGGCTCGATCGTAAGTACGACGACCACTGTAACTTTCTTTAGCATTGATGTTTTGAATGTGTTTTAGTTCATTCAAAAGCTCTTGAAATGCTCTGACCACCCGAGCCCCAGCACACTTTCCCATCCGGTCACGTTAAAGCAGAAATAGAAACTTTGTTTGTTTTAGCCACGTTTGTGGTGCACGCTTGTGGTTCGTGTAGTTTGCTTGTAGTTTGTCTACTCAATTCCCAAAATTCTTTTGTGCTTTTCCATGTTTAAGCCAGCTGCCATACATCTTCTTTTTCATCTCACAACACCAAAATCCATCCCTCAAACACCAATCCCTTTCTCTGTTCGATTCGGCTATTGGCTTTATTACTTAATTTGTGTCCCTACTTCTTTCCCTTTTTCTATATTTCCATTTGAATCCCTTCTAAAATCCATCTATGTCCATTTCTTTCTCTTTTCTTCCCCTCTTCTTCCCCTCTTCTTTCTCTCTTCCACCCCTCTTCTTCCCCTCTTCTTTCCCTCTTCTTTCTCTCTTCTTACCCTCTTCTTTCCCTCTTCTTTCCTTTCTCTTTCCTTTTCCCCTTTCCAAAAGAATTTCCGTGACACCTGCTACTTTGCTACTTTTCGGCTTGGAATCAAAAAAAGAGAAATTTGGGTATATTCACTTGTCTTATTTCAGAATTACAGTCTTTTTCAAGGGATTTATTAACTATAGTCCAGGACACTTTTCATTGCTCCATAGCCCTAAATTTATCAAAGAGAAACTTATCCAAAACCCAGAAACGATCCAGAAGCAAAAATTTGGTTGCAGGTATTGCAAAATTACCAAGGCTGGGAGATTTCAGCTGAAAAATTCAAGCTGAGAGATTCAAGCGGAGATATTCAAGCTGAGGGCTTCAAGCTGAGAGATTCAAGCTGAGAGATTCAAGCTGAGAGATTTAAGCTTGGAAGAGATTCAGGAGTTGAGCTAAGAATTTGATTCTGGACCCAGGGCTAGAGCCCAGGAATGTTTTGATTAGCTCTAGCTCCAAGAAAGCTTATAAATCCCAGCTCATAAGCTAGGCAAGGCCTAGCTTGAGCAAGGCCCAAAGTCAGGTCAGATATTTGGAACTCCGGGCCCGTGAGAAACCAGGAAAAGAGCAAAAGCCATGCTCACTTGGTACTTTACATTACTTAGGACAAATCTTTTTCTTAAGCTTTAGAGTAACACCAAAAAAACAGTTCACTCAATTCAAGCCATCTCATTCCAATCTACATTCAAGCCACATCATTCCAATCCATTCCAATCCAGTAAAGCTTCAATGTTAAATGTACCACACCAAATTGGCAAAATCTCTAATTAAAATCTCCATAAAATCTTTTTCATGAATCACCAAAAAAGAGATCAATGATTTTTCTGTTCAATCTTTGTGGGCCACTCTCATTTATACTTAAATCACTGGAGAGACACTGTGACTTTCAGCTCTGTGAACAGCTGTTTGTCTTTTCGAAAAGGAGGAGGAAATACGAGAGCAGACTCTCAGCTTGGGAAACTTTATTCAGCAGTAAAGAAAGAGTAAAACTGATTTGTGAGGAAAAAAAAGAAACAAATATTGTCTAACGTATAAACTGTATAAACTAAATAAACTGTATAAACTAAAATAAACTGTATAAGCTGTGTAAAACTAACCAACTTACCCATAGTGAACTAAGTCTGTGCGTGCCTTGTACGTGCCAAGGTGCGCCTTATTGCGTGCTGTGCAAGGCTTTCAGCAATCATCCAGTTTCAATGATGGCACCTTATGCTGATGATTCACGCCCCCGAGATTACCTTTTACTTTTTTAGTTGATTCCTAAATGGGATAAGTGAATTTAATCAGAATAGACTTCAACTGCCTGATTTTAGCCCAATTGAGTTGGGATTCTAGAGCTGTGTAGAAGCTTGTAGAAGCTTGTAGAAGCTTAGCTAGAAGCTTGTAGAAGCTTGTAGAAGCTTGTAGAAGCTTGTAGAAGCTTGTAGAAACTGTGTGGAAAAGCAATGGAAGCTTGAATCGAAATTCTTACCTGTCAAAGTGATGTGTGTGACGCGGCTCAGCCTTTCCTCTATTCTACAGCTATCTGAAAGCAGAAAATGAAATGAAAATCTTTTTTGATGAAATCAATTCAATTTATTTGAATAAGAAAAGAAGTAAAAACATAATAGAAAATAAAAATCGAATAAATAATAAATCAATGCGAGAATCGGATTGAAAAATGAGCATGAAGAATGAGAGCCCAGTGAAAAGAAAAAAAAAAGGCCAGATTTTCACGTGAAAACAATTATCCTCAAAGAAGATTTTTGAGAAGAAAAGAAAAGATTCAGAAAAAAGATCAAAGAGAAAATGATGAAATATTAAAGGAATAGGAGGAACGGATTGGGATCGTTTTAGATTGCAATGCTTTTGGTTTCTGGCCGCGAAATGATCTTTCATCTTGATCTGAGCTATATTAGGTTGAACAAGGATGTAGGCAAGCGTTGATAAACTTACTGTTTAGCAGAAGAAGTTGTGAGGGAAGTTGGCGAGGAAAGTTTTGGTTGGTTTATAAACACTTCAGGTAAGACTGTTTTTAAAGGCTCCTAGATGGCCAAGCTATTGAATTGTTCAGCTAGTAAGTTGCTATTAAACAAGCGTTGCTTCAGCTTATTGTTGTGAGGGAAGCTTTTAAAACTTTTAAAATCTGTCTTTCTTTGTTAAAAGAAACCCGAAACTACATCTTGTGCATATTGGGAGAAATCTTTTTTAAACAACTGGAGAATTTCTTATTTCTAAGATCTTTTTTACTTGCTTTAGATGATCGACTTGAAATGCGCCAAACTACAAATCAAGTTCGCGTCTGCCTACTCTACGACTTAAAACTGGGATTCCCGCTACAAAACAGTAGCGGAATCCCATTCAAATTTGGTGAAAGCATTTGGAGATGATGTTTTGTCCGAAAGCCGATGCCAAGCCTGGCTCCAACGCTTTCGGAATGGTGATGAAAGTCTTGAGGATCATAATTCAAGATGATGAACACTCTTCGCGACCTCAAGCGCTAGACAAGCGATACTTTGAGGAACGTAATCAGATCCGGATCCGCTAACCAAACGACGCGTGAACTTACTTGCTACTTGCTCCAGTTTCTATCTTCAAATTCTACTATTGTTGAGCATCTCGATTTTTTCATTGGAAAGACGATCTGATGCCAAAAATGAAAAACTCACGAGTTAAGCAGTGCAAACGCTCGTTTATTTCCGAACAACCTAATAGAAATCCTGGCAAGACCATGTAAAATATTTAAATAACCCAAAATATTCGTTTTTCATTTCTAGAATAGATTCTTTATGTTGATAAGCTTCTCTTTTACTTGAATTTTTACTCTAATTTCTACTCATTTCCCATCATGCGTGGCTCATAAAAATGCTTCATTACGAGGAAATGTTTCGGAGTGGAAAAAATGATGAACGGGAAAGATATTTTGACGGATTAACTTTTAAGATAATGTAAAATGATCAATGAGAATGTAAAAAATTCTAAATGATCAATAACTGGGAGTTAAAATCGTGAATAAACAGGAGAATTTTGATGAGAAACTTGTAGAGTAATCCAAGTAATCAATCGCTTGAATGCTTCTCTGGTTTTACAAATCAGTCAAATCAAATACAAATCAATCATGTAATCATAAAGAGGCGTGTAAAACTTTAATCAAAAAATTTGGCGTTAAAGGCTTTAAAAGATGCTTTGAAAGGCTTTGAAAGCTTTAAAAGCTTTAAAAGGGGATCTTGCCTGCCAGTGAGAGGGTACATGCAGGTGGCATAGTGGATAAAGCCTTAGACTCCCACCGGGAAGATCAGGGTTCGAATCCTGATGCGGCTTTTGTTTTTTGTTTTTCTTTTAGATTACAATCAGAAACTTTTAGACCATTAGCCGACGTGTCCCATTGTAGCCGACAGAGACGGGTGAACGAGTGACATTAAATCGACCAAAAAAGACAAAGACAAAAGAGGCAAGAGCTGTGAGAGTGAATGCGATAAAAATCAAAAATTTAAATCAAAAAACTCTTTGAGCGGCTGAAGTTTACAATAAGAAATCAATAGGATGGTTATTACTGTCAAAAGAAATGGAATTAATAGAAAAGTAGATTAATAGTAAAGTAGATTAGTAGAAAAAGTAGATTAGTAGAAAAATCAAAAAGCCTAAAGAGAAGATCTAGATTCAAAAAGCAAATCAGCTAACATACAATTCAAAAAACAATCCAAGCTCTAAGCCCTAAATGTAGAAAAGAAGAGAAAAAAATACAGCCAGCAGGATTGATGTGTAGACCTCTTGAGCTTCCGATTAAGAAACGAAGCTCTTAATAAGTCGGTCATCACTGCCATTGACTTGAGCTTCCGACTAAGAAAACAAGCTCTTAGCCGGTCGGTCATCACTGCCATTGACCCGAAGGCTTCCGACTGAGAAACACGAAGCTCTTAGCCAGTCGGTCATCACTGCCATTGACTTGAGCTTCCGACTAAGAAACGAAGCTCTTAGCCAGTCGGTCATCACTGCCATTGACTTGAGCTTCCGACTAAAAAACGAAGCTCTTAGCCAGTCGGTCATCACTGCCATTGTTCAGGGCGACTAGCGATAGCACAAATTCATCCCCCATCCCAGCTCCCATCCCAGCTCCCAAACCAGCTCCCATCCCAGCTCCCATCCCAGCTCCCATCCCAGCTCCCATCCCAGCTCCCATCCCATAAGACCAATTATAAAGTGAATATAAAATGAATATAAAAGTGAATATAAAGTAAATAAAATGAGAAAAAGCAGAAACCACAAAAAAAACAGAAGCAGTCAAAGGAGAAAAAAATGATGATAGTAGATGAGATGGAAAGTGCATAGGGAGAGGGTGGGAGAAAGAGGAGAAAAGGAGAAGCTAGCACAACTTGGAAAGGGGAGATGAGAATGGCAGAAGGGAGGCGGCTGGCATCAAGGGAAAGCCCTAGGGGAAGAGGGGAGAGGGGAAGAGGGAAAGGGGAAGAGGAAGGGAGAAGAGGGAAAGGGGGAAGAGAGAGGAGGGGGTGAAGGGAAGGGGGAATAAGCCCGGATCGATGAGTGCAAACTCCCCCCAACACACACACGCCACTCGCATGGGGATAATGCTTGCGCTCTCTTTGGAAAAGCTGGGGAACACTCTCCAGACTCTTTTCTTTCTTTTCTCTCTTCGAGAAGGCGGCTAACAGGAGTACAGGTAATGAGTGGACTCTCTCCTGTGAGTCTTCTGTGAGTCTTCTGTGAGTCGACCTCCTCTCTCTTCTTTTCTTTTGGTCTTCTCCTTGTCTTCTGCCACACACACGAGAGTTGCCCCTTATGAAATGAGAAGAATGGGAAGATTGTAAAAAATAATTTGAATGGTGGTAAGAGCTGTTTACCTGTCTCTGGCAAAAAGTTTCTGGCAAATCTTGAGGATTTTAGGTCGTCAAAAATTCTCCTAATGTTCCGGATCTAATCTAAAAATGTTTTTGAATTCATTAATGTTTCCATAGAGTTCTATAGAGTCCTCTAGAGTTTCAGGGAGTCCTATGGGAGTCCTCTAGAGTCCTCTAGAGTCCTGTCGAGTTCTATAAGAGAGTTCTATAGAGTCTTCTAGAGTTCTATATAGTTCTATAGAGGAAGCTCTATAGAGTCCTCTAGGGTTCTATAGAGTCCTATAGAGTCCTCTAGGAGTCCTCTAGAATCCTCTAAAGTTCCTCTAGAAGTCCACAACGAATAAGAGAAATAAACAGATCAACGTTTGAGACTCATTCTCTCAATTGAACCAAGCAATTGTTATCAGAATTTTGGCTTCTAGTTAGCATAGACTTATAAATTATTCGAAATGTTAGAAATTTCAGATCAAATTGTTCATTGATTTTTAAGCTCAATCACAAAGAAACTTGCTTGTTAAGAAACGCTGTTCTTAACAAATTTTAGAAACCGCAAGAACTTCTCGAGCAACTCTAATAGAGAAAAAGATCAAAAAATCTTTGAATTCTTATAAAAAACCCATCGGAAAATCATTATAAACCAAATTTTAAGTAATTTTTCAAAACTTTTTCATAAGTTTCAAATATTTCAGCCATTTTTACAAAGCTTAAAACACAGTAAACGGTTTTAAAACTGAAAAGATTGAGTGGAATTGAAAGAATTGGGGAGTGAATGAAATTGAATGGAATTGAGTGAAATTAGACCCAAAAAATTAAATGGAATTCAGTGAAGTCGAATGGAATTGAATGGAATTGAATGATTAAATGATTTTTTTGACAGCTGACTTGTAAGGAACAATCTCCAAACCCTTCTAGAATATTCTTTTCCAAAAAAAAAAAACTCTTACCCACTCATTTTTTGTGATCTACGATAGCGATTAATGTTTTATTAGACGAGTTCTCGAGGAACAAAGCTCTGAAAAGTCAAAAAGGTTCGTTAGCCAAAAGATATTCGCAATTTTAAAAGTAAAATTTAACATTGCTGGCAAGGGAATGCAACAATCGTTACAATTGTTAGAATGGTTACAATCGTTACAATCGTTACGCAATGGTTACAATCGTTACAATGGTTACAAATCGTTACAATGGTTACAATGGTTACAATTGTTACAATGAGATTTACAATGGTTACAATCGTTACAATGGCGATCTATAAAACCTGCTCAAATAATTGAATACGTAATACTGGAAAATATATTATTTTCGCTTTCACTACACCAATACCTATTATGAGAAGCTACAGGTGGGTTTTTCTACTGTGATAAAAATAAAAACTTTGCATTTAACTGAATTTTCAAGATGGAGGATCGTTTAAGTTTGAGAACTTGAACTCAAAACAAACCACCAAACAAGCTTATATTTATTTATTTAAATTCAGAACTGCAATAAACTTATATTTCTTATTTGAAAGTCAACCATCAACCAAGTTCGTTTCAAAATTTTCTTCATTCCCACCAAAATTGGTGCCACCAAGAGATTGGTGTTATTGGATGTGAGGAAGGGGAAAAGAGGAGTGTGTTCGTGGCAGATGAAAAGGAGGCAAGTCCATTCACACAAATAGAAAAGGGAGAATCCAACAAGGAAAGGAAGAAAGAGAAGGAGAGAGAGAGAGAAGAAGGGGAGAGAGGAAAGAATGGGAGAAAAGGAAAAGAGAAGAGGAGGGGGAAAGAAAGGAAAGAAGGAGAGAGAAAGAGGAAAAGAAAGAAGGAGAAAAAAGAAAAGAAGGAGGAAAAGAAGGAGAAAAAGGAAAGAAGAAGAGAGGAAAAGAAAGGAAAGAGAAAAGAAGTCGATGGGGAACGTCGATGTGCCTAACGAAGTATGTCACAAATTCGAACGGACGGTGAGGGGAAAGAGAAGGGAAAGGAAAAGAAAAAAGGGATAGAAGGCTGCAAGCGGCACCAATTGCTCGCGCACCATCGTCAGAGAGAAATGACCAAGATAAGAAGAAAAGTCACACACTGATCTAAAGAAGAAAATCTAAAGATCTAAATCTAAATTTTGATCTAAACAATGAAAATCTTGAATAGGGTTTCAGAAGCTTTCAGCGACCAAAGCAACAATTCTAAAGTGATAATACTACAGAGTGACCAGAAAATCCTATCCTTTCTTTCTAGGCTCATATTTCTGTTATTTTGTAGATGAAAACGATAATTTCTTTTTCAAAAAAATGAAGACTCATATCATTTTCTGTATATATTCAAAATTTCATCATTATAGAATTGATAGATAATTTCTTATGTACGCTTAAAGATTACTAGTCAAAAATAAAATGAGGCTTTATCGGATTCTTTTATCGAAAATGTTCTTATAGAAAATATTAACGAATTTAATCTTTTTTTTTTTTTTGAACGGAATCTCCTTAAACATAACAAAAACTTAGCTTTTAAAAAAAAAAACTTCAAAGAAATGTTGATTTTGTGGGGGGTTTTTTTATTACTTTTCTTTACTCAAAAATCCTAAATTTGAATTTTGGTTTTGTTATTTTTGAACTAATAGGACTGATGCATAAGTGTTTTTGTTCCTTTTCGTAGTTGTAGTTGCCTGTAGGTGTCTGTAGGCGCTTATGAAGGCGCTTGTAGTTGCATGTATGAGTGCCTGTAGGTGTCTGTAGGCGCTTGTAGGCGCTTGTAGTTGCATTTAGGTGCCTGGCAGAGTGTCTGTAGGCGCTTGTAGGCGCTTATGTAGTTACATGTAGGTGCCTGTAGGTGTCTGCTTGGCAGCTTGTAGGCGAAAGCTTTGTAGTTTACATCATGAAGTTGCCTGTGATTGTCTGCCTTGGAAAGCACATAAGGCGCTTGTATTAGGTTGATGCCTAAGTGTTTTTGTTCCTTTTCGTCTGCCGTTTGGAAACCAACAAATTGCTGGAATTAAGCTACAGTTGATTTCAATTCGAAAAAAGCAATTATTTTTCTGCAAGGAAATAACATTAAAACAGGTTTAAAAATATTGAATGCATACAAGTTTTCTTTGAGAGTATAAAGTCGGGTGAAATTCAAAAGAGACTAACTCGATGATGCGGTTTAGACACCTTAATAGCTAAAGGAAACCAAGCTAAAACCTATCTTCAAGTGTCAATAGATAAAAGAAATGAGAAAGCAAACGTTTGATGTTTTGCCGAATTTTCAGAGAAATTCGTTTTCTCAATATTCACCGTAGAGTTTTTCATAGATTTTTACGAAAAAGGCGTTTTTCACTTTCTCGAATTTGCTTGAAAGTGAACCGAAATTCATTCAAAAAGATGCAAATTCAACAAAAAAAAACTGCTTTTATCGAGCACTTTGAAACTATAGATTGAAATTCATTGAATTTGTTACTTTTAAAGCAGAAGTACGAGAAGCAAGGAGCAGCACCTCCTCATCAACCTATATTTTTATGTGTTCGCAAAAAAAATTATCTATTAATTCTATAATCATGAAATCTTGAATATCTACACGGGAAACGATATGAATTTTTATTTTTAAAAAAGAAATTATCGTTTAAAGTCTACAAATAATAAGAAATATGAGCCTAGAAAGATCAGATAGGTTATTTCTAGTCACTATTTACTTTCATTTACCTTTTCAAAGGCTCCATTCTTTAGATCAAGATCCAACGTACTTTGTCAGTGTGAAGAGAAGAAAGAGGAAGAAAGAAAGGAAGGAAGGAAGGAAGGAAGAGGAAGAAAGAATGAATTAAAAAAGAACAGCTACTTTTTCTTTCCAAACTATTTCCAAACAGCTCTCGAAGCTTCAAAAAAAAAATCCTAACCAATCCAGCCATCATTCACGATTCATTTTGTACTTACATTCAAATTAGTCTAGTTTCCTCTTTTGCTTAAAACTGTAAACGCACATCCCTTCTGGTGCATCTAAATCCAACCTCTTCTTCGAGAAGCCCGAATTCTCAATGTGAAAAAATAGAAACCAGCCAGGCAAAAAGTGCTTACGTTTTTGTGAATTTACAAGAACAAATTTTCGGTAATAAACTTGTTTAACTCATAGCCCTACTCACTCATTTTTCTCTTTCTCTTTCCTTATGGGGATCTCTTTATCTTCCTCTTCCTCTTCCTTTTCCTCTTCTTTTTCCTCTTCCTCTTCCTCTTCCTCTTCCTCTTTTTCTCTTCCTCTTCCTCTTTCTCCTTTCTCTTCCTCTTCCTCTTCCTCTTCCTCTTCCTCTTTCTCTTTCTCTTTTTCTCTTTCTCTTCCCTCTTTCTCTTTCTCTTCCTCTTTCTCTTTTCTTCGAAATCTTTCACATTCATCCCTGAGATTTAAAAAACTCCTCAATTCTCAATTCTATTCTGACTCATTTACTTATCCCACACTAAATAATTTAGTAAACTCTCTAGAAAATTTTTATCAAGAAGGAACCCGGCGGGGGGGAATTTCGTTAGAAATGCAATTTCTTTCAACTCGACATCAGTTTAGATGAAATTCAGGGAGAAGAAATTTCAGAAAGAAAATGATCAATGTTCAATATTGGTCCGAAAAGTAATATGGAAATAGTTCAAGAAAGGAAGGAGAAAGGAAGGGAGAAAAGGAAAGGAGAAGAAAGGGAAAGAGTTCGAGTTGGAAGAGTAGTAGGAAATTTGAATGAAAGTATACAAGTGAAAGCAATAATGAAAGTAATAATGTTTCAATAAAAAGTTCAAACAAAAGGTTTAAAAAACAAAAGTTTAAATAAAAAGCGTCTTTTTTAAACTTAATTCTGTTCAGAATTTATATAAAAAGCATAGTTTTAAACATAAAAAAAACAATTGTTGTTTGTTGAATTGTTGTCGGAAAAGAAGTGCCGACGTTTGTAAAAGTGGGTAAAATGGAGTTGTTACTTGGCTTACTTCTAATCATTGATGGTCATTAACCCTCGCAAATCTCCATTTTCGCTAATGCCAATAGTTAGCTGCAATTCACTAGATGTTTGACGCAATTCTTATTGAGAAGGGTGAACCTTTAGGCTTCTGGTTTTCGAGGAAATGGCCTATCATTGACTTTTTAATCTGGTAATGAAATCCTGATGAAAACCTGATGAAAACCTGAGTGAAAACCTTTTCATTCTTCAACATTATTGAACGAACAACAACAATGCGTTTGTAAAGACTCCATTTTACTTAATAAAGACGGTAGTCGTTAATGTTTTATTGATAATTTGGTAGAAAACAGAGAAATGAATTTCTGGAGAGGGGATTCAACTGTCGCTCTTTATTAGATTGGAAGGAAAGTTCTCGGAAAAAGCTTGCACGGTCATTTCTCAAAAACCCATAAATTCTTCTTCTACGCACAGTTTATGGAAACGATTTGGGAAGAACCTTAAGCCAGAGGAGTTTGCCTGATCATGAGCGATTACACGGCCACACAAAGAAAGAAGGAAAGGCAAAGAGGAAGAAACAAGGGAAGGAAGAGAAAGAAGGAGAAAGACAAAGAGGGGGAAGAAGAAAGGGGAAGAGGAAGAGAAAAAGAAAGGAAAAGACAAGGGGAAGAAGAAAGGGAAGGAAGAGAAAAGAAGAAGGAAGAAGACAAAGGGGGAAGAAGAAAGGGAAGAGGAAGAGAAAGAAGGAAAAGACAAAGGGAAGAAAAGAAAGGGAAGGAAGAAGAGAAAAGAAGGAAAGACAAAGGAAAGAGAAGAAAGGGAAGGAAAGAGAAAGAAGGAAAGGCAAAGAAGGAAGAAGCAGGGGAAGGAGGAAGAGAGAGAAAGAAGGAGAAAGACAAAAGGGAGAGAGGGAAGAAACAAAGGGAAGGAAGAGAGAAAGAAAAAGGAAAGACAAAGGGGGAAGAAAAGAAAGGAAGGGAAGAGAAAAGAGAAGGAAAAGACAAGGGGAAAGAAGAAAGGAAAGGAAGAAAAAGAAGGAAAAGACAAGGGGAAGAAGAAAGGGAAGGAAGAGAAAGAAGGAAAGGCAAAGAGGAAGAAGCAAAGGAAAGGAAGAGAAAGAAGGAAAGGCAAAGAGGAAGAAACAAGGGAAGGGAAGAGAGAAAGAAGAGGAAAGGCAAAAGGGGAAGAAGCAAGGGAAGGAGAGAGAAAGAAGGAAAAGACAAAGGGAAGAAGGAAGGAAAAAAAGAGAAAGAAGGAAAGGCAAAGGGGAAGAAGCAAGGGAAGGAAGAGAAAGAAGAGAAGAAAGACAAAGGGAAGAAGAGAAGAAAGGGAAGAGAAAAGAGAAAGAAGAGGAAAGACAAGGGGGAAGAAGAAAGAAAAGGAAATACCTACAGCGAGTTCAGTATCAACTTGTTCGAGAGAAGGAGAAAATGCAGCGTCCACTCCTCACTTACTTCAACTCAAGTAGAGAAAGCCGATTGAATTCGAGTTCTTTTTCTTTTTCTCATTCTTTTCCCTAGCCTCACCTTTCATCTTTTTTCATCTCCAAAATCCAGCTATTCATACCAAAACATTTCGGCGAATCGAATTCTTTTCGAAAATTCGAAAATTCTTCCCGCCGAAACAGGAACTTTGACGTGATGAACCGAGAATTTAGGAGTCATTGAATCGTTCAATAAGCAAGAAAATTAGAAACAATAGTTCGAAAAAATGATTAAAAACAATAATTAAAACAATTTTCTTCTAATAAACAGAAGGAAATCTAAAAAATAATCAATCTCAAGGATTACGGAATCGATTTAAATATTGGGTTGGCGGTGAATTGAAAACTGTCATATATGACAGTTTGAGGACATAATTCAAAAGAAACCCATTTTGGTGTCAATGGAAAAGTTGTAGAGGATCAAAAATCAAGCTTATATCCAAATTTTCAGCACGATTCAAAAACTGGTTTTCAACAAATGCCAAATTTACAGATTTTCACAAAGCTTGCAGCAAAGCTTTACAACAAAGAGCTTGCATTTTAAGCAGAAACTACAAAGTGTATCTTTTGGGAAATTTGGCTATATAAGCCTCATTTTTGATTCTCTACAGCTTTTCTATTTAACACGCAAAATGGGTTTCTTTTGAAGATAGTGCTCAAACTGTCCTCCATTTCCAAAGGACATCTCCACTCCTCCATTTTTGAGTCTCACACTTGTCTCACACACAAACCAAAAAATCAAATCAAACCAATCCTACTACGAAAGAGGAATCCACCAGTAGATCCCTGAAGAAGAATAGGCCCTCCAAGTCAAAGATCGTTCTCCTCCACGACAACGCGCGCTCTCAACGCCCCGACAACGCGCGCGCCGCCGTTTACAAAACCGACTCGGTCTAAAATAAATAGCCTTGTTAGGGAAACTTTTGTCGCATTCCCCATACAGTCTGGACCTTTTTGCCCCTTCTGATTACCACTATTTATTGAGTAATGAGCTGAGTAATGAGTAATGAGCTTGCGGGAGAACACTTCGATTCGGAAGAAGCAGTCAAAAATTGGCTTTGAAAGTTTTTCGATTCAAAGGCAAAATCCTACGAAGAAAGAGGAATCCGTAAATTGCCTGTAAAATGGGCAGAAGTCGTCAATAATAATGGAAATTATTTGGAATGAATTGAAGGTTTTATCTTGAAGAAATTTTGGTTCAAAAGTCCGGCAGTCCGGCAGTTTTCAATTCACCAACCCAATACTTATCAAAGAAGAATTTCCGTAAAAAGTTCAGCAATTTGTCTCCCCAACTACATCAAATTTTTCCCTTCCCGTCGGCATTTTATTTATTTTTTTTTACATTAAGATAAATTAAGAGTCTGCAAGGATCGGAAAGAAGAAAGAAAAAGCGATGATTCCCAGATGTGAATGGGAGAAGTGAGCTCATTTCCGTTACGAGAAATAGGAAAGAGTTGAAAGAGTTGAAAAGAATTGAAAAGAATTGAGAAAGAAATAGGTACTTTCTAACTATTAGGTTGATGCATAAGTGTTTTTTGTTCCTTTTCGTCTGCCGTTTGAAGCCAACAAGTGCACCAATTAAACTACGGTTGATTTCATTAGAAAAAGCAATTATTTTTCTGCAAAATAACATTAAAACGGGTTTTAAAAATATTGAATGCCTGGGATTTTCTTGAGAGTATGAAGTCGGGTAGTCAAAGAGGGCTAACTCGATGATGCGGTTTAGACACCTTAGCTAGAGTTAGCGAGAAGAAAAACTATAAAAAAAACAAAATGACGATAAAAGATAGAGAAAAAAAACGTTTGATATTTCGCCAAAATTTCAGAGAAATTCATTCGACTAATTTTTCCGTAGAGTTTTTCATAGATTTTTACGAAAAAGGCGTTTTTCACTCTCGAATTTAGCCCGAAAGTCAACCGAAATTCATTTAAAAAGATGCAAATTCAACAAAAAAACACTTTTTCCCATAGAGTAAACTATAGATTAATTCGTGAGAATTTGTTGTTACTTTTTAACAGAAGTACGAAGAAAAACGAAAAGACTTATGCATCAACCTATTAAATCTTTTAAAATTGTATTATCTTTGTCGAAATTTGCCTACAAACAGATAAGTTTCCTGCAAGAAAACCTATCAAAACAATCAAATCTAACAAATCCCGATGCAACAATCCAATCTAACAAAATCAAATCTAACAAATCAAATCTATAAACTTTTCGATAAAGATTTTTGATTTGCAATTAAAACTATAACTTGAAAGCTTGAAAAAAAAAACGACTGTAAAAAACGACTGTCAAAAAAGACTGTAAAAAAACGATTCCTTTATGGGGTGATAAAAACAATTTTCTAGCGAAAAAGTAATGTCTCAGGTTTGCAAACAACAAGTCACCACAAAGAATAACTGATCTTGAGGTTTGGATGAATGAGATGAAGAGATGAAGAGATGAAAAGAAAAAGAGAGCCTAAAACACATGTGTCACTCAGATTTCAAGAGCTAACTGAGTAGAATGGATCAAGAAAAAAAGAAAAAGCAAAAAAAGAATGAAGAAAAAGGAATGAAAAGCAGTCGAAAGTGAGTGAAATGACCAAATGAATAGGTGAAATGAATGTGAGTCGATGGCGAGGGGAAAGGGGTAATGGTAGTGGAGTAGTGCAGGGAGTAGTGCAGGGAGTAGTGCAGGGGGTAGTGCAGGGGGAGTGAAGGGGGAGTGCAGGGTAGTGCAGGGGTGGAGTGCAGGGATAGTGCAGGGGTAGTGCAAGGGTAGTGCAGGGGAAAAAAAGAAGTAGTGCAGGGGTAGTGCAGGGGTAGCTCGCACAGATCTACGCAACTTTTAAATCTCTTCTGCATTTCATCCATTATCGATCCATAGTTAAATCTTTATTACCAGTTTCAGTACTTTGATTATTCTGGATTTGTTTTAAAGAGGCAAAGAGTTGTATGGACCAGGCTCTCCAGTAAGCCAGAGAGCCCAGCTCTAATTCTTCCTTGGCTACTTCTTCCCTGGCTACTTCTTCCCTGGCTACTTCTTCCTTGGCGACTTCTTCCTTGGCTATTTATTTCTTCCTGGCTACTTCTTCCTTGGCTATCCTTCCCTGGCTACTTCCCCCCTGGCTACTTCTTCCTTCGCTACTTCTTCCCTAGCTACTTCTTTCCTTGGCTATTTCTTCCCTGGCTACTTCTTCCTTGGCTATCCTTCCCTGGCTACTTCTTCCCTGGCTACTTCTTCTTTCGCTACTTCTTCCCTGGCTACTTCTTCCTTGGCTATTTCTTCCTTAGCTACTTCTTCCCTGGCTAATTCTTCCCTAGCTACTTCTTCCTTGGCTATCCTTCACAAAATACTTCTTCCCTAGCTACTTCTTCCTTCGCTACTTCTTCATAAGCTGCTTCTTCCTTGGCTACTTTTCTTCCTTGGCTATCCTTCCCTGGCTACTTCTTCCCTGGCTACTTCTTCCTTCCGCTACTTCTTCCCTGGCTACTTCTTCATCGGCTATTTCTTCCTTGGCTATCCTTCCCTGGCCACATATTTTAGTAGCTACTTCTTCCTTGGCTAATTCTTCCCTGGCTACTTCTTATACAGCTATCCTTCCCTGGCCTCCTGCCCCCATAAGCTTTAAAACAAAAGAAATAAATGAAATAAGTGTAAATGGGGAACATGGAAGCGATTTTATATAGACACACTACTTTGCAGTTTGACTGGAAATACATCCAATTTGAGATCAAAGCAGCTTTTGGGGTCCCTTGGCTAGGCTTCTCTCTCCGATTTACCCATCCACCCGTTCTCGAATCACCCAATTAGCCGCCTAACTTAATGGGTTGGATCAAACAGGGAAAAGCTATGAAGAGAAGATAAATCAAGTGAATGGCAGAGTATAGAGTGGAGAAATTTTTTGGGGGTCTTTTTTCGAGAAAAGGCTTTTCGAGGCTTTCAGATTTGAGGCTTTTAAATTTTTAATCCGAAAGTGACTTTGGTACTGGCATTGTTACAATTGTTACAATTTTTACCTTATAAGATATGCTCTTGTATCCCTGGATGTCCGGTTCCAACTGGTGTAATATACCTTGTAATGTCAGAAAAGTAATGCTAGGATGCTTGATACCAAGTGCAGGTACAATACCGATCAAAGATTAATAAGTCAACAACGAGCCAAAAAAGAAGCTCAGCGCAGGTTTACTCAATCAAATTAGATTGATCAAGTTAACTAGAACAAGTTTAAAGAGAAACAAGCGGGGATGGAAAAAAAAAGGTCGCATTTGTCCGACTCCCCCTTCTGACCGTTCCGAATCCTCAAATTCGACATTGAAGATTGGCTTATGGGCATTGAAAGCCCATAAGCCAGGCTAAGCCCCAAGCCAGATGATCTTCTGGCTTTATTTTTGAAACAAATCTGGGCCAGCCAGAGAAGTCAGGCCAACACCTGGCTACCGGCCTGGTGCAATTTTGAATCTTTGACCTAAAAATGGTTCTGGTGGTCTGGACTTGAATCTTTAACCTAAAAAGAGTTCTGGTCTGGTCCTGGTCTTAAATCTTTGACCTAAAAAGCGGTTCTGACCAGGGCTGGCCTACCCTCTGACCATTCTGCGCCAAGCCTGGACATTTTGCGTTTCGTGCATCCCTGAAGACAAGCAAGTAGTATAGAAAAAAACCATTTAAAGAAAGAAAAACTCAGTTCTCAAATCCCAAAACCGCTTTGCAAAGCTTAAATCTATCTGATGTAAAAAGCAAAAGGAACACGAAGCACCAGGTGAGTGAAGAAGTGTCGTATAGCGAACGGAGGAGGGGGTCAAGGGGGGATATTGAAGAAGTGAAGGAGAGGAAGAGGAACCGTTTTGAGTGAGTCGAGGAGATTCACGGTGTTAGGATGAGAAGGAAGAAAGAGGGAAAGGGAAAGGAAAAGGGAAAGAGAAAGGGAAGGGAGAGAAAGGAGAAACACCCCAAAAAGTCCTTTGAAAGGGTTAGGTCCCACCCAAAAAGCCTCCCCCGATTGAGTCCGGGCACTTAGGCCCACAGGGGGGGGAGCTCTCCGCACGGGGGGGGCCTATTCACAGCCCCATCCTTGCCTTCATATCTTCGGGTGCCTTACCCTCTTTCCCCCCCTTTCCTTTCACTCAAAAATCAAGAAAGGAAACTCATTATAACTTCACACCTAAAAAGTCATCGCAAATTGCTGCCCAATCTCGACCTTCGCTCTTTCTTTTTAACAATGGACCAATAGACGAAATTGGTTAAGTATAAAGAAACCTACCAAAATTTTGAGAGTTTAGAACCCCCCAGCGAATGAATCAAAGGAAATGTTATGGAAAAGTTTGAGAGAGATTGAATTGGGGATGGGTGAATTGGGAATTGTTTCGAATATAAATTTCCCGAAATTAGGTTCCCAGGCAGTGCAAAGAGAGTGAATCGAGGTTGCTAGACATGTGCTGGACATGCCTACGGATCGTCAAATTCATTCCTAGTAAGAAAAAGAAAAGAATTTTGTGAAGAAGAAAAGAATTTGACGATGTTCCGCTCGCTTGAAACATTTTGTAAAAGCTACTGTAGCCTCGGAATCGGAAAACTACCGTAGCCTCGGAATCGGAAAGCTACTGTAGCCTTGGAATCGGAAGCTACTATGGCCTCGGAATCGGAAAGCTATTGGCAGCCCCTCGATAGATCGTAGTCTAATGTAAATCAGACAAATTAGCTGTTGATTCGGACTCTCGCACGAAGTACTGTAGCTTCCTGAGCTTTCTGAGCTTTCCGAGCTTTTAGAAAAGAAAAGTCGTCATTCAACTGACGGTAAAAATTGACTAAACTAGAAGATAAAATAAAAGATTTCTGGAAGGAGTGCTTATGAAACTGAATCCTAAAACTTGATGTTAAAAAACTATGCCAAATCTTCAAAGCAAAAAAGATTCAAAGGCAAAAAAGACTCAAAGCAAAGGCCTTAAAAACTTCAAAGTTCTAATTTGTGCATGGTTGATCGACTCGAAAACAATGAAAAGGCTAAGAAAAAGGCTAAGAAATCTTTCCGAATGAATGGCGAAGTTATTTGGATGAAAGGGAAAATGGATCAAGCAATATGAAGCAATATGGAGCAATGAAATATAGCAATGGAGAGTTGCGCTGAGGAATTTGCCTGGAGGAAAGAGATCACACATTGCAGATGCGAGCAAATGCGGGCATTTCGCCACTTGCGCCCATTTGCCTCGTCTTTGCCTTCACTACTCTTCTTTCTTTCACCGATTTCTTTCAGTGACAAGTTGAACTCTCGTTGAAACTGAAAATGCATGGAATTTTTCTAGCTTTTTTCACAGCTTTACATAGTAGAAATATTTGTAAATAAAGCAATGAAGTGGAGAGAAAAGATTTAGACAGGATTTTGAGAGTTCATGAAAGAGAGATCTTGACAGGAATCTTGACTGGAATCTTGACTGGAATCTTGACTGGAATATAGGCAGGAATCTTGACTGGAATCTTGACAAAGACAAAGTCATATTGATTAGATTGATTAGATTGATTAGATTGATTGGATTGATTAGGTCTGGCTACTTGGCTCAAGCAATGTCTACTGAAATCTAATTGTAAGATTCTCTTGAAACTGATGTTTAAAATGGGTTTTTTTAAGAACGAACTTGAACAAGCAGGACTAACTAACAAGGACTACCTAACAGGACTAACTACCAAGGACTACCTAACAGGACTAACTACCAAGGACTACCTAACAGGACTAACTACCAAGGACTACCTAACAGGACTAACTACCAAGGACTACCTAACAGGACTAACTACCAAGGACTACCTAACAAGGACTACCTAACAAGGACTACCTAACAAGGACTACCTAACAGGACTAACTACCAAGGACTACCTAACAAGGACTACCTAACAAGGACTACCTAACAGGACTAACTACCAAGGACTACCTAACAAGGACTAACTAACAAGGACTACCTAACAGGACTAACTACCAAGGACTACCTAACAAGGACTAAATAACAAGAACAAACTAACAAGGACAAACGTTGTAAAACTGATTTCACTGATCATGCGATCAGTTAGGTTGACGAAGGCTGAGGAAAGGTGATGTTTGTGGGCAAAGCAAAGTGAAAGAGTGACCTAAATCAAGCACCATGTCTCTTAACTTCTAATATCTTTATGCTTTCTCTTTACCAAAGTGATCCTTGATAGAAAAACACAACTTTTCCCAGCTTCACGTCAAACATTTTCTTCTTTCGTTTTCTTCTTTCATTTTCTTTCTTTCATTTTGCTGAAGACGAACTTTTCTTGTGGTTCTCATTTCAGCACTATAATCCCTGAAGCAAATCGAAGACGGAACGCCGTATTTGTAAGCGGAAAACGGGGAAAATATTTGTCTTTAGGTAGAAACAAGTTTAGATATAACATTTTGGTTTAATGACTGTCTAGATATCGCGTAGCTTTTAGCTGTAGCTGTAGCTGTAGCCGTAGCTGTAGTCGAGCTGTAGCTGTAGCTGTAGCTGTAGCTCCCCCCCCCTTCAGAAATTTCTCTTAACCTCTGTACGTAAGAGTAAGATTTTCTACTTTGCCATTCCTGAAATATTCTGAAAATCTTGAAAATAATTGATAAAAAAACATGGCCATCTGTCAATTGGCATCAGATTTAGAAACTTTCTCTGCAATTGTTCTTCCGTCATTTTTAAGGCTTTTAGTCTTTCTTTCCTCTTTGTACTTCTGTTTAACAGTAGTTTAATGTTTAACTGTTTGACACTGTTTAACACAAAACAATTAAGCCAGAACTACGGTTTTGTTTCCATTAGAAAATCAATTGTTTTTCTGCAAAATAACATTAAAACGGATTTCAAATGTCTTATGTCTGGATCTTTCGGCGAAGCGTGAAAGCAAACAGAAGAAGAGACGAATAGACGAACAGACGAATAGGAGTGAACAGACGAATAGAATATTCAACAGACGAATAGAGGAACAGACGAATAGACGAACAGACGAATAGGACGAACAAACGAAACAGACAAACAGACGAACAGACAAGCAGACGAGCAGACGAACAGACAAGCAGATATGAGCAGAGAGCAAAAAAAAACGAACAAACGTCGAACAAATCGAACAGATGAACAGACAAGCAGATTGAACAACGAACAAACGAACAAATCTGAACAGACGAACAAACGAAAAAATGGGTAGACGAACAAACGAACAGACGAACAAACGAACAAACGAACAAACGAATAGGGAACAAACGAACAGACAAACAGACAAACAGACAAACAGACGAACAGACAACTCGATGATGCGAAGATTAGACACTTAGCTCAAGGAAAACCGATTTTGGGGTCAAGAGATAAAAGAAAGGAGCATAAAAAGTTGGGCATGGAGGGAAAATTTTCAAAGAAATTCATTCAACCAATTTCTTCGTCGAGGTTTCTTTTTATAGATTAAAAACACGTCTTCACTCGGGAATTTGCGCTGAAAGTGAACCGAAATTGACTTTCTAAAAAGATGAGAATTAAATCGAAATTGACTTAAAAAGATGGAAAATTCAACAATAAACTTCTTTCTTTTGTAGAAACATAGGAGTTAATTGGATGAGCTTGTTATTTTCCAACGAAAGAATGAAAAGACTTTGGGATAAGATTAATAAATGCAAAATTAATAAATTAAGGCTTAATAAAATTAAAGAAATAAAAACTTCTCAAACTTTAACTTCACTGCGGGGAACTTCAAAGCAATTAGGATTAATCTATTTTACCATTTTACTTTTGATTCTGCCAACGTTAGAATAATATAGGCTGTGCTTGTTGAAGAGATGTGCTTTGAGGGGGGAAAATCGTCCCCAGGGATCGAATGCTGGAGAGGGGAGTGGGGGAAGAGGGATCGTATCACGACGAGTCAGCCCTCATCCTCTTTCAACGAATATGCCAAGCCCTCCTGGTCGCAACACATTTCATCGGCCAACAACGGACAACAACGGACAAATCTGTGTATGTGCTGTGTGTTTGAAGTCGATTTAAGCTGAGCGGTAAAGCAAATACGGAGTTTGAAATACAAAGATTGAAATACAAACGATTGAAATACAAAGATTGAAATACAAAGATTGAAATACAAAGATTGTAATATTAATGATTGAAATATAAAGATTGAAATACAACGATGGAAATACAAAGATTGAAATACAACGATTGAAATACAACCATTGAAATACAAAGATCGAAATACAACGATTGAAATACAAAGCATGGAAATACAACGATTGAAATACAACTGATTGAAATACAAAGATTGAAATACAACGGTTGAAATAAACAACGATTGGTTAAAGACAACGATTGAAATACAACGATTGAATACAGAAGATTGAAAATACAAAGGATTGAAATACAACTGATTGAAATACAACCATTGAAATACAACGATTTTTGTTTCTTTTAAAAGAACACTGATTTCAGTCCATCAAAAATCCGAGTCTTTGGAAAAAATACGGGTTTTTCACTGTGAAAAGCTATTATATACAAAACCAATTCAATTCAAAGCCAATTCAATCTGCTTAAGACTTCTTGAGCCAAATGGTTAAAGTAAACTCCGCCAATAGATTCTACGGCCTTCAAAAGCCTGGGCACGAATTTTTAACAACGGTCGCTAGAGCTGAAGTCGCGAAATCCTGGCTTCTTCCTTGGCTTAACAGAATGCAGGATTTGTAGCGAAAATATAACAAAAATTTATGGAAAAAGCGACGCCAGATCGGCGAGAGCTGGTTCAGTCGATCACCAGCTTTAGGTCCGGGACTAGGACCGATCCTAACTCAAAACAAAATTTTGAGCATAGCAACAATTGGAATTAAATTAAACGTTTTTGAGGCACAGATTACCCGAGTCGGAGAGGAGAAGTCCCTTATGCCAAAGGGATTTGCCAGATTGTGAGCGATTACGCGAGAGCACAAAGAACACCTTGTCATTCACTTCACAGTGATTTTTTGTTCTGTAAATGATTCCTAAATGAGATTTAATGTTAAAAATTTATGCTTTGAGGATCGTAGAATCGATTGGCGGAGTCTATTTTAACCCTTTGTCTCAAGAAAAGGCTAAAGAATCGAATTGAAAGAATTGAATTGACTTTGGGTTTTGCATATGATAGCTTTTCACAATAAAAAGCCCGAATTTCTTTGAAGAACCCAGATTCATTTGAAAGAGATTGGTGCACAGTTGAACAGAAATGCTCTAAAATCGATCAGATTAGATCCAAGTTATGCTAGCTTGTCTCTAGCCTGATCCTGGCCTGGTTCATCTTCACATCAGCCATTCCCGATCTGACTTCGTAGGCTCAGGCTTAAGCAGCTCAAGCGTAGCTTTAAAGTTCCTTAACCAATGCATTCCGGCATTGGTTAAGCATTCTGGTTTCTAACAATCGTTGCCTAAGATTCATTGTCAGTTCTTTATTTCCCTTTATTCAGTATCTATCTTCTATGGTAATCAATCTAAACCCCTTTGTCTCAGGGGACGAAAAACCAAGAAGAATCCAACGAAGAATCCAACGAAAAGCTGAAAATAAAGCACAAATTGACGCGTATAGTCAAAAGTCAAAAGAAAATTGTTGAAAATGACTGTTTCCATACATTTATTTCATCAAACAAATAACCCGTTGAATGAGCAAAACGAAAAATATAAAAATATCATGGTATAGTTGAGTCTCTTCTTTCAATTCCATTCCGAAGTTCCCAACTATCACTTCTAATCGCTCCAGTGTCAATCGTTGAGAGTTTTGTTGGATCATTTTCTTTCAATTTTCTTTTTATCTTGATTCTTGGTCTTGTGCTGATTGTTAAACGATCAGGACGAATTTCTTCGGCTGGATGAATGAGATGGCCGTTTGGGCGAAGACTTTGCAATACCATGCTATCTAAATTTGCAGATAAGCTTTGTTTTGAGTTAATAGTGCGCGCAAGATGTCAAAAAACGGGTTTTACTGTGCTGTCATTGGTACAGTAACAGTAATGGTACAGTAACAGTAATGGACGATAAGCCTTTTGGCATAGTAATGCTCACGAAGAAGTATTTACTTAACATGAAAGCTTTCATTATTCTCTTTTATCTATCCATTAGATAACTCAATCCAGTACAAAATATCATTCCCAATACAATTGAACAATTCTTTTATGGGTTTGGGCTGGGGAATACAAAACATGATCGGCGCCGAGATTCGAACCAGTGATCTCTCGCTTACCGGGCGAACACTACCAATGAGCTACAACGACAAATATCTTAGGGTAGGGCCTTATCCCGTCAGGGTAGGGGCTTATGCTGCTAGGGTAGGGCCTAATGCCGTCAGGGGTAGGGCCTAATGCCGTCAGGGTAGGGCCTAGGCTGCTAGGGTAGGGCCTTATGCCGTCAGGGTAGGGTCTTATGCTGCTAGGGTAGGGCCTTATGCCGTCAGGGTAGGGCCTAATGCCATCAGGGTAGGGCCTAATGCCATCAGGGTAGGGCCTTATGCCGTCAGGGTAGGACCTTATGCCGTCAGGGTAGGACCTTATGCCGTCAGGGTAGGGGCTTATGCTGCTAGGGTAGGGCCTTATGCTGCTAGGGTAGGGCCTTATGCCGTCAGGGTAGGGCCCTATGCTGCTAGGGTAGGACCTTATGCCGTCAGGGTAGTGGCTTATTCTGATAGGGTAGAACCTATGCCTTACTATACAGAGTCAGTCTGATTTTTCTATACAGACTCAGTTAGACTCAGTTAGACTCAGTCAATCTGATTGTTCTGATATCGATAACAGGCATTGTTACTGGTATAACAGTTGTCTTCCTTGCGACTTCCCATCCTCACCTAAATTCGGCTTTTCCGAGCTATCCGCCGACGAGAATGTCCTGTAAAGTCGATGCATTCTTTTCGCGATATTCACCGCCACCCAACGAATGAAATAAATCGTCATTTGAAGGAATGTGATTATCGAGAGACCCAAGAAGAAACCGAATTGACCTAAACTCGAAGAATTTGATTCAATTCTTAGGTCCAACCTCCAATTTGTGACATGAACCCAGGCACAGATGTGGTGTACGACTCTTTTACATATTCATACTGAACAGACTGTTTCAAACTTTTCAGATAAAAACTCTCTTTGTACTTGTAAATCGTTGTAGGAGGTTTCAAGGTTGAAAGCGTATCCATCAAATGCATCAATGTTTGGATTTTGTTGGAGTGAGACTGTGTAATCCCATCGTTTACAACCGGGAATACACTGAATTTCGTCGTTTAGATGGAATGGAATGGAAAATGGAATGGATGGAATGGAAAAATTTAGATGGAATCCATGCCAAATGATGCCTAATTCGATTAAAGCTCAGATAATTGTGAAAGCCAGTACTAGGGTTATCAAAGTTTACCAGCAGATCGACTCTGTTTTACCTCTTCAGTCACTGATCCATTGGTCCAAACGAGTTGAATATTGTTGATATAGTTGGCTACAATCAATGACGGATCGCAAACCTAAAAATGTTTACTATAGGTTACTGTAACTGTTCTATTATCATTCTATTATCATTCTATTATCATTCTATTAGGGTGGTGCAAAAGAAACTGCCGATGGGTAACAGCTCTCATTTATCAGAAACGAGCGATGCTAACGGCATTATTTTTTTATGTTTTGTTCGCATATTTGTTTACTATTTATTTCGATATTTGAATTTTTTGGTTGTTGTTTATTTTATTTTAAAATGCTTATATTTTTTATTTAGATCATGGTCGAGCAAAAGTTTGTGCTAGTTTGTGCAGCATTACTGTTTAACTTCAAAATTGGAAAGTCTGCTGCCGAATCGCATCGTTGTCTCGCAAGGAACCAAAAGAGAA
This sequence comes from Mesorhabditis belari, assembly GCA_958450365.1. Taxonomy (NCBI): domain Eukaryota; kingdom Metazoa; phylum Nematoda; class Chromadorea; order Rhabditida; family Rhabditidae; genus Mesorhabditis; species Mesorhabditis belari. The sequence continues at coordinate 410,569 of CAUEEP010000741.1, read as the reverse complement.
AAGAGGACCAAATTTGTAGAGAAAAGGAACCAAGTCTGCTGCCGAATCGCATCGTTCTCTCTGTGCTGCTTTCGGAGATGGCAGTTTGTCTCTCAGGCAGTGTCAGACTTGGTTTCAACGATTCCGAGAGGGAGACGAGACTTTGGAAGATTACGAGCACGGTTCGAGGCCAGAAGTCGTGAACGAAGCCAAGCTGAGGTCGATCTGGCCGATCTGGCCGTTATACAGGCCGATCCATGCCAATCTGCTTGAGATCTTGCGAAAATATTCCATTGTGATCATGTCACCATCGAACGCCATCTTTTTTTTAATTTACCGTCAAATCGGCAGTTTCTTTTGCACCACCCTAATAGGTAGACTGTGTTCATCTTAACATTTTCTGAAGTCTAACAACTTTCAAAAGCTACTATAATCTTTGGATCTTTAGAAGAATTCAAGAAGAATACGGTAGTTTGCAGAAGTTGACACTTTTTGGTTCTTTTTATTAATACACTTGGTCTATTAGTGCACTTGATCTATTAGTACATTTTTATTAGTTCTTTTTATTAATACACTTGGTCTATTAGTACACTTTTATTACTTCCTTTTATTAATCTAAAGTTTCCCTTTCAAGAATCACTCTGTTTATGCCCAAAGAATCACTTGGATTACTCTCAAAACCAATTGAACTTTAATCATTTCGTAATTTCATTGTAAAACTTCATTTCAACTTCATTGTAATTTCATTGTAATGTAATGTACCTGTAAATCTTTCGGCAATTTGCTGACTCCTTTCAAATATGAAAGGGTACAATTGAATGGAATGATGATATTCGCTTCCAACCATCGCCTAATCACGCATTCCGCATCTTTCCCGAAGAGCTTAAACGAAGAAAAACTTAATTCAAAATACTCAGCGAACCAAACCAATTGAACCTTGTTTATGCAGACATCTTTGCTCTGAATCAGCTCCATGAATCTAAAGCAAAAAAAGATTGATATAAAATTGTGAATTTCTCGTTTAAACCTGGCAGTGAAACGCATCCGACTCCACTGCTGTGGATAGAGATAATAGCGGGGGTAATCGACAACATAATCGTGATTATCGGTGATATAAACGAGTAGTTGAGGCTAAAATTGGTATGTTAAGTGAAAGATTACTTTTGGCTATTGAATAGAAGCCTGAACTTTTGGCGGCTTTTATTTTGATTTTTATTAGTCCTGTTTTTAGCTTGAAAATTTTGAAAACATGCATTTAAATACCACAAAATCATTTCATTTGCTTTTATTCTTGCATTTCATTGCATTCTGCATTTCATTGCATTCTGCATTCATTGCATTCTGCATTCATTGCATTCTTTGCATTTCATTCTTTCATTTCATTCTTTGCATTTCATTTCATCTCTTTGCTACGCCTGCAGACATAACTCCAACTAACAAAACAATTGAATAAACCAATGCTAAAGGTGTTCTTTCGAACGCTAAATCTGCAGGCGTAGCAAAGAGATGAAATGATCTCTAACTTTGATTCTTTTAAATTTTCTATCATACCTAATTGTTGGTAAAACGGCCAGCCAGCATTTAAGCCCTGCTGCACTTAGTAACTAAACAGTCATCGTTTATTTTGCTGATACGGACTGCTTAAAAACAAACTGCACCCATTTTCATCTTTCTTCAAATAAAAATCGGATTCACTGGTGTTTCACTTTTGTTTTACATTAATTTAAATTTGTTTTTGGTTGCTCTTCATACAGACCGTGTCTTAAAGCTAACCATTTTGCCGAGTAGCTAATCAACTAAAAAAGCTAATCAACTAAAAAAAGTCTTTTGTATGAGATTAGCCTAGTTTATCCTATTGTTTAACGTATTTTTTCTGACTTACACACTCTCTAAATGGCATTTGAAAGTTTTTTCTATCTTGTGATTTTCTTTATTGAGATAAATTGTTGCTGGTAAATCAAAAATTACAAAATAAAAGCCAAAAGTCGAAGATTCTTCGAAGAGAGTCGAAGAAGAAAAGTTCAGGATTCTACTCAAAAGTCTTACTTTTGTTTGTACCTGTGTATAGTTATATTCGGGTGAAGTCATTGATCGTAGCGCTCTCATGCTTAAAATTAATCGTCCCACATCGTCGGCTTCACTCTGAAAGTTTAAATCAAGATGATAATGAAATGTTGCTGGAAAAGTAATGTAAAGAAGAGATTTAATTCTTTTGCAGCTTGCTTGATGAAGTTTAATGAATCAAAGCTCATCGTTGCTCAATCATTGATGAATCAAATCAAATCATTGCTCATTGATCAATTAAATCAAATAAAATCATTGATCATTGATCAATTAAATCAAATCATTGCTCATTGATCAATCAAATCAAATCATTGATCATTAATCAATCAAATCAAATCATTGCTCATTGATCAATCAAATCAAATCAAACAAACTGTCAGCTCAATATCAATCTTCTAGCAAGAATATTAGAGCTTTTGAGCCATTCTTACACTTCGTAGGATAAATTTATTTACCTGATTTAATCCTGGTTTCGTTTGCCAGCAAACACCCCGTCTAATCACAATCTGAAATTATTGAAATTGTAAAAATTACAATTTTAACGATACCTTTTTATCAAAGACTTCAGTGCAACAGTTCAAAGCTTTGCCAGCGAAATTGCAAGAGAAGAAAAATTGTTCACAACTATACCCGTACTTGTCCTGAAAGCTCCAATTGCAAATTCATCTTCAAGTAGAACCCACATGAATGAGAAAAAAGAAGTCCTGTGTGGTGTACCCGCGTGACCAAATTCGATAATATGCGTCCAATTGTTGGAGATATGATTGGTTATATTTGGCTACATCATCCATATTCTCTAACCCGTTTCCAGCAATGAAATAACTGAAAAGGGATTTGTATGAAGGATTTATCGATAAAGTTACTCACCGAAAAACATCAAGTTGAACTCTGTATGAGACATTTGGGAGTGCTGAGGAGAGATCTCGGAATAGAGGCTCTTCATCGAAAATATCGGGGATTTTGGGGCAAATCGTGATCCCGGGCAATTCGAGGCTATCGACCTGAAAAGTTAAGTGTTCTATAGATTTTTATAATGTCTTAGATTGATTAAATCTAAAAGAGGGATTAAATTAAATTAAACCGTAAGACCTGCCCCGGATGTTTTATTGCAAGTACTACTATAGGTTTTTGTTCGTAGGAATCATTTCGTAAAGTCAATGGATTTCTCTTCTAGTTATCTTTAAGCACCAATCGAATCGTTGTCGACGTTGATGTGGGCCCTTTGATGTATTCGATAATGACAAGTGTTGTTGTTGTGACTCCACAAACAACGCATAGAGTGAGCACCAACCACCAGAATGCTCGTAAAGGGAGAGATTTTGACATGAGAGCCTAAATTATTGAATTAAATTATTGAATTAACGAGTACTGGATGTTTTCCCTATAGGAAAATTTCGAGCAAAAAGGTTTTATCTTTGGGGTGAATTTTGTGCTCAAAGATGCAAAAATCTTTTTATTTTAGGGTTGTTCTACGAGCCTTGCTTTAAAAAAATATATAAACACACCCTTTCTGGTGCACTCAATCTTTCATTGCTCTTAAAGAAGCAATTGTTGAAAAATCAAGCATAATCTAGACTAGGAGAAATTCCAAGCCAAATCTAATTCCATTATCGTTTTTCTCTGACCGTTTCTTGGCCGATTGCTCTGAAATTTTGTCTACAAGCTGAAAATGTCGATTTCTATCTGTAGGCAAAATTTCAGAGCAATCGGCCAAGAAAACGAAGGTGGAATTAGGTTTGGAATTTTCCCACGTCTAGTGTATGCCGGAAAGGACATCTCTAAACACAAAATACTCCCCAAAGATAAACGAATCTTATGCTTTTGCATATATCTCACCTGACTCAACCCATGGATTTCCCCAGTCCACGGCGGGGTTCATCTTTGTGACACTGACATGTTGTCACTTCCGGAATATACATCGCGACTCGAGCTCGCCGAGCCAGTGACGAGACTGTCGGCATGGTGTCTTCTCTCTGTTCGGCTACATTTAGACATCAGAGTGACCTCAAAAAAAGGAAGTTGTACAATTTATCGGTTAGGGAACACTTGTGAGTGGGTTAGTGAATGAAATCTGATCCGCGAGATTTGGGAAAGCTGTTTGGTGATGATCAAATATTCACAAGGTGGGGAGAAGCGGAAACGAGTTCAAACAACCACTCTCCCCCGCTCTTTCCTTGTTACAAAGAGATCAATTAAGGGAGTCCAAAGCATGAGTGAAAGAACAAGTTGCAAAATGCAGGCAATAAATTCAAACAAGCTTTTAAAAATGAAATGTTGTAGCTAGCGTCGAATCAAATTCTTTGCTGAAAGTTGCTCTTGACCGTCGTCTTTTCCGGCCGCTTTCTATTGCGCACTAAACTTTTTGACGCAGACTATCGTATTAAAAAAACGTCTGAAATGTCTTCGAATCAATTTACTCGCCTGTTTTTTGCTTCACGCGTCTCTCAATTGGTCGGATAAAATGAAAAAGCCATATTTAGCGCATTATTACTGATTTATCATCGTTTCTTGGCATAGTAAGACTTGAATTTTTGCGTTTGGGTCGAGTATTGCGAATCAATTAATCAATGCTAACCGTTTCTCATAGTGTTGCTCTAGAATTTGGTTGACCGCGCTGAAAATCTCAATATTTTTGACAATTATCTGCCGTGTTTGTGAAGGCTGCTTAAATTTTGCGGCACATGAAAGGTGCAAAGTTCAATTCATAGATTTCATTTGTTTTTAACTTTCATCTTTTAACATTTGTTGTGTCGGTCATCTAATTTCACCATAGTTTTTTACTTTAGATCGGCTCATTAGCGGAAAGATGGCGCTTGACGACGCAGCTCTTGAGAAATCCATCGAGAAGGCGAGGGATATCGCTGCCAACGCTCAAGCGAATGCTAAGAGGGTTGCCGACGACGGAAATGAGTGTACGTCTGTTTCTGGGTTGGCTTTACATGTGATCAATCCAGTCAATAGTCGATTCGGGACTAGAGTAGTTGAGGGGGAAGCAAATTTTGTTTCGCCAAATGAGCTGATTTTTTGCACCCAGGGGTTTTTGACTATGCTGAATCGCTTGGTGGTGGTTTCAAATGGCATTTGCAACTTTTAACAACGTTTATAACAAATAGCAACAAAAATAACAACAACAACAACAAAATGTCAACAAGCTACTAACGAGAACATCTTGTGCCTTTGATAGAACTTTTCTGATAGCTCGAAACTGGTTTTTCCAGTGACGTTATTTTCATCTGTAAGTAATCTCGGGTGTTGTTAAAAGTTGCGAAATGTTATCTGAAACTATCACAGCCAAAAATCCCGGGATGCAAAAATCAGCTCATTTGGCGAAAAACTCCCCCAACCTCCAACAGAGCACCGTCGATCGATTCTTTTTGTGCCCACTTTTTTTGATTAATAGTAGCGGTATTAAATAATTTTTCAAACCACAAACAAAAGTAAACTAAAATTTCGATTCGATTTAATTGATTAAAATGGATTTGAGTAAATATTGCGTATCTCTATGGTAGCTTCTTGGAAAGTTTATCACGGGTTATTAATTCTGTATTTAACCATGTCAAAAAGATTATGTAATTACTAGTTTCATTTTAGCTCCATTAAAGCGCACGGCTCTGGGTGGAAGTGATGCTGGTGCAACTACCGTTCCCATGATGGTTCCTGCAGAGGTGGCCACTGATGGCAATACGCCAATCACATCGACTCTTCGTGTGCAAAGTGAAGCCGTGCCGATGCTTATTGGAGCTCACGGAGAAAGAATCTCGCAACTGCAAAGTGCAACACATACTCGGATTCAAATCGATAAGACTGTTTGTGCCGACTCGCCAAATGAACAGCAGTGCACAATTTCTGGACTCCCCGAGCACGTCTTACTGGCTCAACGACGTATTCAAGAGGTAGCTTTTGTAAAAGCTGGCGTCTATCAAAGCAAGCCTTAGTACTTGTTTACGTTATTATACTCGTTTTGATTATTATTTTTAGCTGATGAATCGCTCGCATGGGAATGCTGAGGAGCATGTCACCGAACATATCATGATCCCTCCAACTAAAGTGGGACTACTCATTGGGCCAAAGGGCGCTACGATTATCTCGTTGAAGGTTAGCTTTGTTTATTCTCTTTTGCACATTTTGATTTAGAGTCAAAGTGGGGCTGAAATGCGAATTAATCAAGCCACTACCTGTGTTACGGGCGAATCAAAGCACTTGACGATTACTGGAACAAAAGAAGCGGTGAGGATATAATGTTGTAGAACTTGTACGTGTTCAAAGTTTTATATGCCAGTGGGTAAGTAACGAATCAGGAGATATTTATTAATGAAGAGATTCTGGAGTTGGTTTTAAGGCGAAAAGAATAGTTAAAGATGGTTATAAAGAAGTTTGTTTAGGTGGAGAAGGCAAAGGCATTGGTGGCTAGAACGATTGAAGGCGTAGCAGCTGTCTACACGAGCGCATCCCACTCAAATTCGGCGATGAACGAAACTCGCACATCATTTAGTGGAGAAACTATACAAGGAGAGGTCGAATAAGTTTTATAAATAGCAGTTTAGTAGTAAATGTGCAGTCAGATTGTGTAAACGAAAATATTGGGATTTTAAATTCTAAACGTGTCAATCAAATTTCACGCATTGCTTAGGAAGCGAACTTCAAGGCTGCTATGAGATTAGAATAACGTGTTTACTTTAGATTATCGTGCCTCGTATCGCAGTCGGACGAATCATCGGCCGAGGTGGCGAAGTCATTAAGAACATTGGGCGTCGCACAAATTGCCAGATTCAATTCAAAAAGGATGGTTTGTTGTCTGGTGACGAACGTTTTGTAAAGCTGTGATTCAGATGATATGTCCGCACAAGAGAGAACTGCAGTTATTTTGGCTAAAACTAAGGATTCACTTGTGGAGGTATGCTTTTATAATTAAAGAGATTAAATTTAAAAGAGAGATTCTTTTAGGCTACTCAGCTCATCACCGACATTGTTCAAGCGCCTAGCGCAAACTTTGGTGGAAGATCCGAAAACGTTGGACCGAGTGATGGAGGCTATCGAGGAGCAGGGTATGGTCAGCCACAGGAGACGTTTTACATGAAAATTCCCGTCAACAAAGCCGGATTTGTAATTGGAAAGGGGGAGAAACGATCAAACAAGTTTGTTGTGATTGTTCTTTTCCAGACTAAAGCTTTTCTTTAGATCAATGCAGAATCAGGAGCATTTTGCCGCCTCGTGGATGATGCACAACATGATACGCGCACTTTTCGTATAACTGGAACGCCCCAGCAAGTACATCATGCTAAACATTTGATCCTTGTAAAGGTAGGTATTTGTTTCTTTTAAAATCCTCATCTTTAATTCTAGGTTGGTGATGTTCTACCTGGATCTCCAATGCCACCAATGCGTGAAACGTCAGCTTATTCCCCACAACAACCTATGCAAGCATATGGTGAACAGCAGCTTCAATATTGGCCACAACAAGGTGTCGTTTTGTAGCGTTTTACTGCATTTGGTAAATTATTATTCCCTATTGATTTTAGGTATGCATCATCAACAACAGTGGAATCAGTACCAGATGCCGATCCAATTGCAAAACGCTGGAGTTGCAAATGCCTCTTCTCAAGTAAAATTTTTATATTGCAGCCTAAAATGTTTTGTTATACCGCGTTTACTATCAGGATAAAGTCTTGTTCTCTCTAAACAGCTAAATTTTAAATTTTAGATGTTGCCAATGATGCCTATACAATGTCAACAGCAAATCTGCAATCAATTGATGACTGATCAATTCCAGCATCGGCAGATGCTGCAGCAATCTCAGCAGTCACAACCCGACTACTCGCGTGCTTGGGTTGATTACTATCGGCAACTTGGGATGCACGAGCAGGCTGATGCTGTCGAAGCTGCTATCCGGGTAGAGTTATTAAGTGTACAATAAATTTTAACTGATAGTGGAAATTTAATATTCATTGAAAGATTGAATAACATTTTTTATTTAGGCCCGCGGTTTGTGAAATGTTTTCGCCAGGCAAGTCCTGTCTTGCTTGGACAATAATGGATATTATTTCTCAACTTGTTTGAGTATTCTTTATTTAGCCCACTTTGTTGTTTTCTAGATTTCTTTGCAGCGTTGTATTTTGTCGTTTCTTGACCACATAATTTTGTTGGTTGTTTGAATTTTTGCTCAACTCTCGCAAGCTTCTCAATGTTTCAATGTTTCGGGTGTGCGGATTTTTTTGATTTGTTGTTGTCTCCAAATTCTTGTTGTTTTGAAAATAAAATTGTTGTTATTGATCAAAGATAGTTTTAAAAAATTAAATTTTATAAAAACAACTCTTTCGTACAAGGAATTCTTTTGTAAGGTGAGAAAGTTTTAAATGTTGGTTCTAAATGGTTGAAAGTCGATTTTTTCGCATCTTGGACGAGAAGAAGCGTCGCTAAACAGCGCAGCCTAATCAGACGATGATTCTCGAATCTCTAAAAACAATGTTAACAATGGCTTTTAAGAAAAAAAGCTGAAATAGTGAAAGTAATGATAAAAAACTCGAGTGCTTACTACAGTGTTAAAGTTGCGGAAATTAGCCTACCCCGCTAGACGATAAAATGACGCTGTTTGTCGCTTTGTGATCTCATTCTTGGTTTCATAGCGCATTTCTCTATGTGAAGTTTGTTGATATGTTTTTAAAATATCTTGATTACCTACTTCTCTATAATTTGCTGTATTCTTTTACCGATAGAAAATAAATCAATTAATTTCACTTGAAACCTGGACAATTTGGTTTCTTTTTCGAGTGTGAAACAAGGGAATTTATTCAATGTACCGTATACGACAGAAAAAAATAATTTACAAAATGCACAAAATGATTCACTAGAAATCAGAAATCTTTCTTAAATAGCGAAAATACTTAAAGGTTAGGGATGAGAGAACGTTCAAAACGCCTATATCGAAACTGGCAAAAGGTGATCACAAAGAAAATACATACAGCATCCTATTCCTTGCTTTCTTCTTTAAGGTACTTTGTCATATGGTCATAAGCTCGGCCGGCAGCCATCATCTAAACGTGAGCTTTTTAGTAAGAGCAAAAACTTTGCCTGTACTTCTATCATCTTGCTTGTTACTCACCTTGGCTCGTTCCTCAGTTTCATAAAACCACTGAAAGCAAAACTTCTTCCCATCTCTCGCTCATTCTTCTTGATCGAAATTTTGAGAAGAACTGTTTTGGAATCTAAAAAGATTCAAATTATTTTTAAACAAGAAAACAACCTTTCGATGAAGTAGCATTCGGGTTTTTATACTCGTGAGATACAATCCATGATGCTTTGAGCTCCTCTAACAATTGCTCCAAGTTTTCGCACGCTGATTCCTAAAATTATCGTTGTTTATTTAAGCGTCATGGTACCAAACATCTTTTGCTTGTTGATCCTCCAATGGTTCTCCGTTTTCCTGGTCATCGCTACCGTCGATATGCAAATCGTTTTCCATTTCTTTGATAGTCTAATAATATTCACCTTTAAGTTGTTGAAATGTTGAAAAAACATTTACCTCTTTTAGAGTTTCCAACATTTGTCTGGCCGCCTCATTTTTGGCCTTCTTTTTTGTTCGGTCTTGTGCGCAATAATCGAAACCTTTGATCTGAAAATATAAACTTTAAAGATTCAAAAAACAAACAATACCTTGCACGTAACTTTGAAAATTTTCTCCTTGTCCGCATCAAATTCTTCAAAATCGTAGACGGGCACGTTGACTTTGTTTTTCATGCATCTAAATCGTAAAATTGATGAATTAAATTAAATTTATCAAACACATTACATTCTGCACCTTATTCCAATAAACTTACAATTCTTGTAGAGCTCCCACGTAGTTTTCATTGATTGTTATTTGAGCGCTTGACATTACCAGAGATTTGTCCGTCAAATTTTCGCTAAAAATACTAATATATCCAAGATTTCATTCTCACATAAAGTTCATTCGTTCTTCTTTCGTTTCTCCGGGAATCAAAAACTTCTCGTGGTCATCATTTTCAACGATTTTCTTCAACACTTCTCGAACCGCGTTGATTTTCGCGACACGTTTATTTGGTCCAACTCCTTCTTCTCGGTATCCTACGGCGCCGCATCTGATTGTAAAAATTGGATTCTAAACAAGAAATGAATAATCAAAGATCTATTCAACATACATGCGCAGTGCCGGTTTGTTCCAAGACTTCATATCGGGTTGTCTCCTTATATTGTCGCATCGTCGCCTCATCCAAGAAACCAACCTAACTTAAAAACCTTCTATTTACACTAGACAAAAACATACAATGTTTTCAGCTCCAATTCTCTCTCGAAATTCTTGATTTTCGGTCGAACCAAAACAAAAGTGTTAAGAAATATTAAAGAGCAATACTGGTAAAATAAGGTAAAACTGGTAAGTAGGCTATTAAAGCAATTTTAAAGAGCAATACTGGTAAAACAATGTGAAACTGGTAATTTCAACAACACAATACACTTTTACAATACTTTTATACAATCCTTTTTGCCAGTAATTATTAGTTTACTTAACCTTTACGAGTAAAGTATATAAAATTTGCGTACCTCGCATTCGTTGCTGAATTCGGTGACGCGGAATATTGTGGCCTCAAATATTCCGGCTCTTCATCGTATAATTGGCTGACCGGGGTGAAGAAGTCGTAAAGAGACATCATGAGAAAAAAAAATAATTAATAGCTTATAATATCAGATACAATACAATAGTTGAAACAATATCATTTCGATTTTACTCTCGTAAGCAAAGATTAGGCCACTTTTTAGTTCGGCAAAAATTGTAGTTTGTTGTCCATATTATTCTCGCACTTTTCATCTCCGCAAAAATTGCTTTTCGAATAGGTATTTGGCTTTTCTTTGAAACGTCAATTCTTCAAAATGAATGTGTACAATAAATTGATTAGCTTCGGGAAATTTATACCACAGAAATGCAAAGAAAATTGAGGGAAATATAGAAATTTGGAAATAGAAAGAAGAAGAACGGGGGGTGGGACAAATGCGACCTTTTTTTTGCTGGAAAAGGCCTTATGAAAGGTCGTAGAGCTTCAAAAATGTCTTCATAGAGGGGAATCGTATGCGTAGATTCCGAATTTCGACAAATCAGACCTCGCTGACGCGTCAAATTTGGGCTAAAAGGCAAAAACTACGCAGCTTGACGCTTTTCCGCAGTTTTTGCCTTTTAGCCCAAATTTGACGTGTCAGCGAGGCCTGATTTGTCGAAATTCGGAATCTACGCGTACGACTCCCTTACATGGAAATATTTTCGAAGCTCTACGGCCTTGCCTAAGGCCTTTTCCAGCAAAAAAAAGGTCGCATTTGTCCCACCCCCGAAGAACGATACAAAATAAACTCAAGAGAAAAATTCACTAGCATAAGAAATCTTCAGCGAATCAAACAATAACTAAAAAGAACTTCGAGGGCGAAGAAATTTAGTTATTTTCAATCTAGACTTTCCTAGGCGGCAGCAGCAGCAAATTTCTTTAATCCTTTCGTTGAGTGCGACTTTGGTCGTTCCAACGGCAAGCCCATTCAAGAGCCCATATAAGCTAAAATAAAAGAAATAAGTGATGAAAAGATTTTGGTTCTTAACACATTCGCGGCAATGGGACCCACCGGTGGGTCTCACTTAAAATTGGCATAACTTATGGACAGATTAGGCTGAAATTTTGCATACAGGGGTTTTCGAAGGTGAGGAATTTGGGGGTGATATCAAAAGCGCCGCGCTTTTTGCGCCAAAATCCGTTGCGCCAAAAATTTTTGCGCCAAATTTACGCTTATGAAAATCACTGTAACAAATCCACGGACCTTTACGGTTATCGGGGGGTCGAGTTTTTGACCAACTTGCAACCCGATTTTAGATAGGTTTTTGTTGCTAACTTTTGAATGAAACAAATAGTTGCTGAAAGCTGATGTGCTATCTAAATATTATTCAAACTCTCCGATCGGACAAGTTTAAGGTGCTTAAAAACAAGCCGCAAGTTGGTCAAGAAATCGACCAAATTTTGGCGCAACTGATACGCAGCGCAAATAGTTTGCCGCTTTTGCTAGCACCTCAGAATCCGAGTCTGTTTTTAGTTTCTGGCTACAATAACCCCAAATAGTCGAAATAGAAGTGCTGTGTTCGGCCATTTTGGGGAGATTGGGGAGATTAAAGAAATTTTCTTTCCTTCTTGACCGATTTTGATGCTTTTTGTATGAAAAGATGCCCTGAAATCTCCTCTAATAAAAAGTCAAGCGGGATTTTTTGGTGCGCAGAACTTTCGCAATGTATACTTAAATGCAAATTTGGCTCTTGTTCCTTTTTTGATTCAATCTATCGGACGTCATCTAAAAACTTTCAAATCCGATTTGTTACATCTATATTCCTTTTTAAATCCAACTAAATGTTATATAGTTTACCAATCGCTTTTATAATGTCTTTAATAGCTTTTCTAAAAACGTTCTCAGCGGTTTTATTTTTTTCTCTTTCTCTTGCTGTTCTTAACACCTTTGAAAAATGCAGAACAACTTCTGAAAACGCTTAAGAACAAATTTAAGCATGTTCTAAATTATTGTTCAATCTTTATAAGTTTTGGATTGTTCTATCGGACTTCCGTTAATGTTCTAATCGGACGTCCGCGATAATTCATCTAAATGACGGAATCTTCGGTCACACATATCTTTAATCAATTTGGCTCTTGTTCCTTCCTCTGCGTTTTTAAAACCTCAAAACTTTACAATGTTCTAAAACAACTTTATAATGTTCTAAAACAACTTTAAAATGCTTTAAACAGCTTTACAATGCTTTAAAATGTTCTAAAACAACTTTGCATGTTCTAAAACAACTTTACAATATTCTAAACCAACTTTGCAATGTTCTAAAATAACTTTAATGTTCTAAAACAGCTTTGCAATGTTCTAAAATAACTTTACAATGCTTTAAAACCAACTTTAAAATGTTCTAAAACAACTTTAAAATGCTTTAAAACAACTTTGCAATGCTTTAAACAGCTTTAAAATGCTTTAAACAACTTTGCAATGCTTTAAAACCAGCTTTACAATATTCTAAAACAACTTTACAATGTTCTAAAACTAAAATTCAAAGCTTTATGCAGACCAATTGAGAGAAAAAACTCGAAATACACAGAAAATTCTATAAGTGAACACTAGAAAATCGTCGAAGCTCTAGCAATTTTGCAAAAAAGAAACATTAAAAGTATTTTGATTGATTTGCAGAAACAGAAAAAAACAAACAAAAAAAAACACCCCGCGAAATATGGGAAACGGAAGATCAGAGAGAAACTTTGAAAGACAATGTGAAAGACAGGAAAATGTGAAAGACAAAGTGTAAATGCTAAAAGTAAAGCTTTATTCGTGACATTTTCAAAAGCTCAACACACTATGACTGACTAGTTTGTTTAGAACTAGGAAATTTCAGCGGAAATTCTGAGGTATCAACGGCAACAAAGGAAATTTCGAGAAATGAAAAAAATGAAAAGGCACTTTTGCAAAAGAATATCTACACAAATGAGAAATTTTTTTTGGAGAATTTTTTTGGAGAATTTTTTGGAGAATATTTATTGGGGATATTTATTTATTGGAGAGTACAGTGATGGCTTATCTTTCTTTATCTTTGGCTTATCAAAATTCCCGTTTACTGTATTTTTAGCAAAGTATCGGCAATTGGGGTAGCCGTGGCGGCTGGCTGAGAGGGTATTGTGGCGGTTGGGAGACCCGGTTGGGCAATTGGGTGACGAATTTGTGAGTGATTTATCGTCGCGGTGAGTGTCGTGGGCAATTGCGCAAGGCCAGTGGGGAGAGACGCTGGGATTGGGGAAACCGATTGTGGTGCTCTGCGGAAGTCCAGCCGATCCAGCGTCGCCGCCGATGTTCAATTGCGGTGGTTGAGAGGCGAACTTCAGCAAAGGTCCATATTGGCGAAGGGGGTTTGGTGGAGTTGATAGGTGGTTTGAACCTGAATTTCTGGGATTCAGAAAATGTGTTTTTATTTGACTAGGAGCTCTAGCTCTTGTTCTTGCTCTAGATCTAGATCTTGTGCTTACTCTAGATCCAGATCTTGTTCTTACTCTAGATCTAGATCTTGTTCTTACTCTAGATCTAGCTCCTGTTCTTACTCTAGATCCAGATCTTGTTCTTATTCTAGAGCTAGATCTTGTGCTTCTCTAGATCTAGCTCCCTGTTCTTATAATTTCCAGTTTTCAGTACTACGCCAGTTGAAGGGCCACTTTTTTCTTCAAAACCACTTTTTCTAAGGTAGTTTTAGGCGCAGATTCCGAAAAACACAACGAGAGTTTAGGAAAAGACGTTTTAAACCGAGTTTCGGGGCTTCAATGGCTTCTATAGTGTACTTCACTATCTGAAGCCCAAGCTATCGACTATTTGGCCATTTTTCAAGGTCAAAACTAGAGCCAAAACAATTTTTCACCACTAAATTTCATTTTCTAACTTAAATTGACTGGTAGAACCAAAAAGAATTGAAAAAATCTTTTTTGAGATTTTGACTCATGTAGGGGACCACATGGTCGAAATTTGAAAATATTTTTTTTATTTTGCTCCAATTTGATCAGGAACGTAATCAGTAGATTAAATTATGCCAGAAGAACAGTTTTTGACTTCAATAAATGTTTTAAGAGACCATTTTTAGACCTTTTCTTTATGTGTATCCCTCTCGTTACACTGTATGGGCACTTTGAAGCCCCGAAACTCGGCTTAAAACGCATTTCCCCAAGTTCTCGTTGTGTTTTTCGGAATCTGCGCACAAAACTACCTTAGAAAAAGTGATTTTGAAGAAAAAAGTGGCCCTTCAACTGGCGTACTACTCAGTTTCCTTTCTTACAGTAGACGATGGCTTGCTTGTGGCACTGTACTGTATTGTACTTACTGTACTGTACTGTACTTGCTATACTGTACTTACTGTAAGCACTTACAGTACTATAGTAAAAGTGTTCAGTCAACAGGACTGAATCTTTTGCAGTCTTTTGCACTAGCACACTCTTATAGTATTTTATTTTTGGCTTGAGATCTTAAAAACCTAGATCCTAGCTTAATATCTGAAGATCTTTGATAATTTGCATTTTCCCATTTGCAACCCACCTTCAGCAAAGCCTCAATCAATGGTGATTGAATGACGGGTGGATAGTGTGTTCTTGGTCGTTTCAGTTCAGGTATCATTTGATTAGCCAACGGCCTCACCATGAGCCCTTCATCAAGACTTCGTTTCCGCTCACCAATATGCGTGATTTCTGAATAAGCTACCGTTACCAGTTACCAGTTAACTAGCTACCGTAACTAGCTACCGTAATCAGATAC
This sequence comes from Mesorhabditis belari, assembly GCA_958450365.1. Taxonomy (NCBI): domain Eukaryota; kingdom Metazoa; phylum Nematoda; class Chromadorea; order Rhabditida; family Rhabditidae; genus Mesorhabditis; species Mesorhabditis belari. The sequence continues at coordinate 395,215 of CAUEEP010000741.1, read as the reverse complement.
CGTAACTAGCCACCGTAACCAGATACCGTAACTAGCTACCGTAGTCGGCTACTGTAACTAGCTACCGTAATCAGCTCCCGTAGTCGGCTACTGTAACTAGCTACCGTAACTAGCTACCGTAATCAGCTACCGTGGGCGGCTACCGTAATCAGCTACCGTAATCAGCTACCGTAGTCGGCTACTGTAACTAGCTACCGTAACTAGCTACCGTAGCCAGGTACCGTAATCAGATACCGTAATCAGCTCCCGTAGGCGGCTACTGTAACTAGCTACCGTAATCAGATACCGTAATCAGCTCCCGTAGGCGGCTACTGTAACTAGCTACTGTAATCAGATACCGTAATCAGCTACCGTAGTCAGGTACCGCAATCAACTACCGTAATCAGCTACCGTAGTCGGCTACTGTAACTAGCTACCGTAAACTTCTATCGTAACCAGCTATCGTAACTCACCTGGTGGCGGTAATACATTAGCATTTATCGGTGTATGTCTCGATCGGAGTCTTGCTGCCACATTTGCTGTTAGATCGAGAGCAGAACACAGCCTTGACAGAGTGCCACAAACTGAAAGAGTTGAAGTTGAAGATTTTTTGCGATTTCGATCGAATCATTCAACTGACCTCTTGGAGTAATATTGTGGACTCGCGTCTCATTCCTCACTGTGTCCACCTCGGCCAACATCGTGTCAACAATGTCATCGAGCAGGCCCACTTGTTGCATTTGTGACCAAAACGTTGTCGCATCTGAATATTTTTCAATTTCTGAATCGAAAAGTGATCGAATTCTAATTGTAAATCACTGAGCAATTTCTCGGGATTCTTACTCTACCTTTCTCTTTCGGAATGCTTACTCTCAACTCACCAGAATGCATGATCCGGCCAACATTGTCTGGTGTTGGCGGTAATCGATGTAAAATCTCCTCATTCTAAAGCACGAGTCTTCAGATTTCATCTCAATATCGAATACTTAAAGTAGGCAATCTTGGCTCCAATAGAGTTTCATTGTGATTGTGGGCGATCATTGGCGGTAATCCGTTGTTGTTATTCAACAACGGTTGACATTTGAACCAAATGCTATAGAGATTCGGGATCCGATTTGATTAAAGCTGAAAGGAAATTGGAATATTTCATTTTTCAGTTACAATTAAAGAGGTTTAGATAAAGAAATAAATGACGAAGAATTAGGAATTGAGAGGGAATCAAACCCTTGACCTTCTGCTTACCGGGAAGATGCTCTATCACTGAGCTATCGGCGCTTTCTTTATCCAAGAGGAAGAAGGAAGAAGAAGGAAGAAGAAGGAAGAAGAAGGGAAGAAGGAAGAAGGGAAGAGGGATAATAGCTGCTTTTATCTTAGCTTACTTCTTAGCTATCTTAGTCCAGATAAATCTTGGTTTACTGTATTCTAGATCAATTCTGGATTACTGTAGTCAGGATAAACTCGGCTTACTGTGTCTCTCGTTTTCTTTCTTTCTCTCCTTTCTTTCTCTCCTTTCTTTCTCTCCTTTCTTTCTTTCTCTCTCTTTAATCCTGGCTTATCATAGTCAGTATAAATCATGGATTAAAGTAAACAGTAAACAGTAAACAAGTAACTAATCAGTAAGACTTAATTAAGAGAAATAGAAAAAGCTCGATTATGGACTGAATCGAAAAAGAAGACTATGTACTTTATCTATGTACATAGTCTATGTACATATCTATGTACATATCTATATACTACAGAGTGGTGTACAATGATGGAGAGTCGGCTTTCTGAACTCGTGGCTCGACGCCCAATCATTCAATCTACAAAATTTCATACTTCTATGAAATTTCATGTTAATTTCTGTGCTCAATTTCACTCAATTCTAGAAACAAGTGTTACGCTTTCTTTTATCATACTTCAAAGTTCAGTGGTGGTTGGCACCACTGAACTTTTCTCATAGAATTATCTCAAAATATTAAAAAAAAAAAACTCACCGAAATTCGTCTGGCGTTTGTGGTGGATGAATACCGGATAAAGTGATCAAGGGATTTAATACTGCTTCTGCTGAAAATGAGAGATTTATGAGAGAAAATGAGAGACTATTAGACTATTATTGGGTTGAGGAAAAAGTAATGTCGATTTTGAAGTCCCGTTGTTGGCTGGTTGGTTTTCTAGTTCTTTGCTTATGCTTATTTTTTTTTCAAATTTGCTACCAAATGAATTTTCCGATGAATTTCCCCTTCGAGAATCATGCACAGATCAAAAAAAAGCAGTCGACACTTATTTTGGCTCGGAAATCTTCTGCTTATCTTCTGCCCCATTTTTTTTGAGGATGTGATCAGGGATTTGCGACAAAGATGGGAACAATATAATTGAGATCAATCATCAATCATCAATAATCAATAATCAATAATCAATCATCAATAATCAATCATCAATCATCAATAATCAATAATCAATAATCAATCATCAATCATCAATAATCAATAATCAATCATCAATCATCAATAGTCTCAATCATCAATCATCAATCATCAATCATCAATCATCAATCATCAATCATCAATAATCAATAATCAATAATCAATCATCAATCATCAATCATCAATCATCAATAATCAATCATCAATAATCAATAATCAATCATCAAGAGTCAATCATCAATCATCAATAATCAATAATCAATCATCAATAATAATTGAGAATATCTCATTGATTGACAAAAGCCGACATAACTTTTTTCTCAACTAAATGAATTTTCCGATGAATTTCCGATGAATTTCTGAATTTCCCCCGTCACTCACCGAAATTCTCGTTCATTTCCTCGGGATTGACCCGTCAACTCTTCGGTTAATATAATTTCGACTCGGGACATTTCGCCGAACAATAATGTGAGTGATTAAAAAAGTCGAATGTCTCTCAGTTCCATAAGGGTTCTGAAAAAGAGATTTCTTGATTTCTGATTTCTCATTTCTCGGATTTCTTCGATTTCTCGATTTCTCCCTTTCAATGACTCCACCAAATTACTTTTCCCTATCCGAATGCTTCCTTCCAATCTTTTTGCTTATCTTTGTTAGCGCGAACGGTGAATTCTTTTGGCCAACTCCATTCTCCATTCACCTGATGCATGGTTGATGAATGCCCGGGCAAAGAAAAACAATTCAACGTGTGCATCTTTGCTCGAAGGGGACCGGATTCACCTGAAATTTACATGTTTTTTTGGCTATTTTTCTAATTTGATATTTTTCTAATTTAATTCTACAGTAAATGGCTAGATAGTTAAAAAAATTGGTATTTATTGGTTTATAAACATTGGTTGGCTTATAAACACTAGGTAGACTGTTTCGTGGTTCTAGACAGGGCTCTAGATAGTAAACTATTAAGTTGTCCGGATATGAAACAAGGCAAGTAAACTTATTGTTGTGAGAGAAGCTTATAAAAGTTTTAAAATATGTCTTTCTATTTAAAAGCCTGTTTATCTTGTGTATTATTTAGAATCTTTTAAACGGATAATTTCTTATTTTAAGATCTTTTTTTTTGCTTTAGATGATCGACTTGAAATACTTCAAACTTCAAATCAAGTTCGAGTCTGCCTACTTTACGACTTCAAACTGGGATTCCTCTGTAAAACAGTAACGGAATCTCATTGAGATTTGGTCAAAGCATTTGGGAATGATGTTTTGTCCGGAGCCGATGCTGAGTCCGGCTCTAACGCTTTTGGAATGGTGCTGAAAGTCTCGAGGATCATAATTTAAGATGATGAACACTCGCTCGACCTCGTAAGCGCTGGACAACGATATTTTGAGGGCGCAATCGAATCGGATCGATGTCAAACGGCGTGGAACTGGCTTTGCTACCAACAGTTTCTATCTTCAAATCCTACTACTGATGAGCACCTAGACGCCATTGGAAAGACGAGGATTCGGACGCGGGAAATGGCTTCCTCATGAGTTAAGCAGTGCAAAAGCTCGTTTATATCCGAACAACCTAATAGATAGTAAACTAGATAGTAAACCAGATAGTAAACTAGATAATAAACTAGATAACAAACTAGATAGTAAACTAGATAATAAACTAGATAATAAACAAGATAGTAAACTAACTCTAAATGGAATCTAATAATAAGTTGGAACTTTGTAGTGGAAAGTTTTTGTTGTTTTAGTTGAGCAATTACAAGGATATAACTGGATTAAGAACATTTTCATCGTTAAAAATCAGTAAAAAGTGTTTGAGTCGGCTTTTCTTCATTTGTTTCAGCCTTTCGATAGTGTTTTTGTTTTTCAATGCCTTTTCAATGCCTTCAAGCTTTATAGCAATAACTTTAAAGAATCCGAATCATTATCATTCTTCTTTCAAAAATCACCACAAAGCCATAGCTCCTGTGGTTTCAATCTCAAAACACTCGGAAAATTTACATTCGTGACGTTCAACTCTTTGCACCTTCCTTCTCTTGGGTACCATCGAAAATCGCTCTTTCGCTCTCTACAGTTCACTTCTTCTTCCCTCTTCTTCTTCTTCTTCTTCCTCTTCTTCCTCTTCTTCTCTTCTTCTTCCTCTTCTTCCCACATCTTCTTCTTCTTTTCTTCTTTTCTTTCAGACTCTGGAATGAATTCTATATAGAAATAGAGAAGAAAGAGAGGCACGCGAGACATCGAAAAAGGAATTCGGAGACAGGAATAGACTCCGATTCTGACGAAATGGATGAAATGGATGAAATGGACAAAAGGTTTCGACAAATAAAACCCCAAACACAATGAACAAAATTACAATAAACAAAACAAAGAACACGTTTAAAGCAACGAACTAGTTGAGATGACCTTTAAAAAATCGTGGAACGGCAACGTGACTTGTTTGGGAGAGTAAACAACGAATTGGCTCTGATGGGGTAATGTATTTTTGTAAACGGAAAGCTACCGTCATTATCTACAGATTTTCCATAATTACCGGAAGATTTTCCTCCGTTACGGTAAGTTTGATTCCATTTTAATTCAAGTTTAATCTTCTCATCTAATAGATTCCCATCTCTCAGATAAGAAAACCGGAGAAGAATTGAAAGAAAGATTACTGTCGTACGGATCTTGTGATCGGATCACAGGGAAATGGCCAGCATCGTGGAAATGGCTACTAGGCACCTATGTGGACGAACGCCTATTGTGCGAGATTGATGTGATTAGATGTGATTTAGATGTGCACGATTTCGCGTGAGCTATCCGTTCAACTCCATTGTGTGCAAGACGAGATCAACGCCTGAGTTCCGTATAAAAGCAATGTGAACGAACTGCCGAGGTACAGAGCTGCCGAGGTGTGCCGTGGAGTGTCTCTATTCTCCCAATCTCTATTCTCCCAATGCCGTGGAGTGTCTCTACTCTCCCAATCTCAAACCACTGAACCAACTATTATTACTGTAATAAAGATTATATCTAAACCATCAATAATCACTACACTACAATATTAGCCTTTTCTAGCTCTCAACTTTGAAAAGCTATATAAAAAAGTTGAAATCTTGAATCGATTAGATAATAAGCACATTTAAGACTTAAGATCACAACGATTCACCCAATTTTGATCAATCTCCAACAAAAATCACAACGATTCACCCACTTTGATCAATCGTTTCGAAGTGTGCACAGAATCGGAGTCTAGGGAGCCTAGGGAAACCATCCTGTAAACGCATCGAGTTAACAGGATTTGCGAATCTACAGCCATGAGTGATTGGGCTTGAGAGTTGCCCACAACGCGTGTTTACAGCACTTTGACTTCATAAATGCGAAGAGGGAAAGGGGGAAAGTGGATTGGGGAACGCTGTGCACACATTGCGTGCTCTCTCTCTCACTTTAAATGTTGGATCAAAAGGCAGGCAAAACATGGATGATATTCCACAAAAAAGTTATTTATTAGCTTTGAAGAAAGAAAGAGATGCTAGAATTTGAGAGTAACGGGAATCGATCTTGCAAGAAACTCTTGTGAAAACAATGGGAGCTTAAGGATTGTAGAAGATTTGATTGTCGGTCCTGCCCTTGCCATTGGCAATCTAACTTGAGCTTAAATATAATGGTGCTGGCTGTCAAATTTTAATATTCTTGGTATCATTAGATCTGCCAAGTCTTTTTCTGTCGATTGGTAAACACAACCATTTCAATGGGACGGCTCAACACCAAGATATTTGAGCTCAAAGTTAGATTGCCAATGGCAAAGGGGCGGAGCACGTATCGAATACTCAGAATTCCTTAAATTGGACGGCCTAACACCAAGATCTTTAAGTCAAAGCTAGATTACCAATGGCAAAAGAAGGGGTAAGTGTATAAAAGGTCTTGGGCTCCGCCCCTTTTGCTAAGCCAACTTTAAGCTCCACATCTCAGTGTTGGTTCACCTAATAGTTTTTGCATCAATCGATAGAGAAAGACTTGCCGCATCTAATGATATCAAGAATATGGAAATGGAACAGTCAAGACCAAGATCTTTTGAGTTCGAAGATTGCCACCGGAAAAAGGGGCGTATCAAATGTCTGATAATCGTTCTAAAGGCTTAGGCTTAGACTCAGGCTTAGTGCTTAGACTCAGGCTTAGGCTTAGCTTAGTCAGGCTTAAATTCAGGCTTAGGGCTTAGGCCTTTTACTTAAGAACTTCGAACACCTGACCTCTTCCAACCATCATAGGTGAATTGCCGTGAGACGCCTAAGCCTGAGTCTGAGCCTTGGACCCATAAACTAAGCCAAATCAATCGGGCCCATAGGCCAAAAGCCAGAAGTATATGGTTGGTCATGGTACTTGGCCCAGGTACTTTCAGGTCAGGTTTTCAGTAAAGTCAAATCAAGCCTGGCTCGGGGAAACTGGTTTTGGAAAAAGCGTTAAATTTTCCCCCCTCTCACTAAATTCATGTTGCTTTGCTCATTAGTCAAATTCATGATTGCTTAGTACAACTCTGCCCTGCCTCTCTGTCCTGATTACTAATAAATTTAAAGGAATGCAATGGGAAACCCAAAGTTGAAACTCATAGCTCAATTCCCATTCACTTTCTCTCCATTACTCTGGGACTCTTTGGGTTCCCTCCGGACTGGACAAAGGCGTGTCTTACAACACATTTCGAAAGAGAAAGAGGAGGACTTTTGTGGGTCTCCTCCGGTTCTTCCTCTCTTCATCTTTTCCCAAAGTCGTAATGGTCACTGCGTGGTCATCCTCACCTCTCCCCTGTTCAAAGCTGTGTTCTCCAAATTGTGCTCCAAATTTCCAGTGGTTAAATAGTAGTTGTGAAGAAGAAAGAAAATCATAAAGTTATTAGTCTTTGATTATGTTAAAGGATCATCTTAAAATTGAAACCTGTTTCACTCTGGTAATTAAAATTCTATATTATTTGTCCAGCTGATCCAACTGTAACAAGATTAATTTTTAACTTTTAGAATTTTTAAATCTAAACCAGGAATTGAACTAAACAATCAAATCTCTTTACAAAAGTGATAACAAGATTGCTTTAAAACACTTCCGGGGGCTGAATACAGAGCAGGTGCAAAAAGCAATGCTGGCAAAAGTACCACAGGAAAGTACGAAGAGTACTGTAGTAAGTATGATACTATGCAACAATGAGAATAAGATTTCTGGACAAGAATTGAAGCTGATAGGTCTGCTAGGTTTTGATCTAATAGTTCTGATGGATCTAATAGTTCTGATGGATCTAATAGTTCTGATGGATCTGATAGTTCTGATGGATCTGATAGTTCTGATGGATCTGATAGTTCTGATGGATCTGATAGATCTGGTGGATCTGATAGTTCTGATGGATCTGATAGTTCTGATGGATCTGATAGTTCTGATGGATCTGATAGTTCTGATGGATCTGATAGATCTGATGGATCTGATAGATCTGGTGGATCTGATAGATCTGGTGGATCTGATAGATCTGATGGTTCTGATAGATCTGCTAGGAGCTGATAGATCTGCTAGGAGCTGATAGATCTGCTAGGAGCTGATAGATCTGCTAGGAGCTGATAGATCTGCTAGGAGCTGATAGATCTGCTAGGAGCTGATAGATCTGCTAGGAGCTGATAGATCTGCTAGGAGCTGATAGATCTGCTAGGAGCTGATAGATCTGATGGATCTGATAGCTCTGCTAGGAGCTGATAGATCTGATGGTTCTGATAGATCTGCTAGGAGCTGATAGATCTGCTAGGAGCTGATAGATCTGCTAGGAGCTGATAGATCTGCTAGGAGCTGATAGATCTGCTAGGAGCTGATAGATCTGCTAGGAGCTGATAGATCTGCTAGGAGCTGATAGATCTGCTAGGAGCTGATAGATCTGCTAGGAGCTGATAGATCTGATGGATCTGATAGCTCTGCTCAGGGAGCTGATAGATCTGATGGTTCTGATAGATCTGCTAGAGCTGATAGATCTGCTAGAGCTGGATAGATCAACTAGAGCTGATAGATCTGCTAGGAGCTGATAGATCTGCTGGGAGCTGATAGATCTGCTAGAGCTGATAGATCTGCTAGAGCTGATAGATCTGCTAGGAGCTGATAGATCTGCTAGGAGCTGATAGATCTGCTAGGAGCTGATAGATCTGATGGATCTGATAGCTCTGCTAGGAGCTGATAGATCTGATAGAGCTGATAGATCTGATAGAGCTGATAGAGCTGATAGATCTGCTAGGATCTGATAGATCTGCTAGGATCTGATAGATCTGCTAGATTCTAGTTCTGATAGATTTTCCTTTTTGAGTTGCTCTTCTCGTAAACAACTAGCCTCTTTCCATATTATCAAGAAAAGCTCTAGTTTTTTACTGAAAACTGGTGTTGATTCTAGTGCCTTTTGATAGATCTGCTAGATCTGCTAGATGTAGAGTGTGATGATCGGTAAATCGTTTGGATGTGAAATAAATTCTAGAGGTGGTCGTCGTGCAAACACACGCCGTGTTTCGGAGTGAAAAAGTGAGGCCCTTTCAGTGTTCCAGCCTTCATTGTTCCAGTCGTCCACCCTCGTTTCCCCTTTCCCATAATCTCTCACGGTGTTTAAGAGGGGCAAAGGGCTGCACGCTATTTCTCTTTCAACAGATTCACCAAAAAGACCGAGAGATTCAAGAAGAAAACTGTGCTTTTGTGAAACTCTTTTCCTTTCTCCGCTCATAGACTCTTTTCAGGCTCTTTTCAGGGCCCAATTGGAACAACAAAGACGCTTATCGGGTCTTCTTCTTCTTCTTCTTTTCTCTACACGCCTCACGATCTTCTAGCATGATCATTGAGCATATTTGCTGATAATGATGGGTTTTTGGAAAGAGCAAATAGTGGATGAGTGAAATGGATCAAGAATTGGATAGGAATGGATCAAGAATTGGATAGGAATGGATCAAGAATTGGATAGGAATGGATCAAGAATTGGATAGGAATGGATCAAGAATTGGATAGGAATGGATCAAGAATTGGATAGGAATGGATCAAGAATTGGATAGGAATGGATCAAGAATTGGATAGGAATGGATCAAGAATTGGATAGGAGATCAAGAATTGGATAGGAATGGATCAAGAATTGGATAGGAGATCAAGAATTGGATAGGAATGGATCAAGAATTGGATAGGAATGGATCAAGAATTGGATAGGGGATCAAGAATTGGATAGGAGATCAAGAATTGGATAGGAATGAAGCAAGAATTGGATAGGAATGAAGCAAGAATTGGATAGGAATGGACCAAGAATTCGATAGGGGATCAAGAATTGGATAGGAATGGATCAAGAATTGGATAGGATAACGATAAAAAGATAAAAAGCTGCGGTTTAAAGTAACAAAAAGCTTTTAAAGACATATTCTCTGGGAATTGATTGAAATGAATTGAAAATATGGCTAGAAATGTGACTAGAAATGTGATTCAGCTTTGGGAATTGATTGAAATGAATTTGAGAAACGATGAAGTGAGTCGTCTAACTCTTACTCTTCAAGCTAACTCTTACCTCTATCGTTTTCCCATCAGCACTTCTCTCAATTTTGTCCGTTCCACCGCCACTTTCCGTCTCGTGTTCCTGAATTTGTATTTGATAATATTTTTCCTAAGAATTCCCCTTCATCTTCATTTGTTTACGTCTTCAAAATGGACGACTGGACGATGTTGACTTGAAATTCTAACAAGATAAAGATAAAGATAAAGATAAAGATAACAAGGCTAACAAGGCTAACAAGTCTAACAAGTCTAACAAGTCTAGCAAGTCTACAAATCTAGCAAGTCAAGTCTAACAAATCTAACAAGTCTAACAAATCTAACAAATCTAACAAGTCAAGTCTAACAAGTCTAACAAATCTAACAAATCTACAAATCTACAAATCTAACAAGTCTACGAAGATCAAGAAAGACAAGAAAAAGAAAGCTTAGCAAGATTGAAACAGCAGCTCTGATTGAAACAGCTGCCTGATTTCAATGTAATGCACAGATCAGACAGAGATCTGACTTTGATTTCACTTTTCCCCACCTCATCTGTATTTGTTGTTGTGGGGGATTCCTCGTGTGATGAGGATTCGGCTGTTGTGTCATCAATTTCTCCGTTCACGGACATCAAATCGATGACACAAAATGATTCGTGATCTAGATAGATAATGATTAGCAATGACTAGCATTTTAAAAAAGTAAAAACAGTAAATATCTTGAAACAAAGAACTTTTAAGAACAAGAATAGAGCCTTAACTTCAAAATTTAATCACAATTCAATAGAGAATTGATTGTCAAGTTTGAATCTGAGCCAAACTAGAGAAAACAAAGTGATGAGCTGAAGCTGAAGCCAAGCTAAAAGCTGAAGGCTAGAGCTGAAGGCTAAAGCTGAAGGCTAAAGCTAAAGGCTAAAGCTCAAGGATAAAGCTCAAGGCTAAAGCTGAAGCTCAAGGCTAAAGCTCAAGGCTAAAGCTGAAGCTCAAGCTCAAGCTCAAGGCTAAAGCTCAAGGCTAAAGCTGAAGTTGAAGGCTAAAGCTGAAGGCTAAGGCTGAAGCTAAAGGCTAAAGCTTATTTTAACAGGGTCAACCTGGCTACTTGATGATTTCTGATTGCTGAATGAATGAAGCAAGTGAGTGAAAGTGGTGCCTTGAAGAATCAAGTGAAAAGAGTCAAAGATTGCGTGTCAAAATGGTGTGCTCTTTTCACAAATGGTCAGCGTGTGGCCAAGATCATTTCCAGTAGAAAGGGGATCTATTGGAGGAATGGGTGGGTCAGCTGCCCTAATGGTTCACCCTCACGCACTCCCCTTTCTTTTCTTTCCCTATTGCCGAAATCCTTTCACGAAATCGGCCATTCACTCGACATTTATTCTCATCGACTCTCATGAAACGTGTTTTGCGAATATGGGAAAGAAATGAGAATCACTAAAAGAGTTTAAGCTATGTTTGAGCTAGATCTTTGAGCTTGAGCTTTGAGCTTGAGCTTTGAGATTGAGCTTTAAGCTTGAGCTTTGAGCTAGACAGCTTTGAGCTCGACAGCTTTGAGCTAGACAGCTTTGAGCTAGACAGCTTTGAGCTAGACATCTTTGAGCTAGACAGCTTTGAGCTAGACAGCTTTGAGCTAGACATCTTTGAGCTAGACAGCTTATCTAATTGTTTATCTAATGGCTAAGCTTAAGAATATGCAAAGTTCTACCGATATACTGTAAGAAAGTTCAAAGTAAAAGAGTTTAAATGTTAAAGAGTTTAAATGACAAACCAGCAATACAGCAATTTCTACTAGCAATACAGTAGATTCTTCGAAAATTAAATACTTAATAACTGGCTTAAAAATGATAGCCAGAAACTGAAAAAACCTGATATTTTGAAAATCGAGGAAACAATTGAATGAGTTTTTCTTTAAACTTTAAATTGATGTTTTTAAAAAACTAAAAAAGGATTTGATGCTAGAAAGCTAAAAATGGATGCTAAAAAGGATGAGATTTTAGTTTAAAGTACTCTAGTTAAAGTTTAAAGTACTTTAAAGTACGATTTTTTTACTTTAAAGTACGCTTTTCTCAAAGAAGAATAAGTAGAGCTTGAAAGAAAACGATTTCATCTCAAAGAAGAATAAGATAAACAAAAATGATTTCAAAATCGTATTTTGTTTGCATCAACAATGATTAAAGTCGAAAAAAGTGACTATTAAGAGGATTTAGGAAAGAAAAGCAGGAAAGAATTTGTAGAATAACTAGTTAATGACAAATGATAAAAGAATAAAGCAATAAAGGTGTTCCTAGTAAACTAGTTAATGACAAATGACAAAAGGATAAAGCAATAAAGCCGTTCAAAGCTGTTCAAAGCTGTTCAAAGACGAAAAACTCTCTGGAAATCATCAATCAAAAGAATCAAAGCAAAAGATCAAAGCAAAAGAATCTATGAAAGAATGATAAACTATATTTGAATGGATTTGAATGTATTTGAATGTATTTGAATGGATGGAAGGGTCGGGAATGGATGGGGGGGACAAATCGTACGATGTGCATCTGACTCGGCGAATGGGGAGGGGAATCCTGAACGGACGAGAACACAGGATCGGTCAAGGGAATGGAGAAAAGGGAAAGAGAAAAATTTGGGGGGAGCTGTTTGCCTTTTAGCAGGCGAGAGACGAAAACGCCCCGAGGGGAGAAAAGGGGAAAGAAAGCGGATGGACACGGGAGATAAACTGGCGATGGGTGGCTATTGAGAAACTGTAAAATGAAACAATTTACCTCACAAATGGAAACGGCAAAGCAAAGCTCAAGCTCAGCTAAACGGCAAGCATCTAGCTGCTATTTGGAGATCAAATCATCGATTTTCCAAGCTCTCATTTGATCTCCTAATTTTTTGAGCTTTCTTTTGAGCTAATTGAGTTGAAGATATGAATTTCGGCTCTGTTAGAAGGGCAACATGCTTGAAAGTTAGAAGGGCAACATGCAGTAACGTTTTTCTTTCGATAAAGCTATATATTGATTGCCTAATTGCTGAAAAAGCTTGAATTGCTGAAAAAAACTAATTGCTAAAAGCTAAAGAAAGCAATTAAAATCAATTCTTTTTAACCTACAACAACAAACAACAACAAAAACTGTTTTCTCGTCTGCTACAGGTCTAACAGCTAACAGCTAACAACAGCTAACAGCTAACAACAGCTAACAGCTAACAGCTAACAACAGCTAACAACAGCTAACACAGCTACAGCGTCTGTTACGTCTAACAGCTAACAGCTAACAACTAAAAGTCTAACAGCAACAAAATTTAATACCAATTTGAGATTTACGGAGATCGGAGAAAGAGAAAATCAATTATTAGCAAATTTTTGTTTCACCTGGGAAAACCTTGAAATTTAACCAATTCTCTTCTTTAATAAAAGTCTAATAAATATCTAATTACTGCTTTAAAAGCTAGCACTAGTTAATTACTGCTTTAAAAGCTAATTACTAGCTAATTACTGCTTTAAAAACACTCATAAAGAAGTGTTTTTCGGAAGTTTCCTAAGAAAGCAAAAAACATGGCAGCAACCGGAATCGAACCCGCGAGCATCAGTTTTAGAGTCTAGCACACTATCCCCTAGACCAGCGATGCTTCTGGCATTTGATGGCATGACGCCCCCTTAAAGGTCACGATTTGCCAAAGATTGCCGAAAATTTTTCTCGTTAACCAGAGGCTATAAGGGGACGCCACGACGACCGCCCCGAAAAGCAGCGGCGGCCTAGGGGATAGTGCGCTAGACTCTAAAGCCGATGCTCGCGGGTTCAATTCCGCTTCGCGCCAGGTTTTTTGATTTTGGAGAAAAATAAAAATACTTATTTCTTAGAATTCTATGGAGGTGTTTTGTAGCTAGATCCGTTTGGAAACTCGATTCTAAGTTGGAAACTGTTCCCTGGACAGTGAAAAGAATAAAAAAGCTTCAAATCAATCAAGACCTTACCTCATTTTCATCCAATTTCATTTGAAATCATCAAATTTCATTATCAAGAAGAGTTTCTTTGCCGATTTTCTATCTACAACACTCTGAGAGCCTCAACTCGTGTTGAACAAGGAGTTTTTCGCGGCTGATTGTTTGTCGCTGGGTGAGTGACCCGTTTGACCACCTTTTCGTTGTCTCTTTTCAGTTTTTCAGCTCTTTCAGTTTTTTAGCTCTTTCAACCCCTTTCAGCTCTTTTTAACTCCAAAATCCGTGTGATCAGGAGACACCCCGGGACACGGACACGGACAGGGGGAAGGGAAACGGGAGGGTCCTTTGTTAACCTCTGTCCCAGGTCCCAGGATCCTCGAGGTCCATTCCACAACACGCCATCCCTCGAGGGAATCACAAAAAACGTCAATTGATCGATTTGAGGGCGATTTAAACCGGATATTCCGTTTATTTTCGTTAATCTATAGTTCCGGATTTACTCATTAAAATAAACAAAAAGCCTAATTTTAAGCAAATCTATTGTTTAGAATATTAGTGTTTTCCTCTTGAGCAATGAGTTTTCTAAAATGTGGATATTTTTCGTTAATTTTCCATCAATTTTCCATCAATTTGTACTAGACTTCGGAAAACAAAACTTGACCAAAACCAAAACCATAACAGGAGTAAGGCAAAACAAACCAAAACCAACCAAAACCAACCAAAACAAACCATAACAAACCAAAACAAAACCAAAACCAAAACCAAAACCAAAACTAAAACAAACCAAAACCAAAACTAAAACTTTCAAAACCAAACCAAAACTTCAAAACCAGAAACCAAAACCAAACCAAAACTCGGCCAATATCTCGCGACTGGGAGGAGCTGTGGGAAAATCTGTTTGCAGGATTTGAAATCAGCGTCCAAAAATCTATCCCATAGGCTATCATTTTAGTTTCGAAATTTTCGAGGTCGTGTTTTGGTCCTTTTTTCGGCTGCGAGATTTTGTGGAGTGAGGAAAAGTCAAAGGCAAATTTGTATTTGACAATTTTAGGAAGGACCTTTACATTTCAGCAATTTGAAATTTACATGTATAATTTATATTGGAAATCGAGTTTGGTTTGTTTTGGTTTTGATATTTTGGTTTTGGTTTTGTTTACCGAACTCTAATTTGTACTATCAATTCCTTTTCACTGATAGCCCACAGCAATTCCAGTCAATTCCTGCTAGTTTACCCTTTCTGAAAGACCCGGTTTCTCGAGCCGGGACCGAACCAGGGCCTGTGTGGAAGCGAGAAAATACACACCTTAACCACTACGCCACTTGGGATCGCCGCCCGTAAAAATTTTTTTTTTTTTTGGGGGCCCCCTTTCCCCTTTTTTGTTTTTTTTCTCCTTTTTTTACCCCTTTTTTCCTCCTTTTTTTTTCCTTTTTTCCCTTTTT